>CM062804.1:1209551423-1210267031 GCA_031772625.1 Pinus tabuliformis | reverse complement strand
AATGGTAGGGACTATATCTTTAACCTCAAGCTAAGTGAAGAAGATATGATAATCAAAGAGCTGAAAAAAACTTTTGCAAGGGTTAGACCTGTTTTGCATGAGATGAGATCCATACCGAGAGCTGGAGTTCTATCAGTGTGTCGCCAATGTTGTAGTGGTTACAACCACCCTCCAATTTTTATCCTATGCTTCAATTTTCGAGCTTCCTTCTTATCCACAACAACTCATCTCGCATGATCTAGGTATTCATGCTTTGCATGAGGCTTACCTTTTCATTTTTTCTTTTGTTTTTTCACTTAGCTGATCACTTCTAAGTCACAAGCCGATCTCCCAACTTTGTCTCACAGTAGTTCTCGGCTCAGCTCTAGAAACTACTGCACCATCCTTGAGGGCAAATAGCCTTGATGATAAGAATTATGTAGTCTTAATTTCCCATGAGCCTTGAGCTCAGGAACTACGTAGTCATGGGAGGAAGCCCAACAGTGAGCCTAGAAATTACGCAACCCTCACTGAGCTCAGAAATTGTGCAATGCACTTAGCTAGAAAGTTACCTAGTTCCCTAGAACTGTGCAGTCTTTCCCGAGAGTGTGCATGGAAAGTTTCCCCAAAAAATAAAAGAAACAAAAAGAAAAAAGCATTCGTATAAAATAGGGATCAATTTTTAGTATCTCAAAGGAGGAAATTTCATTATTTTTTAGAAACCTCTGCCCAATTGTCACCTTTTCCTTGATTTTAGGCATGTGCTTCACAAACCCTAATTTATAAAAATATATTTAATCGATGCTTCTATAGATCAGTTTAACACTCATTATTGGAGCTCTATCATTACTGACAAGATGAAGGAACCTTTGTGTGATCATCGTTGCTTTTCTGGGTGATTTTTTCTTTTGTCGTATTTTGTCACTTTTTCTATCGTTTTTTTCATCTAGATTATGTGAGTGTTGTTTCACTGGTTTCTCTTCATTTTTGGTGGAATTTTCACTTGTTTTAACTTGTAGAAGTATGTTTTTAAGTTTTACATTTCCTTCCCAAGGGTCACATTAGTTCTCATGTTTTTGCACCAATGGTCATCATTGCGATGACTCTCCTCACTTAATTGATTTTCCTTCCACTTGATTAATTGTTGAACTTGATTCACATGCATTTATTCGCATTTTAGATTTGCACTCAGCTTCACACTATCTCTCAGATCTTCTTTTTTTCCACACTTCCCTTGGGAATAATTTCTTTTACCTTGTCTAGTTTTCACTTTGCCCAGCTGGCACTGCACAATCCTAAGGCCCAATCTACAAGATTTTCCTCTGGAATTTCACAATTCAGAGTGCAACCTATCTCCAACTATCCACTGTACAGTTTGACGAGCGAGTTTGTCTTCTTAGCCACTAAGACTGTGCAATTCACAGTCTATCATAAGCCTCTACCTAGGCTGAATTGAACATTACACCATTTCAAGCCCAAGCTTCCACCTTTGTTGCTAGGAATGCATAGTGCGCAGTTCACGTAGGTGGTCAGTCCCTCTTTCCAAAGAAAATTTCACAATACTCCCCATTTGATGCCATGTTTTTTGTGTGAATTTTACTTGTAAGTACATTTACTTAAGACTGACATTTGTTGCCATGAGTGTCCTTTTTGTCCTATAGGTACAACAATTGTTGAGAACCTCTCAAAAATCACTGTTAACGTGACATCTAAGAGAGATGCTTCAGAGGAAACCACTTAGAGCAGCACTGGGGAAGCAGTTGAGAAATGTTGAGTTGATTTTCTAGTGTATGTGAATGCTCAATTGTTTTAATAGAAAAGGGATCATCATTGTCATGGAAGAAGATTAAAGATGATTTTTCAAAGGAATTTGAGGCAAAATCAGATGACCGACGTGTATATCTTAACATCTAATAGTCAGGGCTATAGAAGGTTGCATTCAGGTATCCCGCCTTCCTGTGTGCATATATCAACAACTATATTGTCTCAAAAATTGATGAGAACACCATGACATTGATCAGTGCCATCGGGAAAAATATTGCCACCTTCTGAGAAAAAGACTTTAAGAAAATGTATCACTTGCCAATCTAGTAGATCACATGCACTCACTCTTTTATGCCACCCACAACTATGTGAACACAAGAGACATTGTCAAACATTGGGTGAAATAGCCATCAAAGTTTTTAAAGACACCCACCCATGTGTATAAGATAAAGTCCCTCAGGAGATTTTACCAGCTCTTGGTTATCTTTTCTTTCAGAATTCATGCTCAAGAGAGAACGAAAACGTTTCATGCAGGTTGGGTAGTCTTATTGGACCAATTGGTGAATGATTGGAGGTCATTCAACTAATTAGATCTATTTTCTCTACTATTGAAGGCCCATGTAGAACAGACTCAGAATCCACCCAAGGGTGAGTGAGAAATATTCTATATGTCTGCATACTTATTGGATGCAATCAGTGTGCAAAAACAATTCCCTATCATGAACTGGACGTGGAAACCATGAGGAATTTTTGTGCACATCTATTTGAAGTTTCTTTTGAAATGCAGTTGTCAAGGAGTAATGGCATGACTAATTGGACACTTCATCATCCCGTTGTAAAATCTTATCTTTGAAGAAGATTTACCTTGCTTGTTGTGAGAATCAATGTAGGAGTTATCAAATATTATAGATTGGTATGCCTCACCAGGTGGCACCTTCATTAGAGTGTTTGGCGAAGAGAAGCCTATGCATGTCTTAACAAGGTATGCCACTAATAAACTGATCATATAGGAAGTATCATACCATCTTAATATAAGGTTGTCAACAGAACTGCATAGGAAGAAGAAAGAACCATGGCCCACTATTCCTTTTCATATTTGATTATACGAGATAAAGAACTTGAAAGTTATAGATGTCAAGGCTAAGGAGATAGTGATATTTGAATTCCACACTCGAGAATTTAGTCTATATGATCCCTATAGTATTTCCAAGGACCAATGTACAAGAGTTTACTTTCCATGGATTGACAAAATTTCATTGGATAGAGGAGGATCCTTAGAGAAACTGTTACAATGGCTCCAAACTCAATGAGCCAGTCAGTTTAGCATAAACTTCATAGGTTGCTTGAAAGATTACAGCAACTCCAGAAGCAGCAGCAGCAGAAGGAAATAATCCCATGTAGGAAAGGGAAAAAGTAAGATTGATGATAGTCCAAAGGGAGAACAAAGATACAAAATGAAAGCGGATCCTATTCTTATGAAAGAAGATTTGGAAGTAGAAGCAAGGAGGAATAAAATGATGCATAGATCAGAGCAATAAAATCATAAAACACTTCTTAAAATCGAAAGTAAAGCCGGTGGAAAATTGGACAAAGATAGATATATATATATATATAAATAAAATAGGGGGATATCCAATAAATAATATGGATTTGAAAATGTTTATATGCTACTGTGTTATTGTTTTTGGCTAGGAAAATTAATTAATTTAATGTTTTCTGAATAAAGTTTTAAGTGAAATGATATAATTAAAATAAAATATAAAAGGTAAATATTTATTAATTAAAATAAATATATATTTATATTTAAATGAACAAAATTATATATATATATGCAAAATAAAAATTGTTAAAATAAAACGAGTTTATATTAATGTATGCTATTTTATATTGGGAAAATGTACTTTTTTAATAGATTTAAAAGAAGATGGAAAATAGAGTTTTTTGGGTAGGAATTTTCAATAGCTTGTTTAGTAGCCTCTAACTACAATGTGGAGTGTTTCCTTATGATTTGTGCTCTACTCTCTTCCTCTAGAAATTTAGTGAAACATTCATTAAGAAACTAATCAACTAGATATTTTATCTTGATTTCCTATTACTCAAATTATGCTCCATAGTGTTGATGTAGCCTCCAACCACATAGCGGGGTGTTGCATTATGATTTGTCCTCTAATTTCTTCCCCTACACAATTAGTGAAACATTCATTAAAGAACTAAACAACTAGAAATTCTATGTTGATTTCCGATTACTTAAACTATGCTCCACATTATCCACTATATTTTTGTGTTAAAATATTTGAATTAGACATTAGAGTTGCAAGTGAAAACCAACATGCATTTCACATTCCTACCTTGGTTTTGAGAGTTTCCTTGGTGCAATCAATAAGAGAATAGAACATGTGAACATGATTGTAGTGACAAACAACCATCCAGATTAATGGTACAAAACACCAAAAGAGTGTTAGGGTAGAGGGTGTAGGGTGTTGAGGTGCTCCAATGCGGTGTAGTGGTTGGAATTGTGTTGGACTTTGGTCTCCTATTAATTTTTACAACCTTTGGGTTTTGAAAGGTGTTTTGGGTATAAATTTTCGCTCACTTCCACACTCATGGCTATAATGTAACGTCATGGGTTGTTCATGTGCTGTATTTGGTTTCTTTTATCCAATTTTATATTAGTCTAAATTGTATCACTCTCATCAACAAGGTTCAGGTGATTTCCAAGTTTTCTTTTGAGTTCCTAATTGAGTCTGGTGCGCAAGTGGATCATTTTAGTTTTAATATTGTATTGGGACTGGTTTTTTAATAATATGAATTTAGTCTTTGATTGGGAGCTTATACAGTTGTTACTTTTTCCCCTATGTGCTCTTTATATCATATATCTCTTTATTCTGGATACATACAAGTCCACGAGGCATTAAGTTTGGGTTATGTTTATTATTCCTAGTGTGGCCTATGAGACTAATCCTCTATGGGTTTGGGACTATTGTTTTGTGGACTGGAAAGGCGGGGTGGTGGTTTTCAATATCTTTCGGGGTGTTTTCTTTCCCCTGTCATCATTGGTTCCTCCCAAGGTGGCGAAATATGATAATTCAATAGTATCAAAAAGTTGGAAGGCTCATTCCTACTCTTTGATTTGTACTAGACCCTTCAAGGTGGTTGATTGGCAGTCTGGGAACATTTGGTGGTGCATTCCTAGTTGTTGTTGTTGTTGTTGTTAATGGAAATTGTTCATGTTGCCCTGGATTTGGTGCTCTCATTTTTTTACAGGATCTTTTGACGTAGGTCTTATTTTCAATTCTCTTTTGGGGTGGTTTCCTGGTTGTTGAATGAGCAATTTTATTTAGGAGTGGTTTTGGGTCATTAGGTTGGTGGGGGAATTAATGTTGGATCATATGTGAGAGAGTTGATTTTTATTGCATTGCGTGTTTGTTTTGATTCATCTAGGTGACATTGGGTTTCATATTTTTTGGGTATTGTGGGGATCATTTATTTCTCCCCTCTGGGGTGGGGGGGTAAATTTTTATATATTCTCCTACCCTTGGGATTTTTTCTCTCAATGCTTGACGTTGCAGTGTAACATTTTTTAGTGGTTTAACATCCTTTTTGTCAGCATCCTTGATCCATTATATTAATATATATATATATATATATATATATATATATATATATATAATATATATATATAGTATATATATTATATATATATATTATAATTATATATTATTATTATTATTTTATTTATTTATTTTTTTATATTGGGAAGGGGTTTATCCTTTACTTGTTCGTTCTACTTCATGTTAAGAAATTTACCCAAGAACACAAATTAATTACTCAGAATTACTGAGAGAAACAAATATAAACATTAACCAGCAGCAACCATAAACACATAAACACACATGTTTATCTGGGAAAACCCCAAATCCGGGGAAAAACCCAATCATAATGAAATTTCATTATCCTGGCCAAAACTCGGGCCGGCCAAATGAGCCTTCACCGATCACCTCCAGGCCCTTTCATTACAATGAAGTCCTTCCAGCCTTTTATAGGCTCCATTACATATAATACCACAGGCAGAATACCATGGGTGCACAATACCATGTGCCCCAAAACCATCACTGTTTAACCTCCTTTGACTCTATCCCGAGTCAAGTTTACTTAACAATTCCCCCCTTAAACTTGACTTGGGGTTCCTTGACTAACTCCAGCCAATCCTGCTAAGTGAGACAATCCCGCTCACTCTAGCTCTTACCCCCCTCAGTTTTTTACCCGGGGTATTGTTAACCCGACATCGCCCCTATCACCTAGGTATAACCAAGACTTTACCGGTGATTACCCAGGGGTACACATGCCTTACCAGGTCTTACAGTAATATGCCCATTTACATGCAATAATTTTGACTTCTTTAATTAATTTTATTTTTTTTGTTTATTGCTGCTGCTATTCTGACCCATCTTCTCTCAATTGCAGGCATCCTTGTGTTGTTTCTTTGATGCCTTCTTGCCAAGTTTAACTGCCTTTAAATTCTTAGATGAATGTGTTGTTTCTTTGATGCCTTCTTGCCAAGTTTAACTGCCTTTAAATTCTTAGATGAATCCTTAAAACCCTCACCTGGGGTGACTTCACCAGGAGGCCTTGATCTGGATCTCGAACATGCTATGTTTCTTGTTTGGTTGATCTATATCCATGGCATCAACATTCTCTTCCATGCCACTTGACCTTTCTCACTTACGACCTCGCCGAGACACAGATATGCTCCGAGCTCTCTCTATTGCTGCCGAAGGATCCCACAACAACAACTGCTCCTCCTCCTCCTGATCCTCTACCTCCGGTCTCTTGCCTGCAACAACTCTTTCATGGCCACTACAGACTGCAGCTTTCGCCTTCATCTATCTGCCTTTGTAGAACCTTGTTTTGGCTACATTTAGATTAGATTTGTGAACAAGCTATGCATCAATTCTTTCTATGTCTACAAGGCTAAATAACCCTTGGCAACAAAAACATTTTTCTGAAGCCAATACACAATTTTGGCTCCGATACCAATTGTTAAGAAATTTACCCAAGAACACAAATTAATTACTCAGAATTACTGAGAGAAACAAATATAAACATTAACCAGCAGCAACCATAAACACATAAACACACATTTTTATCTGGGAAAACCCCAAATCCAGGGAAAAACCCAATCATAATGAAATTTCATTATCCTGGCCAAAACTCGGGCCGGCCAAATGAGCCTTCACCGATCACCTCCAGGCCCTTTCATTACAATGAAGTCCTTCCAGCCTTTTATAGGCTCAATTACATATAATACCACAGACAAAATACCATGGGTGCACAATACCATGTGCCCCAAAACCATCACTGTTTAACCTCCTTTGAATCTATCCCGAGACAAGTTTACTTAACACTTCAGATCTTGGCCAGATATGGACTTTTGTTACCCCTTATTTTTTTCCACATTTGGATTGAAGTGGTGTACGCAGGTGGTGAAGTCTATGCCGGAGCCTAAGCTTAGTTTCTGGCATGATGTCCTATTAGATGGAGTGTTGAGCTTACAAAAGCGAGCATTGGTGGGGTGGTGGATCAACCTGGAGATGTCAAAGGCTGAGATGCAGGCATGGATTCAATTCAAATGGCTTCCCATTTTGAATTATTCCCCAAAGGATAGCCTCTTAATGAACTCATGGTTCTGGTTTCACTTCCTACATGAGGATGACCCAGAGTGCATTCTAAAGGCTCCATGGGTTCACATGCAAAGTTTTTTACAACTTAAAAAATGGTATATCCACTTTAATCCTCTCTCAAAGACCCTGAGTGGGAAATACGTTTGGGTCAAGCTCCTAAGACTGCTGATCCAGGTTATCTTTTGTTTATAGATGCATGAAAAGAATTACATAAATAGTTTGTAGCTTAACCAAAGAGAAACTTAAATGTGCACATGTGAGAAGAAGAAGAAGAAACACATAAGTATGACAAGAAGACAAGAAGCTTGATAACGGAGTTTGTCCCTCCTGGACTATGTCTCCGGGCCCTGCTCGATCAATGGGGAGGCCTTCATTCATTAAAAATGGCATTAAAAGAAGTTACATGCATCAATTTACAAAATGGAGCATTATACCTCCATGCTGAAAAGTTCTCGAAATTGGAGAGCTCTGTTGCAGAACTGACACTGCCAATGGATTCCCGTTGCTGAGAAGTGCAAAATCCATATAAAACTTGCCCAATTCTGAGATTGGACCAAAATCACCCTCCTGCAAAAATTCTGGTCACGCAAAGTTCCACCACCTTGTCTCGAAATTTGTGCCACTGATCTCCCTCCTTTGGCAATGGCAAAAAAATGAGTTTTAAATAATACTTGGGCAGATTAAACCATAAAGTGGTTATGGTTTATTTTTACCGAAACCCACTTTTAAAATAACCATATCCCAACTTTACCCAACCGTATTCTATACATATATATAAAAAATTATATTTGTTTTTAATTGGCTGTACTTGAGGTTTTATGTGCTGTACGTGGAGGATTTCGGCTATATCTCCTTGTATTCCGTGCGACCATATCCGTGAACCATACGTTGTGTTGGTTGGTGGGTGTGCCATAAATGGCATACGACGGTTTTGACTTATATGGGGTGTGGGTTGGGTCCGTGCCCCAAGGGCCGGCCCACCATCCCTTGACCCACCAATATTCCGTTGGAGCCTTACCATTCCCTTTATAACGTCTTGGATATTATTAAAAGTTTGTTTACCTCCATGTGAATGGGGGTGGATTAATATATACGTTATGGTTTTGTTTAACTATAGATGTAACCATATTTCCATACGTGTTGACCTTGCCACGTATTTGTTATACGTTGGTTTTTTGTTTTATGGTGTTTAATATAACCTTGCCATGTTTGGGTGTAACCATATTGTTATATGGTATGTATATATTTTGGGTTTGATTTTTATATAGTTAAACAAATTTCGTTATATAGTTATTTAATAACTTAAAAATGATTTTTTTTTGTTCTCTTGTGCAGGTCTAAAAGGCCACTGGAGGGATGCCAAGTGTCAAGCTGCCATGTGGGTCCCACGTGCTGATTGGGATGCCATGTGGCACACTGTGGGCCCCATTTTTCCTCTGCCATACCAATCTTTGAGGGGCTCTATCTTTTTCATACAAGCTTAGATTGACGAACCGTTCATGCCATCGTGATCAAGAAGACGAGCCATTTCAACTGATGCCATCAACTACTCTTTTCTGCCATTTGGATTTTCGAGCCTTTATCCATCCCCTTAGTGTCTCAAGATCCTCCTGGATCAACTGCCGATGGAATTTTGGATGAAAAGAGTTTTGGTGGATATTGGTAATTCTATAGGTTCCATCATGTATTTGAGTGCCAATATCTTGGGGGAGAGGGACAAGCACATTACCTGGATACTGGTGGAAGTGAATTTCTCAGGGTAGGGGGGGAGTCTTCCTATGTGCATTAATTTGGAATCAGATGCTACTATAATTAGGCATCAAATTGACTACTAGGGGAATCCTTTTCGATTCCTCCTATGTCACCACACTTGTCATCTCATGAATCGATGTCCTCATCGGAATAGGTTTCGGCTTAATGGTCTGCAATGGAATTTGGCTCATGGTCATCGTGTGGACAAGGATTGTGTGCATCATTCAACTGTGACACATGCATGTACCAATATTTCTTTTGATTCTAATTTAGATGGCGGTTCCTTAGATCACTTGTTGTCCTCTTTTTCTATGCCCCCTTCTCCTTTGGTTGACCTGACTCCCCTTGATATGGTGGTCAATGGTACGTACCCCCCCCCCCCCAATAATCAAACTCTTGTACTTTGATGGTTTCACATGACATCCCCCTATTTAAACATTGTACTCCCACCTCTCTCTGGATTACCAAGCTCACGGCATATCCCTGTCTTCTTTACTCAATTTTTCATCCAATCCATCATATTTTCCCTCGAGTTCTCCTCTGCCTCATTTGCCCTCATATTTTAGTGCATGGTGTCCCCGAGGTGCCTCCTCATCTCCTCAGATTTGGGGTGTTTCCCTTCCCTCGAAATCCACCTCGTTGGATGCACCTAGGCCTTGTCCTTCTCATATTTCTCGTCAGATGGATTCATATTTTATTGATTCATCCCCTCATAACTTGGTGGAAAACGATATGGATCTCCTCATGAGAAATCCTGTCATGGATCTCGAAGCGTTCTCCATCTATAAGGAGGGTGTTTCTCACAAGTCTCTGGTCATTAGCCATGGATCGATGTTCAATATTACTGTTTGTCAGAAGAGTAACATAGGGAGTAGATATTTTTGAGGAAGTCCCCTCGCAAAATCCGTAAATGTTACTTTAGATGGCACCTTGTTGTAGCAGCTGCAACACCCCCCAAAATTTTGGCCTACACTTAAATTTTGGAGCCTATTGTGGATCTTGTGATTGATCGTTCCTTAGCCACTTCTTGTTTAGCTCATGATTTCAAGCTCCCTGCTTAGATCTCAAGTGTCATTCACACTTTTATCTTTATATAGCAAGTGACGTCTTTAGGCATGGGACTTATCGCTTGTCATGCAAAGGGGTTTTGGTTTACTTCAAGGGTAAATATTTGTGAAAATGAGTTGTTCTCATCATATAGACAATTTTTCACTTATTTCCAAAGTTTCACGCACTATTACACAACCATCGGATTTATCATCACAAAGTTTATCTTCAGTGCTGCACTTGTCGTAAGTTTATCTAATGTTGGTACTTATTATATTTTATAATGGATTTTCTTAAGTTCCATAAAAAATACCATTGAAATATACTATGGGTAATGGATTTTCTTAAGTTTTTAGATAGTTTTCATTATAAAAATATCATTGACATATACTATGGGCTATGCAATACAATGGACTTCTAAACCACGTGCAAGAACTTTATAGAGACCCAATCTATCAAAAATAACTATAACCTCAATAGTCATTGTCATACTAGCATTATGCAATTCATCCATTAGTAGAGAAAATTTTTCTCCCTCTAACATAACTTTCTCATATTATAAGAGGTTTCATCGGTGACACTTTCACTTAACGCAAAAATAATTATTTTTATTTATTTAAAAATTTGATTATTTATCCATCCATGTGTTACCTTGTCACTAAGGATCTACCAAATTATTTACTTAAATTATTATTTTAAGAACATAATTTCCCTCACCCCAACATAATTTCGTATTTCTTCTCTTAATTTTCCCTTGATCCCCCTTTTACACTCCTTATTTTGTGTTCATTATTGAAGTCAACTGGCACGTCTCAAATTTTCTTCTCCAACTATACCCTAATTTATCTCAAGTAAAACTCGTGGATGGAGATCATTGTGTTGTGCTCTTACCTCAAGAATTTTCTCTCATCAAACTAAATTTCTCGAATTTTAAATTATTACTCATTAATTTCACACATCCCCCTCTTTTCTTAGTGATGTTTAATTATGCTAGGATTAATGTTTGTAATTAGATTATATTTCCCTTTCCCCCTTTTTCTCTTAGAACACTTATATTATTTGGGTTTATTTTAATGCACATTACCTACCTTAGATTTTCCAAACATGAGAAGGGCAGAGTTAATTGGTCCATTTTTTATAATTCTTCATATTCTCCCTTTATCTGAAGGTTTACTCTTGATTTAATTAATTTGATTCTAAAACCTCACTTAATAAATGGTGTGAAATAGTAATAATAACTCTATGATTATCATACCTTAATTATATTTCAACTTCTTCTCTTGATGCCAAGGTTGTCAAGTTAGTCATGCCCTTCAAGAACTTCCCTTTGAAGTTTCAAGTGTGTCATTCCAATGTATTTCTTCTTAATGTCAAAGGTTCTAAGTTAGTCTTGCCCTTCAAGTACTTCCCTTCAAAGTTCCAAGGGTGCCATGAAACTTGCCCTTCACACATCGTGTGAATACGAGGGGAAAATGTTGGGTGCAACAATGGATACCATTGTCATCTCCTATTCCGTCGTCTATAGTGATAGTAATGGTGTTGGGGATCGAGGAATACATCTTGATGTGCACACCATACCAAATCAGTATGACGAACCCATTTTGGAGTTTGCACTCACGTCATCGTGATGTTGCAGATGAAGTTATCCCAACACCTTATAGACCAAGTCATGATAGGAGTTATAGGAGTGCTAGTGGGTGAAAGCCAAGATGCCGTCCCAACCCTCCCATGAATTCCATCTATTTGTATAGCCACATCACCCCATGTGTTAGTTGTTCATCCAAGTAACTAACGAGTTCATGCAACCACTAATATTCCCTTAGTAATCATAGCGTGATACTAAATTGAACTTTAAATTTTTCAGTCATTGGTACAAAATTCAATCGAACCATAAATCATCTATGCGTCACATGAAAATGCATCCAAGTGGTATTTTGCCACACTCAATAACCATCAATAATATTTGTTTAAAATCTTAGTTAGTGATATAATTATGTATGCTAAATCATCACCATGACATAATCATTGTTAACTTTAAACAAGAATCTAATTTAAATGAGACAACATAATGAAACCATCACGTGATTAGTCATAGCCATCAAATAAATCCAGTACAATCCTTATCATCAAAACTTTAAACTGGCATGTCACAAGTATTATCACTTCCACTAATAGTAAAAGTCAAATAACTTGATCCTTGACATGAGATCATCAAAGAACAGTGTGTGAACCCAAAGACTATATCTAGGTAAATGTAATATCAAGGTCAGTTAGCCATAGTAGGGCACTACACCATGCATGTATGCCAAGGTGATCTCTTTCCAAACTCAAATAATTATCAGTAATGTCCAGTCCCAAAATAGCCATCCAAGTTTATAAACTTGATAGAACAACATCAAATTCATCGATAGACATATGTAACATTATCATCAACACAATTCAGATTAGTATCAAAATAAATAAGCCATAGCCATCATCATTTGGGTTTATAATAGTGAAATAATCATTGGATCATCAACCCTAATGTCCTAAAAAATAATGTAGAAGCCATAGATTGTCTCAAAATTCCAAGTAAGACATAAATGTTGGTCTCATAGTCAAGGTGAAAAAATAAATAGTATAGTTAAAACAATTTATTAGTATGTTACTCAAAACTTGCATAGATCCAACTTAACCCGAGATCTACCAAAATCCTAGAGAAATCAAATCTCTCGCGTCATTTTTATACTTAGAAAGAGGTGAAATCTCTCTACAGAAATATTTTCAAATCTACATCCTTAACAAAAAAAAATAATAGAATAAAAATTTATAAACACATTATTTTTTTGTAGCAACCAATTCCATGTAACGAAGAACTTAATAACTATAAAAATCAATCAATGCAACTCAAAAAGAATATAATACTTCTATATCTAATCATAATTTTTATTTTTATTTTTAAATCAAATTTGATTCATTCTAACAAAGTCGATGAAAACATTATTTTCTTCTAAATTAATTCCAAGTAATAAAAAACATAACTATAACAATCCATCAAAGGAAGTATAATGATTTTATATGTAATCATAATGTTAATTATTTTTAGTGTATTATGTGTAATAACTATATGCGTTAATAAATTCAATCCAAAAAAAAAGTTTAATCATAATCATAATTTTAATTTTTTAAATGGAATACTTATTCATCAGATCACGAGGATGCCTTTGTTCGTAATCTTGAAGTCTCTGATCATGGTTGTTGTGACCTTTTCATTGATTCATTTGGTCATGATTCAGATTCTTCCATTGTTGATCTTCCTAAGCCACTGATCTTTGATGATCCATCTTCTGATGAATTGGAACCTCCCCAAGTTTTTGAGGCACTTTAGTCCAATATGATGGTTATGTCAAGTTCTTGTAGCCTTGAGGTCAGTTTCACTTCTAATCAGAAAATTGTTAAATCTATCTAGGCTCCTCATCACTTTGTTGTACATGTTGAAAATCAATCTATCTTACAATCTTTCCATCCTCCATCTATCTAACACTATCCCATCGCTCAGTAATTAGAGGAGTCATATGTAGAAAGCACTGTTGAAAAACAGAAATTTTCTTTGTCTTCATGTTTTCTTGTTTTTCAAGTTTCAAACTGTGCATCTGCATGTGTTTGACTCGCAATGGGTTTGAACAACATGGTACATCTTCACAGTGCCTTTCATGTGCTTTACGTTTTTACTTTTATGTGGGTGCATTCAAGCTTCGAATGTTATGGTTTGTATTGGATTATCTTTATTGCTTGTTGGTATGCTTGTATATATTTCTTGACATGCATTCCCTCACCAACGTAGGCCAGCTAATGCATCGGTGGCTTCATTGGAAGTATCACTTTACGTATGTCTAGCCTATGCTATGTTTAGGTTAGAAGTAGGAGTAGTGTTTCTTTTATTTATTATTTCTTTTATTTTCTTCACTTTTCTTCTTTTTTTTTGCTTCGTTTATTTCCTTAAGTTTGTTGTCTTTTCAATTGTAAGTTAGCTTCCGCATGAGACCATGCTTGGATTCTTAGAGAAGAATGG
The DNA here is from genome assembly GCA_031772625.1 of Pinus tabuliformis. Taxonomy (NCBI): domain Eukaryota; kingdom Viridiplantae; phylum Streptophyta; class Pinopsida; order Pinales; family Pinaceae; genus Pinus; species Pinus tabuliformis. The sequence goes on along the minus strand of CM062804.1, from coordinate 1,210,252,757 downwards.
TGAAGTCCAAGAGTAAGTTGTACTACTTTCAATGATTGGTTATCTATCTATTCCCTCTATTTATGTGAATTGTGAATTTATTTTAGTCGATGATACTCTGATGGAAAGTACGTCCCTTTTAGAGAGTCATTGTGAAATCTCGATGCTTTCACTTTTAACTAGTACATCCTACTCTAATCGATTTTCTATTTTCGCTTAATCTTTGTCAGGTAATTTGATTAGTAAGGAGAGGGGGAAAAACTTAAAAAGTATGTCAGAGGTATATATAAATATCCTTCTCTAAAGGGACAACCTCTTTTGCTCTTAATAATTCAAGATCCCTCTTTCGCCCCATGAAAAAACAATTTTCTATGCACAGTGCTTTGAAAAAATAAAAATGAAAAAAATGAAAAATGAAATAAAGGGTGAAAGAAGAGAAAAGATTTTTGTGGAAAGAGATGAATCTTGTAACTCTATTAGGGTACTGTCCAGGCTCGTTAGTAGGGAAGCAATGTTTTTTTTCTTGAAGTTACTATGTCAAGGTAATGTTCAGGCCTACTGGTAGTGGAGCAACACCAAAGATGAAAACTAAGACTCTGACAATTTCTTTTACTGCAACTATATACTCCTCATCCCTAATCAAAACAACTCAGTTTGACATGGCTTGGGAAGTGTGTTGCCGATGAAGAGAATGGTAGGGACTATATCTTTAACTCAAGCTAAGTGAAGAAGATATGATAATTAAAGAGCTGAACAATACTTTTGCAAGGGTTAGACCTGTTTTGCATGAGACAAGATCCATACAGAGCGCTGGAGTTCTATCAGTGTGTCGCAAGTGGTGTAGTGGCTACAACCACCCTCCAATTTTTCTCTTATGCTTCAATTTTCGAGCTTCCTTCTTATCCACAACAACTCATCTTGCACTGATCCAGGTATTCATGCTTTTCATGAGGCTCATCTTTTCATTTTTTCTTTTGTTTTTTAACTTAGCTGATCGCTTCTAAGTCACAAGCCGATCTCCCAACCTTGTCTCACAGTAGTTCTCGACTCAGCTCTAGAAACTGCACCATCCTTGAGGGAAAATAGCCTTGATGATAAGAATTATGTAGTCTTAATTTCCTGTGAGCCTTGAGCTGAGGAACTACGTAGTCATGGGAGGAAGCCCAATAATGAGCCTAGAAATTACGCAACCCTCACTGAGCTCAGAAATTGTGCAATGCACTTAGCTAGAAAGTTACCTAGTTCCTTAGAACTGCGCAGTCTTTCCCGAGAGTGTGCATGGAAAGTTTCCCCAAAAAAGAAAAGAAACAAAAAGAAAAAGCATTCGTATAAAATAGGGATCTATTTTTAGTATCTCGAAGGAGGAAATTTCATTATTTTTTAGAAACCTCTGCCCAATTGTCACCTTTTCCTTGATTTTAGGCATGTGCGTCACAAACCTTAATTTATAAAAATATATTTAATCGATGCTTCTAGAGATCAGTTTAACACTTAATATTGGAGCTCTATCATTACTGACAAGATGAAGGAACCTTCAGTGTGATCATCGTTGCTTTTTTGGGTGATTTTTTCTTTTGTCATATTTTGTCACTTTTTCTATCGTTTTTTTCATCTGGATTATGTGAGTGGTGTTTCACTAGTTTCTCTTCATATTTGCTGGAACTTTCACTTGTTTCAACTTGTAGAAGTATGTTTTTAAGTTTTACATTTCCTTCCCAAGGGTCACATTAGTTCTCATGTTTTTGCACCAATGGTCATCATTGCAATGACTCTCCTCACTTAATTGATTTTCCTTCCATTTGATTAATTGTTGAGCTTGATTCACATGCATTTATTCACATTTCAGATTTGCACTCAGCTTCACACTATCTCTCAGATCTTCTTGTTTTCCACACTTCCCCTGGGAAGAATTTCTTTTACCTTGTTTAGTTTTCACTTTGCCCAGCTGGCACTACATAATCCTAAGGCTCAATCTACAAGATTTTCCTCTAGAATTGTACAATTCAGAGTGCAACCTATCTCCAACTATGCACTATACAGTTTGACGAGCGCGTTTGTCTTCTTAGCCACTAAGACTGTACAATTCACAGTCTATCATAAGCCTCTGCCTAGGCTGAATTGAACATTACACCATTTCAAGCCCCAAGATATTACTCAGATCTCATCAGGCCACAAAGACTTATCAGTTGTCCTTTCTTAATCCCTTCACGCTATACTAAGAGATCTACTGATACGAATGAAACAAACTACACTCTCTATACTCTAAGCTCTGGATATTACTCTATGTAACTTACTACTCCCTAAATACACATCTTGAATGGATTTATTTTATGGTATCCTTGGTGTTTGTCTTCTCTGATATATTGTCTATAGAGCAAAGTCTATTGCTTGAAAACGAGTCAAGACTAGTGTAAAACTCATGAATGTGCTACTCTACTCTGATATATTGTCTATGAAGCAAAGTCTTTTGCTCGAAAATGAGTCACAACCTGAACGAATGGAGATTATGTCTCTTGCTCGAAAACAAATCACGACCTGCATGAATGGAGTCTGAGTCTCTTTCTCGAAAATGAGTCATGACCTTCACGAATGGAGATTGAATCTCTTGCTCGTAAACGAGTCACGACTTGCACGAATGGAGATGATCCAGGTGGATATTGGTGGCCACCTGCCAAGTCCACCTGGACCCCCACCATTGTCTTTCTCAGCATTTTCAGTTTCCTTAATTGTAGCACAACTTACTATTTTTAGCAGTTTTTCGGGTCCTGAACTTCCGGAGCCGTTTTGAGGCCCTAAACGACGTTTTTTGGGGAATCCGGGGGCAACATGTGTCCATGGAATGGACCGATGTTGCCTGTTCCAACAATGATAGTGCTCAGATAGATCTTTCTAATGAGCTATTGTACGCATCAAACGGAGATCATATGCCAAAGTTACGACCCCGGGAAGTTGATGTACCAATTTACCCCAAACGGGGCCCCCAGTTTGGCGTTTCATCTCCTAGGGTTAGGTTTTGGAATGTTAAGGGTTTTCCATTGTTTCTCAACAATAAATAGGCCTTCGAGCCTCATTGTAATAGAGTTCAGAGGCATGTAGCCATCACATCTCTTCTCAGAGATAAGCTACCATCGCCCTAGCTGGTTTATTTCCATTTCTGGTTGTAAGCATATTTCAGTATTTTCCATTAATGAAATGAAGTATTATTTCCGCTGCATCTTTGTGTATATGGTTATCTCTGTAATTTGTTGCGTTCCTGTTTAAATCTGGATCAGTGGTATCAGAGCGGTCTGCTTTTTCTCTGTTTTTCTTTGCATGTCCCCAACAAGGTCGGGATATAAGGAGTTAGGGCTTGAACTGGTTGAACCTTTGCAAGACCAGCCTCGCAAATCCCGACGGCCTCCCATGGCGGACGAGAAGAAAGACGAGGGGGCAGGAGATCCCATCAAAATCTTGCTCGAAGAAGCCCTCGAGCGACAATGGAACGCGATGATGGACAGCTTTGCCCAGATCCTTCAGCGGCTACCCAGAAGCAATGCATCGGCTTCCAGCAACTACTCTGGAAACGCCACACCCTTTAAGGTACAAGTTAATTTTGAAATCCCCATATTCGAGGGTCAGATAGACGCAGATGCCGTAGATAAATGGTTAAATCTGCTAGAGGGTTATTTTTCTGTTCATGAATTTTCGAGTCGGGAAAAGATTGTTTTTGCTCTTCTCAAAGCAGCCCCCCACGTCAAGGACTGGTGGGAAACCTACTGCGAGCAGAAGGATGAAAGTACTGGCTCACTATTTTCAGCTGCACCCACCTGGGATTCGTTCCGGGATGCCATCAAGGAGCAGTACTACCCTGTCGGAAGCTATGAGGATGAATACATAAAGTGGACCACGCTGCGGCAGGGAAGGGACCAAGACGTGCCGGAGTTCACCAATCTTTTCCATACCCTTCGCACAAAGTTGGGTATCAAGGGTTTGGAGCAACATTTGATACTCAAATACCGTGGCTGCCTGCACAAGTACATCCAGGAAGAAATACAATTCCTAAACATCCCCTCGCTCGGCGCAGCATACCGATATGCCGTCAAGGTCGAGCAGAAGTTTAAACAAAAGAAGCGAGACTTTGGATCTGCGAATCCAAAGCAGGGGAAAGGTGCCCCTAAACCACAGAACAAAGGACAAAGCCAAGGCGGGACAGCCCAAGACAACCAGCCGAAGCTGCAAGCAAAGAACAGTGCCGTGAAGCCGAGAAAGGACACTGGAAAATGGTGCGAGTTCCATAAGAGCTCCACTCACAACACAAGTGAGTGTCGGGCCAAGCAGTCACTGGTGGCTGAGCTAAAGGTTTCAGAATCAGATGCATGTTCCGACTCTGAGTCAGAACCCGATAAGGGGTATGAAAAAGGGAAGCAGATCATTGATGCAGATCCTAGCGCCACTGTTGCTACTGCAAAGATCCAGAAAAATGAACCCGAAGATCCAGAGGAGGAGGAGCGTCTCTTCCACTCCCAGATGTGGGTAAAGGGCTCCCCGATACAGTTCATTGTTGATAGCGGGAGTCAAAAGAACCTCATTTCGGCAGAGGTCGTGAAGCGGTTGGGCTTACCGACCACAGCACATCCACAACCATACACCATTGGGTGGCTCCACCAAGGACGAGATCTTCGCGTGAGCCGACAGTGTCGCCTTCCATACAACATCAAGCCCTTCACGGATGAGGTATTGTGTGACATTGCTCCCCTTGAAGTTTGTGATGTATTACTAGGACAACCATACTTGTGGAAGCGACATGCTGTGTATGAATCAAGGCCCCGTGCTGTTATTATTACATTGGGAAATAAGTTGTTCAGGATACCAGAGGTAGCACCACCTGCCGCCATCTCTTTGATTACTGCAAAACAATGCAGTAAGATCATTTCCAAAACCAGGAAATTTGTTTTCCTGATGATACACCCTCAAGGAAAGAAGAAGACAGTGGCCGCGACCTCCAAACGGGGTCCCTCTGCACGACAACTACAGATGGACAAGGTTGTGGAGGAGTACGAGGACATCTTCACCTCCCCGGCAGGGGTTCCTCTGCACTGTCAAGTCAAGCACTCCATCGATCTGACCCCAGGTGCGCCGCTACCCAATGGACCAATTTATCGGCGCTCCGTTCTGGAGAACGATGAAATCAAGAGGCAGATTCAGGAGCTCCTGCAGAAAGGTCACATCCGTCCGAGTTCATCGCCCTGTGGGAGCCCGATCGTGTTGGTACAGAAGAAGGATGGGACGTGGAGACTCTGTATTGACTATCGGGCGCTGAACAAGATCACTGTCCGTAATAGGTACCCGATCCCGCGGATTGATGACCTCCTAGACCAACTAAAGGGGGCAAAATATTTCAGCAAGATCAATCTGAAGTCAGGATATCACCAGGTACCAATCGAACCCTCCGATGTGTGGAAGACTGCCTTCAAATCCAAGGAGGGCCTCTTCGAATGGTTGGTCATGCCTTTCGGATTGACGAATGCTCCTGCAACCTTTATGAGGCTAATGGATGACATCTTGCGGCCATTCACCAACTCCTTTGTAGTAGTATACTTGGATGACATTCTGATCTTCAGCCAGAGTTGGGAAGAGCACCTCCACCACATCCGACAGGTTCTCCAAACACTGCGGCAACACAAGCTATGTGCCAATTTGGAGAAATGCACTTTTGGCATGACCCAGGTTCAGTATCTGGGATACATCATTGATGAACAGGGGGTGCATGTCGATCCAGCCAAGATCCAAGTCATTCGGGATTGGCCCTCTCCAACCACTCTAACAGAGCTCCGCAGCTTTCTAGGTCTTGCCAACTTCTACCGCAGGTTTGTGTTGGGGTTTTCTCATATTTCTTGGCCCTTGAGTCAAGTCACCAAGGGCGGGGCGAAAGCAAAATTATTTTGGTCTGAATCTCAACAGAAGGCATTCAGGGAGTTGAAGGATCGCCTCTGCACGGCACCAGTGCTCGCGTTACCAGATTTACAACAACCATTTGAGGTCGAGACAGATGCCTCTGACTATGCTATTGGGGCAGTCCTTACTCAACATGGACATCCAGTGGCATATCACAGTGAAACACTTTCAGACACAGTCCGGAAGTACCCCACTTATGATAAAGAGATGTATTCCATTGTACAGGCCTGCCGACAATGGAAGCCTTACATTTGGGGAAGGAAACGGTCATCCACACAGACCACCGACCTCTGCAGTTCATACAGACCCAAGGGAAATTGCAGAATGATCGCCATCAGAAGTGGTCTACATACCTGCAACAGTTTCACTTGAATATCAAGTATAAAAAGGGCAGCACCAATAATGTTGCAGATTGCCTCAGTCGGCCACCGATCATGGCGCTAACCACCGTGCTCAACTCTTGTGGGCACGAGACTTCTGATTGGCTACTTCTCTACAAAAGCGACCCAGAATTCGGCCACACATACCAGACACTCTTGGAGGGTCGGCATGTTGCAGATTTTCACCTCCAGGATGCCCTATTATGCCACCTCGGTCACCTTTGTGTTCCTTCAAGCGAGCGTGCCAAGATGATTTGGGAAGCACACTACAGTCGGGCTGCTGGGCATTTCGGGGTCGAGAAAACAGTGGCAGTACTGCAAAATTATTTCTATTGGCCGAATCTTCGACAGGATGTTGGGAAGTACATCCGATCATGTACTGCCTGTGCCATTGCAAACCGACCATTAAGAAGCACGGCCTCTATACCCCGTTGCCTACCCCTAGTCGACCTTGGGAATCCATCTCCATGGATTACATGTCAGGCCTTCCTTCCACTAAGCATGGAAATGACTGTGTTTTTGTGGTCGTCGACAGGTTCTCGAAGATGGCCATTATGGTGGCATGCAAGAAGAATATCACAGCAGAAGCCACTGCTAAACTCTTCTTTGAACGAGTGTGGGTGCACTTTGGGATCCCACAGTCTATCATCTCAGATCGGGACAGTCGGTTTCTCAGCACATTTTGGTCCAGTCTCTGGTCAATGCTGGACACCAAACTCATGAAGTCCACAACCTTCCATCCTCAAACTGATGGCCAGACAGAGGTTGTCAACAGGATGATTGTGCACATTCTGCGCATGTATAACTCAAAGCATCCACGCACATGGGACGAGAGCCTCCCCTATGTTCAGCACAGCTACAACCGAGCTCTTCACAGCTCCACTGGCCATAGCCCTTTTCAGGTGGGTTTGGGATTCCAGCCACTATGCCCCATTGATGTGGCAATGCCACTTGCAGCTACTCACATGAATTCAGCTCATGTCCAGTCCGAAACAGATAAGGCCACCAGCTTCATTGAGCGCATCCAACATATTCGCCAGCAGGTCCATGACATTCTTGAGAAATCAAATGCCAGGTACAAGCAGCGACATGATCAACACCGGGTGCCACACAAGTTTCAGGTGGGCGACAAAGTCTGGTTGCATTTGCAAAAGGAATGCCTTACTGGAGCCTATCGGAAATTGAGACCACTCCGATATGGTCCTTACTGGAGCCTATCGAAAATTGAGACCACTCCGATATGGTCCTTACACTATTACTAAGGCTATGGGAGACAATGCATTTGAGCTCAACATTCCCCCATTCCTTGGCCTGCACCCAGTGTTCAATGTGGATCACCTTCGGCCATACTTTCCACCATTGCTAGACACATCCGACATTGCAGAACAGCTCAAACCCACAGAATTAAATCCCGACTGCATGGAACAAGCTGCAACTGATCGGATCATGGACACACAAATCAAGAACACTCGCCAACAGAATATCCAACTGTATCGAGTTGTCAAAGCAGGCCAACTCCTTCAGCAGGGCAAGTGGCTCACCAGGGAACAAGTTCAACAGAAGTTTCCTCATCTCATGGAGGAGCTCAACGCAATGGGGACCATTGCTTCCTAAGGGGGGAGGAATGATCCAGGTGGATATTGGTGGCCACCTGCCAAGTCCACCTGGACCCCCACCATTGTCTTTCTCAGCATTTTCAGTTTCCTTAATTGTAGCACAACTTACTATTTTTAGCAGTTTTTCGGGTCCTGAACTTCCGGAGCCGTTTTGAGGCCCTAAACGACGTTTTTTGGGGAATCCGGGGGCAACATGGGTCCATGGAATGGATTGATGTTTCCCGTTCCAACAATGATAGTGCTCGGATAGATCTTTCTAATGAGCTATTGTACGCGTCAAACGGAGATCATATGCCAAAGTTACGACCCCGGGAAGTTGATGTACCAATTTACCCCAAACGGGGCCCCCAGTTTGGCGTTTCATCTCCTAGGGTTAGGTTTTGGAATGTTAAGGGTTTTCCATTGTTTCTCAACAATAAATAGGCCTTCGAGCCTCATTGTAATAGAGTTCAGAGGCATGTAGCCATCACATCTCTTCTCAGAGATAAGCTACCATCGCCCTAGCTGGTTTATTTCCATTTCTGGTTGTAAGCATATTTCAGTATTTTCCATTAATGAAATGAAGTATTATTTCCGCTACATCTCTGTGTATATGGTTATCTCTGTAATTTGTTGCGTTCCTGTTTAAATCCGGATCAGGAGACTAAGTCTATTGCTTGAAAATAATTCATGACCTATATAAAACTCATGAATGGAGACTGTATAATTTATACAGGAAAATCCCCTCAATTCAACCCTACCCTCGATTTGAAAACAAGGAAATTGAGGCGATTGCAACCAAATCCAACCTCCAATCCAGGAAATTGGTTGATTGCAAGAAATTCCAACCTCCCAAACGAGGCAAATTGGGTTTTTCATTGTTTATTCGCCTTATTTTTTATGGCTTAAATGTAATAAATATTTATTTTTTAAATGCATTTTGGGCTAACTATAGAAAATGGGTGTAATATAAAAAAAAAATCCTCTCCAAAATATAAAACCCTTAAATTTCGCCCTTGGGCTAAGATTCCCTGCTAAAATTTTCTATGGGTGGCTTAACATTATCCCAATGACCACATGAAAGGAGGATTACCATGAATGGTATCAATAGGAGCAGTAAGTGGTGTATTACCACGCAAACCAAATACGATTACAATATAAATAATGGGAGGATTAGGGGAGAGGACGAAGAATCCCCACACATGAGAGAAAGGAAAAGGGAGCTGTGGGAAAGAGGACAAATGAGAACCATCATGGGGTATTAAAGAGCCTGCAAAAGAGAGCAGGAAAAATCATAGGGGGAAAGGAGAAATCTTCTAGATAAAACACACAAAAGAGGAGAGGAAAAGCTTGTTTTAACATATCATAAGGAACATAGAAATGTTCAAATGTTGGAGGCACCGAAGCACTTATTTATGTATTTTTTGGGTGGATAAAGGGGTCTCAAGAATCCTGGTGGTATTGAAGTGTGAAAATCCTCTTTGAAGCACCCTTCCTCAAGCATTGAAATCTAGGTCACAAGTGACAATTGCAAGAAAGTTTGGCTACAATTCGTCTAAAGTTGGGTAGAGAGTTAGAGTCCCCATCTTAGTTTCTAGGATTCTAAATTATTAGATAAATGCTCATGTAACTTTGTGAGCATGTAGATTTTATATGATTTCTTATTAATGAACTCTTCATATGTCCTAATGAGTGGGTCTTATTCCTTGTGTGCCATAGTTTGCTAAATGGATGCGTGGTGTGCTATGTAAATGTTATTTTAGATTCCTAGAATTGGTTATTTTCTATGAAGGTAGGAATTTTGGGTTTCCACGTCAGATATGAGGAATAGATGATTTAGTATTCCTTTCCTATGTTTGAATTTTGGCTTGAATCACCTTAATGAATACTATTGGAGGATTTATCCAATCTTCCATTACTACCACTGGAGGATTTACACACGATTATAGGCTGGTTGACATTCACTTTTTAATATTGGAAATGAATCCTCATGTAAAAGGGAGGATTATTGATTTTCTATGTGGTTCATGGATGAATGAATGAATTTTGTGCATATGAAAATGAACTTATTTCCATGCTAAATCTTAGTCCTTAGTGGTATATGAATTATTATGTTGTTATGACCTTGACAATTACATGATCGACCTAAAAGAGATAGCTAGATATTTGTTAGTGTTCAAAGGCCTGCTTAAGAAGAATTAAATGACAAGGGATGACCTTGATCTTAAGATCGGGAGACAGAGAGAGAGAGAGAGAGAGAGAGAGCACATGCTTGGCAAAGGAATTATTAGAGATCAGGAGACAAAGGTTGGTATGGCAGGGAGTCGAGGGAATCCATATCCATATTGTTATATATTGATATGATGCAGGCCGAGTTGCGCCGAGACAAATAAGGCTCAGAAGATATAGTGAAGTTCCACATATGTATATGTGTGTGTGTGGATAAGGTTAATGACATTGGGCGAATCTCTAGAACCTCATAAGAGATATGTTGGTATAGTATGGAGCCAAGGGAATCCCTATCTATATCATTATATATATATATGATGCAGATAGAGTTGGGCAGAGACAAATAAGGCTCAGAAGAGATAGTGAAGTTATATATATATATATATATATATATATATATATATATATATATATATATATATATATATATATATATATATATATATATATATGGAGAAGGTTAATAGCCTTGGCCAAATCTAGACAAGCCTGAGAGGGGTAGCTCAAGGGAGTATCATAATCATTATATTTACATGTAGTGCAGTGCACAGGTTGGAAGCTTAGAATGGATTTGCGTAGGCCCAAGTGCTGGAAAGACTCTATGTACATGTGAGAACATAAATCATACCACCGAGAACTGGGAGCTAACATAATTGTGTGTTAGCATTAAACAAGATGATAGTCATCACGTAATGTGTTATTTTTTGGCCCAGGACCCCAAATGTTTCCCTTAGTGGATGTCGATATTAGGTAGGTAGACGGGGCCGAGATAGGAATAGATCCTTTGTGTGAAGAGATTTTTACATTTTGATTTTAAAGTTTCAAGTACTTAAATTGTAATGGTGTGCAAAACCTTGTTTTGAGGCTTATGGAGGGATTATTAAAACTTTGTTCATGGATTTGGCAAGGAAATACGACCATGTTTATGGCTTCTGATCATATTATGGCATTCTGTCATGCTAGATACAACATTGATAAATCAGACCATAAATACCACGAAAAAGGGTTTCGGTTTATAACCATTTCAATTATTATAAGAATAAATTAATTAAAAATATACTTAAAAAAAAGTTTAAAATGTAGAAGAGTGAAATAATTATTTAATTTAAATAAGTACATATCTATATCTATATGTATGAGAATATGTTCCCACATTTTAAATCAATAAAAAATATTTAAAACATTTTTAGATATAAAAATATATATTTGTAAAGTATATATATATATATATATATATATATATATATATATATATATAATGAAAAGCAATATATGTATGATAATAGTTTTTTTTAAAACTAATAACAAAAGGATGCTAGATCCATTTTAAGTATAGATTTAGTAGACCTCTATAAAGATTAAATCTCTTTTGACTTTAAAAGAGGTTTTCACCTCAAAATATTTGATCACTCACCCTCACAAGCCTCTACAAGGATCAAATCTCTTTTGACTTTAAAAGAGGTTTGCACCTCAAAAGATTTGATCCCTCACCCTCACACTTGATAGATCTGGAGATAAGATACATTTAGATTCGTTGGGTCTTTGGCTCTAGCCCAATATGGAAGAGATTGTTGTAATGTCTTGTGCTTATCTTGTTATGTAAAGATTTTGACTGGTAATATTGCATCAAAATTAAAATAAATTCAAAAACAAAATAATAAAATTAATAATTCTCAAAATCCTTTCTGGTTACTTGTTGATCAAGATCCCACTCAGACTGTGTATAACAAAAAATCATTAGAAACCATATGGGAAACCAAATGCCATGCAAAGAACATGTTTACTAAGCAATGGTTCAATGGGAAAAGTGCCTTTTCCCAAAGAGAATTGAGCAGGAAATGGAAGACAACCTTAAACATCAGAAATTTCCTTGGTGTAGAGGTGCGAAGCTAGAATTAGTCTAAGAATATACCTAATTTTTGGGGAAGGGACAGATGAAGCAATATTTGGATATATTGGATAAATCTCTGCCAAAAAAGATGACAACCCAAAATGAGTCTTTGATGATTTGGAAACAAATTAACTTACTGCGCTCTCGATAAGCTCAGGAGGGGTAGCTCAAGGGAGCATCATAATCATTATATATACATGTATTGTAGTGCACGGTTTGTAAGCTTATAAGGGATTTATGCAGGACCGAGTGCTAGAGAGACTCTATATACATGAGAACATAACTCACCCAACACAGAGAGATAAAATAATTGCGTGTCAGCATTAAACAAGATCATAGTTATCAAGTAATGGGTAATTTTTTTTCCTAGGACCTCGAAGGTTTCCCTTAGTGGACGTCGATATTAGCTATGGAGATAGGAATAGCTCCTTTGTGTGAAGAGGGTTTTATATTTTGATTTCAGAGTTTCAAGTATTTAATTGTATTGGTGTGCAAAACCTTGCTTTCATGCTTGTGGAGGGATTATTAAAGCTTGGTTGATGGCTTTGATAAGGAAATACAACCATGTTTATTGATTTCGATCATATTATTGTTGTTAGTCATGCTAGAGACAACATTGATAAATTAGATCATAAATACCACAAAAAGAATTTGTGTTTATAACATTTTCAATTATTATAATAATAAATTAGTTCAAACTAAACTAAAAATAAATAAATTACAAGAATGAAATAATCATTTAAATTTAATTACTACACAACTACATATCTATCCATGTATAAGAGAATATGTTCCCACATTTTAAATTAATAAAAAATATTTAAATATATATATATAAGTAATTTATGAACATATATCATAATAGTTTTATTAAAAACTAATAACCAAATAGCTAGATCAATTTTAAGCATAGAACTCGATCAATCCTCTCTAGACTATAAAAGAGGTTTGTGCCTAAAAAGATTTGATCCCTCACCCTCACACTTGATAGATCAGGAGATAAGATGCATCTAAGTTCATTGGGCCTATGGTTATAACCCAATATGCAAGAGATTATTGTAATGTCTTGTGCTATCTTGTCTTGTTATGTAAACAATTTTACTAGTCATATTACATCAAAATTAAAATAAATTCAAAAATAAAATAATAAAATTATTAATTATTTTTTTTGAATTATAAAATAAAATTAATAATTACAATAAATGATAACTAGTAACTAAATCGCCTAAATCCATATTAATTAACTTCTCTCCAGAATATCAAATATTTTAAGGTGTAATCTTCTTTTTGGAGTGAGAAGACCTAGGATATCTCCATATTTCCCAAGTCAAAATAATTCTTTTTGGAGTGAAAAGACATAGGATATCGCCATATTTCCAAGTTAAAATAAATATAAGCTAATTGCTTTATAAAAAAATTATTTATCCATATTTCCAGAGTTAAAATAAATATAAGCTAATTGCTTTATAAAAAAATATTTATTTCAATAAATGCTTTGATAATTAACCAATCAAACACATATTATTAGCTATTTGACCGTGCGTTCGTGGGGTCGGCTGGCCCCTTCGAGTGGGCCTGCCTACGGGTGTTATTAGGGAAAAAAAAAACAAAGGGCTATTTAACTAATATAGGTAAGTCATGAAGGCAAAATATTCATCCGTAGAACATCAACAATTACAAACAACACGCCTTTCGTTTCGTCGTGATCAAATACTTTGGACGAGCAATTGTCTTTGATTTTGGGCACCATTTTTGTGAGGTATTTTATTTTCCGTTACCAAATTTAGAAAAGCAGTAACGGTTTAGCTGTGAAAACAGAATGGAAGCTGGTCAGTCACTAGAGAGCAATGAGATTGATATGGGATCCAATCATTCATCGGACAGCAATGAAATTGAGATGGAAATGGTGCCTTCGGAATATATGGACGCTATTAGCTCTGAGTTTGCTTACGATCCCGTACGGTTACCCGTCGATCAAGATCCCACTCAGACTCTGTATAACAGAAAAACATTAGAGACCATCTGGGAAACCAAACGCCATGCAAAGAACCCGTATACTAAACAATGGTTCAATGCGAAAAGTGCCCTTTCCCAAAGAGAATTGAGGCAGGAAATGGAAGACTACCTTACACTTCATAAATTTCCTTCATGCAAAGGTGCGAAGCTAGAAGTAGTCCAAGAATATACAGAAATTTTGGGAAAGGGAGAGATGAAGCAATATTTGGATATATTGGATAAATCTCTGCCAAAAAAGGTGACAACCCAAAAGGAGTGTTTGACGATTTGGAAACAAATTAACCTACTGCGCTTGTACTGTCAGTTTGATTCTAAGAACATCGAAATGTTCAGATGTTCAAATGGTTTCAGATATTTAAACGAATTCATTATTAAAATTTCGAAGCTTCTGTGGAACAATAAAATAACGACACACACTAAAGAATCTGCATGGGAAGTCTGTAAGGAAATCAGCAGGGCAATTGATGTCATAGGCCTGAAAGTAGAGGACATCCGTGATGTAAAAAGTTGTCCTAATATGCAATCCAAGCAAATTCTTGTCATTGAAGCTTATGTCGACATGATAAGACATGCTTATATGAATAACGTAGGTTATGTGAAAATCGAATCCCTTATGTTGCGAATTTTCTGCAAAATTTTCTGTGACATGAATGATGAATCTAAGCAAATCCTTGGAAAAAAATCATATGAAAGGATAATAACAGTTACGGGTCCTTACATTGTTACAAAGAAATTGTCTGAAAATAATGCCGAAGATATCAGCAGTGAAGACCTATATCACGGGATTTCTATTCTGAAAATATCTTGGATAACAAATTCGTATTGTTTTGATGCTCCAGATCTCTCACAATTGCTGGTTAATGCGATAATTATCTGCATTGCGAGAGAAATTAATAGATTAGAAGAGACGACTGGTTTTAGCGAGGGACAACTGGAAGCAGAAGAAGCAGAGGCGCGGCATAATTCTGAAGCCCTAGAAAAGGGCCTTCGTCTGGTCAAAGATATGACAGAAGACCCATGGGCTCTTAATTTCGGAAGCCACGGTTTGAATATAGTAAAAGAGATCGTTCACATGTTTAAACACTTTACTCGTGAAGATGGAACTGACGATGAAAGCATTGGTCCATTGTTCTGCGCCAAGAAAGGATGCAAAATATTTGAATGTGTTCACTCTAGAATTGCGCAGCTTGCATTGGATATCTGCACAGCTATCTCCAGAAGTGTTGCAGAAATTGCTGGTTATGAAGCTCTTTTTATATTTTTAAATTAAACCATCTTCAATTCTGTAATCAGATTATTAAAATAGTCCGTTGATCGTTAAATTCCGGGAATTAGATTAGTAAAACGAGTCAGTCTCGATCGATCGTTCAGTGGCGGAATTAGATTAGTAAAAAGTGTCCGTAGTTTTTTTAGATTTTTTATTTTGGATAAGATGAATAAAATTTAATGACCAATGGACATTTTTACATATCATATTAAGTTGTATAATATTTTTTTGGGTGAATAAACTTTTTTGTTAGATAAAAATTATTATTTATTAAATTCTAAAATATTATTAAAATTAATAATTAATTTAAATTTAATAGTAAAATTTTCAAACACCTATTTTGAAACACTCCTTAATATTCAATAGTAAAAACTGAAATAGTCCTCATAGGTTCATAATCTAATTACAGAAAATATTATTGGCATACCCAATAAATAATATCGATATCAATTTTTTTTTTATATAGGAGTGATTATCAAAACTAACTTAATGTTTCTCGATCAAAGTTTTAATAAAATGGTATAATTAAAATAAAAATAAAATTTGTTAAAGCAAAATGACATTATTTTCTATTGAAAAATGATTTATTTATTATAGATTTAAAAGAAAGGTGGAAATAAGGTTTCATATAGAAAGTAATTTGTGCTTTAAATGTTCATTGAGTTACTTCCAATCACATTAGAGTGTTGCATTATGATGTTCTATTAATCTTATGCTCATTGAATGGAGTGTTGCATTATGATGTCATATTAATATTATTGATAACCATTTTAGGAGAGTTGTGCCATTATTATTATTAAGAAAGGGTGAATTGTTATCTTTCTTCTCATCTAACGTTTCTACTTATTATATTCTAAAATGGAATTTTAAAGTTTCTAAATTGTTTTTACCCTAAAAAAATATTATTGACATATACTATGGGTTATATAATAGGATGGATTATGCAATATTATGGACTTCTAAACCACCATTAGTAAACTTATATATAATAATAATAATAATTATTTTCATACTGGGTTTTCTAGTGTCTTTTGGTACAATTAATTTATTTAAAAGATAAAATAGGGAATAAATAGTCACTTGTTCAAAATTTTTCAAAAATCCAGTCATGTTAAGAGTTGGTGTGGCCTAGGCAAGTTGTGTGTATTATTTTGAGAGCTTAGATGCCCATGGGTCATGGTTGTTTAAACCATAGGTAATGGTTTCTAAAGCCATAGGTTAAATTTGATGTAATCTGTGAAGAACTCAAACTATTTAGACAAACAAAGTTGTTGTTTTTTTTTTCTTCTAAAATCATAACTAAAAGTGAAATAAAATATTTCATTGTTCATATCAAATAACATAGCTTTTATTAACTATACAATGGGAAGATTAATGTAATTTATAATTAAACTTTTTCTTATTTTTCATATATTTTCACTTTCCATTGATTTATATGGACGTGATATATAAATTTTAAAAAATATAAATAACATACAAAGGTTCTATATATATATAGATAATGGTTTTATTACATTAATAAATTCTCTCCAATTCTAGATATCAAGAATTTGATTGGCATTATTGATATAAGTTTTTGTGAAGTGTGGTTTGATGTTCAAATGTCATTGATTAGTCATGTGGGATATGTGTTAGGAACAAACATCAAATTCATCAGTAGTCACATGTAGCATTACCATCAACACAATGGAGATTAAAATCAAAATAAATAAGCCATAACCATCATCATTTGGGTTTATAATGGTGAAATCATCATTAGATCATCAACCCTAATGTCCTATAAGTTAAAGTAAAAGCCATAGATTGTGTCTCAAAATTCCAAGTAAGATAGAAGCGTTGGTCTCATAGCGAAGGTAAAAGAAGGCATTACAAAAATAAAAGATTTATTATAGTTAAAACAATTTACTAGTATGTTCCTCAAAAACGTGCATAGATCCAGTTTAACTCCAGATCTACCAAGAGCCTACAGAAATTAAATGTCTTGTGTCATTTTTATACTTAGAAAAAGGTCAAGTATCTCTAAAAACATATTTTCAAATATATATCCTTAACACAAAAATAAAAATAAAAAATTATAAACACATTATTATTCCCTTGTAACAATCAATTCCCTCTAACAAAGAACTTAATAACTGTAAAAATCAATCAATGCAACTCAATTTTTTTTTTTTTTTTTTTCTATATCTAATCATAATTTTAATTTTTAAAAAACAATCAAATTCGATTCATTCTAACAAAGTTAATTTTAATTTTTAAAAAACAATCAAATTTGATTCATTCTAACAAAATTAATGAAAACATTTTTTTAGTCTAAATTAATTAACAGTAATAAAAAACTTAACAACTATAACAATCCATCAAAGCAAGTATAATGATTTTATATGTACTCATAACGTTAAATTTTTTTAGTGTATTATGTGTAATAATTATATGCATTAATCAATTCAATCCAAAAAAACATAATTTTAATCATAATCATAATTTTATTTTTTAAATGTAATGCTTATTTATAATCTAGAAATTCAAATTAATAATGGATAGTTATAACATAGCTGAAATCGTATTCACTTTAAGGATTTATATCTCACAGTTTATATATATGTATGCAAAGTGCAAAGTTGAATGAAAGCATATGCTCTTTCCTTGATCTCTTCACTTAATGGTACAAAACACCAAAAGAGTGTTGAGGTAGAGGGTGTAGGGTGTTGAGGTGCTCCAATGCGGTGTAGTGGTTGGACTTGTGTTGGATTTTGGTCTCCTATTAATTTTTACAACCTTTGGGTTTTGAAAGGTGTTTTGGGTATAAATTATTAAAGGTTTGTTTACCTCAACGTGAATGGGGTGGATTAATATATACATTATGGTTTTGGTTTAACCATATATGTAACCATATTTCCATACGTGTTGACCTTGCCATGTATTTGTTATACGTTGGTTATTTTTTCTAAGAATAAATTAAGTGAGAATGAAATAACTAAATGAATAAAAATAATAAAAATAACAAAATAAATAAATAAATAAATAAATAGATACAAAAAACCCGGAAATAAAAATAAGAAAAATAAAATAAATACACAAACAAATAAAATAAAAATAAAATAAAAATGAAAGCAGATAATAATAATTAAAATAATAAAAATAAATAACTAGATATGAATAAGAGTTAAAACGTGAATAAACATGAATAAAAATAAAAATAAAAATAAATAAATAAAATAAAAAGAATAACAATAGTAAAAACAAAATAAAAATAATAAAATAAGTAATAATAAATAAATAAAAATAATAAAATAAGTAATAATAAATAAATAAATTAATTAATTAATAAAAATTAAAAATTAATAATAATAATAATAATAGTTAAAAGAGAATAAAAATAATAACTAACTAAATAAAGATAAAATAATAATAAAACATGAAAAATAATAAAAATGAAAATGAAATAAAATAATTAAATAATAAATAAATAAAATTGAATAACTAAATGGGAATAAAACATAACTGAATGAATAAAAATAAAAATAATAGTAAAAATAAATAAATAAATAAATCAATAAAATAAATAATAAAAATAATAAATAAAAATAAATAAAATAAAATAAATAAATTAATTAATAAAAATTAATAATAATAATAATAACAATAGTAATAATAATAATAAATAAAATAATTAAAAATTAAAAATTAATAATAATAATAATAATAATCGTTAAAAGTGAATAAAAATAATAACTATAATAATAAAACACGAAAAATAATAAAAATAAAAATGAAATAAAATAATAAATAAATAAAATTGAATATCATTGTGCAGTGGCCTTGAGGAAGGCTAAGCCGCCCAAGAGTAACCTCAGCAGAGATGAATCTTTAGCTCTCAGATCCTTAAACCAGAACAAGGATATCATTGTCCTTAAGGCTGACAAGGGTGGTGCCGCCGTGATTCTTAACATGGTTGATTACCGCAGCAAGATGTTGGATCATCTTCATAATAGTGGAAGCTACAAAAAGCTTTCCAAAAATCCCTTGAAGAAGGTTGCTAGAAATGTGGCTGTGGCCATTAAATCCATTGGCTCGTTGAGTTCCTTGCACCATAAGCTCATTGAAAGTAACCCTATTACTCCTAGAATCTATGGCCTCCCTAAGATCCACAAGGAAGGTGCCCCCTTAAGGCCCATCGTCAACACCATTGGAGGTCCTACCTATCTTCTCGCGAAGTTCCTGGCTTTAAAGCTTAAGCCCCTCGTTGGTCGGACCGAGTCCTTCGTAAAAGACTCTGCCTCCTTTATCGACGAGCTCAAGGACATTAAGCTTGATCCTGGGGACATTCTGGTCAGTTTTGATGTTGTCTCCCTGTTCACTTGCATCCCTATTAATGAGGCCATGATTGTGATCAATCGCCTAACGGATCCTGACACGGCTAGGTTGGTTGAGATTTGTCTCACTTCCACCTTTTCAGTTTTGAAGGGGAGTTCTTCGAGCAAACATGTGGGGTTGCTATGGGATCCCCCCTTTCCCCTGTTGTGGCTAATCTGTTTATGGAAGATTTTGAGTCCAAAGCTTTGAACTCCTCCCGGCTCCTTCCTAAGCTATGGAAGAGGTATGTGGATGACACCAATGTCATTTGGTCTCATGGCAAGGATGAGCTTGATCTCTTCTTTGATCATCTTAACAGGCAGTCCTCAGCCATTAAGTTCACTAAGGAGCAGGAAGTTGATGGATGCCTTCCTTTCCTTGATATTCTTATTTCTAGGAATGAGGATGGTTCCCTAGCCCATCAAGGTTTTCGAAAGAAAACTCATACGGAGCAGTATCTTCATGCCAGTTCCCACCATTTCCCAGCTCAAAAGATGGGGGTTCTTAGTACCCTTGCTACTCGGGCCCTGAGGATCTCGGACAAGAAGAGCTTTGAGAAGGAAAAATCCCATCTGCTGGATGTCTTTGTGGAGAATGGTTACAATAGATACATGGGTCATAGGGCTTTCCTTAAAGCTTCCAAGAATTCTCTGGTGAAAAGAGAGCCAAGAGATCGTGTTCCTGGTGTCCTTCTACCTTATGTTCAAGGGACCACTGATAGAATTGGTAGGATTCTCAGGAGGCATAGTATCCCGGTGTCCTTCAGGCCCCTGAACACCATTCGTTCGTCTCTCAGATCGGTGAAGGATCCCATCGACCCTAAAGATATGAAAGGTGTTTATTTGATCCCTTGTTCTTGTGGGACCCCCTATATTGGGGAGACTGGTCATTCCATTAATCAGAGGATTAGTGAGCACGCAGTGGATCTGAAGCATAGGAGATTTAAGTCTTCCGCTTTGGCTGATCATGCGGAGAAAACCAATCATCATATTTGTATCGAAGAAGCCAGTGTTATTGCTAAGATTCCGCATTTCCATCATAGAAAATTCAGGGAAGCGCTGGAGATTGAAAAGAGACCTAGCAATCTCAATAGAGATGATGGTTGGAAAGTCAGTAGGTGTTGGGTCCCAGCCCTCTCCTCCTAGTCGTGTTTTCCGTCCTCTTTGGTTTTTGTATTGTTATTTTCACTTATTTATTTATGTTATTGTCATTATTTTTATCGCCTTTCCTATTTTTATTTAAGGGCCTCGGGGTAACTTATTTCCTTTCTGCTTATATTGTTTTTCTTTATTACTATTTAACACGCAATTTTTATATTATTTAGCTGTATACATTACTCTATACACCTAAGTTTTTCTTATTTAGTTATTTTATTTATTATTATTATTATTATTATTATTATTATTATTATTATTAGTAATTTTTATTAATTTATTTAGTTATTTATTTTAATTATTTTAATTTATTTTATTTATTTATTTATTTTTACTATTATTTTTATTTTTATTCATTCAGTTATGTTTTATTCCCATTTAGTTATTCAATTTTATTTATTTATTATTTTTATTATTTTTCGTGTTTTATTATTATAGTTATTATTTTTATTCACTTTTAACGATTATTATTATTAATTATTAATTTTTAATTATTATTTTTATTATTTTTCGTGTTTTATTATTATTTTATCTTTATTTAGTTAGTTATTATTTTTATTCTCTTTTAACTATTATTATTATTATTATTAATTTTTAATTTTTATTAATTAATTAATTAATTAATTTATTATTACTTATTTTATTATTTTTATTTATTTATTATTACTTATTTTATTATTTTTATTTTATTTTTACTATTGTTATTCTTTTTATTTTATTTATTTATTTTTATTTTTATTTTTATTCATGTTTATTCACGTTTTAATCTTATTCATATCTAGTTATTTATTTTTATTATTTTAATTATTATTATCTGATTTCATTTTTATTTTATTTTTATTTTATTTGTTTGTGTATTTATTTTATTTTTCTTATTTTTATTTCGGGGTTTTTTTATATCTATTTATTTATTTATTTAATTTGTTATTTTTATTATTTTTATTCAGTTAGTTATTTCATTCTCACTTAATTTATTCTTAGAAGCGGTCCGTTGCAACTAATTTTCTTTTAAATAATAATTGACCTTTATTTTTTGATTATTTACTGATTAACTATTATTTTGATCCTGGTCCTTTGGTCAATATTAGCGGTTGGTTAAACTAGCCGTTGGAGGCTCTACTCGGTCTATATAACATGCTTAGCTAGATCTGTTTCTTCAACTTGTCCTAACGATGAACCACACTGGTTGGTTCGAAACGCGTCGACAAACGACATTCCATGTGATTTTCGCCGAAATCTTTCTCTAACTATAAAACAAGTTTTGTTATATAGTTATTTAATAACCCAAAAATGATTTTTTTGTTCTCTTGTGCAGGTCTAGAAGGTTATTGGAGGGATGCCAAGTGTCAAGATGCCATGTGGGTCTCATGTGCTGATTGGGATGCCATGTGGTGCATTGTGGGCCCCATTTTTCCTTTGCTATACCAATCTTTGAGGGGCTCTATCTTTTGCATACGAGCTCAGATTGACGAACCGTTCATGCCATCGCGATTAGGAAGACGAGTCCTTTCAACTGATGCCATCAACTACTCCTTTCTGCCATTTGGAATTTCGAGCCTTTATCCATCCCCTTGGTGTCTCGAGATCCTCCTGGATCAACTGCCGATGGAATTTTGGATGAAAAGAGTTTTGGTGGATATTGGTAATTCTATAGGTTCCATCATGTATTTGAGTGCCAATATCTTGGGGGAGAGGGACAAGCACATTACCTAGACACTGGTGGAAGTGAATTTCTCAGGGTGGGGGGGAGGCTTCATATGTGCATTGATTTGGAATCAGGTGCTACTATAATTAGGCATCAAATTGACTACTAGGGGAATCCTTTTCGATTCCTCCTATGTCACCACACTTGTCATCTCCTGAATCGATGTCCTCATCGGAATAGGCTTCAGCTAGGTGGTCTGCAGTGGAATTGGCTTATGGTCATCGTGTGGACAAGGATTGTGTGCATCATTCAACTGCGACACATGCATGTACCAATATTTCTTTTGATTCTAATTTAGATGGTGGTTCCTTAGATCACTTGTTGTCCTCTTTTTCTATGCCCTCTTCTCCTTTGGTTGACCTGACTCCCCCTGATATGGTGGTCAATGGTACGTATCCCCCCCCCCCAATAATCAAACTCTTGTACTTTGATGGTTTCACATGACATCCCCCCCATTTCAACATTGTGCTCCCACCTCTCTCTTGATTACCAAGCTCACGACATATCCCTTGTCTTCTTTACTCAATTTTTCATCTAATCCATCATATTTTCCCTCGAGTTCTCCTCTGCCTCATTAGCCCTCATATTTTAGTGCATGGCATCTCCGAGGTGCCTCCTCATCCCCTCAAATTTGGGGTGTTTCCCTTCCCTCGAAATCCACCTCGTTGGATGCACCTAGGCCTTGTCCTTCTCATATTTCTCGTCAAATGGATTCATATTTTATTGTTTCATCCCCTCATAACTTGGTGGAAAACGATATGGATCTCCTCATTAGAAATCTTGTCATGGACCTCCAAGCGTTCTCCATCTATAAGGAGGATGTTTCTCACAAGTCTCTGGTCATTAGCCATGGATCGATGCTCAATATTACTGTTTGTTAGAAGGGTAACATAGGGAGTAGAAAATTTTGAGGAAATCCCCTCACAAAATCCAAAAATGTTACTCTAGATGGCACCCCGTTGTAGGGGCTGCAACACCCACCAAAATTTTGGCCTACACTTAAATTTTGGAGCCTATTGTGGATCCTGTGATTGATCGTTCCTTAGTCACTTCTTGCTTAGCTCATGATTTCAAGCTTCTTGCTTAGATCTCAAGTGTCATTCACACTTTATCTTTAACAGCAAGTGTCGTCTTTAGGCATGGGAATTATCGCTTATCATGCAAAGGGGAGTTTTGGTTTACTTCAAGGGTAAATATTTGTGAAAATGAGTTGTTCTCATCATATATACATTTTTTCACTCATTTCCAAAGTTTCACGCACTATTACACAACCATCGACATTATCATCACAAAGTTTATCTTCAGTGCCGCACTTGTCGTAAGTTTATCTAATGTTGGTACTTATTATATTTTATAATGGATTTTCTTAAGTTCCATAAAAATACCATTGAAATATACTATGGGTAATGGATTTTCTTAAGTTTTTAGATAGTTTTCATTATAAAAATATCATTGACATATACTATGGGCTATGCAATACAATGGACTTCTACACCACGTGCAAGAACTTTATAGAGACCCAATCTATCAAAATTAACTATAACCTCAATAGTCATTGTCATACTAGCATTATGCAATTCATCCGTTAGTAGAGAAAATTTTTCTCCCTCTAACATAACTTTCTCATATTATAAGAGGTTTTATCGGTGACACTTTCACTTAATGCAAAAATAATTATTTTTATTTATTTAAAAATTTGATTATTTATCCATCCATGTGTTACCCTCTCACTAAGGATCTACCAAATTATTTACTTAAATTCTTATTTTAAGAACATAATTTCCCTCACCCCAACATGATTTCATATTTCTTCTCCTAATTTTCTCTTGATCCCCCTTTTACACTCCTTATTTTGTGTTCATTATTGAAGTCAACTGGCACGTCTCAAATTTGCTTCTCCAACTATACCCTAATTTATCTCAAGTAAAACTCGTGGATGGAGATCATTGTGTTGTGCTCTTTCCTCAAGAATGTTCTCTCATCAAACTAAATTTCTCTAATTTTAAATTATTACTCATTAATTTCACACATCCCCCTCTTTTATTAGTGATGTTTAATTATGCTAGGATTAATTTTTGTAATTAGGGTATATTTCCCTTTCCCATTTTTTCTCTTAGAACACTTATATGATTTGGGTTTATTTTAATGCACATTACCTACCTTAGATTTTCCAAACATGAGAAGGGTAGAGTTAATTGGTCCAATTTTTATAATTCTTCATATTCTTCCTTGATCTGAAGGTTTACTCTTGATTTAATTAATTTGATTCTAAAACCTCACTTAATAAATGGTGTGAAATAACAATCATAACTCTATGATTACCATACCTTAATTATATTTCAACTTCTTCTCTTGATGCCAAGGTTTTCAAGTTAGTCATGCCCTTCAAGAACTTCCCTTTGAAGTTTCAAGTGTGTCATTCCAATCTATTTCTTCTTAATTTCAAAGGTTCTAAGTTATTCTTGCCCTTCAAGTACTTCCCTTCGAAGTTCCAAGGGTGCCATGAAACTTTCCCTTCACACATCGTGTGAATACGAGGGGAAAATGTTGGGCGCAACAATGGATACCATTGTCATCTCCTATTCCGTCGTCTATAGTGATAGTAATGGTGTTGGGGATCGAGGAATATGTGCACACCCTACCAAATCATTATGATGAACCCATTTTGGAGTTTTCACTCACGTCATCGTGATATTGCAGAGTTATCCCAACACCTTATAGACCAAGTCATGATAGGAGTTATAGGAGTGCTAGTGGGTGAAAGCCAAGATGCTATCCCAACCCTCCCATGAAATTCCATCTATTTGTATAGCCACATCACCCCATGTGTCAGTCGTTCATCCAAGTAACTAACGAGTTCATGCAACCACTAATATTCCATTAGTAATCATAGCGTGATACTAAATTGAACTTTAAATTTTTCAGTCATTGGTACAAAATTCAATCGAACCATAAATCATCTATGTGTCACATGAAAATGCATCCAAGTGGTATTTTTCCACACTCATGTAGAAATTTCTGTTTTCCCACCCCGGTTTTTAGTTTCTCCTTATTTCTCCCATATAGTTAAATGCCCTTTCCCATAACCATACAGTTAACAAGCTGAAAAAAATAAATTTGCTGAAAACACAAATTCTGGAAATTTTACAGAATGCTGGAAATTGCAGAAATAAAAATCAGTAGTAATAAATAGCCATTAAAACATATTTAAACACTGAGATTTTTGGTCAATGTGACCCTGGAAAAACCCCCTACAACTCTTGGGGAAAACCAGTTTGAGATCTCTTCTTTATTTCTGAAAATTGCCTTTTACAGTGAGAAATTTTCAGCAAAAAATCAACAAGAAAATTTACAACTTATCTCTTTTCCCATGCTTCACAGCAAACTGGAAATTACAGCAAACAGGACAGCAATAAATGCTGTACGGTCTCCTCGATTTTCGTGCCCACTTTCAGCATTAAATGATGTTGTATGGCCCTCATTTTGCGTGTAGAAAAACTAGCAAACTACTCCTCGATTTTTGTGCAAACCGCTCCTCGAAAATCGTGCCAAAATCTGCCTTTCACTGTGTGCTGAATCAGCTGTACAAATATGCTCAACTGCTGCCTTGGAATGTGTGCCAAGCTGTTGTCTCCTTCTCCTCCCTGCTCAGAAATATCTCTTGCTCTCTTGCTCTCCTTCTCCCAATCTGCTCATGAAAGAATTGAATCGAATGTGATCTTTTCCTCCTTTTCCTCCCTTAATATAACTCCAAATGACTTTTGGGTGACCCAAGTGACTTTTGGGTGATCTCTAAATCCAATGGTTGAAATAGATTTAGATCAATGGCTGAGATTAAATGCTCATTTAAATCTCACTTTTTATTTTTTAATTCACCCCACTTTAATAAAGACCCACTTAGTCATTTATTTCCAAAGTCACTTTTCCTTTCTAATTTTTCATTGACTTTATAAAAGTCACCTTAAAATTAGACTTAGTAACTTTATCACTTAAAGTCGCTTTTAAATTAGATTTAACTTTATAAAATTATAAAGTCACTTTAGGAGAAAAATTAAATTCTTTTGGACACTTTTCCCTAGGCCAAAGATCAAAGCCTAAGGGAACCACCTGTCCTCCGGTACCAAATTTCAACAACTCAATAACCATCAATAATATTTGTTTAAAATCTTAGTTAGTGATATAATTATGTATGCTAAATCATCACCATGACATAATCATTGTTAACTTTAAACAAGAATCTAATTTAAATGAGACAACATAATGAAACCATCAAGTGATTAGACATAGCCATCAAATAAATCCAGTATAATCCTTATCATCAAAACTTTAAACTAGCATGTCACAATTATTATCACTTCCATTAACAGTAAAAGTCAAATAACTTGATCCTTGAGTGTGTGGACCCAAATACTATATCTAGGTAAATGTAATATCAATGTCAGTTAGCCATTGTAGGGCACTACACCGTGCATGTATGCCAAGGTGATCCCTTTCCAAACTCAAATAATTATCAGTAATGTCTAGTCACACAATAGCCATCCAAGTTTATAAACTTAATAGAACAACATCAAATTCATCGATAGACATATGTAACATTATCATCAACACAATGCAGATTAGAATCAAATAAATAAGCCATAGCCATCATCATTTGGGTTTATAATAGTGAAATAATCATTGGATCATCAACCCAAATGTCCTAAAAAATAATGTAGAAGCTATATATTATGTCTCAAAATTCCAAGCAAGACATAAATGTTGGCCTCATAGTTAAGGTGAAAAAAAATAAATATTATAGTTAAAACAATTTATTAATATGTTACTCAAAACTTGCATAGATCCAACTTAACCCGAGATCTACCAAAATCATAGAGAAATCAAATCTCTCGCATCATTTTTATACTTAGAAAGAGGTGAAATCTCTCTACAGAAATATTTTCAAATCTACATCCTTAACAAAAAAAATTAGAATAAAAATTTATAAACACATTATTTTTTTGTAGCAACCAATTCCATGTAACTAAGAACTTAATAACTATAAAAATCAATCAATGCAACTCAAAAAATTTATAATACTTCTATATCTAATCATAATTTTTATTTTTATTTTTAAATCAAATTTGATTCATTCTAACAAAGTTGATGAAAACATTATTTTCTTCTAAATTAATTCCAAGTAATAAAAAACATAACTATAACAATCCATCAAAGGAAGTATAATGATTTTATATGTAATCATAATATTAAATTTTTAGTGTATTATGTGTAATAACTATATGCGTTAATAAATTCAATCCAAAAAAAAAGGTTTAATCATAATTATAATTATAATTTTTTAAATGGAATACTTATTCATTAGATCACGAGGATGCCTTTGTTCGTAATCTTGAAGTCTCTGATCATGGTTGTCGTGACCTTTTCATTGATTCATTTGGTCATGATTCAGATTCTTCCATTGTTGATCTTCCTAAGCCACTGATCTTTGATGATCCATCTTCTGATGAATTGGAACCTCCCCAAGTTGTTGAGGCACTTTAGCCCAATATGATGGTTATGTCAGGTTCGTAGCCTTGAGGTCAGTTCCACTTCTAATCAGAAAATTTTTAAATCTATCTAGGCTCCTCATCACTTGGTTGTACATGTTGAAAATCAATCTATCTTACAATCTTTGCATCCTCCATCTATCTAACACTATCCCATCGCTCAATAATTAGAGGAGTCATATGTAGAAAGCACTGTTGCAAAATGGAAATTTTCTTTTTTCTTCATGTTTTCTTGTTTTTGAAATTGTGCATTTGCATGTGTTCGACTCGCAATGGGTTTGAACAACATGGTACATCCGCACAGTGCCTTTCATGTGCTTTATGTTTTTACTTTTCTGCGGGTGCATTCAAGCTTCGAATGTTATGGTTTGTATTGGATTATCTTTATTTCTTGTTGGTAAGGCTTGTATATATTTCTTGATATGCATTCCCTCACCAACATAGGCCAGCTAATGCATCGGTTGCTTCATTGGAAGTATCACTTTACGTATGTCTGGCCTATGCTCTGTTTAGGTTAAGAGTAGGAGTAGCGTTTCTTTTATTTATTATTTCTTTTATTTTCTTCACTTTTCTTCTTTTTTTTTCTTCGTTTATTTCCTTAAGTTTGTTGTCTTTTCAATTGTAAGTTAGCTTCCGCATGAGACCATGTTTGGATTCTTAGAGAAGAATGGTGAAGTCCAAGAGTAAGTTGTACTACTTTCAATGATTGGTTATCTATCTATTCCCTCTCTTTATGTGAATCGTGAATTTATTTTAGTCGATGATACTCCGATGGAAAGTACATCCCTTTCAGAGAGAGTAATCGTGAAATCTTGATGCTTTCACTTTTAACTAGTACATCCTACTCTAATCGATTTTCTATTTTCACTTAATCCTTGTTAGCTAATTTGATTAGAGTAAGGAGAGGGGGGAAAACTTAAAGAGTATGTTAGAGGTATATATAAATATCCTTCTCTAAAGGGACAACCTCTTCTGCTCTTAATAATTCAAGATCCCTCTTTCGCCCCATGAAAAAAACAATTTTCTATGCACAGTTCTTTGAAAAAATAAAATGAAAAAAATGAAAAATGAAATAAAGGGTGAAAGAAGAGAAAGGATTTTTGTGGAAAGAGGTGAATCTTGTAACTCTATTAGGGTACTGTCCAGGCTCGTTAGTAGGGAAGCAATGGCTTTTTTTCTTGAAGTTACTATGTCAAGGTAATGTTCAGGCCTACTGGTAGTGGAGCAACACCAAAGATGAAAACTAAGACTCTGACAATTTCTTTTACTGCAACTATATACTCCTCATCCCTAATCAAAACAAATCAGTTTGACATGGCTTGGTATGTGTGCTGCCTATGAAGAGAATGGTAGGGACTATATCTTTAACTCAAGCTAAGTGAAGAAGATATGATAATCAAAGAGCTGAAAAAAACTTTTGCAAGGGTTAGACCTGTTTTGCATGAGATGAGATCCATACAGAGAGCTGGAGTTCTATCAGTGTGTCGCCAATGTTGTAGTGGTTACAACCACCCTCCAATTTTTATCCTATGCTTCAATTTTCGAGC
Organism: Pinus tabuliformis; assembly: GCA_031772625.1. Classification (NCBI taxonomy): domain Eukaryota; kingdom Viridiplantae; phylum Streptophyta; class Pinopsida; order Pinales; family Pinaceae; genus Pinus; species Pinus tabuliformis. Next base: position 1,210,223,164 of record CM062804.1, on the reverse strand, counting down.
TTCCTTCTTATCCACAACAACTCATCTCGCACTGATCTAGGTATTCATGCTTTGCATGAGGCTTACCTTTTCATTTTTTCTTTTGTTTTTTCACTTAGCTGATCACTTCTAAGTCACAAGCCGATCTCCCAACTTTGTCTCACAGTAGTTCTCGGCTCAGCTCTAGAAACTGCACCATCCTTGAGGGCAAATAGCCTTGATGATAAGAATTATGTAGTCTTAATTTCCCATGAGCCTTGAGCTCAGGAACTACGTAGTCATGGGAGGAAGCCCAACAGTGAGCCTAGAAATTACGCAACCCTCACTGAGCTCAGAAATTGTGCAATGCACTTAGCTAGAAAGTTACCTAGTTCCCTAGAACTGTGCAGTCTTTCCCGAGAGTGTGCATGGAAAGTTTCCCCAAAAAATAAAAGAAACAAAAAGAAAAAAGCATTCGTATAAAATAGGGATCAATTTTTAGTATCTCAAAGGAGGAAATTTCATTATTTTTTAGAAACCTCTGCCCAATTGTCACCTTTTCCTTGATTTTAGGCATGTGCTTCACAAACCCTAATTTATAAAAATATATTTAATCGATGCTTCTATAGATCAGTTTAACACTCATTATTGGAGCTCTATCATTACTGACAAGATGAAGGAACCTTTGGTGTGATCATCGTTGCTTTTCTGGGTGATTTTTTCTTTTGTCGTATTTTGTCACTTTTTCTATCGTTTTTTTCATCTAGATTATGTGAGTGTTGTTTCACTGGTTTCTCTTCATTTTTGGTGGAATTTTCACTTGTTTTAACTTGTAGAAGTATGTTTTTAAGTTTTACATTTCCTTCCCAAGGGTCACATTAGTTCTCATGTTTTTGCACCAATGGTCATCATTGCGATGACTCTCCTCACTTAATTGATTTTCCTTCCACTTGATTAATTGTTGAACTTGATTCACATGCATTTATTCGCATTTTAGATTTGCACTCAGCTTCACACTATCTCTCAGATCTTCTTTTTTTCCACACTTCCCTTGGGAATAATTTCTTTTACCTTGTCTAGTTTTCACTTTGCCCAGCTGGCACTGCACAATCCTAAGGCCCAATCTACAAGATTTTCCTCTGGAATTTCACAATTCAGAGTGCAACCTATCTCCAACTATCCACTGTACAGTTTGACGAGCGAGTTTGTCTTCTTAGCCACTAAGACTGTGCAATTCACAGTCTATCATAAGCCTCTACCTAGGCTGAATTGAACATTACACCATTTCAAGCCCCAAGCTTCCACCTTTGTTGCTAGGAATGCATAGTGCGCAGTTCACGTAGGTGGTCAGTCCCTCTTTCCAAAGAAAATTTCACAATACTCCCCATTTGATGCCATGTTTTTTGTGTGAATTTTACTTGTAAGTACATTTACTTAAGACTGACATTTGTTGCCATGAGTGTCCTTTTTGTCCTATAGGTACAACAATTGTTGAGAACCTCTCCAAAAATCACTGTTAACGTGACATCTAAGAGAGATGCTTCAGAGGAAACCACTTAGAGCAGCACTGGGGAAGCAATTGAGAAATGTTGAGTTGATTTTCTAGTGTATGTGAATGCTCAATTGTTTTAATAGAAAAGGGATCATCATTGTCATGGAAGAAGATTAAAGATGATTTTTCAAAGGAATTTGAGGCAAAATCAGATGACCGACGTGTATATCTTAACATCTAATAGTCAGGGCTATAGAAGGTTGCATTCAGGTATCCCGCCTTCCTGTGTGCATATATCAACAACTATATTGTCTCAAAAATTGATGAGAACACCATGACATTGATCAGTGCCATCGGGAAAAATATTGCCACCTTCTGAGAAAAAGACTTTAAGAAAATGTATCACTTGCCAATCTAGTAGATCACATGCACTCACTCTTCTATGCCACCCACAACTATGTGAACACAAGAGACATTGTCAAACATTGGGTGAAATAGCCATCAAAGTTTTTAAAGACACCCACCCATGTGTATAAGATAAAGTCCCTCAGGAGATTTTACCAGCTCTTGGTTATCTTTTCTTTCAGAATTCATGCTCAAGAGAGAACGAAAACGTTTCATGCAGGTTGGGTAGTCTTATTGGACCAATTGGTGAATGATTGGAGGTCATTCAACTAATTAGATCTATTTTCTCTACTATTGAAGGCCCATGTAGAACAGACTCAGAATCCACCCAAGGGTGAGTGAGAAATATTCTATATGTCTGCATACTTATTGGATGCAATCAGTGTGCAAAAAAAATTCCCTATCATGAACTGGACGTGGAAACCATGAGGAATTTTCGTGCACATCTATTTGAAGTTTCTTTTGAAATGCAGTTGTCAAGGAGTAATGGCATGACTAATTGGACACTTCATCATCCCGTTGTAAAATCTTATCTTTGAAGAAGATTTACCTTGCTTGTTGTGAGAATCAATGTAGGAGTTATCAAATATTATAGATTGGTATGCCTCACCAGGTGGCACCTTCATTAGAGTGTTTGGCGAAGAGAAGCCTATGCATGTCTTAACAAGGTATGCCACTAATAAACTGATCATATAGGAAGTATCATACCATCTTAATATAAGGTTGTCAACAGAACTGCATAGGAAGAAGAAAGAACCATGGCCCACTATTCCTTTGCATATTTGATTATACGAGATAAAGAACTTGAAAGTTATAGATGTCAAGGCTAAGGAGATAGTGATATTTGAATTCCACACTCGAGAATTTAGTCTATATGATCCCTATAGTATTTCCAAGGACCAATGTACAAGAGTTTACTTTCCATGGATTGACAAAATTTCATTGGATAGAGGAGGATCCTTAGAGAAACTGTTACAATGGCTCCAAACTCAATGAGCCAGTCAGTTTAGCATAAACTTCATAGGTTGCTTGAAAGATTACAACAACTCCAGAAGCAGCAGCAGCAGAAGGAAATAATCCCATGTAGGAAAGGGAAAAAGTAAGATTGATGATAGTCCAAAGGGAGAACAAAGATACAAAATGAAAGCGGATCCTATTCTTATGAAAGAAGCTTTGGAAGTAGAAGCAAGGAGGAATAAAATGATGCATAGATCAGAGCAAAGGTTATAGGAATAAGAACTGGAGCTTCAAGATACATAGTAGAATTTGATGGAAGAATAAGAGTTAAGGAGGAAAGCATGAGAAGAGAAGTAGAAGCAAGAAGAAGAAAAAAGGCAAGGTGTAATGACAGAGGAAAACACGTCGATAGAAGGTGAAAAGAAGGATCGTGAAAAACCAACAACTGAAGAAGAACATGAACATATGAAGGATCAGGACCCTGCTCAACAGATTGAGAAACTGATTTAAGGATAGACATGGATATTGAACATGAGCCATAGAATGAGGATATTAATATGATGTCGAGAGTGCCACAGGTCATCCCTCAGTGTCCACCAACTTTAACAACAGAGCCAGCCCTGAGTGAACAAGGGGATATTTTTCTCCATGATGATGATCCGGTAATAAATGTTTACAATATATTATTCGATGAGTTCCAAAGGAGGATTGTACAAGCACGGAGAAAGCACCTTCCAGATAATCATGCATCACCTGCATTCATTAAGAAAGGGTGATAGAATGGGACACCAGGAAGCATTCAAATTCCATTTCCGAATCCAACTTGGCCTATGCAAGAGAAACACGATTAAATGTCCAGTATTTGATGATAGAGAATGAGCAACTTGCACGAAACTTCCAGGCCTCCATGAAAGAGGAAGAAAAACTCTCAGAAGCAACATGGAATGAAGTTTCCACATAGGTTTACTTGGAGGAGATGAGAGTAGTGATACTTGTTGAAGTATCAACAATTGGAGAAACCATGTGAAAGGTCTATGATGGTTTGTCACTGTACATAAAGAAGTTGTTTGTTTTCATGGCTTATAGAAGCAGAGAAAAGAGTTTGTTAAAATTCTAAAAAACATACAAGCTACCATTGCCTATGTATAAGAGTGGACAATGTGATACAAAGGGGCACCACTTGACTTAGTGAAGAATATGAAGCCATAGGTAGAGCTAGAGAAGGAAAATGTTTCAATGTTGATTCAAAACAACAAGAAACTCACCTCATTCATTGGCATCATTCAGGCCTCATATATATGATTATTCATCAATTTGGATGTCTTTGTAAGAACACACTAGATCCCATTAGCCGGTTCACTCGCCAAAGCTAAGCATAAGAACCAAGTTTTGCAGGAGGTTGAAGATTACTTAGAGTGGCTAAGATAGAATACTACAAGGGAAGAATTGAATCTGAATAGATAGAACATGTATAATTTCATTGGTGGTCTGGTCAAAGTCAGAAAAATGTTGCTCATGCTTTAGAACAAGTTGGACACAAGTTCCAAGATAGTGTACTTATATTCCATGGAGGTTAGAGTCTGCTTCCAGCAAGACACCATCATGCGATTTGTGGATGCCATCACAGAATAACAAGATTGGCACCAATATGTGACCAAGAAGCAGTAAGTTGAGGTTGTTGAGCTAGATTTCTCCCAAACTATAGCATCATAGTGTCATATCTTGTTAGGCTGTCAAGTTGTCTCTACCCTATTTTGCCTTATATGAGAAAAAGTGTAAAATGTAATAGTATTTGTGATTACATTGTACGTGAAATTCCAAGTGTCAATATTAGAATATGAAGAGTCATCATGTAATGTAATGTGTCATTTTGTGAAGAAGTTGAAGATTCATGAGGGTAGTCCAAAGGTCACAAAGGGGAGTTGAAGACTCACCCCATCTTGTTATAAATAGAACCCCATAACTCATGTAACAAGATTTTGGGTGCCAAGGTTTTGGATAGGCTTAGGCTTATAAAGAGCTTGGGAGTATTGTGAAGAGCCTTGGCTTCTCGGTTAAATAGAGCGAGTATACGTATTTGGAGGATCAGGTGTTCTTAACTATAATGTTCCACTATTGGGGCTAGTTGTTGTCAATGGTGTATTTATGAATGGAAATTTCACTTATAATAATGAAATCAGAGCCAACATGCTTTCATGCATATGTTGTGAATATAATAGGACTATTCTTGTTGTATTTGCAATGTATGTTATTTAACTTACGCATATTCTTATGAACTATTCCATTTTAATCTATATGAATCTTGTTGAATGTGTGTTGTTGTATTAATTCATCATTTTAACTTTTCGATTATTCTACATCTTAACTTGTGATGTCATTATGCTCTTGTGTTACTTTCAAGGTGTGTACTATTACATGCTTCCAAGGGACACACATCCTTTTCCCTTCATGTTTTGGAACCTTCATGCATCGCACTTGACTCTCTAGAGGGTCACACACTTTCTCTGACCTGAATTTATCGTACTTCCCTTTATGCATTTCCGCAGTCAAGCCATAACATTACCATCCAATGTTGGGAGTCCTACTCCAAATGTTGTGAGGTCTAGTTGGAACTTCATATTGAGGAGATCCCCTTAACGTTGGCGAGTCTAGTACCATCAAAAGAGTGTTAAAATTCAAGGCTACAAAATATATTTTGAATCCTTAAATATGCATGAGGATGAGGAAATAGCTAAATTCTTACTTTGAGTGGATGAAATAGTCAATACAATAATAGGACTTCATGGAATAGTTCTCGATTCATTTGTAATTTTAAAAGTGTGTCCACTATCAACTAACTTACATATACAAGTATCCCCATGATACATAGGAAAAAGTGGAACATGGTTTTATTAATAATATAATATGTATATATATATTCTGGTGAAGCTCCCACCAGATTATATTATCTTGTAAAATTATGGAGAATAACTAGTAAAAAATGGGGAATCACTAAGAAATCCAAGGGTTGTTACAGTTGTTTGGAACCAAGAGGGTATTTAAGAAGAAATAATAAAATATCTTGACTACATTGCTAGTGAATCAGAAGAGCTTGACTAGTTACCGTCAAACATGCCACTCTAGTGACGAAATCATACAGATCTGGAACCAATAGTTTTCGCCTAACAATTTTTTTTAGAAGTGATAGTGGAATGATAGTTGAGATACTCTCTAAATTTATAAAGTGTGGATGTTTGAGAATAATATTTAATGCATCATTTGAGATGGTTGTATTTGCATGTCTCAAAAGCATAACAAGTAAATTAATAGGAGACTGCATTAAGGGATTGTCCCTCTTTCCTGACATTTTTAGGACCATATTAAAAATTAAGGAGGTAATATTTCTACTATGAATGTTAATATATTGAAAGGGAAGTCTCAATACTCACACCAAACATTTCAAAGAATGTGATATAACTCCTCCACACTTAGATTTCAGACAATGCCCTAATAGTTGTATAAAGGAGTCTAAGATCACTATTAAATATTAATCAGTCTTATCTACTTCTAGTTTTTCATATGGTTCTCATGAAGTTTCAGTGAAAACACTAAAATTAGATACCTATTGGGTGTATGTAGCTTATCATCAGTAGATCCCTTCATTGAATTTTTATATGATTCCAATGATCTTGAAGATGCTAGGCTAGGTTTAATAAACAAAGATGTCTTCCTACCCATATTTTCTTCCACCATACCATCCTGAATCAATCCATATACAAAGAAAACCAAATATGTCTGACTTAATGATGCATTAGCCCAAGGATTGGTTGATAAATAGTGTAACATGGACTCAATCTTTAGTTTTTCTTTTGGTGTAAGTGCTCTATGGAGATTTCATATAACACATACCAAGAATGTACTAGCATACACAGAGAAAGTAATACTCTCATAAATTAACTATAAACTTTCAAAGTAATTGGTACTCCTTGCCTCCTTCATTTTGAAGGAAATTTTTTCAACTTCCTTTCCTTCAGCGACTTCTCCCATGATATCATTATATCCAACTTCTAGAAGTTGTTGCACACAATATTCAATATCTCCAATGTCCATGAAAGATGAAACTTTCGATAGGATGAAATTGATAGTACAACCTAAAACATGCAATTCATAACCGCTTGTTAATATTGTATGTAGTGTTTTTCCAACAAATTGAAGATGTTGGGGGTCCTAATTCCTTCATGCATGCAACTAAGGACGACCTCCTCATCTTTTACAAAATGATGGTGACTCTTTAGCAGATTTGCAAAATATTGTATAATACAAGGAAGTTCTAATTCCATTGTTTCCAAAAGCATAAATTTCAATAGCTTGAGTGAAGAATGGCTATCTAAAATATTAACCACATTTGAGAGAGATATAATCACTTATTTATCTCAAGTAGAACATAATTTTGTAGATTATTAGGGGAGATAATATTTTTGTTATCATCTATTTCAGGGGAGATAATATTTTTGTTATCATCATTCCTCCTTAATTCCACATATGGCTTATCAAATATTGTTTCATCATTCTCAATTTGATGATCATTTTTTTCTAGTTCTATAGTTGAGGACATTCCATCAATAAAATGAAACTTATCTAGTATAGAAAAAATCAACCGTACAAGTATATTGTTATTATCTTCCTCAGGGAAGCCATCATTTGAAATGTTGTCATTAATAAACTAAAGTAAGAGTCCCATACTATGTTACCATAAAATGAAGGGTTTCTAACAAATAATTCACAACATTTCCCTCTCTGTCACGTTTGGCCCCAAACAACAAACTAAAAAACAGTGGCACAAATATTTGCATGATATTTCCCTTCATAACATTCCATATACACTAGAAATGTCAATAGATTCTAGCAAGCTCTAGTAAGAAAAGAAGAGAGAAAATACTAACAATATCCCACTCCAATTGTTGAAAAGTGTGCAACAAGAAATGCTAAATTTAAAAAGTGCTAAAAATAGAACTGCTAAAAATATTATGTCCAAAAATAGTAGTTTGGCCACCTTGGGTGAGAGATGAAACTGATAAAAATAACATCTAAAAATAGCATTTCATGGTCCCTTCTTATTTTTAGCAATCCCTGGTCTAACTATAGGAAGTAAAATTGAATTTGGTCTTACCAATAGTTTGATTATTAATTAATTAATTCTTCATGAGTTAATTAGTTATGGAAAATTAAACTTGAAGACTTTGTGAGAACATGCAATTAGTTGCCCCACTGATTGAGGAATTTATCCTTGATTCTCTCCACTGATTGAGGAATTACTTGTATGAGTTCTATAATGAGAGGATCAGTTGACTTAGTCAAGTCCAGTTAGATTATTTTAACAAGTTGTTAAAATAATGAGATACAGTTAGTTAATGCTTGCATGCATGTGACAACTGCTTTTTTAGATAATTGAGTATTCTCTCATGGATAACTGATGCATGGCAGTTGAGACAGAGACCCAGTTGAGATCAGATGAGGGACAGTGTACAATCAGATGCTAGGATATTTCTAGTAAGTATTCCTTGCATGCAGGAGGAACTAGTGTCCTCATATAATCTTATTTTTAATATAAATGGTTTGCTTGTCTTTTAATGGCAGAGTGTTTGAGAGCCCATCCATTTGCGGAAATATCAATGGGAGAACCCTTAAATTATATAGGGGTGGCATCCATGACAGAAATCATTACTTGTCCTTTAATGACAGGGAGTATACAAGCTCATCCATTACATAAAGTTTATGGGGGAGCTTTATGTTTCATTTAGTGGCTTAAGTATTACAATTATTTTTTGGTTTATTTGGAGGAAACCTGAAGAGCAGATTCTACAAGATTTTAAGCTCCCACATCATTGTTATCCTAATAAGTACCACATCATTGTCATCCTAATACGTATTTGTTTGAATCATATAGTCTCTTCAATATGACATTATTTTTAATATAAATGGTTTGCCTGGATTTTATCCTAATAAGTACCACATCACTGTTATCCTAATAAGTATTTTTTTGACTTATATAATCTTATTTTTAATATAAATGGTTTGCTTGTCTTTTAATGGCAGAGTGTTTGAGAGCCCATCCATTTGCGGAAATCTCAATGGGAGAACCCTTAAATTATATGGGGGGGCATCCATGACAGAAATCATTACTTGTCCTTTAATGACAAGTAGTATATGAGCTCATCCATTACATAAAGTTTATGGGGAGCTGGATGTTTCATTTAGTGGCTTAAGTGCAATTATATATATGTATATCTATTTTTGACCTTATGGGATTTTTGGTGTATTGGATAACTTTCAGTGAATTTGGCAATGTGATAGGCAATATTACTGCAGGGTATTTCGTATGGTTCTATTCCTTCTTGATTTTGATTGGAAGTTGCAGAGGGTGCACTAATACAGTTTTGACGGTTTAGTGAATTTGGCAATTTGTCAAACATTATTACTTCAGGGTGTTTCTTATGGTTCTGTTCCTTCTTGACTTTGATTGGAAGCTGAAGACAATACGCTAACATGGTTTTCAGGTAAGGGCAGGTTTCTGCCTTGTCTTGGTGTGGTTTTCGGATAATTATATGTTGAAGTTTCTCTTGATTATAACCATAATCAAGTCATTGTTTGTCTGATTTGGTGAATATATAGTATTTGGGTAAATCTCTGGTAAATAGGCTTCCACTTCATTTGTGGACTTCTAGGTTCTATATTAGACCATGTGAAAGGAGGTAGAACACCATGTAATTCTTACTTCCCAATGTCAATAATGGACATACAAGTCCCATCATCAAACATTTATCTTAGATTCAGAAAGAGCATGATGATACGTTCCTAATAAAACAATGTAACTGTATTTTTCTACTTTGGCAGTCTTTTTGTCATTCTTGGAGGCAATTAAAAGACAATGAATCATTCTTCTGTGTTTTAAATTTCTAAACTATGTTCTTGTTTGTTATAACAAGTTACTTGCCAATTGCAGTGATGGAAACAACCACATTGCTAACTGCCAATTGCAGTGATGGAAACAGGTACATTGCTAACTCTTGGTTTGCTCAACCTGCTCCAAAAGATCATCCATGGTGCTCCATGCCAAACCATGCTATGACTCCCCATATATCTGGGACTACAATAGATGGCCAGGTGTCTGATTTCATCCAATTTCACCCCTTTGTTTCTAGCAATTTCTTTGATTGACAAACGTACCTCATAAATAATTCAAAAAGTCAATCATATTGCATCATGGTCCATTGCACAAAGCTTTAATGCTATCATTAATCCATCATTTTTGTCATATTTGGAAGCAGAAAATAAGAATCATAAAAAGTACAGAGATATTCTTGAGAGTTTTCTGACTAATTGTTCATAAAATCTCTACTTCAGATAATGTATGCAACTGGAATGTAGCATATTCTAGACAGATACTTCAAGGGAGAAGATTTTCCTTTGCAGAATTATATTGTGAAGGAAAGAAAGCTAGCTAGTCAATACCTATAAACAATTCATGTTGGATGTTAAAGTAGATGATTCATCCTGTTGAAGGCTGCTTTATCTGGAATAACAAGCAAGAGCCAGAGAAGAGCTCGCTTCTCTCAAATAAAACAATGCATCAAATATTGGACTCTCAAATACATTCCTGAGACCAATCATGGTTCAAAGCATTATGTAGGAATGAATGATAGAAGATTAGCATGAAGCTCATTCCATCTTATTGATTTTATAGGTTAGTAGTTTTGAAATAAACAAAATCTAAAATAGAGTGAAGTCAGAGCTTTAGTCCTTTGTGGCTATTGATGCATGAAGTTGGCTCACAGATATTTCCCTTCACAGAATTATATTGTGAAGCAAGGATAGTTGTCCAGTCAATACCTATAAAAAATTCATGTTGGATGCTAAAGCATATGATTCATCCTATTGAACGCTGCTTTATCTGGAATAACAAGCAAGAGCCAGACCAGAGCTCGCTTCCCTCGAATAAAACAGTGCATCAAATATTGAACTGTCAAATACATTCCTGAAACCAATGATGCGTCAAAGCATTATGCAAGAATGAATAATAGAAGATTAGCATGAATCTCATTCCATATGATTGATTTTATAGGTTAGTAGTCCTGAAATAAACAAAATCTAAAATAGAGTGAAGTCAACACTTTAGTCCTTTGTGGCTATTGATGCATGAAGTTGGCTCACAGATTCAGGTAATGCTATGCATCTTTTCTACTAGCAGAGAAATGAACCTTTGTTCGTGTATGGAAGGGCAGGTTTCTTCCTTGCCTTGGTGTGGTTTTCAGATAATTCTATGTTGAAGTTTCTCTTGATTATAGCCATACTCAAGTCATTGTCTTTTCTTGGTTATAACTATACATAACCATGTCATACAAGTTGACAATATGGAAACGGTTGCTCTTGGTGCTTTTTTTAATGAGAAATCCCATTGCATTTCTACCACCATGTCTAAATTGTATGTATCAACTTTAACCACTTTTAACATCTTGAGTACATTAAACAATAGATTTTTGGAATGATTGGATGAAACCTTTTATATTTAAATAATAAATATAGGGTGTATAAATTTTAATCACTTTTAAAATCTTGGCTACATTAAACATTATATTTTATGAATGTTTAGATGAGACCTTTTATATTTAAATAATCAATAATTGCAATACTATTACAAGGTCATTATTACTATTATTACATCCAAAAATGTCTCCATATTCTCCTTGTTCTCTTTGTGCAGTATCTATATTATCCTTGTGCGTTGTAGTCAATGTCCTTCCTTGCATGTAGTCAAGCTCTAGTATTGTAAAATACACCTGATTAGGTGCATAAGGTTCAAGTAGAACATCTCTAGATATACCCCAAAGAGAAATGAGCTAGAAGTGGAGCCATTCAGGTGATTAGGGTAGGGGGTCAGTTAAGAGTGGGTTCCCATAGGCTTTAGCCTAATAGACTTGGATAATATGAAGAACATACATTCAATACCTTTTCTGATATAGTGCTCAAGAACATACACTCAATATCTTAATCTCAAGAACATACACTCACTCAATACCTTAATATGAAGAACATACATTTAATACCTTTTCGAATGTGGTTTTTGTTTTTTGGATAGACAATTTTATTTTATCGTGGATTTTGATTAGACCATTTTCTTTTATAATGTATTTTGAACAAGATTTCCATTTCATAGGAAGGCCTTTTCAATGTGTGGCTATAGGTTAGTTTACATTTTCGTTGTTGTTGTTGACTCAATATTTTGAGGTTCAAATCAAGTAACATACCAAAGAAACCTCAAATAAAGTAGCCTACCAAAGTTTTCTCTTGAGTAGAGCATGAAAAACTATATTTCTTCCCCTCAATACTTACCTTAATTTCTTCGAAAATCTATGCCTTTCTAGGACCTCATATTTGTTTTCCTGAAAGAGTAAGTTATAGTTCAAAAAGAACCAATTCATCTTCCTTTCTCACCCTTCCTTATATCATTTCCCCTTGAAAGAGCTTTGCGAAGAGATGGATTTATTTAGGACCAACCAAAACATTTGGATAATCAGGAATGCAACATGGCGTGCCTAAAATCCCCCCGAAATGCATGGGAAAGAAGGTTGAATTCACCCCAGAAAGAGTGATTCTAAGTTGTATTTGACTTCAAATATGAAAATGTCATTCTAGCACCATAATCAAAGTAAGAAACACCTATATCATAAGGACCAACAACGTTAGTAACCATCATGGGTCTAGAACAACCTACAAAGGCAAGGGTGGAAACATATGTTCCAAAGCTAGTTGTTTAGTATCCTACAGTGGTTCTGGAGCCAAATGTTCCATATTGCATCTTAGTTCATTCGTGAATCAAACAATAGCATTAGTTAGTCAATTACATAGCTAGAGAATATTGTATGAGCTTGGAATCAAAGAGCTAGGAGAAAAGCCTAATGAAATTGGACCAACTAATTCATTTGTTACAAATAGGAAGCATTGATGGCTTCCCCATCCCACCTGCAATGGTTATTAAAGAAAAAAATTGATTCTTGTGAGAATGACTATTTGAGTTTTACTCTTTGACTATTTTTGTAGATATTTCTATAGATATGAAAGTTTGTAAAATCAAATATAAATTCAAGCCTATCCATGGAGAAATGTCCTTCTACATGGGCTAGTCAACAAAAATCCATCTAAATGAGAAACATTCCCTACCTTTGTCACATAATTACATAGAGACACAAATAAAGGTAAGAAAGCCCACAGTTTGAATGAAATTTACGGTATTGCATTATCATGAATAAGTTAACTAAGATATTTGCATTATACTATCATGTCAAGGTGAGGCTCCAATGTAAGGAAAAACCAGCTTGGCTTACACAAGCGATTGTAAAGAGGACAATGTGGAAATCCACACCATATATTCTCCAAAAGATCATACATGAAAATGACTGAAGAGTAGTTTCTATAAAATAAAATCTTGTCCCAAAGACCAATAGCGAAAAAGTGATTTAGATTACCATGACAAAATTTACTAAAGAGATGATCAGGCATACTGCACGCATTCTTCCATTTCTTGACAAACTCATCGATCTCCCATATACTAATCTTCCAAATAAAGTGACCCCCCATGGAAAGGGATGGTTTTCTTTGGTCAGAATTATGCTTCACATTTGGCCAAAGAAAGTGATCCACCAAACGAACCATTCTATCTTTGCAAAGAAAGCAGCTAGAGAAGCTAGATTCATTGATGTTCACCATAGTTCTTAAGTTGATATCTTCAGGAACCAAATTTTCCTAGTTCTTTCCAAGCTTCAAAAATCGAAGCTCCTTGATCCCAAACCCCAAGTTCTGGCATCAACATCAAAGGCCAACACGTGATTAGGACCATGGGTGAGGCAACACAAAATGAAAAATCCTATGGGTTTTGGTGAACAAATTACAGACAACAAGGGACACCTTTTTGTTCTCTATTACAAACATAAGCCCATCTGATAATATAGGCTTACCATTGCAGGCTTATTTATTGAAAAATATAATTTTTTTCTTAAATCAAAAATAATAATTACAACTTCCCTAACTGGGGTTACTCCTGCTCATCTCCTAACCTTATTAGTCAATTCGATGCAAAGGTGGGAGTTGATCACTCTATGATTGAGAGAGGGGTTCATACTGGAAGGTGGTTGGATCTCAAATAATTTATGGTAAAAACTAAGAACTGCCATCATCCAAATTCCACTAGAATATGTGATGCCTAAATAATAATTACTTAACAAAATGAAGGCCTTCCACAAAACATTAACCTGGTACAAGGGCTCGGAAATATCTTTCCAGTAGTAGTAACCACCTTGCCTCAAATAAGAGAGCATTAATCCTTATCTCTCCTTGAAAACGAATTGTGTTATTCCACAGTCTGACTTGTGCTCATCCACCACCTGAATTCAGCTGAAAAATTTGAATATTCATGAGCACAAAATCCTGATGGTCTGCTCAGGGCTTCTCTGCTCTGAGTATTGTCACAGCAGCCATAAAGCTTTGTTTTTTTCTATTGATGAAGAAGGATATATCAGAATCTATTTCTAGGTGTCAACAATGTTAGTAGGTTAAAGTAGATATTATGCAAATCTCATCAGGCCACAAGGACTTATCAGTTGTCCCTTCTTAATCTCTTCACACTATACTCAGAGATCTACTGATACGAATGAAACAAACTACGCTCTCTCTACTCTAAGCTCTGAATATTACTCTATGGAACTTACTACTCCCTAAATACACAACTTGAATGGATTTATTTTATGGTATCCTTTGTGTTTCTCTTCTCTGATATATTGTCTATAGAGCAAAGTCTATTGCTTGAAAACGAGTCAAGACTTGTGTAAAACTCGTGAATGTGCTACTCTACTTTGATATATTGTCTATGAAGCAAAGTCTTTTGCTCGAAAATGAGTCACAAACTGAACGAATGGAGATTTTGTCTCTTACTCGAAAACAAATCACAGCCTGCATGAATGGAGACTGAGTCTCTTGCTCAAAAATGAGTCATGACCTTCACGAATGGAGATTGAATCTCTTGCTCGTAAACGAGTCACGACTTGCACGAATGGAGACTAAGTCTATTGCTTGAAAATAAGTCATGACCTATGTAAAACTCATGAATGGAGACTATATAATTTATACAGGAAAATCCCCTCAATTCAACCCTACCCTCGATTTGAAAACAACGAAATCGAGGCGATTGCAACCAAATCCAACCTCCAATCTAGGAAATTGGTTGATTGCAAGAAAATCCAACCTCCCAAATGAGGCGAATTTGGTTTTGCATTGTTTATTTGCCTTTTTTTATGGCTAAAATGTAATAAATATTTATTTTTAAAATAAATTTTGGGCTAACTATAGAAAATGGGTGTAATATAAAAAAAATTCCTCTCCAAAATATAAAACCCTTAAATTTCGCCCTTGGGCTAAGATTCCCTGCTAAAATTTTCTATGGTTGGCTTAAAATTATCCCAATGACCACATGAAAGGAGGACTATAATGAATGATATCAATAGGTGTAGTAAGTGGTGTATTCCCACGCAAATCAAATACGATTACAATATAAATAATGGGAAGATTAGGGGAGAGGATGAAGAATCCCCACACATGAGAGAAAGGAAAAGGGAGCTGTGGGAAAGAGGACAAATGAGAACCATCATGGGGTATTGAAGAGCCTGCAAAAGAGAGAAGGAAAAATCATAGGGGGAAAGGAGAAATCTTCTAGATAAAACACACAAAAGAGGAGGAGAGGAAAAGCTTGTTTCAACATATCATAAGGAACATAGAAATGTTCAAAGGTTGGAGTTACTGAAGCACTTATCTATGTATTTTTTGGGTGGATAAAGGGGTCTCAAGACTCCTGGTGGTATTGAAGTGTGAAAATCCTCTTTGAAGCACCCTACCTCAAGCGTTGAAATCTAGGTCACAGGTGACACTTGCAAGAAAGTTTGGCTGCAATTTGTCTAAAGTTGGGTAGAGAGTTAGAGTCCCCATCTTAGTTTCTAGGATTCTAAATTATTAGATAAATGCTCATGTAACTTTGTGTACATGTAGATTTATATGATTTCTTATTAATGAACTCTTCATATGCCCTAATGAGTGGGACTTATTCCTTGTGTGCCATAGTTTACTAAATGGATGCGTGGTGTGCTATGTAAATGTTATTTTAGATTCCTAGAATTGGTTATTTTCTATAAAGGTAGGAATTTTGGGTTTCCACGTCACATATGAGGAATAGATTATTT
Organism: Pinus tabuliformis; assembly: GCA_031772625.1. Taxonomy (NCBI): domain Eukaryota; kingdom Viridiplantae; phylum Streptophyta; class Pinopsida; order Pinales; family Pinaceae; genus Pinus; species Pinus tabuliformis. The sequence continues at coordinate 1,210,207,090 of CM062804.1, read as the reverse complement.
AGTATTCCTTTCCTATGTTTGAATTTTGGCTTGAATCACCTTAATGAACACTATTGGAGGATTTATCCAATCTTCCATTACTACCACTGAGGGATTTACACACGATTATAGGTTGGTTGACATTCACTTTTTAATATTGGAAATGAATCATCATGTAAAAGGAAGGATTATTGATTTTCTATGTTGTTCATGGATGAATGAATGAATTTTGTGCATATGAAAATGAACTTATTTCCATGCTAAATCTTAGTCCTTAGTGGTATATGAATTATTATGTTGTTATGACCTTGACAATTACATGATCGACCTAGAATATGAAAATGAACTTATTTCCATGCTAAATCTTAGTCCTTAGTGGTATATGAAGTATTATGTTGTTATGACCTTGACAATTACATGATCGACCTAGAATATGAAAATGAACTTATTTCCATGCTAAATCTTAGTCCTTAGTGGTATATGAATTATTATGTTGTTATGACCTTGACAATTACATGATCGACCTAAGAGAGAGCATATGAAAATGAACTTATTTCCATGCTAAATCTTAGTCCTTAGTGGTATATGAATTATTATGTTGTTATGACCTTGACAATTACATGATCGACCTAAAAGAGATAGCTAGATATTTGTTAGTGTTCAAAGGCCTTAAGAAGAATTAAATGACAAGGGACGACCTTGATCTTAAGCGAGAGAGAGAGAGAGAGAGAGAGAGAGAGAGAGAGAGAGAGAGAGAGAGAGAGAGAGAGAGCATGCTTGGCTAAGGACTTATTAGAAGTTGGTATGGTAGGGAGTCAAGGGAATCAATATCCATATTGTTATATATTGATATGATGCAGGTTGAGTTGCACCGAGACAAATAAGGCTCAGAAGATATAGTGAAGTTCCACATATGTATATGTGTGTGTGTGTGTGGATAAGGTTAATGGCATTGGGTGAATCTCTAGAACCTCATAAGAGATATGTTGGTATAGTAGGGAGCCAAGGGAATCCCTATCTATATTATTATATATCTATATGATGCAGATAGAGTTGGGCAGAGACAAATAAGGCTCAAAAGAGATAGTGTTAAACGGATATATATATATATATATGGAGTAGGTTAATAACCTTGGCCAAATCTACAGCGAGAGAGAGAGAGAGAGAGAGAGAGAGAGAGAGAGAGCATGCTTGGCTAAGGACTTATTAGAGGTTGGTATGGTAGGGAGTCAAGGGAATCAATATCCATATTGTTATATATTGATATGATGCAGGTCGAGTTGCGCCGAGACAAATAAGGCTCAGAAGATATAGTGAAGTTCCACATATCTATATGTGTGTGTGTGTGTGGATAAGGTTAATGGCATTGGGTGAATCTCTAGAACCTCATAAGAGATATGTTGGTATAGTAGGGAGCCAAGGGAATCCCTATCTATATCATTATATATCTATATGATGCAGATAGAGTTGGGCAGAGACAAATAAGGCTCAAAAGAGATAGTGTTAAACGGATATATATATATATATATATATATATATATATATATATATATATATATATATATATATGGAGTAGGTTAATAGCCTTGGCCAAATCTACAGAGAGAGAGAGAGAGAGAGAGAGAGAGAGAGAGAGAGAGAGAGAGAGCATGCTTGGCTAAGGACTTATTAGAGGTTGGTATGGTAGGGAGTCAAGGGAATCAATATCCATATTGTTATATATTGATATGATGCAGGTCGAGTTGCGCCGAGACAAATAAGGCTCAAAAGAGATAGTGTTAAACGGATATATATATATATATATATATATATATATATATATATATATATATATATATATATATATATATATATATATATATATATATATATATATATCTATATATATATATGGAGTAGGTTAATAGCCTTGGCCAAATCTAGACAAGCCTGAGAGGGGTAGCTTACATGTAGTGCAGTGCACAGGTTGGAAGCTTAGAATGGATTTGCGCAGGCCCAAGTGCTGAAGAGACTCTATGTACATGTGAGAACATAAATCATACCACCGAGCACTGGGAGCTAACATAATTGTGTGTTAGCATTAAACAAGATGATAGTCATCAAGTAATGTGTTATTTTTTGGCCCAGGACCCCAAATGTTTCCCTTAGTGGATGTCGATATTAGCTAGGTAGACGGGGTTGAGATAGGAATAGATCCTTTGTGTGAAGAGATTTTTACATTTTGATTTTAGAGTTTCAAGTATTTAAATTGTAATGGTGTGCAAAACCTTGTTTTGAGGCTTTTGGAGGGATTATTAAAACTTCGTTCATGGATTTGGTAAGGAAATATGACCATGTTTATGGCTTCTGATCATATTATGGCATTCTGTCATGCTAGATACAACATTGATAAATCAGATCATAAATACCACGAAAACGGGTTTCGGTTTATAACAATTTCAATTATTATAAGAATAAATTAATTAAGAATATACTTAAAAAAAAGTTTAAAATGTAGAAGAGTGAAATAATTGTTTAATTTAAATAAGTACATATCTATATCTATATGTATGAGAATATGTTCCCACATTTTAAATAAATAAAAAATATTTAAAACATTTTTAAATATAAAAATATATATTTGTAAAGAATATATATATATCTATATCTATATATATATATATATATATATATATATATATATATATATATATATATATATATATATAGATATATATATATAATGGAAATCAATATATGTATGATAATAGTTTTTTTAAAAACTAATAACAAAAGGATGCTAGATCCATTTTAAGTACAGATTTAGCAGACCTCTATAAAGATTAAATCTCTTTTGACTTTAAAAGAGGTTTTCACCTCAAAATATTTGATCACTCACCCTCACAAGCCTCTACAAGAATCAAATCTCTTTTGACTTTAAAATAGGTTTTCACCTCAAAAGATTTGATCCCTCACCCTCACACTTGATAGATCTGGAGATAAGATGCATCTAGGTTTGTTGGGTCTCTGGCTCTAGCCCAATATGAAAGAGATTGTTGTAATGTCTTGTGCTTATCTTGTTATGTAAAGATTTTGACTAGTAATATTGCATCAAAATTAAAATAAATTCAAAAACAAAATAATAAAATTAATAATTCTCAAAATCCTGTCCGGTTACCCATTGATCAAGATCCCACTCAGACTCTGTATAATGAAAAAACATTAGAGACCATCTGGGAAACCAAACGCCATGCAAAGAACCTGTTTACTAAATAATGGTTCAATGGGAAAAGTGCCTTTTCCCAAAGAGAATTGAGCAGGAAATGGAAGACAACCTTAAACATCAGAAATTTCCTTGGTGCAGAGGTGCGAAGCTAGAATTAGTCTAATAATATACAGAATTTGTGGGAAAGGGACAGATGAAGCAATATTTAGATATATTGGATGAATCTTTGCCAAAAAAGGTGACAACCCAAAATGAGTGTTTGATGATTTGGAAACAAATTAACTTACTGCGCTCTCAATAAGCTCAGGAGGGGTAGCTCAAGGGAGCATCATATATACATGTATTGTAGTGCACAATTTGTAAGCTTATAAGGGATTTGTGCAGGATAGAGTGCTAGAGAGACTCTATATACATGAGAACATAACTCACCCAACACAGAGAGATAACATAATTGCGTGTCAGCATTAAACAAGATCATAGTTATCAAGTAATGGGTAATTTTTTTTCCTAGGACCTCGAAGGTTTCCCTTAGTGGACGTCGATATTAGCTATGGAGATAGGAATAGCTCCTTTGTGTGAAGAGGGTTTTATATTTTGATTTCAGAGTTTCAAGTATTTGATTGTAATGCTGTGCAAAACCTTGTTTTCACGCTTGTGGAGGGATTATTAAAGCTTTGTTGATGGCTTTGATAAGGAAATACAACCATGTTTATTGATTTTGATCATATTATTGTTGTTAGTCATGCTAGAGACAACATTGATAAATTAGATCATAAATACCACAAAAAGAGTTTGTGTTTATAACATTTTCAATTATTATAATAATAAATGAGTTCAAACTAAACTTTAATTTTTTTTTTACAAGAATGAAATAATCATTTAAATTTAATTACTACACAACTACATATGTATCCATGTATAAGAGAATATGTTCCCACATTTTAAATTACTAAAAAAATAAACATATTTAAAAGCATATATATATATATATATATATATATATATATATATATATATATATATATATATATATATATATATATATATATATAATTTATGAACATATATCATAATAGTTTTATTAAAAACTAATAACCAAACAGCTAGATCAATTTTAAGCACAGATCTCGATCAAATATCTTTAGACTATAAAAGAGGTTTGTGTCTAAAAAGATTTGATCCCTCACCCTCACACTTGATAGATCAAGAGATAAGATGCATCTAAGTTCATTGGGCTTGTGGCTATAATCCAATATGCAAGAGATTATTGTAATGTCTTGTGCTATCTTGTCTTGTTATGTAAACAATTTTACTGGTCATATTGCATCAAAATTAAAATAAATTCAAAAATAAAATAATAAAATTATTAATTATTTTTTTTTGAATTATAAAATAAAATTAATAATTACAATGAATGATAACTAATAACTAAATCGCCTAAATCCATATTAATTAACTTCTCACTAGAAGATCAAATATTTTGAGGTGTAATCTTCTTTTTGGAGTGAAAAGACATAGGATCTCCCCATATTTCCAAAGTCAAAATAAATATAGGCTAATTACTTTATAAAAAAATTATTTATTCATGTTTCCAGAGTCAAAATAAATATAAGCTAATTACTTTATAAAAAAATATTTATTTCAATAAATGCTTTGATAATTAACCAATCAAACACATATTATTAGCTATTTGACCGTGCGTTCGTGGGGTCGGCTGGGCCCTTCGAGTGGGCCTGCCTACGGGTGTTATTAGGAAAGAAAAGAAGGGCTATTTAACTAATATAGGTAAGTCATGAAGGCAAAATATTCATTAGTAGAACATCAAACAACAGGCCTTTCGTTTCGTCGTGATCAAATACTTTGGACGAGCAATTGTCTTTGATTTTGGGCACCATTTTTGTGAGGTATTTTATTTTCCGTTACCAAATTTAGAAAAGCAGTAACAGTTTAGCTGTGAAAACAGAATGGAAGCTGGTCAGTCACTAGAGAGCAATGAAATCGATATGGGATCCAATCATTCATGGGACAGCAATGAAATTGAGATGGAAATGGTGCCTTCGGAATATATGGACGCTATTAGCTCTGAGTTTGCTTACGATCCCGTACGGTTACCCGTCGATCAAGATCCCACTCAGACTCTGTATAACAGGAAAACATTAGAGACCATCTGGGAAACCAAACGCCATGCAAAGAATCCGTATACTAAACAATGGTTCAATGCGAAAAGTGCCCTTTCCCAAAGAGAATTGAGGCAGGAAATGGAAGACTACCTTACACTTCATAAATTTCCTTCGTGCAGAGGTGCGAAGCTAGAAGTAGTCCAAGAATATACAGAAATTTTGGGAGAGGGAGAGATGAAGCAATATTTGGATAAATCTCTGCCAAAAAAGGTGACAACCCAAAAGGAGTGTTTGACGATTTGGAAACAAATTAACCTACTGCGCTTGTACTGTCAGTTTGATTCTAAGAACATCGAAATGTTCAGATGTTCAAATGGTTTCAGATATTTAAACGAATTCATTATTAAAATTTCGAAGCTTCTGTGGAACAATAAAATAACGACACACACTAAAGAATCTGCATGGGAAGTCTGTAAGGAAATCAGCAGGGCAATTGATGTCATAGGCCTGAAAGTAGAGGACATCCGTGATGTAAAAAGTTGTCCTAATATGCAATCCAAGCAAATTCTTGTCATTGAAGCTTATGTCGACATGATAAGACATGCTTATATGAATAACGTAGGTTATGTGAAAATCGAATCCCTTATGATGCGAATTTTCTGCAAAATTTTCTGTGACATGAATGATGAATCTAAGCAAATCCTTGGAAAAAAATCATATGAAAGGATGATAGCAGTTACGGGTCCTTACATTGTTACAAAGAAATTGTCTGAAAATAATGCCGAAGATATCAGCAGTGAAGACCTGTATCACGGGATTTCTATTCTGCAAATATCTTGGATAACAAATTCGTATTATTTATATGCTCCAGATCGCTCACAATTGCTGGTTAATGCGATAATTATCTGCATTGCGAGAGAAATTAATAGATTAGAAGAGACGACTGGTTTTAGCGAGGGACAACTGGAAGCAGAAGAAGCAGAGGCGCGGCATAATTCTGAAGCCATAGAAAAGTGCCTTCGTCTGGTCAAAGATATACTGATGACAGAAGACCCATGGGCTCTTAATTTCGGAAGCCACGGTTTGAATATAGTAAAAGAGATCGTTCACATGTTTAAACACTTTACTCGTGAAGATGGAACTGACGATGAAAGCATTGGTCCATTGTTCTGCGCCAAGAAAGGATGCAAAATATTTGAATGTGTTCACTCTAGAATTGCGCAGCTTGCATTGGATATCTGCACAGCTATCTCCAGAAGTGTTGCAGAAATTGCTGGTTATGAAGCTCTTTTTATATTTTTAAATTAAACCATCTTCAATTCTGTAATCAGATTATTAAAATAGTCAGTTGATCGTTAAATTCCGGGAATTAGATTAGTAAAACGAGTCAGTCTCGATCGATCGTTCAGTGTCGGAATTAGATTAATAAAAAGTGTCCGTAGTTTTTTTAGATTTTTTATTTTTATTTTGGATAAGATGAATAAAATTTAATGACCAATGGACATCTTTACATATAAGTTGTATAATATTTTTTTGGGTGAATAAACTTTTTTTAAAGAAAAAGTTATTATTTATTAAATTCTAAAATATTATTAAAATGAATAATTAATTTAAATTTAATAGTAAAATTTTCAAACACCTATTTTGAAACACTCCTTAATATTCAATAGTAAAAACTGAAATAGTCCTCATAGGTTCATAATCTAATACATAAAATATTATTGGCATAGCCCATAAATAATATCGATATCAATTTTTTTTATATATTACTGATTAGCAAAACTAACTTAATGTTTCTCAATCAAAGTTTTAATAAAATGGTATAATTAAAATAAAAATAAAATTGGTTAAAGCAAAATGACATTATTTTCTATTGAAAAATGATTTATTTATTATAGATTTAAAAGAAAGGTGGGAATAAAGTTTCATATAGAAAGTAATTTGTGCTTTAAATGTTCATTGAGTTACTTCCAATCATAGTGGAGTGCTGTATTATGATGTCATATTAATATTATTGATAATTATTTTAGGAGAGTTGTGCCATTATTATTATTAAGAAAAGGTGAACTGTTATCTTTCTTCTCAGGTAAGGTTGCTACTTATTATATTTTAAAATAGATTTTTTAAAGTTTCTAAATTGTTTTTACTCTAAAAAAATATTATTGACATATACTATGGGTTATATAATATGATGGGTTGTGCAATATTATGGACTTCTAAACCAGTATTAGTAAACTTATATATTATTATTATTATTTATTTTAATGTTAAGTGAGTTAACAAAACATTACATTATATTACTATCTATTATTATATATGCGCACATCTTCCGTATATGCCCAGTATCCGTATATGCGCACATCTTCCGTATATGCCCAGTTTCCGTATATGCTCAGTTTCCGTATATGCCCAGTATCTGTATATGCGCACATCTTCCGTATACGGGAGCCCCAAGATCGAATCTCGTCGGCCTAAGTCGATTCATTTTAAGTTTCAGGAGCCCCAGGATCGAGTCTCGTCGGCTTAAGTCGGTCCAGTTTATGCTTCAAGGACGCCCAGGATCAAATCTAGTTGGCATAAATCGGTTCATATGTTACATGGGAATCGGGGCAAATAAAGTTGCCTCGGTCGACTTAGAAATTATCACCAAAAGGATACCGAGGAACTGCCCATCGTTTGATAGCATAGCTATTAATGGTGTGGGAGGCTTTTCATTATTGGAAGTCCACCTTCGTGACATTTATTCTTTCATGCTTTCTATATCATGTACATTGTAGTGAAGGTGCATATTGGGACCTCATAAATGCACATGAAACACATAAAATACTCAAGGGAAAGCCTTAGCTAAAAACCCCACTATCTGTATTATCATACAAGGTCGAAATACATCAGAATTATACAAAGCCTTAGCTCTCACAGCTAGCCAGCTCTTAGTACAATCCTCCTGGATGTTCATAGGCAAACAAAGCTTCTCACAAGCCTTCCTCTCTGCGCTCCAAGCTCCTATTTCCTTGCGTAGTTACCTCTGGGATGATCTCCTTCACCCAGTGTAACACTTCTCTGACACACTGCTCTCACACACTACTCTAATACACTGTCCGAACTGCGCAATCCTCAAGGAACCTTCCCTTGACAACATGCATTGGTTTCCTTTATAGGATAAAACATGCAACTGATAGTACATTGTCCTTGACATTTAGCTCAATTGGGTCTTTCTCAGAATAGACATGCATGAGTTTTTGATGAGAGAATCTTCAGTTATATGGAGTACACTAGTTGAGTGCATGCATGCATCAACTGACTAATAACTCACAATTAGTCTCTCAAATAGTTTGGAACTAATTTAACTAGACTTAACTCAGTAAATTGAGCTAACTAATTACAACTCAAATATAACTCAATCTTATCTCCTTAATTTAAGGGATAACTGTTGCATGACTTCAGAAATACTTCTAAATTGAATTTCTCCAACTAATTAATCCATAATGAATTAATTAATTATTTTCAAGCAGTTGGTGAGACTAAATTCGAATTTTATTCACAATTTTAATTCAAGGACAAATTAAAATTGGAAGATTCTGGATTCTATTTTTATCATTTCTTGTTGCTATTTTCAACAACTTACCCCAAGGCCCATCTAGGATGAGCTCACCCACATGGAGAGAGAAATAGTCTCTCATCGGCACCATCTCTCATACATAGAGGTTCTCGCTGAGATGGCAAACTGGGTGCCATATATCAAGCACACATGTGGACACTTCAACTTGTACATGCATATTATGAACTTATACTAGGTTTGTAATTCCTCCTTGGTAGAATTCTACTGGATTGATTTGAGCATCAGGCAGACCTCCTTCACTCTATGGAGCACTTGCAATGTCACATGAAGGACTTATATCAAACATTGGATCATATCAAACTACATCTCAACATCCCACTCAAGACTGAGATCACCCCTGCCAACAACCAAGACCCCATCCAGGTTGCAACTATGAATTATGATCCCTCTTCTTAGTCTTATGTTATGTCTAGGGTATCATCATTGTTTGGTATCACTGTTTATTCTCATAGTCAATCTAGCCCACTTTTGGTCTTTTTTAGTTTTTTGAACACTATGTTATTCTATGCCTCTCGACGGAGAGTGAAATTTTGTTTATGGTCCAATCTTCCTAGTGAAAATCTCCCTATACACTTCTATTTAAAAATAAATATATTATTTATCCAAACAAAACATTATTTGTAAATAATAATATTTTCTTTTTAATCATTCACATTGCAATTGTTTTGTAATCTTAAAATATAATCTAAAACTAATATAAATGATATAATACTTAAAAACATACAATACTCTTAAGCTTAGGTCGTCAAGTTTCATTTTTTATATAATGATGTAACATTTAACTCAAGATCTTGAAAATCCAACTGAATAAAAAACATTAGCTCTTGTGCATGCTTTATTCCTTTTAAAAAATAAGAAAATTTATTATAATTTTATTTTAACTCTAAATTTATTATAATATATTGATTAACATTTTTTTTTTCAATTCTTTTTCCAAATCTTGACTTTATTTTAAACAAAATGTTCAACTGACAACATATGCCATAAATATAAAATGTATTCGAAAAACATGACCCACAAGTTAATGAAGCAATCTACTAAGAGAAATCTATGAACATGTTAATGCAACTAAAAAATGAAACTGGAAAATGTCGCAAAGTCGTACAAATTTCCTATCTATTTGGGTCTAAGACTTCAAATGATGACAAAATGGTTTTTGGTTATTTTATGTGTGGAAAATTCATTGGAATTTTATACTTTAAATAGGTTACATTAGTGAAAATACCATGGGAAAAACCATTGAAACCATGAATTCTCAAAACTCAAAGTGAAAATGTCTACATGACATAGAAACCCCAACTTACCTCGATTTTATTTTGATTTAGTTTAATTTTTATTTTATTATTTATTTATTTTGAAAGTTTTAAAGAGTTAAATAGGATGGTACAAGGCATTACCCTAGTTATAATGTTAAATAAGACATGATAGGAAATTACAACATCTCTTCCATATTTTAATTTTTATGTATTTTGACGGTTTTAAAATGTTAAATAAGAGAAGCCAAGACATTACCCTAGTGAAAATGTTAAAAAGGACATGAGGGGTCATTACAACATCTCTTCCCTATTGGCTTGAAGAACACCTTTCCCCACAATTCCAAGGGATTATCTCATTGGATGATGAAAAGTGTTAGAACACCCTAAGTCTCCACTACCTCGCCATGATCCCAAATCCACAGCTTAAGCCTTGTGTGAGGCACCCTTCCCCACTCTTATAGATGGTGATGTTAGAGAAAAGGAAGGATTTCCCCTATGAGGATGCAATACCTACAAGTCAACAAATATGTTTGAGTAGAGAAATCCTTCTTACCAATCCAAAATTACCACATCATATGTCATAATCCTAAAGAATGTTTTCATAGTTACAAGTCCATTATTTATGGGAAAATACAATTGAATTAAATTTTACATGGGGGAACCTTGACCTTTCTAAGGTATAAGAACTTTTCTTCCCCCTTCACTTTTTATATACAAGTTTATGAGAATAGGACCCTAGAAAGTTTACAAGCTAGAGAGGCATACCTCAAGAAATTACCTCTCTTCTCTGATGCCCACATATCAATAGGTAACATGTTGACTGCTCATACTAATAGTTTATATTACAAGTAGATCCACCACAGAAACTAAAGAAATAGTACTAAAAATAAAAAAACAACTTGAAGCCATTGGTAATAGTTTTCAATTAGACTTTACACAATTGCCCTTAATTTTGTTGAATTAAGGGAGAGTTGCAACCCCTAAAAATGAATTAAGCCCTAAGTTGAAAAGATCGAATAGTAGCGAATAGTCATCTATTTAATCAACCATTGATAAAAAGGAAAAAAAAAAAACTCATAATTTTGATACTGTTGGGTTATAAGAAAATTTTACTCTTTACTCTTATATTGAAAGGATCAATCACATGGTTCATGCGTGATTTTTATTATATAATAAATTAAGCCCTTAAGTCCTAAGTTAAAAAGATTAAATAGTATCAAATAATCATCTATTTAATCAACCAAAAATATTAAAAAAAAAATCACAATTTTGATATTGTTTGGTTATAAGAATTTTTTTCTAATTACTCTTATATTAGAAAGATCAATCACATGGTTTGTGTGATTTTTACTCTCATTCTTTTCTTTCTTATAAACACTATAAGTTAAAATCTTGGAAAGAAATCATGTAATAATTACTATAAACCAACTTTTTGAAAAAAAGCTCATGTCTTGGAAATAATTATGTAATCATCACTATAAACCAACTTTTAAAAGAAAAACTCAGTCTTGGAAAAAAATCACGTAAAAAATACTCTAAATTAAATGTACCATAAACTAAAGTTTTGAAGAGAAATGATAAAGAGCTGAACATAGTGATTTTATAATCACAGCCCTCAACGCAAATTCTAAATAAACAAATAGTCGTTTCATAATTTTTATAATTTAATGTTTTGGAAAGAAATGATAAGGAATTGACGACATTGATATTAGAATCTTAATGCAATTTTTGAATAAACAAATAGCCATTTCATAATTTAAATTATAAAGCACTGAACATCGTGATTTTATAATCACAACCCTCAACGCAATTTTTGAATAAACAAATAGTAGTTTCATAATTTTTATAATTTAATGTTTTGGAAATTTTATAATCACAACCCTCAACGCAATTTTTGAATAAACAATAGTCGTTTCATAATTTTTATAATCTAATGTTTTGGAAAAAAATGATTAGGAGCTGAGTACAGTGATTTTACCAACCCTTGGTGATCTTTTTGAATATGTAAATGGGTGTTTCATAAACTAGTTTCAACCGTCTATAATCAGGAACATGATGTCATTTATATCCCTACGACTGTAAGGTAATGATTAGAAATCAACTGCAAATTATCCGGACAATCACTTCGTTCCGATGCAGACAACAGCCCAGTCTTCTTCTCCTCAAGGAGTCGGTCTATGCTGGCAAGTTATAACACGGAAACCAGAATGCTGGTTATTCAAGAAAAATATATTGCGATTGCGCCATTGGGTATTAAGCATGGTAGTGCAGAAGATAAATCTATGGTTTACAAAAGTCAAGTATTTCTGTTATGTGTCTTCTCTGGCAATAATTTTAATGGTGTGCCTTCCTCTGTTTTCTTGCGGTTATGACAAGAAAATCCCCCGCTAGTGGGCAATGGGATTTTTTCACTCCACACGGCTTACAATTTTCATCGAATGAAGTAGCTATACCTCGTGGTGGGCCGCTGCCACCTTATATGATGAAAACTGTAAGCTGTGTAGAGTCAGAAGCTCCCATTGCCCACCGGCTGGATTTTTCTGCCATAAGCGCATGAGATCGGAGGAATACAGAAATATTGGGAACTTGCAAGTGGTCAACTTAATGCATCACCCCAGCATGCCTAAATACCAATGGGACAATCCCAATATCGAGGCAAAGGCAACGTTGGCTTCTCCACCACAAACAACCAGTGGACTGTCAAGAGCAAGAACACCGCGCACAGAATGAGGACCATGATGAGCTGATCCATCAGACCCTCCAACGCCGATTAGTAGGTCATGTACCAAGACAACGTAAGAAGCAACGCCACAATCACCAGAATGAAGAGCAAGTGAAACGGAAGCTGCTGCTGGTACCGCTTATCTCTCTTCTCCGACGTTTGAGACATCCATGGTGAATTCGTGCACCACCAGAATGACGCTTCTCGGAGCTGATGTTAAACAAATAATACAAATATCAGTATTTAGGCGGGTTTCCAAATTCAAAATGAGTGATGTATGAATGGTATGCGGGCGATGGTATGACATAAGACAAAGGACGCTGGTAATACAAATATCAGTATTTAGGTGGGTTTCCAAATTCAAAATGAGTGATGTATGGATGGTATGCGGGTGGATGAATGCGAATGCGAATACATACAGAGACATCGACACATTCTTTTATTAATCGGAATCTGTTCGTCGGGAAAGGGCGCACACGGGTTGACAGCCATAGCCGATGTCAGAACCCGTCTCCCAAGACTGTCGTCAGAGTCTCTTAAGAGTGCATAAACTTTTCTATGGGGTAAGAAATAGGAGTTGCCGAAACATACGTTGTGTTGGTTGGTGGGTGTGCCATAAATGGCATACGACGGTTTTCACTTATATGGGGTGTGGGTGGTTGGGTCCGTGCCCCAAGGGCCGGTACACCATCCCTTGTCCCACAAATATTCCGTTGGAACCTTACCATTCCCTTTATAACGGCTTGGATATTATTAAAGGTTTTTTTACCTCCACGTGAATGGGGGTGGATTAATGTATACATTATGGTTTTGGTTTAACCATATATGTAACCATATTTCCATACGTGTTGACCTTGCCATGTATTTGTTATATGTTGGCTTTGTGTTTTATGGTGTTTAATATAACCTTGCAACGTTTGGGTGTAACCATATTGTTATATGGTATATATATATTTTGGGTTTGATTTTTATTTAGTTATTTTAATAACTATAAAACAAGTTTTGTTATATAGTTATTTAATAACCATTTTTTTGTTCTCTTGTGCAGGGCTAGAAGGCTACTGGAGGGATGCCAAGTGTCAAGATTCCATGTGGGTCCCACGTGCTGACTGGGATGCCATGTGGCACACTGTGGGCCCCATTTTTCCTCTGCCATACCAATATTTTAGGGGATCTATCTTTTGCATACGAGCTCAGATTGATGAATCGTTCGCGCCATCGCGATCAGGAAGACGAGCCCTTTCAAATGATGCCATCAAATACTCCTTTTTTGGAATTTCGAGCCTTTATCCATCCCCTTGGTGTCTCAAGGTCCTCTTGGATCAATCCTCCCCATTGAGGAGCTTTTGGGCCACCAAAATCTTTTCATCAATCAACTGTCAAGTGAGGGTACCATGCCCTCACTCTTTCTTTCTCCATCCATTTGGCCTTGCTTGGATGCATTCCTTTTAACCCAACTCGAAGGTATTCTACATCTCCTCGTCGCGAAGTCCTGATTCTTCTATCAAGAATGATGTCTTCGGGCAACTCATCGAGATATTCAGGAGCAAAATCATCAATTGTAGGAATGGTGCCCACCTCATCATTGTCCATGATAAAAGGTGGTTCATACAATTTCAGGTTCTCCACATTCACCATTGAGTACATCTGCATATATACTGGCAAGTCAAGACGAAAGGCATTATTCCCAATCTTCTCCAATATGGTGAATGGTCCATATCGGATTGGTTGCAACTTCTTTCCTTCCCCCTTCATCCTGTCTTTGCTGATGTGGAACCATACTTTGTCGCCTACTTGGAACTAATGGTCAACTCAATGCTTATTATGTTGAGCCTTGTAGCGAGCTTGACTCTTCTCCAATTGATCATGCACTGCTTGGTGAACCAAGTTATGGATTTGCTGAATGAACTGCTGAGATTTATCCTTATCATCTCATCCATTGGAACCATCCTCTCTTCTAAAGACCATGTCAAAAGGATCCTTCAGCAAGTATCCAAAACAAGTCTCTAATGGTGACCGTTGCGTCGATGAATGCACTGCTCGGTTGTAGGAATGTTGTATGTAGGGGAGATGCTCATCCCACAACTTGGGATGTTTCCCACAGTAACCCCTCAACAAACGTACCATGGTCCTGTTAACCACCTCTGTCTGTCTGTTGCTCTACGGGTGAAATGTCGTACTTCTTTTTAGTTTGGTGTCCATCATCCTCCACAAGCTGGTCTAGAACTCTCCAAGGAAGCGAGTGTCTCTATCTGACATAATCGAAGTGGGTAGCCCAAAGTGGACCCAAACATACTAAAGAAAAGAGAAGCAATCTGCTTTGCAGTAATATGCTTTTTACAAGGCATAAGAACACACATTTTGCTAAAACGGTCAACGGCGACATACAAATAGTCGTGACCCTTCCTAGACAAAGGTATACCTCCTACAAAGTCCATTGACACACTTTCCCATGGACGACTGGGAATAGGGAGTGGTGTGTAAAGCCCAAGTTTTCTATTAGAGGGCTTTGAAACATAACACATCACACACCCCTCTACATATCGAGTCACTATATTTTTCATATGAGGCCAAAAACAAAATCATTGTACATGACTTAAAGTTTTTTCGACGCCAAAGTGTCCAGACATAAGGGAGGTGTGGGCCTCTCGAATTACATGCACTCTTTCTTCTGCGGGAATACACAATTTACCAAGGTGATACAACAATTTCCCCTGCAAATGATAGTTTTCCACCTGTGAACCATGGGTTAGTTTTGCAAAAACTTCTTTAAAGTCATCATCGTTAGCATACTATTCAGCATAACTTTCAAAAGACAATGACGCATTATGCAAAATAACAGAAGCAGAAATAGGAGGGTGAGATAACATATCGACCACTTTATTGCTAGTGCCCTTCTTATACTTGATTACCAAATGAAACTGTTGAAGAAAACCCATCCACATGAAATGAAGAGATTGCTGCAACTTGGTCTGCGTCTGTAAGTACTGCAAGGGCTAATGATCTGTATGGATGATGGTCTCCTTGCTGATCAGGCAATGCTTCCACTTCTTCATGCTTTGGACGAAGGTGTAAAGCTCCTTGTCATATGTAGGATAGTTAATCACAGCCTGAGAAAACTTCTCAGAATGGTAACAAATTGGTTTCTTTTGCTGCATCAGTACAACTCCCATGGCGTATCCACTGGCATTGGTTTCGATCTCAAATGGCTGCTGGAGATTGAGTAAGGCTAGGACTGGCGCGGTGCTGATCTTTTCCTTCAATGCTTCGAAGGACTTTTTCTGCTTTCCTCCCCATTGAAAGACCCGTTTCACACTTGTCAATGTGTGCAAAGGTGCTGCTATAACAGAAAAATTGGCAATGAATCTTTGCCAGTACTGGACTGCACCTAAAAAGCTACAGACCTCTGATACATTAGTAGGCTTAGGCCATTTTACAATTGCTTCAACTTTTGAAGGATCTATTTTCAACTCACCATGACCAACAATATGACCTAGGTAAACCAACGAGGTTTTCCCGAGCTCACACTTTGGCAACTTTACATAGAGTTTTTCTTTTTTCAATACATCAAGCACTTTCTTTACATGGCATACATGTTCATTCTAACTCTTACTAAAAACAAGAATATCATCTAAATATACAAGAACAAACTCATCAATAAAAGGCCTAAAGAGATCATTCATGACCCTCATGAATGTAGCTGGAGTATTGCAAAGTCCGAACGACATCACCATCCACTCGAACAACCCCTGTTTCGTTTTGAAGGCGGTCTTCCACACATCCTACTCTGCAATCCGCACCTGGTGATAACCACTACACAAATCCAACTTGGTGAAATAGATAACATTCTTTATCTGATCTAATAAATCATCTATACGTGGAAGAGGGTAGCTATTTTTCACCGTGATCTTATTCAATGCTCGATAATCAATGCACATCCTCCATGTGCCATCTTTCTTTGGCACCAAGACGATCGGAGAGCCACATGGAGAAGTGCTCGGCCTGATGACCCCTTGATCCAGCAATTCCTACACCTGCTTTTTGATTTCCTCCATCTCAATGGACAACATCCTGTACATGCCAATATTTGGTAAAGGAGCGTCATGCTGCAAATGAATCTCATGTTGGGTTCCCATTTTTGGAGGCAATCCCTTGGGTTCTTGAAATATATCATCAAAGTTAGAAATTAATTTACATAATTCCTTTTTATGTTCAGGATCACAACCTTGAAAAGCATTAGTTAATTCTGCATCTTTCCCCCTTAAGACCATAAGCATGCAACCCTTACTAGAGTTCACCAATCTCTTCATTTGTCCTACACTTACAAGGCTGGCATTGATTTTATTTTGATGAGCCCTTACAATATATTCTACCCCATCTTTGGTGATTTGGTATTTGTTCTCATGACGAAAGAAAATGGCTTTTCGATCATATAAGTATGGACTCCCTAATACCATGCCACAAATATCCAATGGTATTACATCTAGCACTACTTCATCCACTGGCTTAGAAGCAATTACAAATTTCACCTTACACTGTTTAGTTACATTTAATTTTGCATGATCATGTATCCATCCCAGTGGGTAAGGTTTTGGATGTGGTTTTGTTTCCAAGCCAAGTTTCTTTACCAAGGATTCTACAATTAAGTTTTCTTGAGATCTAGTATCAAATAGAGTCTCTACTTCAGTATGATTCACCACAACTCTAATATGAAATAACTCAATTCCCTTTCGTTCATTAGGAAGGGACTCATTTACTGAACTAGTGCCTTCATGTGAATAAGAATTAACATGTGGTGTAAGAGTACCTTTTGTTCCCACGGCTGTGATCAATGCTTCATCTCCTGAGTCAGAACCAAGGTCTTGCTGCACAACTGCTACCGTCTTTTGTTTTCCCTTTCCTCCAAACTTCTTCGGTCGCTTTCCTGGATGCATTTTCCAACAATGATCATCATCATGACCTTCCTTTTTGCAATGGCTGCAATAAGGCTTCTCTCCTTCTTCTTTCTTGGATGACGCTGTCTTCTTTTCCTTTCCTTTCCACTTTACTTTTAGATTGCCATTGGGAGGTTTGGAAGGTGGTTTCTTTGAATGATCATCTCTGTCATGTTTTCTCCTGTTCTAAATGTGAATGGCCTTTACACTGGCCGCATCAATGGTGGTTGGTTCAAACAATAACAATGAATGCCTAATATAACTATGTAACGATCCAATGTATTTAGTTACAATTTCAGGTGTATCAAGTGCAATACCCAAATTAAGTGCTTGCTTCCTAAATTCTTCTATAAAACTCTGAACATCCTGCCCTTTGCCTTGCCTTAAATACTGCCAGTTCATTAAAGCTTTTTGCATGTAACCCAATGGATAAAATTGTGCTTTTAATGCAGAAATGAAATCAGGCCAAGAGGAATAAAGATTACCCACATCCTTACTGCTTTGTACTTTGCTCTCCCACCAAACGAGAGCGGTGTTGGTTAATCGGAAAGAGGCCAACTAAATCTTTGCTTCATCCTCCACGATCTGTTGAATCCTGCAGTAGATCTCAATCTGCCTAATCCAATTATTAAGCTTTTCTGCATTGCTTTCACCATTGTACATGGGGAGATCAAATTTAACATCTAATTTAAAAAAGGGCTTTTTAGATGCATCTTTGGAATTTCGATTATTATGATGGTGAGAAGAAGAAGAACTTTCACTTGTAGAAGGAGAAGGAGGTGGATCTCCCCCATCACCTCCATGTACTGAACCTTGTCCTTCTGGAGCTTTCCCCTTTGCATTTTCCTGCTTTTCGAGCTTTGAGAACAACTTCTCAACACGATCTGCCATCATATAGAAGGTCTTGCAAAAATTGAGTTCCTCCTCATACCCAGCCTCTTCATCTGCCATGTTTCTCCTTCGATGTGCACGCCCCGCCTCAGGATCGAAAGACTGTAATTCCCCTTCGCCTCTTCAGAGCCTGTTTCTCGTTAGCATACAAACATGCAATTCACATCTAAAAACACCTGCACTGATACCACTTGATCCAAGTTATCTTTTGTTTATAGATGCATGAAAAGAATTACATAAACAATTTGTAGCTTAACCAAAGAGAAACTTAAATGTGCACATGTGAGAATAAGAAGAAGAAACACATAAGCATGACAAGAAGACAAGAAGCTTGATAACAGAGTTTGTCCCTCCTGGACTACGTCTTCGGGCCCTGCTCGATCAATGGGGAGTACTTCATTCATTAAAAATGGCATTAAAAGAAGTTACATGCATCAATTTACAAAATGGAGCATTATACCTCCATGCTGAAAAGTGCTTGAAAATTGGAGAGCTATGTTGCAGAAACTGACACTGCCAATGGATTCTCGTCGCCCAGAGGTGCAAAATCCATATAAAACTTTCCCAATTCTGGGACTGGACCAAAATCACCCACCTGCAAAAATTCTACTCAGTGAAAGTTCCACCACCTTGTCTCGAAATTCGTGTCGCTGATCTCCCTCCTTTGGCAATGGTAAAAAAATGAGTTTTAAATAATACTTGGGCGGATTAAACCATAAAGTGGTTATGGTTTATTTTTACCAAAACTCACTTTTAAAATAAACATATCCCAACTTTACCCAACCGTATTCTATACATATATATATATATATAAAATTATATTTGTTTTTAGTTGGCTGTACTTGAGGTTTTATGTGCCGTGGAGGATTTCGGCTATCACCATATCTCCTTGTATCCCGTGCGACCATATCTGTGAACCATACATTGTGTTGGTTGGTTGGTGTGCCATAAATGGCATACGACGGTTTTGACTTATATGGGGTGTGGGTGGTTGGGTCCGTGCCCAAAGGGCCGGCCCACCATCCCTTGACCCACCAATATTCCATTGGAACCTTACCATTCCCTTTATAATGACTTGGATATTATTAAAGGTTTGTTTACCTCCACGTGAATGGGGGTGGATTAATATATACATTATGGTTTTGGTTTAACCATATATGTAACCATATTTCCAAGCGATTGCTATTTCCAACCCCATAGCATTATAAATGCGTGCTGACAAGCGAGGGAAATAGAGCTCGCCCTCTCTCTCCACACACGTGAACAAATGGATGGAGCGTGGAGAGAGAGGACAAGCACTATTTCCCTCGCTTGTCAGCCACATTTATAATGCTATAGGGTTGGAAATAGCATTCGCCATATTTCCATACGTGTTGACCTTGCCACGTATTTGTTATACGTTGGTTTTTTGTTTTATGGTGTTTAATATAACCTTACCACGTTTGGGTGTAAGCATATTGTTATATGGTATATATATATTTTGGGTTTGATTTTTATATAGTTATTTTAATAATTATAAAACAAATTTTGTGATATAGTTATTTAATAAATCAAAAATGATTTTGTTTGATCTCTTGTGCAGGTCTAGAAGGCCACTGGAGGGATGCCAAGTGTCAAGCTGCCATGTGAGTCCCACGTGCTGACTGGGATTCCATGTGGCGCACTGTGGGCCCCATTTTTCCTCTGCCATACCAATATTTGAGGGGCTCTATCTTTTGCATACGAGCTTAGATTGACGAATTGTTTGCGCCATTGTGATTAGTAAGACGAGCCCTTTCAACTGAAGCCATCAACTACTCCTTTCTACCATTTGGAATTTTGAGCCTTTATCCATCCCCTTGGTGTCTCGAGATCCTCTTGGATCAACTGCCGATAGAATTTTGGATGAAAATAGTTTTGGTGGATATTGGTAATTCTATAGGTTCCATCATGTATTTGAGTGCCAATATCTTGGGGGAGAGGGACAAGCACATTACCTGGATACTGGTGGAAGTGAATTTCTCAGGGTGGGGGGGGGGGGGGGGGGGAGGCTTCCTATGTGCATTGATTTGGAATCAGGTGCTACTATAATTAGGCATCAAATTGACTACTAGGGGAATCCTTTTCGATTCCTCCTATGTCACCACACTTGTCATCTCATGAATCGATGTCCTCATCAGAATAGGCTTCGGATGGTGGTCTGCAGTGGAATTTGGCTCATGGTCATCGTGTGGACAAGGATTGTGTGCATCATTCAATTGCGACACATGCATGTACCAATATTTCTTTTGATTCTAATTTAGATGGCGGTTCCTTAGATCAGTTGTTATCCTCTTTTTCTATGCCCCCTTCTCCTTTGGTTGACCTAACTCCCCTGATATGGTGGTCAATAGTATGTATCCCCCCCAATAATCAAACTCTTGTACTTTGATGGTTTCACATGACATCCCCCCCATTTCAACATTGTACACCCACCTCTCTCTAGATTACCAAGATCACGACATATCGCTTGTCTTCTTTACTCAATTTTTCATCCAATCCATCATATTTTCCCTCGAGTTCTCCTCTGCCTCATTAGCCATCATATTTAAGTGCATGGCATCCACGAGGTGCCTCCTCATCCCCTTAGATTTGGGGTGTTTCCCTTCCCTCAAAATCCAGCTCATTGGATGCACCTAGGCCTTGTCCTTCTCATATTTCTCATCAGATGGATTCATATTTTATTGATTCATCCCCTCATAACTTGGTAGAAAACGATATGGATCTCCTCATGAGAAATCTTGTCATGGATCTCCAAGCGTTATCCATCTATAAGGAGGATGTTTCTCACAAGTCTCTAGTCATTAGCCATGGATCGATGCTCAATATTACTGTTTTTCAGAAGGGTAACCTAAGGAGCAGACATTTTTGAGGAAATCCCCTCGCAAAACCCATAAATATTACTCTAGATGACACCCTGTTGTAGCAGCTAGAACACCCCCCAAAATTTTGGCCTACACTTAAATTTTGGAGCCTATTGTGGATCCTATGATTGATCGTTCCTTATTCACTTGTTGCTTAGCTCATGATTTCAAGCTCCATGCTTAGATCTCAATTGTCATTCACACTTTTATCTTTATATAGCAAGTGTCATCTTTAGGCATGGGAATTATCGCTTATAATGCAAAGGGGAGTTTTGGTTTACTTCAAGTGTAAATATTTGTGAAAATGAGTTGTTCTCATCATATAGATATTTTTTCACTTATTTCCAAAGTTTCACGCACTATTACACAACCATTGGCATTATCGTCACAAAGTGTATCTTCAGTGCCACACTTGTCGTAAGTTTATCTAATGTTGGTACTTATTATATTTTATAATGGATTTTCTTAAGTTCCATAAAAAATACCATTGAAATATACAATGGGTATTGGATTTTCTTAAGTTTTTAGATAGTTTTCATTATAAAAATATCATTGACATATACTATGGGCTATGCAATACAATGGACTTCTAAACCACGTGCAAGAACTTTATAGAGACCCAATCTATCAAAAATAACTATAACCTCAACAACCATTGTCATACTAGCATTATACAATTCATCCATTAGTAGAGAAAATTTTTCTCCCTCTAACATAACTTTCTCATATTATAAGAGGTTTCATCAATGACACTTTCACTTAATGCAAAAATAATTATTTTTATTTATTTAAAAATTTGATTATTTATCCATGCATGTGTTACCCTCTCACTAAGGATCTACCAAATTATTTACTTAAATTCTTATTTTAAGAACATAATTTCCCTCACCCCAACATGATTTCATATTTCTTCTCCTAATTTTCTCTTGATCCCCCTTTTACACTCCTTATTTTGTGTTCATTATTGAAGTCAACTGGCACGTCTCAAATTTTCTTCTCCAACTATACCCTAATTTATCTCAAGTAAAACTTGTGGATGGAGATCATTATGTTGTGCTCTTTCCTCAAGAATGTTCTCTCATCAAACAAAATTTCTCTAATTTTAAATTATTACTCATTAATTTCACACATCCCCCTCTTTTCTTAGTGATGTTTAATTATGCTAGGATTAATGTTTGTAATTAGAGTATATTTCCCTTTCCCCTTTTTTCTCTTAGAACACTTATATGATTTGGGTTTATTTTAAGGCACATTACCTACCTTAGATTTTCCAAACATGAGAAGGGTAGAGTTAATTGGTCCCTTTTTTATAATTCTTCATATTCTCCCTTTATCTGAAGGTTTACTCTCGATTTAATTAATTTGATTCTAAAGCCTCACTTAATAAATGGTGTGAAATAGTAATCATAACTCTATGATTATCATACCTTAATTATATTTCAACTTCTTCTCTTGATGCCAAGGTTGTCAAGTTAGTCATGCCCTTCAAGAACTTCCCTTTAAAGTTTCAAGTGTGTCATTCCAATCTATTTCTCTTAATGTCAAAGGTTCTAAGTTAGTCTTGCCCTTCAAGTACTTCCCTTCGAAGTTCCAAGGGTGCCATGAAACTTGCCCTTCACACATCGTGTGAATACGAGGGGAAAATGTTGGGTGCAACAATGGATACCATTGTCATCTCCTATTCCGTCGTCTGTAGTGATAGTAATGGTGTTGGGGATCGAGGAATACATCTTGATGTGCACTGTTACACAGTAATTTGTCACCATCCCTGTTACTCCTCTTGTCGTACCTTAGATGACTCATTCCGGGAGTTATAAGAAGTGACAAGGGCTAAAAACACTTGCATTATGTTCCCCTGAGTATGTACTCCATGTTCCCTGAAGACACCTTCTGCAGATCATCCCTAAAAAGTGCTCTTTTTCCATTGGCGCAAGTCCACAATATCCTACCCGCGCCAATGATGGAGATCCTCAAAAGAGGGCGCGACCATTGGCGCTCTATCTTAGAGCAACAGTCGCGCCAACCAAATTTAGTCATGCTTTTTGCCTTAATGCACGTCTGACTGTTGTTTCCTTCATTACATGGAGCTTTTCTGAGGATAGAAAATCAGTTTTTTGTCGAGCTTTATCCATCTTTATGGCTTTTGCTAATTCCACGAAAGGTGTCCCGGTTCATCGCATCCTCCTCCCTTCTTCATCTATATAAGCTTGTCATTATGCATTGGACAAGCTAGTGAGAGAGTGTTGGTGTTAGTGTTATGCTAGTGATTTGGTGATTGAGTGATAGTAGTGATGATTATTGGTCATGGAGTGTTAAATGTTGAGTTCTTGGAGGAATGCTAGTGAGTGCTAGAGAGGTTATGCTGCCGGAGAAGAGATGCATGTCAAGACACATATAGTTACTCGCCCAGCCAGGAGAAGGGTCGACGTCAGAACAATGGTTGTAACTTTTCCTGTTTATTAATTGATGAGCGACTGCTATTATAGTTCCAATCTCATTATCTATCATGGTGATATGTTGATTTATTTCCTTTCTTACTGAAATATAGTTGTGCCTTGGTAGTTTTTATGTTGTTATCTGTCTCTTCCTTTGCATGTGCAGGTATTCGTTATGATCTGTTGGAGCAAGGGAGCGAGGATATCAACTCTGCTTCAATCATAGCGTTGGACTCCAGGTTAGTCTTCTTGATTCACCTTTGATGCATAACTAGGAACTTGCGTAGCAGCATGGTTTGTTTGTGGCTAGTTCTGTGATAGGCTAGTGGGATCGCCTCTGTCCGCAGAGGGGATTTACCTTACCAACAAATTGGCGACTCCGCTGGGGAGTAACTCTTTGATTTCTGTCTTGCATGTTAATTTTCTTCTGCTTGCTTGAGTGCATGAGCTTCCTGAGTCAGTTTTGAGTTGATTCTTTACTGTTTGACCCATCTGAGCACTGTCAACCCGACCTGAGGTCGTATCATTTATCTTTTTAGTTGGCAAGCTTAATTGGCGCGGTTATTTCTCTGACAGTCGTGCCAGTTGGTGCACGTTGCTCAAAAGCAACTCGCACCAATTCTGTGGTAGCGCAAGTTGCAGGCTGACAGTCGCGCCAGCTCTGTAAATTTTGCCTGTGTGTGGGTGGAAAGCTCATTCAGTCTCTTTATATATCTCTTTCAGGCTCTGGAACTATGTTGAACCTCTTCTTGACTGGTTTTAGCCTGTATCCCTCAGCTGTTTGCTTATTTCCAGTGACTTTGCATGTCTAGCCTTCTGTGGGAAGTTTTGGTCTCTTGATCATCCAGTCAGCTTGTTGATTGTTCTACACCTATCCAGTGCTTTGTTAAAGCTTGATCTTCTATACTCTGAATACTTCACTTCTAGCCTCTTTGAAGTTCACTAGTTTTTGTGTTTTTTCCTTGCTTGCATGGTTCATTTTGTGTTTTAGAATTGGTTCTATTTCATTGACTGAACTTGGATTGTGCATATCTCTTAGAATTTGTTTACATGCATCATGCCATCTTAAAGGAAAGAAAAACAAAAAATCTCTTGCATTATAGTAGTTAGCATTTATTGTTATTTGTTGCTATTGAAAAGAAAAAAGACAAAATTTTGTTTCTTGTTATTAGCTGCATTAGGATCTTTGTTGAAGTGATCATTTCGTTTGTGAAAAAGATCTCAACCCTCATGTAGATAGAATTCATTGAATCAAATGATTTAATTTCGGCATATAGTTTGCATGTAAGAAGTTTTCGAGATATCACATACGGTAGGACCAAAAAACTGAAACATAATCAAAGATAAACTTTAAAATGAACTCAATGAACATAACAACGCATTGGAACATAACGCAAACACTCTAGAGGTCTAGGTTATAGACGTGTTCCGGCGTCATTAAACCTGGTAGTTTATCGTCGAGTGGTTGGGTGATTCCTCCACGGTGAAACGGTAGCTGCCAATACGGACTGTGCTCCCACGTACCGTCGAGTATATATTGGGAGACCCCTATAGGAATAAAGCCTTTATCCATAGGAAGCCGTGTCATCCGCCCTACGATTCGCAATGCAGTGAACACATCATTCACGAAGATCGACCACCCGTACCCTAAAAAGTATTTTGTGGTTTTGCGAAAAGTTTGGCACACCCTCTACCTAGAATTCCAGAGCAATCACTTTTGATCCTTTTCGGACTCCCTAAACGAAAAGGTGCCTGTGAGCGTCTTGTCACTTCGTGCTCATTAAATATTCGAAGGAGACTAGAGTCATCTTTTACCCTTTTCTCGACTCTTAAAAAATGAAAAGGTTAAGTTCAGTGTCTTAAAATTTATTGACCACGATAACATCTACCCAAGTAGATTTTGTTTGTATTAGCTTGAGTAGGATTATTTCTCGTTCAATGGCAGCCTTCCCCGAGTCCACCGGCCAAGTTGTTCCCCCTGATGGAAACCCTAGTCCATCTCCTTCTGTTGGAAATCTCGGTGTTCAGTATATCGCAACTTTGTCTTTGCCTGGGTTAACCATCGGTTTGCCCGTATGGTTGTTTTCAAACTCGGTGGTCTCGAGTGTGATAACTTCTGCTCCGAATAAACCCACCTCCCAGGTAATACCCACTTCGAATGTTACTTCCTAGGTCAATTCTGTCCAAACCACCACGGCAAACAAAGCCTCGAAAGCAAAGAAGAAAGGGAAACCGAAGAATAAGCCAGATCAACCCAAGCGAGAAGCCCCTAACCCTCCGCCCGATGAGGGTGCCAAACGCAAACCCAAGTATCCTTGTCTTATCTGTGATGAGGATCACTATACAAAGGAC
The DNA here is from genome assembly GCA_031772625.1 of Pinus tabuliformis. Classification (NCBI taxonomy): domain Eukaryota; kingdom Viridiplantae; phylum Streptophyta; class Pinopsida; order Pinales; family Pinaceae; genus Pinus; species Pinus tabuliformis. The sequence goes on along the minus strand of CM062804.1, from coordinate 1,210,180,695 downwards.
TGCCCCAGGCGGTCCGAAGTTAGTCGTTTGTTGAAAGGCACTCCCGGGACTCCTGTGGTGCTTAAAGAACCCTTTCCCTCACAGCAAACTCAAAAAACTCAAATGGTGGCTGACCCATCTCAGCCTCCCTCTTCCTTTGGTTCTCAAGTGTTTATGGCTGGTACAATTCCTATTAATTTCAGCACTCGAACAAAAGATTACCCGCCATCTACCGGGAAGGAGCCTGAGATACCCTCTAGTGCTCCTCCGTTCAGTTTTGCTCCACCTGTGTCCTCATCTTCTACTTCGCCTGGTGAAACTTTGGATTTAAGTAACCAGGTGGCTAAGAAAAAGAAGAAGAAGACAAAGAAGAAGAAGACACCTAAACCAGAGGTTAAAGGTATAACCCAAGTCGAGCCACCTTGTGCTCCTCCGCGGAAGGTCAAATTTCCTTGTAAGTTATGCAAGGAAAACCATCTTCTCCGCAATTGTCCTGGTATTCCCAGGGTTTTAGAAGTATGGTCTCATGGTCCGGACCGCCCTGCATCATCCTCTGTTGATCATGGCGATGTTACCTTATCACTTGGAAACGGTAAGGGAAAAGAGAAGATTTGAATCCCTTGTAAACTTTGTGAAGGCAATCATCCCCTTCACCTTTGTCCATTCATGGATAGAGCCTCTATTGTATTGGAAAGTCTTACAGCTCCCTCAACCCAACTTCCTACTGGTTATCAACGTCTTTCTGCAATTGCAGAACGTTCCCCTGCTGACAAAGAAATCAACCAAGATTCCTCTCTTGTCCAGCCTCCTCTTCCGGAACCTGGCTCTGCTAAGCCTGTTCTAGACCAACCATTGGTCGGAAAGAGTGTCGACTCGAGTTCACCACCCGCCGACCACTCTATTTCAGAAGAGCATCATTCTCCTGTTCTTCTCATCTCCTCAGATACCCCTACAGCTGAGATTCCTACTGCGCTCTCTCCCGAGCAGGGGGGCAATCATACGATTCCCCCACCAAGTAGTTCAGTCGCTTCCTTCGACTGGAGACGTTTGGCTACCTTCCGCCTCCCATCTCATGTGCCTTTTTGGGTCACGGTACACACCTATGACAAGGCAATACCTGGCACTGTCTTGGATGAGGGCGCATCTGTTAGTCTTCTGTCTGCCACTATTTGGCAAGCTTTGGGTTCCCCACAGCTTGTGCCCGTAGCATCGAATCTGACTGCTTTTAATGGAAGAACTAGCCAATCATTAGGGCTCCTTCCAAAGTTCCCTATTACTTTGGGAGGCAAGACCGTCTATCTAGACGTATGGGTTACCCAAGGTGCTTTAGACTTCAATCTTCTCCTTGGCCGTGACTATGTTTATGCCATGGGGGCCCTTGTCTCTTCACTTTTCCGTGTGGTTTGCTTTCCACATGATGGAAGAATTGTGACTATCGATCAATTATCGTTCGTTCGTCCACGGGTCCCTCCTGCGCTGTCGTCATCCCCTCCTGGTTGTCATCCACCAGTTGCATCTGCCCCACCGCAGGTAAACTATGTGGCCACCTATCCCATGCCTGTATCCAGCAATGCCGCCATCGTGCATAGTGTCCTGGGGGCATTGGGTCCTGACTTCCGAGATGTTGACCTCCCACCGGGAGAGGCACTCTTGGAAGCCCCGACTTCCTGTTCATTATGATGAAGGTCGGGTGGAGCATAGTTCGTTTTCCTATGTCAAGCTCCTTAAAAAATGAAACTAGGTCTGCCGGAGCATAGTTCATTTTCCTATGTCAAGCTCCTTAAAAAATGAAACTAGGTCTGTCGGGGCATAGTTCCTTGTCTTGTGTCAAGCTCGTTAAAAAATGAAACAAGGGTTATGAGGATAGTTCTTTTACTGTGTCAACCTCATTAAAAAAATGAAACAACTCCCTTTCCAAATCGAGTCTTTTGATTAAGATCTCGTAAAATAAAAGTCGAGTCTTTCACAGATCTCGAGAGTGAACCTTCATTCCATCCACTCCGTGAATGCCATGAAGCTTGGGGGGCATGTACCTCGATTTGCATTATCATGCTGGGGGCATGAAAATTTTTAACAAGCATAGTTTTTCGTTTCAAGCTTGTGTAAACATGAAACTGAACCCAAGCAAAGTTCTCTATAGTTCAAGCTTCTGTAAAAATGAACCCATCCAAGCAAAGTTCTCTATGGTTCAAGCTTGTGTAAAAATGAACCCATACCTGATTTACATCATCCCGTGATTGCCTTTTATCTGCTAAATTCTGCTAGATGAGCCTTGGTTGTTTCATTCCATCGCCACCATCTCTTTGGCCGACCATATGCTTTCACTTGGTTGTTTATCCTTTCCTGAGGGACCGCAGCGATGAGTGGTTTTATTAGCCAGCTTCTTGACCTTTACATGTTTGAGCAAGTTCCATCATTACCGGAACCAGTTGCTACCCTTTATACCACTCGTTCCTTCAGGACGAGTCGCCTTTACGCTCTTTTCTGACTCGTAAAATATGAAACGATTGCCGAGTCACTCCTCTTGACTCGTTAAATGGTGATAAGGGGCGGCCGTTTTAAGTTCTTTTTATCGACCGTTAAAACATAAAAAGATTACCGGGTTTTTGTCGTTTCAAACTCGTTAATGGTTACGAAACGACGTGGTTTTGACCGCTTTTTTACTTTTTCAGGTCGAAATCACTAATTATGAAAAGTACTCCTCGATCGTAATGATTGGGCGGTTCTTTCGGGCATTATTTTATACTTTTTCGGGCCCGAGATACACAACTTTACGAAAAAGGACACCCCTGGAGTTTCCTTTTCTGCTGTCTTTTCAAACTCTCTAAACATGAAAAGACGCCGAGTTCTTCCTTTGTCAGACTCGTTAAAACCTAATGACATCGGATTTTGTCGAAATGACGTGCCACAAGCATATGCTATCCCCATCAAGCTTTTTAAAAATAATTGGGGTGCTCGCCAGAAATGGCGGGGGATAAAAGGAACCATAATTACCGTCGTGTCGGCAGTATGTCGCTCTTGAACATGGCACTTTTCTGCTTTCGTGTCCAGGGTGGGGATATTTCATCTCATATCTTTCACTTGCTTCCATGGATTTGGGTACCCTATTTGACCTCTCATTCACTCATTGCCTCGTCATAATGACCTTTGATATATTGATGTCAAATACTGCCAATTCCGTTAATGTGCCGCCGATATGTTCAAGAGAAGTTGACCTCTGCAAATAAACAACCTCCCTCTGATAGGTCGCACAATCTTGATTCACGACATTATCTCTCTGTCTCGTGTCGATGATGTGGGAAACATTATGGCCCACCTTCGATCAAGGTCACTCCCTGTCGACTTCAGCTCATTATCCAGGAAGTTGACCTAGAGACTCCCTTCCGGTGCCTTGGAGCCTGCATGCCTCAATGGCAGGTTCTTCGTGTTCGACATGAGGCTTTCATCATTGGCCTCCGATCGAATGATTCTATGGGTGTTCGACTTCAGATCATTAATTCACACGCCGTAGATTGTACCTATAGTACCTTGAGGGCCATTGTCATTATTGATGGTACCTCTCGCGTCTGTTAACAGTTTCCATTATTGACTGGTAATCAGGCGATGTTCATGCATGTTCGACTTCAGCTCATATATTCACATGCTTGGACTTGTACTCTTGTTCAGGTCGAGATGGAGTGCAAGACCCTGGATTGTGTCTGTTGTAATCCAGACGTGATTCTTGGTACTTGACTCATTCACTGGATGGCTGCGACCATACCTGAGTCAGTTCATTGATCCTAACCAGATGGCTGCGTCCATACTATGGATCCAGATTATTTATGTACTCTCTTATGGATGGCTGCGTCCATACCACGTACATCATGTAATTGAACTATCAGTCATGTCTCTTAATACAGCTCCTCAGCGGCAGTAACTATATGTGCTCTTGTTTTCTCTTATGTGTGTTCTGGTAAAGCATTTCACCCCTCTCCACCTCTCGGACTTCATGCTTTAGGGGGCATCTGTTACACAGTAATTTGTCACCATCCTTGTTACTCCTCTTGTCGTACCTTAGAGGACTCATTCCGGGAGTTATAAGAAGTGACAAGGGCTAAAAACACTTGCATTATGTTCCCCTGAGTATGTACTCCATGTTCCCTGAAGACACCTTCTGCAAATCATCCCTAAAAAGTGCTCTTTTTCCATTGGCGCAAGTCCACAGTATCCTACCCGCGCCAATGATGGAGATCCTCAAAAGAGGGTGCGACCATTGGCGCTCTATCTTAGAGCAACAGTCGCGCCAACCAAATTTAGTCGTGCTTTTTGCCTTAATGCACGTCCGACTGTTGTTTCCTTCATTACATGGAGCTTTTCTGAGGATAGAAAATCAGTTTTTTGTCGAGCTTTATCCATCTTTATGGCTTTTGCTAATTCCACGAAAGGTGTCCCAGTTCATCGCATCCTCCTCCCTTCTTCATCTATATAAGCTTGTCATTATGCATTGGACAAGCTAGGGAGAGAGTGTTGGTGTTAGTGTTATGCTAGTGATTTGGTGATTGAGTGATAGTAGTGATGATTATTGGTCATGGAGTGTTAGATGTTGAGTTTTTGGAGGAATGCTAGTGAGTGCTAGAGAGGTTATGCTGCCGGAGAAGAGATGCATGTCAAGACACATATAGTTACTCGCCCAGCCAGGAGAAGGGTCGACGTCAGAACAATGGTTGTAACTTTTCCTGTTTATTAATTGATGAGCGACTGCTATTATAGTTCCAATCTCATTATCTATCATGGTGATATGTTGATTTATTTCCTTTCTGACCGAAATATAGTTGTGCCTTGGTAGTTTTTATGTTGGTATCTATCTCTTCCTTTGCATGTGCAGGTATTCGTTATGATCTGTTGGAGCAAGGGAGCGAGGATATCAACTCTGCTTCAATCATAGCGTTGGACTCCAGGTTAGTCTTCTTTATTCACCTTTGATGCATAACTAGGAACTTGCGTAGCAGCGTGGTTTGTTTGTGGCTAGTTCTGTGATAGGCTAGTGGGATCGCCTCTGTCCGCAGAGGGGATTTACCTTACCAACATGCACACCCTACCAAATCATTATGACGAACCCATTTTGGAGTTTGCACTCATTTTTATACTTAGAAAGAGGTGAAATCTCTCTACAGAAATATTTTCAAATCTACATCCTTAACAAAAAAAAAATAGAATAAAAATTTATAAACACATTATTTTTTTGTAGCAACCAATTCCATGTAACGAAGAAATTAATAACTATAAGAATCAATCAATGCAACTCAAAAAAATTATAATACTTCTATATCTAATCATAATTCTTATTTTTATTTTTAAATCAAATTTGATTCATTCTAACAAAGTTGATGAAAACATTATTTTCTTCTAAATTAATTCCAAGTAATAAAAAACATAACTATAACAATCCATAAAAGGAAGTATAATGATTTTATATGTAATCATAATGTTAATTTTTTTTAGTGTATTATGTGTAATAACTATATGCGTTAATAAATTCAATCCAAAAAAAAGTTTAATCATAATCATAATTTTAATTTTTTAAATGGAATACTTATTCAAACAATGTAAACTTTGAAACGGGAACTGATACTGCTACCTGCTTCGTAGAGATAGCAAAAAAGTGACGTGATTTTGAAAGGGGTGATGCAGAATGCACATGTTTTTTTTAGAGCATAGTTTTTGGCACTTTAATTTTTTATATATACATTACGTTTTAGAATGGTAGTGATTTTCATGTTTATTTAAAAAAGTGAGTATTCTGCATCAAACCCTTTTTTTAAAAGACCTGTTTTTTGGCTTTAAATTTTTTAAGGTATAAAATGTAAATAATTATTTTGTAAATTTGATAATTTTTGAAGCGGTTTTTTTCTTCACATTTTCTTGTTTTTTATTTTTATTTTAATTTTTTTTTAGTGAGGTTTTTGTTGTTTTGCATTTTTAAATTAGAAGGTCAATATTTAAAATTTTCGATATTCTACATATTTATACATCCTTAATTAGTTTTTCAATCCACATGAAATAATTGTTTCTAAAAAACAATATTTTTTAACAATGGACATAAAAATAACCATTTTTAACATAAATATAACTAAAAGACTACACATTTTGATAATTTTTTGCTAGAATTGGCATGTCAAAATCACAATTTTTATACGATAATTTTAACTAAAAATGGTTAAATAATAGTTTTTTTTATGAATTTCATGTCAAAAAATAATAATAATCACTTTTTTTTTTCAAAAAATAATGATTAACTTAAAAATCAATTCGAAAATCACATATTACAAATATTGAATGTATAACAACCCTATTTGAGTGTTCATTCTTCTCATAAAATGTCAAAGTCAAAACATTGCAAAGCTTGATTTACAAGCATAACTTAAATTTAATCAACAATGTCACATAATCCAAACTCTTCGTCCTCTAGAGTTTCATCACTGTCTTCTTCCACAATATTTTCTGTGTCCTTTTGCTCATTTTCCTCTTCTAATGGGTCTTTGATGTCTGCGAATCTCCCAATGTATGTCTTTCCAAACATTCCATGTAATGGTGGTTGGGGTTCCTTTGCCTTTTTTTTCACACGTGATTCACTAAAGTCCCATTTCTTCAACCCAATTTCTTGCATTGCATCTGGAAGAAATTGAAGAGCATTAATTCTTTGCTGAATGAAATTGCACTGTACTGGATCTTTTTCAATTGCAATGCAATTTCTTCATTTTTGAAGGCAACATGCTAGTGTTGTACCTAATTATCAAACACAAAAGAAATAATGAACTAAATTAGTACAATGACATATTAATTAAAAAAATAACATATTGAAATTCAATTCCATATAATAAAAATTACCTGAGCCAGAAAATAAATCCAGAACCCAATCTCCTTCATTTGAACAAATGTCTATAAGATAGTTAATCAATAATTGTGGTTTTTGATAAATGTTAACTATCTCTCCTTTTGCTTCTTTGTCTTCATATGTTAGTTTTCTCACAACAGCATCATAAGTCAGTATTTGGCTATGACTCTTTCCGTCTACCCGATTAAAAATCATAGACATATGGCTATCATCTTTTGCCCAACTATCAATACGAATGAACTCACAATCATTTATAAATTGTTGATGTTCATTGTTAAGAAGATTTGACTTTTTCCTGTAGCATGAAATAGTAAAAGTTCAGTTAACTTGTACATAAATAAATTTTTCAACATTAATCAAATATACAATTTAAACGTTTTACCATGTAAGCTGCATCCTTGAATTTGTTTTCCCATTGAAGCTTGACAATATCATTGCCAATTGTGTGTCTGAATGAAATGTCACAAATCTCAATAATGGTGATGACGTGACTTCTACAAATCCCGCAACCACTTTACTAAGAGCTTGATAAGTATAAGGGTCACTATCATAGTCAATTTTTGGAATATTGAAACCATGGGGAATATCTACAATGACTAGGGCATAATCCCTTTTAGGTATGAGTTTAGCAATGTCTTCACAGTCGCCTTGTATTACTTGATATTGAATAGTGTCTAGCCCATTCCAAATGAAATGATTAAGAGTTGGATCAAGTTGAACATTCTTAATACGTTGCTTCCTCAGTCTTTCGATCTTTATTTTTTCAATAAAGGTTTTGAAACTATCTAGCGCTCCATTATCATCCTTCCTCATCTTTTATAAAATAAACAAATATATGTGTAAGTTATAAATTAAAAATAGTACACAGGTGAATAAAAATGAATGTATAAATCAAGATACCTTTTTAAATGCAAGATAAAAAGCTTTTAATGTTGATGTAGAACTTGAATCTGGATAGTTGCTTACAACATCATCCCAATTATCTTCATTCAACGATCTAACCATTTTTTCTTGAATTTTCGTATAAAATTTGTGACTGCATAGATAAAGTAACAAAAAGTTGATATAATGAAATGTATAACAAATACTACCAAGAACAACATGTTCTATTTAAAATATAATTATAATCTAGAAATAAATAAAAATATTTCAACAAACATACTTTTGAAATTCTTCAGACATTTCCTCCAATGATAATTCCCCTAACCGCACACGAGATAATATTGTTTTGACAATTTTTTCATCTTTCACTCCTTGCATCGCCCTCCAAGGTGTGATAGTCATATCTTCTGGAAGCTGCTTCATTTCAGGAGATAATTTACTGTTGCCACATATCAATGGCTTAGACTTTTTGACCTTCTGGGTTTTAATGGCAATGTCTTCCCACATGCTAAAGATCTCATCAATCAACCTCCAAACATCTCCAGTTCTAAATGCCAATTGGAAAATGTTATCAATACATTTGGATAAATCACTATTTTTGTTGCCTTTTCCACCTTTTGAATTGGTTTTCTCTTCAATTTGATACCTATTTCCATACAACGTTCCTTTCGGAAATCTGCAGTAACATTTATCCTATCCCCACCACATTTTTATTCAAATTCACTATGAATAAATCTAACCCTTTGGATGAAAGTCATAGACATCCTATATTCATTATCTGAATTATGATCCCATGCCACTAACTTTGCTTTTGTATCTGATAAACCAATGTAAATGATACATTTCATTGTTTCAAAACGTGGGTTATTAGGATATTCCTTCATCAATTGTCTTTGAGCTTCTACAGAATGGTTCCCCCCAAGCACATAATAATTGTATTCAAAACATTTTGACTTATCAAATGCTTCTTTGTTGGGAACTTGAAGTGGATCAACAAGAAGCACATAACTAACCACATGAGCATATGGATTGTACCTCATCAATGTCTTCAAGTTGTGAACATGCAGATGACGTGGCTTTCTAACTTGATATTGACATTGTCCTTCACTTGCTTTATAGGTTTTCCTGACATTAAGCTGAAATGTGCGACCACCATCAATTAAGTTTCTCTTTGTCAAATTCTCTCGAATAACATTTTGTTTTGTTTTGATAATGCCATCCTCTAAATCAACTCCTGGTGTAATGATTTCTATGCTTTCTTTTGAAGTTTCACTAGGTTCTTAACTGCTGGTAATGACTACTTCAAAATCTTCAACTTTACTTTTCTTGGTCATAACATTCCCAACAGATTTATTCTTGGGCATTGTTACTTTTGGTTTTTTATGGCTCTTCTCAGTTCTAATGTCATCTTCAGTAATGGAAACATATGCTTCATTGTCAATTTCAACTTCATCGTTCTCAAAAGTAACTTGTTTACCTTTGCTAGATTTATCCACCAGAGGCCTTTTTTTTTCTGATTCTTTGGATGTAGTTTTGTAGCATTATCAATTACTACATTTTGCTTATTTTCCATATCTTCCTCTGACACTGAGTAAAAACTGCTGACAACTTTCATGATATCATGCTCTATGAAATGAATGCCTCCCAACCTAATTGAACAACTTTCAACGAAATTCTGCCAAACAAAATATCATATGTCAATAAAAAACAAAGTTAAAAAATATAGCGAGACACTTTCAAGAACGCAAAATACAAATATAAATAACAATACTTACGCTGTTTTGTGTCATCTCATTTACGATTTGATTACACAACTTTGTAGATACCTCTCTCGTGTCATACAATGAATATGATAGTTGGTATTTAGCCCTTTCATGTGAATTGGGAGCTTTTGTAAGTACGTAAACAACTTCAGTGTTCGGTACTGAACACATATCTACGACTCTTCCCATCACCTCAAAAATTCCATTATCATTCGGTATATCGATATATAGATATATATTCACATTTGTGCTTTCTCTTTCTTTCACATACCAGATTCTTGATGGAAATTTCACCTCTTTCGAATTCTTCCAGTCTGAAATCATCTTCTTATCACTTGAGGCACTTGAAAGATTTGTAGTCATGAGCTCAGCTGGAGTTCGTTCACCAATGTTTCTTGAAGATGCACCTTTAAGAATCTTTGGTCCAGAAACATTCACTGAAATTTTCTTTGGTGTCATTTTCCTGAAAAATAGAAACACATAAATCAGTAAATAATAAAAACATATTAACTTAAATTAACAATGAAAATATATCATAAATTTTTGATTTGTATGATCAACAATCGCCCCACCCACCGCCCCTCACATTCTAAAAGGGCATGCATTAACATTCTAGTGTAAAAAAAAGTAAATCACGAATAAAACATTCCAAAATTAACTATATATATATTATATGAAATGTCTATTTTTCTTAATAAGTACAAAAAAAAATATATGTAATGGCGCCCCATCGCACCCACCGACGCTCTACACCATCCGCTCGCCCCAGACGCCCCCACTGCCATTTCCCCTCACCCACGAGCGCCCTCCCTCTCTCCACCCAAACCCTCAGGCGCTTGCCACACTCCACTCCACCCATCCATGAGCGCCCTCCTCCTCTCTGCCCACCCCCCTGGGCGCCTGCCACACTCCACTCCACCCACCCACCGGTGCGCCCCCTCTGAGGCGCCCTCCCCCGGGCACCCAAGCCACCCACCGGCGGCCCCCCTCCCTCGCACCCCAACACCCCCGCTGCCCCCCTGGGCGTGCCCTCTCAACCCCTCGCCCAGGCGCCCGACCGCACCAACCACCCCCCGGGCACCCCAACCCAACCCCCCGCCCCCACAAGCGCCCATCCCTCGCACCCCCCGCCTGGGCGCCCTTCCACCCCCCGTGCCCCAACCCTTCCACAAACCCACCCACCCACCCCGGGCAGGTGCCCCAACCGACCCCCTTCGCCCCAAACAACCCAACCCTCTCTGCACCCCAGACCCCACCCGGGCGCCCCCACCCACCACCCCCTGGGTGGGCGCCCTCCCAACCCCCGCGCCCTCACCCACCCCCCACCTGGGCGCCCCCTCCCAACCCCCCGGGCAGGCACTTTCCCACCCCCTACGCCCCGACCCTCCCATCCCCTGCCCTGCGCCCTCACCCACCCCCCTGGGCGCGCCCTCCCACCACCCGTGCCCCAACCCTCCCAACCCCTGCCCAAGCGCCCTCACCCACCCGCCGCCTCCGCATGGGTGCGCCCTCCCACTCCATCGCGCCCCAACCCCCGCCTAGGCGCCCTCCCAACTCCCCCTGGGTCACCCCCTTCTCCCCCTCCCCGGTGCCCGCCCCCCACCTCCCCCCGGGCCCCCCATCCCACCTCCCCCTGCCCGGGCGCCCTCCCAACTCCCCTGGGCCGCCTCGCTCTCCCCCTCCCCAGCGCCCGCCCCCCACCTCCCCCTGGGCATCGCACCCCACCTTCCCCCGCCCCACCCTCCCTCCGCCCCCTGCCCCAACCCCCTCGGGCCACCCCCCCTCCCCCTCCCCGATGCCCGCCCCCCCCTCTCCCCGCCCGGGCGCCCCACCCCACCTCCCCCCACCAGGGCGCCCCAACCCCCCTCCCCCGCAGGCACCTCGCCCACCCTCCCTCGACCGCGCCCCCGCCCAGCAGGTGGCAGGGCGATTCTCGGAATCGCAGCGCCACCTGGGCCGCCCGTGCCCCCGCCTGGAAGATAGCAGGGCGATTCCCGGAATCGCCCTGCCGCCTGCCGGGCGGCCCGGGTGGCGGGTCCGAGGGAGGGTGGGCAGGGCGTGCCCGGGGGAGGGGGTTGGGGCGGGGCGCGCCCATGGGAGGTGGTTTGGGGTGGGGCGTGCCCAGGAGAGGGAGGTGGGCGTGGCTGAGGGAGGGAGGTTATGGCGGGGGCAGCTCGGGCGGGGGGTAGGGAGGGTGGAACGGGTGGTGCCAGGGCGGGAGGTAGGGTAGGGTGGGGGCGCGGCGCGGCGCCTTCCCGGGGGGTAGGGAGGGTGGAATGGGTGGCGCCAGGGCGGGAGGTAGGGTAAAGTGAGGGCGGGGTGCGGCGCCCGGGAGGGAGGTAGGGTAGGGTGGGGGCGCGGCGCCTCGACGGGAGGTGGGGTGGAGAGGGGCGCGCCCGGGCAGGGGGAGTGGGGCCGGGTGGGGGGGGCCTGGAGGGGGGGGGGAGGTGTGGTGTGGAGGGGCGAGGGGCGCCCGGGGGGGGGGTGCCCGGGGGTGGGGTACGTGGGGTGCCGCGGGGTGCCTCGGGGGGTTGAGGTGGGGGCCGGGGGTTGTGGTGAGGCGGTTGTGGGGGTGGGATTGGTAGAGAGACGGTGGGGTTGAGGGAGGGGTGAGGGTGCCTAGTGCGGCGTGAGCAGGTGAGAGAGGGGCGTGAGGGAGGGATGGGTGAGGGAGAGGGCTAGGGGGGGTGAGGGCTCTGGGGGGTTGATGGTAAGGGATGATGGTGGCATTGAGGGGGTTAAGGGGGTAGGGGCCCAACCCCACGACAAGCGGGCGAGCCGCTGGGTCGCCCCCACACCCCCTACCGCTCCCCCATGCCCTCACACCCGCCCACTCGCTCGACCTCCCCGCCCACCCCGCGACACCACAACGGTCCACCCATGGGTATTAAGCGATTGAGTCTGATCGGGCTCAACATGCTCACGATGGATGTAATTGTTATTTTGGCTCAGGAAAATTATTAATGTAAAAAAAAAAAAAGTTTTTTCATTAAACTAATTTAATATAAAAGTTTTCAAGGAAAAAAATTTAACTTACCTTTCAATTGCGAGAATTCTTCGTTGAATATGTTGTTGATAGTGATGTAGCTACTCCACAAATTCACGAGTCTTTCAATGATTCTCAGAAAGCCTGGATGTGATGTGAGTAATAGTGATAATGAAATTTTAATATATAAGTGAAATTACGGAGATGTTTTACTATACGGTTAATGTGGGATAATTTGTTTTAAAATATTAAAGCGAATATTATAGATTTGTTTTACAACGGGTTGAATGTGGGATAATTTGTTTTAAAATATTATAAAGCGAATATTGTAGAATTGTAAAGCGACTATTATATACTTTAACTATTAAAATAATTAATGTGGAAGTTGTAGTGTACAATTTTAATTTTAATGATTTATTTCATAAAAAAATTTAGTTTGTAACATTTTTCAATAAATTGTAGAACAAAATAATGAAGGTAAATAAATTTAACAGACTTTTTGGAGGGAAATATTTTTGCGAAAATTTTTGGAGGGAAATATTTTCGCGAAACTTTTTGGAGGGAAAAGTTTTGGAGGGAAAATTTCATTCTTTAAGCTATATAATATCTTTAGGAGACTCTCCATTTGTATCATTCAACATCTTCTATTTGAAAGGGATGGATTGTTCTGATAGTGAAGTTTCGATTTATACACCATCAACTTCTTCATCGTGTAACAACTCTATTCATATTGATGAATATAGCGGGAATTCTTCCACTATGAATAGAAAGTCAATTCTTCTACTTAGTCCTGATTCTAAGGACTATGAGAGCAGCACTGATGAAAGAGGGGATGGAGAATTTCAAATAAATAAAGAGTCACAGATTCCACTTAGTCCTACTTTTAAGGACTATGAAAGTCGCAGTGATGAAGAGCATGATGGTGAAGTTCAAAAGAACGGAGTGCCACGATGTCCACTTAGTCCTAATTCTGAGGACTATGAGAGCAGCAGTTTTGAAGAGCATGATGGTGAAGTTCAAATGAATGGAGTGTCACGGTGTCCACTTAGTCCTAATTCTGAGGACTATGAGAGCAGCAGTTTTGAAGAGCATGATGGTGAAGTTCAAAAGAATGGAGCGTCAAGGTGTCCACTTAGTCCTAATTCTGAGGACTATGAGAGCAGCAGTTTTGAAGAGCATGATGGCAAATTTCAAAAGAATGGAGTGTCACAGTGTCCATTTACTCCTAATTCTAAGGACTATGAGAGCAACAGTGATGAAGAGCGTGATAACGAATTTCAAAAGAATGGAGTGTCAAAGTGTCCACTTAGTCTTAATTCTAAGGACTATGAGAGCAGTAGCGATGAAAAGCATGATGTTGAATTTCAAAAGTATGGAGTGTCATAGTGTCCAGTTAGTCCTAATTCTAAGGACTATGAGAGCAGCAGTGATGAAGAGTGGGATGATGAATTTCAAAAGATTGGAGTGCCACGGTGTCCACTTAGTCCTAATTCTGCGGACTATGAGAGAAATAGTTATGAAGAGCGTGATGAATTTCAAAAGAATGGAGTGTCACTGTGTCCTCTTAATCCTAATTCTAAGGACTATGAGAGTAGCGGTGATGAAGGACAGGATGATGCACTTAGTCCTAATTCTAATGAGTATAAAGGTAGTAGTGACAAAGGATGGGATGTAGCATCTTCAATAAGTAAATAGTCACATTTTCGACGTAGTCCTAATTCTATGGACTATAAGAGTAGCACTGACAATGCACATGAGGAAGAATATCCATTAAACATCGAGTCAGATTTTCCATTCAGTCCGAATTCTAAGGACTACGACAGTAGCACTAAAGAAGCGGAAGATGAAGAATATCCTCCAAGTCAATATTTGAAAAGCAACGCTGATCATAGTGTGGATAACATTCCTCTTAATGATAATGAAAACCCTTATACAAATGATGATCCAATGATGGAGATGTTGCCAAGAAATATTGTATCGAGGAGTAGGAGCAGACCTTTTCGTATCAATGAAAGTTGTTCTAGTTATACAAGGGGTAGAGCAGAATATCTGACGAGAAGAAGTTCTATCAGTGCTCTCATTTCAAGTGAATGTTGCCAAAAATGTTGCTTGAAACATATGGATTTCAAATTTGCATTACAAAGTAGGAAGAGATATTTGTCAATGAATAAAAGCATGCAAAATTCATATTTAGTTGGGTGCATGCAATCTACATTGTCAGGTTATGATTATCATATTGGGACTTTATTTATCTATAGAAAAGGTTTCAAAATGTTTCATTCGATTGGGAATTTTCGTCTCTCGAGAATTCAAGAAAATTTGGAAAAGGATCCCACATTTTATTCAGAAGTACGTCATAAAAGACAGTTTGGGCCATTATCAAATACTGCAATGTCATGGATGAAAGATTTCTTTTCAGAGCATGGAGAGTGTATGCAAAATAGAGAGACAATACATATTCCAGATAATTTTTCAAGACGAGAAATCTACAACTTATACAAAGAATATGCAGAAGGTGCTGAGGGATATGGCCAGTTTATTACATATCAATATTTTGTGAAGGTATGGAAGAAGGAATTCAACAATGTCCGTATTCCTAAGAAGACAAGGATGGGGATTTGCAGTACATGTGCTTCTCTTAAATAAAAAAGGGACAAATGTGAAGGCTTAGAAAGAGGTAAGCGTTCATAACTTTAACTTTTAAAATTGTATAGTCATCAACTATGAAAACATATTTCTTAATGAATTTCTTTTATGTTGTGTAGATTTAATTGTCAAAGAACTTCAGGAGCATCGTGAACAACAAACAAACGAAAGGAAGAAGTTGTACAAGCATCGAAAGAAGTGTTATGGTTATCTGAATAAATATTTGGGTTTGATAATTGATGGTATGGACCAGAAGAAAACACTTTTACCACATTTTGTTTGCACACCCAAAAATTTACAGGAGGAAAATTTTATTCAGTTTCACTTGGTCGGTTGTATGGTCTTCAATGGGAAAATGTTGCCAAGGGTGTACTTCACAGCTCCAAATATTCATAATGATGCAAATCTGACCATAACCATAATTCATGATGTGATTTCTCATTGGTCTGGTAATCTTCCTGAAGTTTTGTATCTACAATTCGACAACACTTGCCGTGAAAACAAAAATCAGGTTGTTTTTGGATATCTAAACATGCTTGTTGAATTGAGAATTTTTCAAAAGGTAAAGGTTGGTTTCCTTCTTGTTGGGCACACTCATGACCATATTGATCAGATGTTCAGTCGTTTTTCAGTCACACTGAGGAGGAAGGAAGTTGGGAGCTTGCCATCACTAATTGAATGTATTAAGAAATCATACATGCCAGAGCCTATTTTTGATGTGTTGGAATAAACTGTTGACATGTGAAGGTTTATTCTGGGATCATATGGTGAGGGGAAATGCATTGAACAACTTAATGACATTAGCTTCCAACATCAATTTCGTATCAAAAAAATTGATGGGAAAACACTAATATGGGGCAAGAAGTATTCAACTACTACAGAATGGGCATTGTCATCAGGTTTGCAATTTTTGAAGTTCATTCCAGATCATCCAATATTTGCATCAAAAATATTGTTATTACAATCAGTTGGTGAAGTTCAGAATGCACGCAGACAGAACATAGATATAAATTATTCTGATTGCCTGGAAGAAATTAAAACATGTATTAGATATACATATGAGTACTTTGACATTGCTGATTCAGTTTGGTGGGAGTCATTTTTCAATAATCAAAGTGATATCATTTCAACAACAACAAATAAAGATATACCTTTGAAAAATCCATTTATTTGGCCACAAAATGTGTCGAATGAACATGAGGAAGTAAACATTGTTGAACAACAACAATCTCAAGGTATTATTAATTCTTCACAGGCAGCGGAAAGAGAGATGTGTATTGGTTCCAGAAGATCTCGTGCACAACATGAAGCCATGGAAGACCTTTATAGGGGTTTAGTACATGATATTAGGAGGGTTGCATGATTGCAGTGCTAGCAGATAGAGATCCCAATGGCTATCCAATTTGGGTTGCTAAAGTTATAAAGGTCTTTACAGAAAATGAGGATGTTACAAGTGTTGAAGTACATTGGTATGCCACAAATACACACCCATTCAATGGTGTGTATAAGCCAGAGATGGTAATTGACAACAAAATGACGGAAAAAGAAAAAGAAAGGGTACAAATATAAATCGCCTCCGCACAGACATATTAAAATTGGAGGATGTTGATATACTTGTTTATGACTTCAATTTAACAAAGAGAGGAACTCTTCGCTTCAAGACGATAGAGATTTTGAAAAGGTTGTTACCAGAAGGAACAATGTTGACATGGGAGTCAGCTGAAACCAGTCATAGATCTAGAAGAATTTTGAAACCTGAAATGTTGGGCATGCATGTGGACTCAGATGGGGCACTAGTTGATGAAAGAGAATAATATGGAACATCTTCATCAGCATCCAGTTACTCATCTGAAGATGTGAATTTTGATGGTGTGAAAAAAAATATGAGTGATTTTGAATAATTGTTTAAGACAGTTTATATAACTGATGTATGCATTAAGCAAAATCTCCGGACAACAATCTCATATCACAAGTACATATGGCCACTACATCTCATGGATTGGATTCAATTACCTGGTTGGAACAGAACAGGTATATCTACAGTGTGGAAAGCTTTATTGTACTCCCTTTCTCTCATTCGCAGCCATCTAACTTGGAGAATAAATGATGGATCCAGGACTCGTATTGGTATGGATCCATGGACAGGAGGCGACGGGAGATGTTATCTCCCACACGAGCTCGTTCAAATACTTGAGCAGCAGAATACTAGAGTTATTTGCAGCAGAATACTAGAGTTATTTCCCACATAGCAGATTAGGAGAACTCTTCCATATTTACACAGGCTTGGAAATCAGCAATGCAGCTAAATCTGCCTCTGGAATGGCATCAAGATTGGGAGGATTAAACTAATGCATTAAGAGAGTCTCATATCCGCATTAAAGACGGTCTAGACGAGCTTATGTGGGATAAGGCAGAATCTAGTTTTTATACCCCCAAGGAAGGGTACCTGTGTTTGATTAGTAACAAAAAGCCGGAAATAGTGCAGAGCTGGTGGAAGATCATCTGGCAATTAAATAACCCTCCCAAAACTAAACTCTTTTTCTGGTGCTTAATCCGAAACAAGATCCCCACTGGGGAAGAGCTCATGCGCAGATCTGTGCATGGCCCCACTTGGTGCATTCTCTGTAAGAAGCAGTCAGAATCGACCACTCATCTTTTTCTTGCATGTGGAATTAATAAACAGATATGGAAGATGGTGACAGAGGAGCTCGGTATTGCGAGTATCTAGGAGAGTGAAAACATCACTATAGCATGGGAGAATTGGTATCATGCACACTCCGGAACAAACCGTGCGTGTCTCCCCCTTATCATTAGCTGGGCAATTTTGTTGGCAAGGAAAAAAATTATTTTCGAAAATGGCTCGATTCGCTGGCAAACTGTCACCGCCAAAATCATCGCAACATACCATGAACTTCCGGCAATTACCCCTCCTCGCACCCGCAGACCAGCCGCCCCGGATCCCATTGACCAATCTATACCATGGACCTTTTTCGATGGCGCTGCACAGCAGCATGGATGTGGCGGGGGGTTCATTCTATATTTAACAGTGAATCATCATTTCAAAGTGAAGATGGGCTTAGGCATGGGAACAAACAACTTCGTTGAACTCATATCCATCAGACACCTTATGCATTTTGCATTAAATCATGACTGCAGAGATTTACAAATTTTTGGGGATACAAACATTATCATTAATTGGATCAATCTGAAATATAGATGCCATGCACACACACTATTAAATATATTGGATGAAGTGATGCACCTCAAAGCACAATTTAACATCATCATTGTTCGTCATATTTACAGGGAACATAATCACTGTGCTGACGGATTATCCAAGGAAGCCACGCACATTCCAGGAGGACAATGGATAATCAGCGAGCAGAGGGGCAACACTTAGTATCAATACTACCACGGGCCCTACATAGATCAAGTCTACCCCCGGGTGGACGACCATTAATTTTGCAATGTATATAAGCTGATAAAAAGAAATCTAGTAACTTATGAGCAGCATCATGCGATATGCAAGTATATATTTTGCTTACTATACATACATCCTGCGTGGTGTTTATTTTTGACATTTTGATATAGTATCATCCTGCGTGATGATTTTTTGATTATGATATAGACATGTACAGGAAGGACCATAGACTTTAATTCATGGAGGAAATCCGCATATGCTGAATAACATTTACTACATGTAGTTTTTCACCATATAATGAAAGATTACGATTTTTCCTTTGGAAAAAAACTGATGTATGCATCGTATCTTCAAATAAAATTAATGTTTTCCATATGGTGCTAAATGAGAAGTTATGAGGCATTTTTATGTTGTTGGATTATATGTCTTAATTATGATAAATTTTATTGCTTAAAATATCTACAATGCAATATTAAATTAGAAATATAATGTATGTTTTATTCAATATACAAATAATGACTTTTGAATTCATTTAGTGATGTAAGTTGTTCATAATGTCATGGTTTTCTAATTTTATAGTTGAAAAGATTTCATTTTTTTTTTGTATCTAGCATGTTATGGTTGAAAACATGTTAAATTTATACTTAGGAAAGAAAAATGATATTCTACCAAAAACATTAATGTGTTTTTTCCCTCATAAACAACTTTGTTTGACACATAAAAATTTTGTTTTATTAGCATTTTTAATTTTTTTGAAAATTGACCCTAAAAAAAAAATCATTGTTCCAGTATCATCACTTTCATTTTGAAGCTATATTTTGCACGAAAATTTCATAGTAAATTTCATAGCCACTGCCATTTTTAAAGTATGTTCAAAATTGACGCCTAAAAAATAAAAACATCGTTCCAGTATACACACTTTTCGTTTTTAGCACTGTTTTTTATGTTTTTTGGCTAGAGTTCCTGTTTTGAGTTTATAGTTCCCATTTCAAAGTTTACATTGTTTTCATCAGATCACGAGGATGCCTTTGTTCGTAATCTTGAAGTCTCTAATCATGGTTGTCGTGACCTTTTCATTGATTCATTTGGTAATGATTCAGATTCTTCCATTGTTGATCTTCCTAAGCCACTAATCTTTGATGATCCATCTTCTGATGAATTGGAAACTCCCCAAGTTGTTGAAGCGCTTTAGCCCAATATGATGTTTATGTTAGGTTCTTGTAGCCTTGAGGTCAGTTCCACTTCTAATCAGAAAACTGTTAAATCTATCTAGGCTCCTCATCGCTTTGTTGTACATGTTGAAAATCAATCTATCTTACAATCTTTGCATCCTCCATCTATCTAACACTATCCCATCGCTCAGTAATTAGAGGAGTCATATGTAGAAAGCACTGTTGCAAAATGGAAATTTTCTTTTTTCTTCATGTTTTCTTGTTTTTCAAGTTTGAAACTGTGCGTCTGCATGTGTTCGACTCACAATGGGTTTGAACAACATGGTACATTCACACAGTGCCTTTCATGTGCTTTATGTTTTTACTTTTTTGCGGGTGCATTCAAGCTTTGAATGTTATGGTTTGTATTGGATTATATTTATTGATTGTTGGTATGCTTGTATATGTTTCTTGACATGCATTCCCTCACCATCATAGGCCAGCTAATGCATCGGTGGCTTCATTGGAAGTATACTTTACGTATGTCTGGCCTATGCTCTATTTAGGTTAGGAGTAGGAGTAGTGTTTCTTTTATTTTCTTCACTTTTCTTCTTTTTTGTGCTTCATTTATTTCCGTAAGTTTGTTGTCTTTTCAGTTGTAAGTTAGCTTCCGCATGAGACCATGTTTGGATTCTTAGAGAAGAATGGTGAAGTCCAAGGGTAAGTTGTATTACTTTCAATGATTGGTTATCTATCTATTCCCTCTCTTTATGTGAATTGTGAATTTATTTTAGTCGATGATACTTCGATGGAAAGTACGTCCCTTTCAGAGAGAGTCATCTTGAAATCTCGATGCTTTCACTTTTAACTAGTACATCCTACTCTAATCTATTTTCTATTTTCGCTTAATCCTTGTCAAATAATTTGATTAGAGTAAGGAGAGGGGGAAAAACTTAAAAATTATGTCAGAGGTATATATAAATATCCTTATCTAAAGGGACAACCTCTTCTGCTCTTAATAATTCAAGATCCCTCTTTCGCCCCATGAAAAAAACAATTTTCTATACACAGTTCTTTGAAAAAAAAGTGAAAAAAATGAAATAAAGGGTGAAAGAAGAGAAATGATTTTTGTGGAAAGAGGTGAATCTTGTAACTCTATTAGGGGACTATCCAGCCTCGTTAGTAGGGAAGCGATGTTTTTTTTCTTGAAGTTACTATATCAAGGTAATGTTCAAGCCTACTGGTAGTGGAGAAACACGAAAGATGAAAACTAAGACTTTGACAATTTCTTTTACTACAACTATATACTCCTCATCCCTAATCCAAACAACTCAGTTTGACATGCCTTGTTATGTGTGCTACTGATGAAGAGAATGGTAGGGACTATATCTTTAACTCAAGCTAAGTGAAGAAGATATGATAATCAAAGAGCTGAACAATACTTTTGCAAGGTTTAAACATGTTTTGCATGAGACGAGATCCATACAGAGAGCTGGAGTTCTATCAGTGTGTTGCCAGTGTTGTAGTGGCTACAACCACCCTCCAATTTTTCTCCTATGCTTCAATTTTCAAGCTTCCTTCTTATCCACAACAACTCATCTCTCATTGATCCAGGTATTCATGCTTTGCATGAGGCTTACATTTTCATTTTTTCTTTTGTTTTTTCACTTAGCTGATCGCTTCTAAGTCATAAGCTGATCTCCCAACTTTGTCTCACAACATTTCTCGACTCAGCTCTAGAAACTGCACCATCCTTGAGGGCAAATAGCCTTGATGATAAGAATTATGTATTCTTAATTTCTCGTGAGCCTTGAGCTCAGGAACTACGTAGTCATGGGAGGAAGCCCAATAGTGAGCGTAGAAATTACGCAACCCTCACTAAGCTCAGAAATTGTGCAATGCACTTAGCTAGAAAGTTACTTAGTTCCCTAGAACTGTGCAGTCTTTCCCGAGAGTGTGCATGGAAAGTTTCCCCAAAAAAGAAAAGAAACAAAAAGAGAAAGCATACGTATAAAAAAGGGATCTATTTTTAGTATCTCGAAGGAGGAAATTTCATTATTTTTTAGAAACCTCTGCCCAATTGTCACCTTTTCCTTGAATTTAGGCATGTGCGTCACAAACCCTAATTTATAAAAATATATTTAATCGATGCTTCTAGAGATTAGTTTAACACTCAATATTGGAGCTCTATCATTACTGACAAGATGAAGGAACCTTTGGTGTGATCATTGTTGCTTTTCTTGGTGGTTTTTTCTTTTCTCGTATTTTGTCACTTTTTCTATCGTTTTTTTTCATCTGGATTATGTGAGTGTTGTTTCACTGGTTTCTCTTCATTTTTGCTGGAATTTTCACTTGTTTTAACTTGTAGAAGTATGTTTTTAAGGTTTACATTTCCTTCCCAAGGGTCACATTAGTTCTCATGTTTTTGCACCAATGTTCGTCATTGCGATGACTCTCCTCACTTAATTGATTTTCCTTCCATTTGATTAATTGTTGAACTTGATTCACATGCATTTATTCACATTTCAGATTTTCACTCAGCTTCACACTATCTCTGAGATCTTCTTGTTTTCCACACTTCCCTTGGGAAGAATTTATTTTACCTTGTCTAGTTTTCACTTTTCCCAGCTGGCACTGCACAATCCTAAGGCTCAATCTACAAGATTTCCCTCTAGAATTGCACAATCCAGAGTGCAACCTATCTCCAACTATGCACTGTACAATTTGACGAGCGATTTTGTCTTCTTAGCCACTAAGGCTGTGCAATTCACAATCTATCATAAGCCTCTGCCTAGGCTGAATTGAACATTACACCATTTCAAGCCCCAAGCTTCCACCTTCACTGCTAGGAATGCATAGTGCGTAGTTCCCATAGGTGGTCAATCCCTCTTTCCAAATAAAATTACACAATACTCCCCATTTGATGCCATGTTTTTTGTGTGAACTTTACTTGTAAGTACATTTACTTAAGACTGACATTTGTTGCCATGAGTGTCCTTTTTGTCCCACAGGTACAACAATTGTTGAGAACCTCTCCAACAATCATTGTTAACATGACATCTAAGAGAGATGCTTCAAAGGAAACTACTTAGAGCAGCACTGGGGAAGCAGTTGAGAAACATTCAGATGATTTTCTAGTGCATGTGAATGCTCAGTTGTTTTAATAGAAAAGGGATCATCATTGTCATGGAAGAATATTAAAGATGATTTTTCAGAGGAATTTGAGGCAAAATTAGACGACCGACGTGTATATCTTAACATCTAATAGTCAGGGCTATAGAAGGTTGCATTCAGGTATCCCACCTTCCTGTGTGCATATATCAACAACTGGATTGTCTCAAAAATTGATGAGAACACCATGACATTTATCAGTGCCATCGGGAAAAATATTGCCACCTTCTGAGAAAAAGACTTTAAAAAAATGTATCACTTGCTAAACTAGTAGAGCACATGCACTCACTCTTCTATGCCACCCACAACTATGCGAACACAAGAGACATTGTCAAACATTAGGTGAAATAGCCATCAAAGTTTTGAAAGACACCCACCCATGTGTATAAGATAAAGTCCCTCAGGAGATCTTACCAGCTCTTGGTTATCTTTTCTTTCGGAATTCATGCTCAAGAGAGAATGAAAATGTTTCATGCAGGTTGGGCAGTCTTATTGGACCAATTGGTGAATGATGGGAGGTCATTCAACTAATTAGATCTATTTTCTCGACTATGGAAGGCCCATGTAGATCAGACTCAGAATCCACCCAAGGGTGACTGAGAAATATTCTATATGTCTGCATACTTACTGGATGCAATCCGTGTGCAACAACAATTCCCTATCATGAACTGGATGTGGAAACCATGAGGAATTTCTGTGCACATCTATTTGAAGTTTCTTTTGAAATGCAGTTGTCAAGGAGTAATGGCATGACTAACTGGACACTTCATCATCCCGTTGTAAAATCTTATCTTTGAAGAAGATTAACCTTGCTTATTGTGAGAATCAATGTAGGAGCTATCAAATATTATAGATTGGTATGCCTCACCAGGTGGCACCTTCATTAGAGTGTTTGGCGAATGGAAGCCTATGCATGTATTAACAAGGTATGCCACTAATAAATTGATCATATAGGAAGTATCATACCATCTTACCATAAGGTTGTCAACATAACTGCATAGGAAGAAGAAAGAACCATGGCCCATTATTCCTTTGCATATTCGATTATACGAGATAAACAACTTGAAAGTTACAAATGTCAAGGCTAAGGAGATAGTGATATTTGAATTCCACACTCGAGAAATTATTCTATATGATCCCCATAGTATTTCCAAGGACCAATGTACAAGAGTTTACTTTCTATGGATTGAAAAGCAATTTCATTGGATAGAGGAGGATCCTTAGAGACACTGTTACAATGGCTCCAAACTCAATGAGCCAGTCAGTTTAGCATAAAATTCATAGGTTGCTTGAAAGATTACAGCAACTCCAGAAGAAGCAGCAACAGAAGGAAATAATCCCATGTAGGACAAGGGAAAAAGTAAGATTGATGACAGTCCAAAGGGAGAACAAAGATACAAAATGAAAGTGGATCCTATTCTTATGAAAGAAGCTTTGGAAGTAGAAGCAAGGAGGAATAAAATGATGCATAGATCAGAGCAGAGGTTATAGGAAGAAGAACTGCAACTTCAAGATACATAGTAGAATTTGATGGAAGAATAAGAGTTAAGGAGGAAAGCATGAGAAGAGAAGTAGAAGTAAGAAGAAGAAAAAAGGCAAGGCGTAATGATAGAGGAAAACATGTCGATAGAAGGTGAAAAGAAGGAATGCGAAAAACCAACAACTGAAGAAGAACATGAACATATGAAGGATGAGGACCCTACTCAACAGATTGAGAAACTAATTTAAGGATAGACATGGATATTGAACATGAGCCATAGAATGAGGATATTAATATGAGGTCATCCCTCAGTCTCCACCAACTTTAGCAACAGAGCCAACCTTGAGCGAACAAGGGGATATTTTCCTCCATGATGATGATCTGGTAATGAATGTGTATAATATATTATTCAATGAGTTCCAAAGGAGGATTGTACAAGCATGAAGAAAGCACCTTCCAGGTAATCATGCATCACCTACATTCATTAGGGAAAGGGTGATAGAATGGGACACCAGGAAGCATTCAAATTCCATTTCCAAATCCAACTTGGCCTATGCAAGAGAAACAAGATTAAATGTCCAGTATTTGACGATACATAATGAGCAACTCGCACAAAACTTCCGGGCCTCCATGAAAGAGGAAGAAACACTCTCAGAAGCAACATGGAATGAAGTTTCCACATAGTTTTACTTGGAGGAGATAAAGAGTAGTGATACTTGTTGAAGTATCAACAATTGGAGAAACCATGTGAAAGGTCTATGATGGTTTTTCGTTGTACATAAAGAAGTTTTTTGTTTTCATGGCTTATAGAAGCAGAGAAAAGAGTTTGTTAAAATTATAAAAAACATACAAGCTACCATTGCCTATGTATAAGAGTGGACAGTGTGATACAAAGGGGCAACACTTGACTTAGTGAAGAAGATGAAGCCATAGGTAGAGCTAGAGAAGGAAAATGTTGCAATGTTGATTCAAAAAAACAAGAAACTTGCCTCATTCATTGGCATCATTTAGGCCTCATATGTATGATTATTCATCAGTTTGGATGTCTTCGTAAGAACACACCAGATCCCATCAGTCAGTTCACTCACCAAAGCTAAGCCTAAGAACCAAGTTTGGCAGGAGGTCGAAGAGTACTTGGAGCGGCTAAGATAGAATACTACAAGGGAAGAATTGAAGCTGAATAGACAGAACATGTATAATTTCATTGGTGGTTTGGTCAAATTCAGAAAAATGTTGCTCATGCTTCAGAACGAGTTGGACACAGGTTCCAAGATAGTGTACCTAGATGCCATGGAGGTTAAAGTCTGCTTCTAGCAAGACACCATCACGCGATTTGTGGATGCCATCACAGAATAACAAGCTTGGCACCAATATGTGACCAAGAAGCAGCAAGTTGAGGTTGTTGAGCTAGATTTCTCCCAAACTATAGCATCATAGTATCATATCTTGTTAGGTTTTCAAGTTGTCTCTACCCTATATTGCCTTATATGAGAAAAAGTGCAAAATGTAATATTATTTGTGATTACATTGTACGTGAAATTCCAAGTGCCAATATTATAATATGAAGAGTCATCATGTAATGTAAAGTGTCATTTTGTGAAGAAGTTGAAGATTCATGAGGGTAGTCCAAAGGTCACAAAGGGGAGTTGAAGACTCACCCCATCTTGTTATAAATAGAACCCCATAACTCATGTAACAAGATTTTGGGTGCCAAGGTTTTGGATAGGCTTAGGCTTATAAAGAGCTTGGGAGTATTGTGAAGAGCCTTGGCTTCTCGGTTAAATAGAGTGAGTATACGTATTTGGAGGATCAGGTGTTATTAACTATAATGTTCCACTATTGGGGCTAGTTGTTGTCAATGGTGTATGTATGAATGGAAATTTCACTTATAATAATGAAAGCAGAGCCAACATGCTTTCATGCATATGTTGTGAATATAATAGGACTATTCTTGTTGTATTTGCAACGTATGTTATTTAACTTACGCATATTCTTATGAACTATTCCATTTGAATCTTGTTGAATGTGTGTTGTTGTATTAATTCATCATTTTAACTTTTCAATTATTCTACATCTTAACTTGTGATGTCATTTTGCTCTTGTGTTCCTTTCAAGGTGTGTACTATTACATGCTTCCAAGGGGCACACTTCCTTTTCCCTTCATGTTTTGGAACCTTCATGCATCGCACCTGACTCTATAGAGGGTCACACACTTTCTTTGACCTGAAGTTATCATACTTCCCTCTACGCATTTCCGCAGTCAAGCCATAACATTACCATCCAATGTCGGGAGTCCTACTCCAAATGTTGTGAGGTCTAGTTGGAACTTCATATTGAGGAGATCCCCTTAATGTTGGCGAGTCTAGTACCATCAACAGAGTGTTAAAATTCAAGGCTACAAAATATATTTTGAATCCTTAAATATGCATGAGGATGAGGAAATAGCTAAATTCTTACTTTGATTGGATGAAATAATCAATACAATGATGGGACTTCATGGAATAGTTCTTGATTCATTTGTAATTTTAAAAGTGTGTCCACTATCAACTAAATTACATATACAAGTATCCCCATGATACATAGGAAACATGGAACATGGTTTTATTAATAATATAATATGTATATATATTCTAGCGAAGCTCCCACCAGATTATATTATCTTGTAAAATTATGGAGAATAACTAGTAAAAAATGGGGAATCGCTAAGAAATCCAAGGGTTGTTACGGCTGTTTGGCACCAAGAGGGTATTTAAGAAGAAATAGTAAAATATATTGACTACATTGCTAGTGAATTAGAAGAGCTTTACTAGTTACCATCAAACATGCCACTCTAGTGACGAAATCATACAGATTTGGAACCAACAGTTTTCGCCTAAAAAATTCTTTTAGAAGTGATAGTGGAATGATAGTTGAGATACTCTCTAAATTTATAAAGTGTGGATGTTTGAGAATAATCTTTAATGCATCATTTGAGATGGTTGTATTTGCATGTCTCAAAAGCATAACAAGTAAATTAACAGGAGATTGCATTAAGGGACTGTCCCTCTTTCCTGACATTTTTAGGACCACATTAAAAATTAAGGAGGTAATATTTCTACTGTGAATGTTAATATATTGAAAGGGAAGTCTCAATACTCACACCAAACATTTCAAAGAATGTGATATAAATCCTCCATACTTAGATTTCACACAATGCCCTAATAGTTGTATAAAGGAGTCTAAGATCACTATTAAATATTAATCAGTCTTATCTACTTTTAGTTTTTCATATGGTTCTCATGAAGTCTCAGTGAAAACACTAAAATTAGATACCTATTGGGTGTATGTAGCTTATCATCAGTAGATCCCTTCATTGAATTTTTATATGATTCCAATGATCTTGAAGATGCTAGGCTAGGTTTAATAAACAAAGATGTCTTCCTACCCATATTTTTTTCCACCATACCATCCTCAATCAATCCATATACAAAGAAAACGAAATATGTCTGACTTAATGATGCATTAGCTCGAGGATTGGTTGATAAATAGTGTAACATGGACTCAATCTTAAGTTTTTCTTTTCGTGTAAGTGCTCTATGGAGATTGCATATAACACATACCAAGAATGTACTAGCATGCACAGAGAAAGTAATACTCTCATAAATTAACTGTAAACTTTCAAAATAATTGGTACTCCTTGCCTCCTTCATTTTGAAGGAAATTTTTTCAACTTCGTTTCCTTCAGCGACTTCTCCCATGATATCATTATATCCAACTTCTAGAAGTTGTTGCACACAATATTCAATATCTCCAATGTCCACGGAAGATGAAACTTTCGATAGGATGAATTGATAGTACAACCTAAAACATGCAATTCGTAGCCTCTTGTTAATATTGTATGTAGTGTTTTTCCAGCAAATTGAAAATGTTGGGGGTCCTAATTCCTTCATGCATGCAACTAAGGAAGAACTGGCCTCATCTCTTGCAAAATGATGGTGACTCTTCAACAGATTTGCAAAATATTGTATAATACAAGGAAGTTCTAATTCCATTGTTTCGAAAAGCATAAATTTCAATAGCTTGAGTGAAGAATGGCTATCTAAAACATTAACCACATTTTAGAGAGATATCATAACTTATTTATCTCAAGTAGAAAATAATTTTGTAGATGCTCATCTATTTTAGGGGAGATAATATATTTGTTATCATCATTCCTCCTTAATTCCATTCTCAATTTGATGATCATTTTTTTCTAGTTCTATAGTTGAGGATATTCCATCAATAAAATGAAACTTATCTAATATAGAAAAAATCAACCGTACAAGTATATTGTTATTATCTTCCTTAGGGAAGCCATCATTTGAAATGTTGTCATTAATAAACTAAAGTAAGAGTCCCATAATATGTTACCATAAAATGAAGGGTTTCTAACAAATAATTCACAACATTTCCCTCTCTGTCACATTTGGCCCAAAACAACAAACTAGAAAACAATGACACAAATATTTGCATGATATTTCCTTTCATAACATTCCATATACGCTAGAAATGTCAATAGATTCTAGCAAGCTCTAGTAAGAAAAGGAGAGAGAAAATACTAACAATATCCCACTCCAATTGTTGAAAAGAGTGCAACAAGAAATGCTAAATTTAGAAAGTGCTAAAAATAGAACTGCTAAAAATATCATGTCCAAAAATAGAAGTTTGGCCAGTGAGCATTTTGGCCACCTTGGGTGAGAGGTGAAACTACTAAAAATAACATCTTCTAAAATAGCATTTCATGGTCCCTTCTTATTTTTAGCAATCCCTGGTCTAACTATAGAAAGTAAAATTGAATTTGGTCTTACCAATAGTTTGATTATTAATTAATTAATTCTTCATGAGTTAATTAGTTATGGAAAATTAAACTTGAAGACTTTGTGAGAACATGCAATTAGTTGCCCCATTGATTGAGGAATTTATCCTTGATTCTCTCCACTGATTGAGGAATTACTTGTATGAGTTCTATAATGAGAGGATCAGTTGACTTAGTCAAGTCCAGTTAGATTATTTAAACAAGTTGTTAAAATAATGAGATACAGTTAGTTAATGCTTGCATGCATGTGACAACTGCTTTTTCAGATAATTGAGTATTCTCTCATGGATAACTGATGCATGGCAGTTCAAATAGAGACTGAGTTGAGATCAGATGAGGGACAGTGTACAATCAGATGCTAGGATATTTCTAGTAAGTATTCCTTGCATGCAGGAGGAACTAGTGTCCTCATATAATCTTATTTTTAATATAAATGGTTTGCTTGTATTTTAATGGCAGAGTGTTTGAGAGATCATCCATTTGTAGAAATCTCAATGGGAGAACCCATAAATTATATGGGGGGGGCATCCATGATAGAAATCATTACTTGTCCTTTAATGACAGGGAGTATACGAGCTCGTCAATTACATAAAGTTTATGGGGGAGATGGATGTTTCATTTAGTGGCTTAAGTATTGCAATTATTTGTTGGTTTATTTGGAGGAAACCTGAAGAGAAGATTCTACAAGATTTTAAGCTCCCACATCAGTGTTATCCTAATAAGTACCACATCATTGTCATCCTAATACGTATTTGTTTAAATCATATAGTCTCTTCAATACGACATTATTTTTAATATAAATTGTTTGCTGGCTTTTATCCTAATAAGTAACACATCACTGTTATCCTAATAAGTATTTTTTTGACTCATATAATCTTATTTTTAATATAAATGGTTTGCTTGCCTTTTAATGGCAGAGTGTTTGAGAGCCCATCCATTTGTGGAAATCTCAATGGGAGAACCCTTAAATTATATGGGGGGGCATCCATGACAAAAATCATTACTTGTCCTTTAATGACAGGGAGTATACGAGCTCATCCATTACATAAAGTTTATGGGGGAGCTCGATGTTTCATTTAGTGGCTTAAGTGCAATTATATATATGTATATCTATTTTTGACCTTATGGGATTTTTGGTGTATTGGATAACTTTCAGTGAATTTGGCAATGTGTTAGGCAATATTACTGCAGGGTATTTCGTATGGTTCTATTTCTTCTTGATTTTGATTGGAAGTTGTAGAGGGTGAGCAAACATAGTTTTGACGGTTTAGTGAATTTGGCAATTTTTCAAACAATATTACTTCAGGGTGTTTCTTATGTTTCTGTTCCTTCTTGACTTTGATTGGAAGTTGAAGACAATATGCTAACATGGTTTTCAGGTAATGTTATGAATCTCTTCTACTAGCAGAGAAATGAACCTTTGTTTCTGTATGGAAGGGCAGGTTTCTGCCTTGTCTTGGTGTGGTTTTCGGATAATTATATGTTGAAGTTTCTCTTTATTATAACCATACTCAAGTCATTGTTTGTCTGATTTGGTGAATATATAGTATTTGGGTAAATCTCTAGTAAATGGGCTTCCACTTTATTTGTGGACTTCTAGGTTCTATATTAGACCATGTGAAAGGAGGTAGAACACCATGTAATTATTACTTCCCAATGTCAATAATGGACATACAAGTCCAAACATCAAACATTTATCTCAGATTTAGAAAGAGCATGATGATATGTTGCTAATAAAACAATGTAACTATATTTTTCTGCTTTGGCAGTCTTTTTGTCATTCTTGGAGGCAGTTAAAAGACAACGAATCGTTCTTCTGTGTTTTAAATTTCTAAACTATGTTCCTGTTTGTTATAACAAGTTACTTGCCAATTGTAGTGATGGAAACAACCACATTGCTAACTGCCAATTGCAGTGATGTAAATAGGTACATTGCTAACTCTTGGTTTGCTCAACCTGCTCCAAAAGATCATCCATGGTGCTCCATGCCAAACCATGCTATGACTCCCCATATCTCTGGGACTACAATAGATGGCTAGGTGTCTGATTTCATCCAATTTCATCGCTTTGTTTCTATCAATTTCTGTGATTGACAAACTTACCTCATAAATAATTCAAAAAGTCAATTATATTGCATCATGGTCCATTACACAAAGCTTTAATTCTATGATTAATTCATCATTTTTGTCATCTTTGGAAGTAGAAAATAGGAATCATAAAAAGTATAGAGATATTCTTGAGAGTTTTCTGACTAATTGTTCATAAAATCTCTACTTCAGATAATGTATGCAGTTGGAATGTAGGATATTTTAGACAGATACTTCAAGGGAGAAGATTTTCCTTTGCAGAATTATATTGTGAAGGAAAGAAAGCTGCCTAGTCAATACCTCTAAACAATACATGTTGGATGCTAAAGCAGATCCTGTTGAAGGCTGCTTTATCTGGAATGACAAGCAAGACCCAGAGAATAGCTCGCTTCTCTCAAATAAAACAATTTATCAAATATTGGACTCTCAGATACATTCCTGAGACCAATGATGGGTCAAAGCATTATGCAAGGATAGCTCATTCCATCTTATTGATATTATAGGTTAGTAGTTTTGAAATAAAGAAAATCTAAAATAGAGTGAAGTCAGTGATTTAGTCCTTTATGGCTATTGATGCATGAAGTTGGCTCACAGATATTTCCCTTCACAGAGTTATATTGTGAAGCAAGGAAATTTGTCCAGTCAATACCTATAAACAATTCATGCTCGATGCTAAAGCAGATGATTCATCCTATTGAAGGCTGCTTTATCTCGAATAACAAGCAAGAGCAAGAGCAGAGCTCACTTCACTCGAATAAAACAGTGCATCAAATATTGAAATGTCAAATACATTCCTGAAACCAATGATGCTTCAAAGCATTATGCAGGAATGAATAATAGAAGATTAGCATGAAGCTCATTCCTCTATATTATATCTTTATGCCGAATTGAATCTTTGTAAATTTTTCTTTGAATCTATTTTTTTTAAATTGCTATCACTTCTTCATGCAATATCAACATTGTTTAAAGGCATGGCTTAATCGACTCGTTCATCAATCCATGACATTTTTCGGGTATTTACTCAGAAATGCCTATAATTAGGCTTGCTTGAGGATGCTTTTGATTTGTGTAGGAATGTGATATAATTGGTTTATTTGTAATAACGTTATATTGATTGATCAACTCGTTTTTTTATTCATTTTCTGGCATCCCACATACTTAGCCCAAGCCTTTCATTGTATAACTTGACACTGATTGTTTGAATTCTTAGGGATATTGTCGATGTTCAATAATGGTTCTTTATTGAGGCGTTGAACCTTTTAATTTTGATGACAGGACGACTTCCCTTGATCCTTATGTAAGGGATTTGGATATTTAAAACTAATTATCCGGTTGTAGGGTTATAGGGTTTTAATTACCGCTTTATGCAACAACTTCACCCTTTAGTCTGGGTAATACGACAGTGACCCATTTGTGCTTCTTGTCTTGCAGAAGAATATCCACGTTTGTTGGTTTATTTGGAGGAAACCTGAAGAGCAGATTCTACAAGATTTTAAGCTCCCACATCATTGTTATCCTAATAAGTACCACATCATTGTCATCCTAATACGTATTTGTTTGAATCATATAGTCTCTTCAATACAACATTATTTTTAATATAAATGGTTTGCCTCGCTTTTATCCCAATAAGTAACACATCACTGTTATCCTAATAAGTATTTTTTTGACTCATATAATCTTATTTTTAATATAAATGGTTTGCTTGTCTTTTAATGGCAGAGTGTTTGAGAGCCCATCCATTTGCGGAAATCTCAATGGGAGAACCCTTAAATTATATGGGGGGGCATCCATGACAGAAATCATTACTTGTCCTTTAATGACAGGGAGTATACGAGCTCATCCATTACATAAAGTTTATGGAAAAAGTGGATGTTTCATTTAGTGGCTTAAGTATTGCAATTATATATATATATATATATATATATATATATATATATATATATATATATATATATATATATATATATATATATATATATATATATATATATATATATATATATATATCTATTTTTGACCTTATGAGATTTTTCCTGTATTGGATAACTTTCAGTGAATTTGGCAATGTGTTAGACAATATTACTGCAGGGTATTTCGTATGGTTCTATTCCTTCTTGATTTTGATTGGAAGTTGCAGAGGGTGCACTAACATAGTTTTGACGGTTGAGTGAATTTGGCAATTTGTCAAATAATATTACTTCAGGGTTTTTCTTATGGTTCTGTTCCTTCTTGAATTTGAGTGGAAGTTGAAGACAATACGCTAACATGGTTTTTAGGTAATGCTATGCGTCTCTTCTACTAGCAGAGAAATGAACCTTTGTTTCTGTATGGAAGGGCAGGTTTCTGGCTTGTCTTGGTATGGTTTTCGGATAATTATATGTTGAATTTTCTCTTGATTATAGCCACATTCAAGTCATTTTTTGTCTGATTTGGTGAATATATAGTATTTGGGTAAATCTCTGGTAAATGGGCTTCCACTTCATTTGTGGACTTCTAGGTTCTATATTAGACCATGTGAGAGGAGGTAGAACACCATGTAATTCTTACTTCCCAATGTCAATAATGGACATACAAGTCCCATCATCAATCATTTATCTCAGATTCAGAAAGAGCATGATGATACGTTGCTAATAAAATAATGTAACTGTATTTTTTTGCTTTGGCAGTCTTTTTGTCATTCTTGGAGGCAATTAAAAGACAATGAATCATTCTTCTGTGTTTTAAATTTCTAAACTATGTTCCTATTTGTTATAACAAGTTACTTGCCAATTGTAGTGATGGAAACAGCCACATTGCTAACTACCAATTGTAGTGATGGAAACAGGTACATTGCTAACTCTTGGTTTGCTCAACCTGCTCCAAAAGATCATCCATGGTGCTCCATGCCAAACCATGCTATGACTCCCCATATCTCTAGGACTACAATAGATGGCCAGGTGTCTGATTTCATCCAATTTCACCCCTTTCTTTCTAGCAATTTCTTTGATTGACAAATGTACCTCATAAATAATTCAAAAAGTCAATTATATTGCATCATGGTCATAGGAATCATAAAAAGTACAAAGATATTCTTGAGAGTTTTCTGACTAATTGTTCATAAAATCTCTACTTCAGATAATGTATGCAGCTGGAAAGCAGGATATTCTAGACAGATACTTCAAGGGAGAAGAATTTCCTTTGCAGAATTATATTGTGAAGGAAAGAAAGCTGGCCAGTCAATACCTATAAACAATACATGTTGGATGCTAAAGCAGATGATTCATCCTGTTGAAGGTTGCTTTATGTGGAATAACAAGCAAGAGCCAGAGAAGAGCTCGCTTCTCTAAAATAAAACAATGTATAAAATATTGGAATCTCAAATACATTCTTGAGACCAATGATGGTTCAAAGCATTATGTAGGAATGAATGATAGAAGATTAGCATGAAGCTCATTCCATCTTATTGATTTTATAGGTTAGTAGTTTTTGAAATAAACAAAATCTAAAATAGAGTGAAGTCAGCGCTTCAGTCCTTTGTTTATTGATGCATGAAGTTGGCTCACAGATATTTCCCTTCACAAAATTATATTGTGAAGCAAGGAAGTTGTCCAGTCAATACCTATAAAAAATTCATGCTGGATGCTAAAGCAGATGATTCATCCTGTTGAAGGCTGCTTTATTTGGAATAACAAGAAAGAGCCAGAGCAGAGCTCGCTGCCCTCGAATAAAACAATGCATCAAATATTGAACTGTCAAATACATTCCTGAAACCAATGATGCTTCAAAGCATTATGCAGGAATGAATAATAGAAGATTAGCATGAAGCTCATTTATCTATATTATATCTTTCTGCCGAATTGAATCTTTGTACATTTTTCTTTGAATCTATTTTTTAAATTGCTATCACTTCTTCATGCAATATCGACATTGCCTAAAGGTATGGCTTAATCGATTGGTTTAGCAATCCATGAAATTTTTTAGGTATATACTCAGAAGTGCCTATAATTAGGCTTGCTTGAGTATGCTTCTGATTTGTGTAGGAATGTGATATAATTGGTTTCTTTATAATAACTTTATATTGATTGATCAACTCGTATTTTTATTCATTTTCTGGCATCACACATAATTAGCCCAAGCCTTCCGTTGTATAACTTGACACTGATTGTTCGAATTCTTAGGGATATTGTCGATGTTCAATAATGGTTCTTTAATGAGGAGCTGCACCTTTTAATCTTGATAACAGGACGATTTCCTTTCATCCTTATGTAAGGGATTTGGATATTTTAAACTAATTATCCGGTTGTAGGGTTATAGGGTTTTACTTACCGCTTTATGCAACAACTTCACCCTTTAGTTTGGGTAATACGACAGTGACCCATTTTTGCTTCTTGTCTTGCAGAAGAATATCCATGTTTGTTGGTGTATTTGGAGGAAACCTGAAGCGCAGATTCTACAAGATTTTAAGCTCCCACATCATTGTTATCCTAATAAGTACCACATCACTGTCATCCTAATACGTATTTGTTTGAATCATATAGTCTCTTCAATACAACATTATTTTTAATATAAATGGTTTGCCTCGCTTTTATCCTAATAAGTACCACATCACTGTTATCCTAATAAGTATTTTTTTGACTCATATAACCTTATTTTTAATATAAATGGTTTGCTTGTCTTTTAATGGGAGAGTGTTTGAGAGCCATCCATTTGCAGAAATCTTAATGGGAGAACCCTAAAATTATATGGGGGGGCATCCATGATAGAAATCATTACTTGTCCTTTAATGACAGGGAGTATACGAGCTCATCCATTGCATAAAGTTTATGGGGGGAGTTGGATGTTTCATTTAGTGGCTTAAGTTTTGCAATTATATATATGTATATCTATTTTTGACCTTATGGGATTTTTGGTCTATTGGATAACTTTCAGTGAATTTGGCAATGTGAGAGACAATATTACTGCAGGGTATTTCATATGGTTCTATTCCTTCTTGATTTTGATTGGAAGTTGCAGAGGGTGTGCTAACACAGTTTTGATGGTTTAGTGAATTTGGAAATTTGTCAAACAATATTACTTCAGGGTGTTTCTTATGGTTCTGTTCCTACTTGACTTTGATTGGAAGTTGAAGACAATACGCTAACATGGTTTTCAGGTAATGCTATGCATCTCTTCTACTAGCAGAGAAATGAACCTTTGTTTCTGTACGGAAGGGCAGGTTTTTGACTTGTCTTGGTGTGGTTTTCGAATACTTATATGTTGAAGTTTCTCTTGATTATAGCCATACTCAAGACATTGTTTGTCTGATTTGGTGAATATATAGTATTTGGGTAAATATCTGGTAAATGGGCTTCCACTTCATTTGTGGACTTCTAGGTTATATATTAGACCATGTGAAAGGAGGTAGAACACCATGTAATTCTTATTTCCCAATGTCAATTATAATGGACATACAAGTCCCATCATCAAACATTTATCTCAGATTCAGAAAGAGCATGATGATACGTTGCTAATAAAACAATGTAATTGTATTTTTCTACTTTAGCAGTCTTTTTGTCATTCTTGGAGGAAATTAAAAGACAATGAATTGTTCTTCTGTGTTTTAAATTTCTAAACTATGTTCCTGTTTTTTATAACAAGTTACTTGCCAATTGCAGTGATGGAAACAGCCGCATTGCTAACTGCCAATTGCAGTGATGGAAACAGGTACATTGCTAACTCTTGGTTTTCTCAACCTTCTCCAAAAGATCATCCATGGTGCTCCATGCCAAACCATGCTATGAATCCCCATATCTCAGGGACTATAGTAGATGGCCAGGTGTCTGATTTCATCCAATTTCACCCCTTTCTTTCTAGCAATTTCTTTGATTAACAAACGTACCTCATAAATAATTCAAAAACTCAATTATATTGCATCATGGTCCATTGCACAAAGCTTTAATATTGTCATTAATTCATCATTTTTGTCATCTTTGGAAGCAGAAAATAGGAATCATAAAAAGTACAGAGATATTCTTGAGAGTTTTCTAACTAATTGTTCATAAAATCTCTACTTCAGATAATGTATGTAGCTGGAAAGCAGGATATTCTAGACAGATACTTCAAGGGAGAAGATTTTCCTTTGCAGAATTATATTGTGAAGGAAAGAAAGCTGGTCAGTCAATACCTATAAACAATTCATGTTGGATGCTAAAGCAGATGATTCATCCTGTTGAAGGCTGCTTTATCTGGAATAACAAGCAAGAGCCAGAGAAGAGCTCGCTTCTCTCAAATAAAACAATGCATCAAATATTGGACTCTTAAATACATTCCTGAGACTAATGATGGTTCAAAGCATTATGTAGGAATGAATGATAGAAGATTAGCATGAAGCTCATTCCATCTTATTGATTTTATAGGTTAGTAGTTTTGAAATAAACAAAATCTAAAATAGAGTGAAGTCAGTGCTTTAGTCCTTTGTGGCTATTGATGCATGAAGTTGGCTCACACATATTTCCATTCACAGAATTATATTTTGAAGCAAGGAAAGTTGTCTAGTCAATACCTATAAACAATTCATGCAGGATGCTAAAGCAGATGATTCATCTTATTGAAGGCTGCTTCATCTGGAATCGCAAGCAAGAGCTAGTGCAGAGCTCGCTTCCCTCCAATAAAATAGTGCATCAAATATTGAACTGTCAAATACATTCCTGAAACCAATGATGCTTTAAAGCATTATGCAGGAATGAATAATAGAAGATTAGCATGAAGCTCATTCCTCTATATTATATCTTATTGCCGAATTGAATCTTTGTACATTTTTCTTTGCATCTATTTTTTTAAATTGCTATCACTTCTTCATGCAATATTGACTCTGTTTAAAGGTATGGCTTAATCGACTGGTTCAGCAATCCATGACATTTTTCAGGTATTTACTCAGAAATGCCTATAATTAGGCTTGCTTGAGGATGCTTCTGATTTGTGTAAGAATGTGATATAATTGGTTTATTTGTAATAAAGTTATATTGATTGATCAACTCCTATTTTTATTCATTTTCTGGCATCCCACATAGTTAGCCCAAGCCTTCCGTTGTATAACTTGACATTAATCCTTCAAATTCTTAGGGATATCGTCGATGTTTAATAATGGTTCTTTATTGAGGAGCTGCACCTTTTAATCTTGATGACAGGACGACTTCCCTTGATCCTTATGTAAGGGATTTGGATATTTTAAACTAATTATCCGGTTGTAGGGTTATAAGGTTTTACTTACCGATTTATGCAACAACTTCACCCTTTAGTCTGGGTAATACGACAGTGACCCATTTTTGCTTCTTGTCTTGCAGAAGAATATCCACGTTTGTTGGTTTATTTGGAGGAAACCTGAAGAGCAAATTCTACAAGATTTTGAGCTCCCACACCATTGTTATCCTAATAAGTACCACATCATTGTCATCCTAATATGTATTTGTTTGAATCATATAGTCTCTTCAATACAACATTATTTTTAATATAAATGGTCTGCGTGGATTTTATCCTAATAAGTACCACATCACTGTTACCCTAATAAGTATTTTTTTGACTCATATAATCTTATTTTTAATATAAATTATTTGCTTGCCTTTTAATCTCAGAGTGTTTGAGAGCCCATCCATTTGTGGAAATCTCAATGGAGAATGCTTAAATTATATGGGGGGCATCCATGACAGAAATCATTACTTGTCCTTTAATGACAAGGAGTATATGAGCTCATCCATTACATAAAGTTTATGGGGGAACTGGATGTTTCATTTAGTGGCTTAAGTATTGCAATTATATATATGTATATCTATTTTTGATCTTATGGGATTTTTGGTGTATTGGATAACTTTCAGTGAATTTGGCAATGTGTTAGCCAATATTACTGCAGGGTATTTCGTATGGTTCTATTCCTTCTTGATTTTGATTGGAAGCTGCAGAGGGTGCGCTAACACAGTTTTGACGGTTTAGTGAATTTGGCAATTTGTCAAACAATATTACTTCAGGGTGTTTCTTATGGTTTTGTTCCTTGTTGACTTTGATTGGAAGTTGAAGAAAATACGTTAACATGGTTTTTAGGTAATGCTATGCATCTCTTCTACTAGCAGAGAAATGAACCTTTGTTTCTGTATGGAAGGGCAGGTTTCTGCTTTGCCTTGGTGTGGTTTTCAGATAATTATATGTTGAATTTTCTCTTGATTATAGCCATACTCAAGTCATTGTTTGTCTGATTTGGTGAATATATAGTATTTGGGTAAATCTCCGGTAAATGGGCTTCCACTTCATTTGTGGACTTCTAGGTTCTATATTAGACCATGTGAAAGGAGGTAGAACACCATGTAATTCTTACTTCCCAATGTCAATAATGGACATACAAGTCCCATCATCAAACATTTATCTCAGATTCAGAAAGAGCATGATGATACGTTGCTAATAAAATAATGTAATTGTATTTTTCTGCTTTGGCAGTCTTTTTGTCATTCTTGGAGGCAATTAAAAGACAATGAATTGTTCTTCTGTGTTTTAAATTTCTAAACTATGTTCCTGTTTGTTATAACAAGTTACTTGCCAATTGCAGTGATGGAAATAGCCACATTTCTAACTGCCAATTGCAGTGATGGAAACAGGTACATTGCTAACTCTTGGTTTGCTCAAACTACTCCAAAAGTTCATCCATGGTGATCCATGCCAAACCATGCTATGACTCCCCATATCTCTGGGACTACAACAGATGGCCAGGTGTCTGATTTCATCCAATTTCACCCCTTTGTTTCTAGCAATTTCTTTGATTGACAAACATACCTCATAAATAATTCAAAAAGTCAATTATATTGCATCATGGTCCATTACAGAAAGCTTTAATGCTGTGATTAATTCATCATTTTTGTCATCTTTGGAAGTAGAAAATAGGAATCATAAAAAGTACAAAGATATTCTTGAGAGTTTTCTGACTAATTGTTCATAAAATCTATACTTCAGATAATGTATGTAGCTGGAATGCAGGATATTCTAGACAGATACTTCAAGGGAGAAGATTCTCCTTTGCAGAATCATATTGTGAAGGAAAGAACGTTGGCTAGTCAATACCTATAAAAAATTCATGTTGGATGCTAAAGCAGATGATTCATCCTGTTGAAGGCTGCTTTATCTAGAATAATAAGCAAGAGCCAGAGAAGAGCTCACTTCTCTCAAATGAAACAATGCATCAAATATTGGACTCTCAAATACATTCCTGAGACCAATGATGGTTCAAAGCATTATGTAGGAATGAATGATAGAAGATTAGCATGAAGCTCATTCCATCTTATTGATTTTATAGGTTAGTAGTTTTGAAATAAAGAAAATCTAAAATAGAGTGAAGTCAGCACTTTATTCCTTTGTGGCTATTGATGCATGAATTTGGCTCACACATATTTCCCTTCAGAGAATTATATTGTGAAGCAAGGAAAGTTGTCCAGTCAATACCTATAAACAATTCATGTTGGATGCTAAAGCAGATGATTCATCCTGTTGATGGTTGCTTTATCTAGAATAACATGCAAGAGCCAAAGTATAGCTCGCTTTCCTCGAATAAAACAATGCATCAAATATTGAACTATCAAATACATTATGCAGGAATGAATAATAGAAGATTAGCATGAATCTCATTCCATATGATTGATTTTATAGGTTAGTAGTTTTGAAATAAACAAAATCTAAAATAGAGTGAAGTCAACACTTTAGTCCTTTGTGGCTATTGATGCATGAAGTTGGCTCACAGATTCAAGTAATGCTATGCATCTTTTCTACTAGCAGAGAAATGAACCTTTGTTCGTGTATGGAAGGGCATGTTTCTTCCTTGCCTTGGTGTGGTTTTCAAATAATTCTATGTTGAAGTTTCTCTTGATTATAACCATACTCAAATCATTTTCTTTTCTTGGTATTTAATTTTTAGTGTTTATGTTGTAGAGTGACCTGTATAGAGGTTTGGTTTTTTTATTTAATATTTGAAAGACTTCAAATTCTGGATGGATTAGTTGACTTGCAGCCTCTATGTTATGAAATATTGTATTTCAGGATGGCTAAGATCAATTGTAGCCTCTAGGTTTCCATGCATGACATGCATTTCTATCTATTCAGCAGAGGAGCACTCTATGTATAATTGTTTTTTTTACAATAAATATAAATAGTTGGCATTTGAATTTATGTTTTAGTTACAAGTTTTCTTTTGTTATGGAATTTTCTTGAGGGACGAGCATTGCCATTGCTGTAAATTCAGTTTCACTATTAGGAAGAAAACAATGGAAATGGGCTCAATTTCTTGATATCTTGATATATGATTTTTTTCATCGAAGTACTTTGAAAGAAGAATGGAAGTATCAAAACACTGGGAAATCACTGTATAGAGAGGGGATGAAAGAAGATTGAAAGTATCAAAATACTGGGAAATCACTGTATTGAGAAGGGAAGAAGATTAGGATTATCAAAATATTGGGAGTCACTGTATAGAGAAGTGAATTGCATTTTTTAATTTGGGACTTTTGGAATTGCATTTATTTTATTTTATTTTTATTTTTATTTATTTTTTAACTTGTATTGGCGTGTCATTGTTTTCTTTGTAGCGAATTGCATTTTTTAATTTTTTTTATTTAACTTGTACCAGAGGATTTGAACATTAAATCTCTTAATTTACACAATACTTCAAGTTTATTTAAACTACACCCTAAAAACAAAATATAAATAAGTTTTAATAAATGAAAAATAAATATAAAATTATAAATATAAGTTCAATTTTATCTTAATTTTAAATAGTTTTTACTTAAGAACTCAAAAGAAGACATGAAATATTTTCATTTGTTTAATTGGGCCAACATGAAACATCTGTTTGTGGTTGCACAAAGAGGGATCAAAATGTTGGTGCTAGAATCTAGGCCCCATTACTGACTGTATAGTGTTGTTTCTCAAGCTTTTCCTCTGCCACTTAAGGTCCACTAGGGTAGTCTTACATGTGTTTAGTTCTTTTTATGATGGAGAGAAACCCATTTTGAAATCACACAACTTCTCTTCTATGCTATTATTTCTTATGCATTGTATAAAATTTTGACTTCTTTTTTCTATACTATTATTTCTTATGCCATTGCCTTACGACGTTTCCTTTGCAACATGTGTTGCAAATGCTAGTATAAATATATATCTATCATAGTTTAAACTTATAGACGAAATGACCATTTTTTTGGTTAATTTAAAAAAAATACGATATAATTTTTTTAAAATTTGAATGTATGTTGTTTAGTCTATAAAATTTGAGTGCCCCACAAGTTTTTAGAGTGCTAAATCCATTTATGCATTCAAAAATGTATTTGAAACAACCAAAAATCACATTCTTGCTTCTCATTGTATCTTCGGATTCCAGTGAAAAATGATATTATGTCTATAAGTTAGACTACACCTAAATATATTAATATGTATGTTTATTTTGGAAAAGGGTTTTCAGAATTTTAGTTTATTTATCAATAATTATTAGGTAGATGGTATAGATTTAACCTCCATGAAATATTCTAAAATATCTTAGTAGTAGTTACATATCAAAAGTTGAGATTTATCTCCAAACTAGTTATGCATTTTCGACCCTTTTGTTTAAAATGTTTAACTAAAAAATTGTTATATGAACAAGTGTCATATGAAATGAATTATGGTTTTTTGTGCACGTGGTATTTATAAGCCATGATATGGGCCATGGTGTTGTAACAAATCCTATTTACAGGTTAAGAATCTCCATGATAATGTTGGGGAAAATATCTATAGTTAAGAATCTTGTTACATGTTTTTTAAATATATATATTTTTTACTCATATATCATTACTTTTTAATTAATAATAATAATTTATAATTTATAATTTAATTAATTTGTATGACTTTCTAAGATATAACATTAGCTTCCTCTTGATTTTCTTGGGCCCTAATAATCTTCTCATTATTAGTCTTACAACATCTAAGTTCAACTCTCATGCTTCTAAGGGTCTCCATCCTGTCAAAGGTGTCTTTATCGGCCTACTCTCATTAGAATCTACTTCTTTGTTGTGAGAAGTTTTGTCCGTATTGTATTGAACCATTCTAATGTATATTCCTTTTGTCTTTTATTAGAAAATGTATTGTCTTGTGTGTTGGAATGACACACAAATTGTTAATATAAAATAATCGTAAATAATAGTAAACATATTAAGTTACCTTGGGTACCCCAACACTAGCGTAGGTTGGTATATGACTTTGTTTAATACATTTAATCACAAGTTAAATAAATTGACAACATTCAAAAATCAGTAGTTTACTAAAACAAATATTCAAATTTAACTCTCTCTACTCCGAGATTTTTCAATCCAAATGTTGAACCTTTGCTCTAATACCATTTTTTAACACAACCAAGAATATAGAGCTTTCCAATGATATAAAATTCACCTCTATCTTAGCTCCAAGAAGAAAGTTATGCACCCTTGAATTTTCACCCTTTAAAGGGGCCACATCATCATTTGTATACCCACATGGTTGTCACATGGCATCTCTTAGCTACATGTCTTCCTTGCGTGGGATGGGTCCATGTTGATTTCCATGCTCACTATATTGAGTCCTCTCCACATAGAAAAAATCCATAATCCACATGGTTTAATTCTCTTAAAGCTCTGATATCCGATATCGATGATATGCCTCATTACTGACATAGATGAG
The DNA here is from genome assembly GCA_031772625.1 of Pinus tabuliformis. Classification (NCBI taxonomy): domain Eukaryota; kingdom Viridiplantae; phylum Streptophyta; class Pinopsida; order Pinales; family Pinaceae; genus Pinus; species Pinus tabuliformis. The sequence goes on along the minus strand of CM062804.1, from coordinate 1,210,136,746 downwards.
GGGGGAGGGATGGGGCCAAGGTGCATAACTCCTAATACATCAGTAAGGAATTGACCCTCAAAGCCATCAATATGTCAATATGTTATTGACTCTTGGATCTGTTGAGATGTTGATATTGGCATCGACCTTTGGATCTGCTAATATGTTGATATGGTCGACATACCTTCTCTTAGCGTGGAATATTAAAACTTGAAATTTTTTATCTAACTGAAACCCTTCATAAAACACTAATAGGCCGGTGGCCAACTTGGCTTGCCACCTCATTACTCTCATGCCCAATCATAGCTGCCATGTGGTGGTAGTTGTCATATCTGACACGTGGTAAGGTTGACATGTATATTGAGATTTTAGGATATTGACGAATTCCATGATTTGTTCCTCCCAAATCTCCTAATATGCTGATATGCATTAGAGGAAATTTGATTTAAAAAATTTAACATTGAATTTCCACATCATAATGTGTAACCCAATCAAAATGCTTTAAAATTTAGAAGAGATACACGTACCTAATATGACATGACAAATTTTAATTGTTTAATTTGGATATAGGTGGATTTTTTTAATAATATGATTTACCTACACTAAGAGTGAATGATGCCAAAATGACCTAAAACTATATTACATATTAAAAATAAAAATAATATCTTAATATATATAAAACAGATTATCGAGAATATTTTTAATGAAAGATAAATTTTGGGTTGAGTGTGTTTTTAATGAATAGTAAATCATGAGTCGAACATTAATTAGAAAAGAAAATAAAAAATTTCCAACCCATTTAATATTAATAGCATATTTTTGAATGTACAACTCTTCAGAAACAAAATACCAAAAATTAAGGAAAACTTTTATTTCTAATTCTAACTTTTTATATTTAATTTTAATATATATATTTTTGCCACATTTTGTTTAAGAAATTTATAATTTTTAAAATATTTATTGTTTTTGTTTTTTCAAGATGTGGATGAATATTTTTTTTAAGATTTCACTCTTTTTAGTTTAAGAAAAATGTGAATGGATATATTTTTTTTTTTAATTTCTCGCTTTTCATTTTAAGAATTTTTTAAAAAGATTTCTAACTTTCCATTTTTTTTTAAATCTTTCAAATTTATGGTGCTTCACTTCACTTTATAAGTTCCAAACTACACGTGATTCTACACCAGGCTATTCCAGATTCCACATGAGGAAGCAAGGAATTTTGAAGCAAAGTTTGGAGGAATCTAAGAAAATCTCAAACGGAGTCTCTCGCAGGCCATGACCTGGACGACCCCATGGATCCCCTCAACTCCTATCACACCCGTGGTTTTATTACTGTGATTAAAGGCTACGTTTTGATATTTGTATAATGTATACAATTTGGTAATGGCTGGAAAGATATTCGAACTGTAGACACTTATTTTAGATCCAGTTATCTGTTGTTTGTAATTATGGCCTCAGGAATCCATGTGAGGGTTTATGTGTAACATTTCTACCACCTATATGACCTTGCCTTTGCAAGTGCATTTATAGGCGGGTCAAATTATTAATAATTTAATTTCTTTTAGCAGGAAAGCCATGTAGAGTTGTTTTGGCCTGCAATGCCTCTCACCTTGGTGTTGTCTTGTAGATGGATGCACGCGTTTTAATAACCAAAGCTGTCTATAGTGTTCACTTAGAAAATATTTTTCCACCAGAATCTGATTGTTTTTTACTGTAATATCTAAATCATGATTTAATATCTGAATCATGATTTAGAAGCTAGAAATGGATTTACCACGGTAAAAAACCCCAAGACCCTAGTTTGACAGCTGTAATCAAAATTTATTAAAATTTCTACACGATTTATTCAAAATCATGCCAGAAAACCCACCATTTTCTAGGTGAAACTATCATCTAGTTAACTATGGATTAATAATCTATAATCTATTGAGGCAGGTGATCACATGCTTTTCCTCATTTTGAAATATCATACACAAACAATTGAAAGAAGGACAATCACTTGTAGCATCGTGAGGGTTTTAGAGCAAAACCATTAAATGTTAGAAAATTAATTCCACTTTAGGGTGAAAAGTTAAAACGCATCAGTAGAAACACCTGGGCTCATTAGTTTTTAATATTTTTTGTGCTTTTGATTGAGTTACCTCAAGATTTTCTTTTTCTTCTAGCCTCATCATTGTTATTCACTCGTTTGGGTTGGTAGGAAACATAACAAAGAGCCTAGGTTGTTTGGGTTTTAACTTATTTGAAGTTTCATGGTCATTCTTGAATTGATCTACATTCTTTAAAACATGGAACATGTCTTAAGTTTAATTTGAAATTTAGGATTGGGATATCACTTCCTTCATACGATCAATACACTTTGTGCATATAATATTTGGGTATCCCCTACATCGAGCCACACGGAATGGAAAACCCTTGATTCCTCTACCTGAACCTCTACAGGGACTTTGAGCTATTGGAAATGCCACACTTTTGTTTCTTTCAGTTTTGAGACATTAGGGATTCCTACTTCCCTACCGTACCCTTGATTCACGTTCAAATGGGTCCCACCATTTTATAGCATTATAGGTATGTAGAGAAGGTGTGTTAGTCGGATGGAAGGAGTTGCAACTTTCTAATTTTTATTATGCTCTAATATGTGCATTTCATATTAAAGTTTTCATTTTTAATTGTTGTAAAAGGTTCATTGTTGTTAATCATGTTAGCTGATTCTTTTCATTCTTGTTGTGACACTGATGGAAGACACAATAACCTATTATAAAAATTCATTTTCCTATTATAACAATGAATGAATGATGATTTGAATCCACTTTCTTGAGGATTGTTCTCTCTTTTTCACAGTGCACTTTGAGACATTCATAGTATCTTGCGTCAATCATGCTCTTTTTTTTCTATTTTTTTTTTATTCTCTCTCTCTTTTTTTGGTTGTTTTTTTTTATTCTTCATTTTGCTAGAATTTTTTTTGGGATGTGATTTTTTTAAACTTAATCATAATTAGAATTTTATATTTAAAAATGGTATCTAAAGTGCAACTTGTACATCAAAATATATCAACAAAAATGGATTCTCGTTGGAAAAGGTAAACAAAATACTTTTAAACCAATTTTTTTATCAAACTATGAGTAGAAAACTAAATCAGAACTAGGGTATTGAAAGATAAATAGTCTCAAATATACCTCAAATCTTACAAATTTTAATTATCATTGTTCTTGAAAAACTAAGCCAATGCAGAGTCACTCTTAGCAATATCAATTTCCATTTTCATGATAGACTCATTTAGGTCCAAGACTACATACTTAGAGGAACTAGTGGAGTTACTTGATTGAGGAATAATAGACCATTGTTGCATAGAGAATTGCAAATCCTCCATATGATGATGTAGACTATAAAATTTATCTTCAATTTGTTGTATTAAATTGCAATGGTAGATGAAGATTTCCATAGTATAAGTGAGCGCTAAGATTAGTAGAAGCTGCATGGATCAAACCAATGTGATTTACCAAACTAGAACTTGCTAGATGGTCACCATGATGGGAATGTTCGCTAAGACAAGATAGTGACACACCACCTAGTTTAAAACATGCAATATTTCATGATGTTGCTCTCTTAATCCTTTTCAAATGCAGTAAATCTACTATTTTCCATTGCACCCATAGATGCCTATTTAAGTTCTATTCTATGATGTAACTAGGTATCTTTTGGGTCTTTGTTGTCTTTAGTTGCACTGCATTCAACTACAATATTTTTTTAGATGAAAGAAGTCTGGAATTTTCCCATCAAGTTGGAACGTCTTCCTTAATATTTTGGAAAAATCAAGATCTGTACCCATATGTTGGTATTCTAATGTTGAATCCTGGGGACTAGAATGAGATTAAATACTATTTTCTAAAAGCAACCCCTCCATTTTCGAGCTACTACAATCACTAGAATGTGAGAGATGTACGGCTTGATAATGATAGTCATACTAAAATGGTTATTTCCTTAAAAATATAATACATTGTGTGTTCCCAATTAAATAATTTTTTTAGGTACACTGCAGTATAAATCTATTGAAATAGCATAAATTTTCAGTGTCATTGCAAATCCGTATATAATTTCAAGAAATAACATTTTAATATTCTACTTGTCACACAAAAATCATGTCTCCCAAATCACTCCAGTTAACCTCTCGAACAATTTCTAATCTCAAATAGCATTTTTGGTTATCATATATGTAAAAGCAAAGTTCATTCTCATAGAAAAATAAGTTAAATATGTTCATTGAACTCTTAGCCTTTATTCAACCTTTTTACGATATGAATCACAATATCATATTTTAAAAATGATAGAGATGTAGAAAAGTGGTTTTATTCTAAAAAAGGAATGTAGGACATGCCTGAATAGAATTTGTTTAACAATCAGATCAAAGTAGGAGCAAATTGAGTTATTGAAAAAAGAAGAATATTAACCTAACATTAATTCAGAGTAGCTCTTGAAGGTTAATAAATCAAAGAATTTTATGTATTTAAATAGGCTACATTAGATAAAAATACCATTGGAAAAGCCATGGGTTGTGAAAACCTGCACCCAAAAAATTCTAATGGTAAATTGACTTTCTCTTTTGGCAAGTTAAAATCTTTATATTAGCAATGGTACTATACAAGAATTACATGGTAGATCTGGTAGATATGGTGTAATCCAAGAAAGTTCTTGGTGCCATACATGTGAGAGATCAAAATCTACTGAGTTGGAGCATGTTTCCAAAAACATTTTATTGTAAGCATTACAACTTTCCAAAGAAACCTACTTGGCGTGTGCTAAGGAAGACGATTGGTGTAGCTATGAATCAAAAAGCAAAATTTTCCGCTGTGATTGGTCATTGAATTTAAGAGGAAGAGAGTCTGACCATTAAACAATGTGCTTTCCTTTGAGAATCTCGGTGTTGCCAAGATCCTTGTTGGACTTCTCTTACATTGCCCCATCCTCGAGAGGCTCCTTTGTGATGAGACAACTAATGCCTGAGCTATAAACCTCCGTTTGAGCTGGAGAGATATGAACATTTGGAACATGAACTAGATTTGAAAGAGGAGGTACAGGAGACTACTAAACAGGAGATTGAGGTTCCATTGTGGCTTGCTTCTGAGCAGAGGGGGAGAGTGAAGCAAGAGTGGGGGGGGGGGGGGGGGACAATTAAATGTGCAACAAACTTTGAGCAACTGAAGCAATTTCTCACAAATGCATTAGTGTTGAGGATTGCAGATCATGATATGGATGTTGTAGTATGCATAAATGTCTACAAGGAAGGTCTCAATGGAGTCTTAATGCAAGAAGGGTAAGTGGTATGTTATGAATCAAGAAAACTGAATGAGCATGAAGTGAATTATGTGACTCATGATCTAAAGTTAGTTGCAATCATTCATGCATTGAAGATGTGGAAGCATTGCCTCCTTGAAAGAAAATTTACCCTTATAACAGACCATAATGGGTGTTGGGCACAAAATCCCCGACAGCATGTTTTGGGGCTTAAAGCCCAAGTTTTGGTCAAATAATGTTGTAAGACTCCGCGAATTGCGGGCGCGGAGCGCGAAATGTATGTTGAGTCATAGGGTTGTCCGCCCTAAGTTTTGTAATGTAATGTCGACCTACCCATGGTGCGCGGACCATGGGATTGTATAAATAGAGCGAGGCTCTAAGTTGTAAAAAAGAAGGAGAGATATAGAGAGGAACGAATAAAGTCTAGAAGATAGCAGGCATAAAGAAAATGTCTAAGTGCTTTGGGTCGTAGTAGTAGGAAGAGGCTCTGCAGCTGAGTGCGCAAAGGTCTAGTAGAGTCCGCATCTGAGTGCGCGGACCCCTGTAGCTGAGTGCGCAAGGTGGAGTTGAGTCTGTAACCCAGGAAGAAGAATAATAAAGAGAAGTTTGATTCCAAATATTGTGTATCTGTTCTTGTGTTATTTCCTGTTTAATTATATTGTTTTCTTATGAGAATGACTATTTGAGTTTTCTCTTTGACTATTTTTGTAGATATTTCTATAGATATGAAAGTTTGCAAAATCAAATATAAATTCAAGCCTATCCATGGAGAAATGTCCTTCTACATGGGCTACTCAACAAAAATCCATCTAAATGAGAAACATTCCCTACCTTCGTCACATAATTACACAGAGACACAAATGAAGGTAAGAAAGCCCACAGTTTGAATGAAATTTACGGTATTGCATTATCGTGAATAGGTTAACTAAGATATTTGCATTATACCACCACGTCAAGGTGAGGCTCCAATGTAAGTAAAAACCAGCTTGGCTTACACAAGCGATTGTAAAGAGGACAGTGTGGAAATCCACACCATATATTCTCCAAAAGATCATACATGAAAATGACTGAAAAGTAGTTTCTGTAAAATAAAATCTTGTCCCAAAGACCAATAGCGAAAAAGTGATTTAGATTACCCTGAATAAATTTACTAAAGAGATGATTAGGCATACTGCACACATTCTTCCATTTCTTGACAAACTCATCGATCTCCCATATACTAATCTTCCAAATAAAGTGACCCCCATGGAAAGGGATGGTTTTCTTTGGTTAGAATTATGCTTCACATTTGGCCAAAGAAAGTTATCCACCAAACGAACCATTCTATCTTTGCAAAGAAAGCAGCTAGAGAAGCTAGATTCATTGATGTCCGCCATAGTTCTTGAATTGATATCTTCAGGAACCTAATTTTCCTAGTTCTTTCTAAGCTTCAAAACTCAAAGCTCCTTGATCCCAAACCCCAAGTTCTGGCATCAACATCAAAGTCCAACAAGTGATTAGGACCATGGGTGAGGCAACACAAAATGAAAAATCCTATGGGTTTTGATGAATAAATTATAGACAACAAGGGACGCCTTTCTGTTCTCTACTACAAACATAAGCCCACATGATAATATAGGCTTACCATTGCAGGCTTATTTATTGAAAAATATAATTTTTTTCTTAAATTAAAAATAATAATTACAACTTCCCTAACTGGGGTTACTCCTGCTCATCTCCTAACCTTATTAGTCAATTCGATGCAAAGGTGGGAGTTGATCACTCTATGATTGAGAGAGGGGTTCATACTGGAAGGTGGTTGGAACTCAAATAATTTATGGTAAAAACTAAGAACTGCCATCATCCAAATTCCACTAGAATATGTGATGCCTAAATAATAATTACTTAACAAAATGAAGGCCTTCCACAAAAAATTAACCCAGTACAAGGGCTCGGAAATATCTTTCCAGTAGTAGTAACCACCTTGCCTCAAACAAGAGAACATTAATCCTTATCTCTCCTGGAAAACAAATTGTGTTGTTCCACAGTCTGACTTATGCTCTTCCACCACCTGAATTTAGTTGAAAAATTTGAATATTCATGAGCACAAAATCCCGATGGTCTGCTCAGGGCTTCTCTGCTCTGAGTATTGTCACAACAACCATAAAGCATTGTTTTTTTCTATTGATGAAGAAGGATATATCAGAATATATTTCTAGGTGTCAACAATGTTAGTAGGTTAAAGTAGATATTACTCAAATCTCATCAGGCCACAAAGACTTATCAATTGTCCCTTCTTAATCCCTTCACGCTATACTGAGATATCTATTGATACGAATGAAACAAACTACACCCTCTCTACTCTAAGCTCTGGATATTACTCTATGGAACTTACTACTCCCTAAATACACAGCTTGAATGGATTTATTTTATGGTATCCTTGGTGTTTCTCTTCTCTGATATATTGTCTATAGAGCAAAGTCTATTGCTTGAAAACGAGTCAAGACTAGTGTAAAACTCATGAATGTGCTACTCTACTCTGATATATTGTCTTTGAAGCAAAGTCTTTTGCTCGAAAACGAGTCACAACTTGAATGAATGGAGATTATGTCTCTTGCTCGAAAATAAATCACGGCCTGCATGAATGGAGACTGAGTCTCTTGCTCGAAAATGAGTCATGACCTTCACGAATGGAGATTGAATCTCTTGCTCGTAAACAAGTCACGACTTGCACGAATGGAGACTAAATCTATTGCTTGAAAATAAGTCATGACCTATATAAAACTCATGAATGGAGACTGTATAAGTTATACAGGAAAATCCCCTCAGTTCAACCCTACCCTCGATTTGAAAACAAGGAAATCGAGGCGATTGCAACCAAATCGAACCTCTAATCCAGGAAATTGGTTGATTGCAAGAAAATCCAACCTCCCAAATGAGGCGAATTGGGTTTTGCATTGTTTATTTGCCTTATTTTTTATGGCTAAAATGTAATAAATACTTATTTTTTAAATAAATTTTGGGCTAACTATAGAAAATGGGTGTAATATAAAAAAAAAATTCCTCTCCAAAATATAAAACCCTTAAATTTCGCCCTTGGGATAAGATTCCCCGCTAAAATTTTCTATGGTTGGCTTAACATTATCCCAATGACCACATGAAAGGAGGATTAACATGAATGATATCAATAGGAGCAGTAAGTGGTGTATTCCCACGCAAACCAAATACGATTACAATATAAATAATGGGAGGATTAGGGGAGAGGACGAAGAATCCCCACACATGAGAGAAAGGAAAAGGGAGTTGTGGGAAAGAGGACAAATGAGAACCATCATGGGGTATTGAAGAGCCTGCAAAAGAGAGCAAGAAAAATCATAGGGGAAAAGAGAAATCTTCTAGATGAAACACACAAAAGAGGAGGAGAGGAAAAGCTTATTTCAACATATCATAAGGAACATAGAAATGTTCAAAGGTTGGAGGCACCGAAGCACTTAGTTATGTATTTTTTGGGTGGATAAAGGGGTCTCAAGAGTCCTGGTGGTATTGAAGTGTGAAAATCCTCTTTGAAGCACCCTTCCTCCAGCGTTGAAATCTAGGTCACAGGTGACAATTGCAAGAAAGTTTGGCTGCAATTCGTCTAAAGTTGGGTAGAGAGTTAGAGTCCCCATCTTAGTTTCTAGGATTCTAAATTATTAGATAAATGCTCATGTAACTTTGTGAGCATGTAGATTTTATATGATTTCTTATTAATGAACTCTTCATATGCCCTAATGAGTGGGACTTATTCCTTGTGTGCCATAGTTTGCTAAATGGATGTGTGGTGTGCTATGTAAATGTTATTTTAGATTCTTAGAATTGGTTATTTTCTATGAAGGTAGGAATTTTGGGTTTCCACGTCACATATGAGGAATAGATGATTTAGTATTCCTTTCCTATGTTTGAATTTTGGCTTGAATCACCTTAATGAATACTATTGGAGGATTTATCCAATCTTCCATTACTACTACTGGGGGATTTACACACGATTATAGTTTGGTTGACATTCACTTTTTAATATTGGAAATGAATCCTCATGTAAAAGGGAGGATTATTGATTTTCTATGTGGTTCATGGATGAATGAATGAATTTTGTGCATATGAAAATGAACTTATTTCCATGTTAAATCTTAGTCCTTAGTGGTATAAGAATTATTATGTTGTTATGACCTTGACAATTACATGATCGAGCTAAAAGAGATAGCTAGATATTTGTTAGTGTTCAAAGGCCCGCTTAAGAAGAATTAAATGATAAGGGATGACCTTGATCTTAAGATCGGGAGACAGAGAGAGAGAGAGAGCACATGCTTGGCTAAGGACTTATTAGAGATCAGGAGACAAAGGTTGGTATGGCAGGGAGTCTAGGGAATCCATATCCATATTGTTATATATTGATATGATGCAGGCCGAGTTGCGCCGAGACAAATAAGGCTCAGAAGATATAGTGAAGTTCCACATATGTATGTGTGTGTGTGTGTGTGTGTGTGTGTGTGTGTGGATAAGGTTAATGGCATTGGGCGAATCTCTAGAACCTCATAAGAGATATGTTGGTATAGTATGGAGCCAAGGGAATCCCTATCTATATCATTATATATCTATATGATGCAGATAGAGTTGGGCAGAGACAAATAAGGCTCAGAAGAGATAGTGAAGTTAAATGGATATATATATATATATATATATATATATATATATATATATATATATATATATATATATATATATATATATATATATATATATATATATATATATAGATATAGATATATATATATGGAGAAAGTTAATAGCCTTGGCCAAATCTAGACAAGCCTGAGAGGGGTAGCTCAAGGGAGTATCATAATCATTATATTTACATGTAGAGCAGTGCACAGGTTGGAAGCTTAGAATGGATTTGCGCAGGCCCAAGTGCTGGAGAGACTCTATGTACATGCAAGAACATAAATCATACCACCGAGCACTGGGAGCTAACATAATTGTGTGTTAGCATTAAACAAGATGATAGTCATCAAGTAATGTGTTATTTTTTGGCCCAGGATCCCAAATGTTTCCCTTAGTGGATGTTGATATTAGCTAGGTATACGGGGCCGAGATTGGAATAGATCCTTTGTGTGAAGAGATTTTTACATTTTGATTTTAGAGTTTCAAGTATTTGAATTGTAATGGTGTGCAAAACCTTGTTTTGAGGCTTATGGATGGATTATTAAAACTTTGTTCATGGATTTGGCAAGGAAGTACGACCATGTTTATGGCTTTTGATCATATTATGGCATTCTGTCATGCTAGATACAACATTGATAAATCAGATCATAAATACCACGGAAAAGGGTTTCGGTTTATAACAATTTCAATTATTATAAGAATAAATTAATTAAAAATATACTTAAAAAAAGTTTAAAATGTAGAAGAGTGAAATAATTATTTAATTTAAATAAGTACATATCTATATCTATATGTATGAGAATATGTTCCCACATTTTAAATCAATAAAAAATATTTAAAACATTTTTAAATATAAAAATATATATTTGTAAAGCATATATATATATATATATATATATATATATATATATATATATATATATATATATATAATGAAAAGCAATATATGTATGATAATAGTTTTTTTTAAAACTAATAACAAAAGGATGCTAGATCCATTTTAAGTACAGATTTAGCAGACCTCTGTAAAGATTAAATCTCTTTTGACTTTAAAAGAGGTTTTCACCTCAAAATATTTGATCACTCTCCCTCACAAGCCTCTACAAGGATCAAATATCTTTTGACTTTAAAAGAGGTTTGCACCTCAAAAGATTTGATCCCTCACCCTCACACTTGATAGATCTGGAGATAAGATGCATCTAGGTTCGTTGGGTCTCTGGCTCTAGCCCAATATGGAAGAGATTGTTGTAATGTCTTGTGCTTATCTTGTTATGTCAAGATTTTGACTCATAATATTGCATCAAAATTAAAATCAATTCAAAAACAAAATAATAAAATTAATAATTCTCAAAATCCTGTCTGGTTACCCGTTGATCAAGATCCCACTCAGACTCTGTATAACGAAAAAACATTAGAGACCATCTGGGAAACCAAATGCCATGCGAAGAACCTGTTTACTAAACAATGGTTCAATGGGAAAAGTGCCTTTTCCCAAAGAGAATTGAGCAAGAAATGGAAGACAATCTTAAACATCAGAAATTTCCTTGGTGTAGAGGTGCGAAGCTAGAATTAGTCTAAGAATATACATAATTTTTGGGGAAGGGATAGATGAAGCAATATTTGGATATATTGGATAAATCTCTGCCAAAAAAGGTGACAACCCAAAATGAGTTTTTGATGATTTGGAAACAAGTTAAATTACTGCGCTCTCGATAAGCTCAGGAGGGGTAGCTCAAGGGAGCATCATAATCATTATATATACATGTATTGTAATGCACAGTTTGTAAGCTTATAAGGGATTTGTGCAGGATCGAGTTCTAGAGAGACTCTATATACATGAGAACATAACTCACCCAACACAGAGAGATAACATAATTGCGCGTCAGCATTAAACAAGATCATAGTTATCAAGTAATGGGTAATTTTTTCTCCTGGGACCTCGAAGGTTTCCCTTAGTGGACGTCGATATTAGCTATGGAGATAGGAATAGCTCCTTCGTGTGAAGAGGGTTTTATATTTTGATTTCAGAGTTTCAAGTATTTAATTGTAATGGTGTGCAAAACCTTGTTTTAATGCTTGTGGAGGGATTATTAAAGCTTTGTTGATGGTTTTGATAAGGAAATACAACCATGTTTATCGATTTCGAGCATATTATTGTTGTTAGTCATGCTAGAGACAACATTGATAAATTAGATCATAAATACCACAAAAAGAGTTTGTGTTTATAACATTTTCAATTATTATAATAATAAATTAGTTCAAACTAAACTTAAATTATTTTTTTACAAAAATGAAATAATCATTTAAATTTAATTACTACACAACTACATATCTATCCATGTATAAGAGAATATGTTCCCACATTTTAAATTAATAAAAAATATTTAAAACATATTTAAAAGCGCATATATATATATATATATATATATATATATATATATATATATATATATATATATATATATATAATTATAATTTATGAACATATATCATAATAGTTTTATTAAAAACTAATAACCAAAAGATCAATTTTAAGCACAGATCTCCATCAAATCTCTTTAGACTATAAAAGAGGTTTGTGCCTAAAAAGATTTAATCCCTCACTCTCACACTTGATAGATCAAGAGATAAGATGCATCTAAGTTCATTGGGCCTGTGGCTGTAACCCAATATGCAAGAGATTATTGTAATGTCTTGTGCTATCTTGTCTTATTATGTAAACAATTTCACTGGTCATATTGCATCAAAATTAAAATAATAAAATTATTAATTTATTTTTTTTGAATTATAAAATAAAATTAATAATTACAATGAATGATAAGTAATAACTAAATCACCTAAATCCATATTAATTAACTTCTCACTAGAAGATCAAATATTTTGATTAACTTCTCACTAAAAGATCAAATATTTTGAGGTGTAATCTTCTTTTTGAGTGAAAAGACCTAGGATATCTCCATATTTCCAAAGTCAAAATAATTCTTTTTGGAGTGAAAAGACATAGAATATCGCCATATTTCCAAAGTCAAAATAAATATAAGCTAATTGCTTTATAAAAAAATTATTTATCCATATTTCGAGAGTCAAAATAAATATAAGCTAATTGCTTTATAAAAAAATTATTTATCCATATTTCCAGAGTCAAAATAAATATAAGCTAATTACTTTATAAAAAAATATTTATTTCAATAAATGCTTTGATAATTAACCAATCAAACACATATTATTAGCTATTTGACCGTGCGTTCGTGGGGTCGGCTGGGCCCTTCGAGTGGGCCTGCCTACGGGTGTTATTAGGAAAAAAAAGAAGGGCTATTTAACTAATATAGGTAAGTCATGAAGGCAAAATATTCATTAGTAGAACATCAACAACTACAAACAACACGCCTTTCGTTTCGTCGTGATCAAATACTTACCAAAATTTAGAAAAGCAGTAACGGTTTAGCTGTGAAAACAAAATGGAAGCTGGTCAGTCACTCGAGAGCAATGAAATTGATATGGGTTCCAATCATTCATCGGACAGCAATGAAATTGAGATGGAAATGGTGCCTTCGGAATATATGGACGCTATTAGCTCTGAGTTTGCTTACGATCCTACTCAGACTCTGTATAACAGAAAAACATTAGAGACCATCTGGGAAACCAAACGCCATGCAAAGAACCCGTATACTAAACAATGGTTCAATGCGAAAAGTGCCCTTTCCCAAAGAGAATTAAGGCAGGAAATGGAAGACTACCTTACACTTCATAAATTTCCTTCGTGCAGAGGTGCGAAGCTAGAAGTAGTCCAAGAATATACAGAAATTTTGGGAAAGGGAGAGATGAAGCAATATTTGGATATATTGGATAAATCTCTGCCAAAAAAGGTGACAACCCAAAAGGAGTGTTTGACGATTTGGAAACAAATTAACCTACTGCGCTTGTACTGTCAGTTTGATTCTAAGAACACCGAAATGTTCAGATGTTCAAATGGTTTCAGATATTTAAACGAATTCATTATTAAAATTTCGAAGCTTCTGTGGAACAATAAAATAACGACACACACTAAAGAATCTGCATGGGAAGTCTGTAAGGAAATCAGCAGGGCAATTGATGTCATAGGCCTGAAAGTAGAGGACATCCATGATGTAAAAAGTTGTCCTAATATGCAATCCAAGCAAATTCTTGTCATCGAAGCTTATGTCGACATGATAAGACATGCTTATATGAATAACGTAGGTTATGTGAAAATCGAATCCCTTATGTTGCGAATTTTCTGCAAAATTTTCTGTGACATGAATGATGAATCTAAGCAAATCCTTGGGAAAAAATCATATGAAAGGATGATAACAGTTACGGGTCCTTACATTGTTACAAAGAAATTCTCTGAAAATAATGCCGAAGATATCAGCAGTGAAGACCTGTATCACGGGATTTCTATTCTGCAAATATCTTGGATAACAAATTCGTATTGTTTAGATGATCCAGATCGCTCACAATTGCTGGTTAATGCGATAATTATCTGCATTGCGAGAGAAATTAATAGATTAGACGAGACGACCGGTTTTAGCGAGGGACAACTGGAAGCAGAAGAAGCAGAGGCGCGGCATAATTCTGAAGCCCTAGAAAAGGGCCTTCGTCTGGTCAAAGATATACTGATGACAGAAGACCCATGGTTTCCTAATTTCGGAAGCCACGGTTTGAATATTGTGAAAGAGATCGTTCACATGTTTAAACACTTTACTCGTGAAGATGGAACTGACGATGAAAGCATTGGTCCATTGTTCTGCGCCAAGAAAGGATGCAAAATATTTGAATGTGTTCACTCTAGAATTGCGCAGCTTGCATTGGATATCTGCACAGATATCTCCAGAAGTGTTGCAGAAATTGCTGGTTATGAAGCTCTTTTTATATTTTTAAATTAAACCATCTTCAATTCTGTAATCAGATTATTAAAATAGTCAGTTGATCGTTAAATTCCGGGAATTAGATTAGTAAAACGAGTCAGTCTCGATCGATCGTTCAGTGTCGGAATTAGATTAGTAAAAAGTGTCCGTAGTTTTCTCAGTTTTTTTTGATAAGATGAATAAAATTTAATGACCAATGGACATTTTTACATATCATATTAAGTTGTATGATAAATTTTTTTCGGTGAATAAACTTTTTTGTTAGATAAGAGTTATTATTTATTAAATTTTAAAATATTATTAAAATTAATAATTAATATAAATTTAATAGTAAAATTTTCAAACACCTATTTTGAAACGCTCCTTAATATTCAATAGTAAAAACTGAAATAGTCCTCAGGTTCGTAATTAATACATAAAATATTATTAGCATAGCCAATAAATAATATCGATATCAATTTTTTTAATTATATATTACTGATTAGCAAAACTAACTTAATGTTTCTCAATCAAAGTTTTAATAAAATGGTATAATTAAAATAAAAATAACATTTGTTAAAGCAAAATGACATTATTTTGTATTGAAATATGATTTATTTATTATAGATTTAAAGAAAGGTGAAAATAAAGTTTTATATAGAAAGTAATTTATGTTTTAAATGTTCATTGAGTTACTTTCAATCATAGTGGAGTGTTGCATTATGATGTTCTATTAATTTTATGCTCATTGAATGGAGTTTTACATTATGATGTCATATTAATATTATTGATAACCATTTTAGGAGAGTTGTGCCATTATTATTATTAAGAAAGGGTGAATTGTTATCTTTCTTCTCATCTAACATTGCTACTTATTATATTCTAAAATGGATTTTTTAAAGTTTCTAAATTGTTTTTACCCTAAAAAAATGTTATTGACATATACTATGGGTTATATAATATGATGGATTATGCAATATTATGGACTTCTAAACCACCATTAGTAAACTTATATATAATTATTATTATTTTTTATTTTAATATTAAGTGACTCAACAAAACATTACATTACGTTACTGGGTTTTCTAGTGTCTTTTGGTACAATTAATTTATTTAAAAGATAAAATAGGGAATAAATAGTCACCTATTCAAAAATTTTCAAAAATCCAGTCATTTTAAGAGTTGGTGTGGCCTAGGCAAGTTGTGCGTATTATTTTGAGAGCTATGATGCCCATGGGTCATGGTTGTCTAAGCCATAGGTAATGGTTTCTAAAGCCATAGGTTAAGTTTGATGTAATCTGTGGAGAACTCAAACTATTTAGACAAACAAAGTCATAAAATTTTCAAAAATCCAGTCATTTTAAGAGTTGGTGTGGCCTAGGAAAGTTGTGCGTATTATTTTGAGAGCTTAGATGCCCATGGGTCATGGTCGTTTAAGCCATAGGTAATGGTTTCTCAAGCCATAGGTTAAGTTTGATGCAATTTGTGAACAACCATAGGTAATGTTTTCTCAAGCCATAGGTTAAGTTTGATGTAATCTGTGGAGAACTCAAACTATTTAGACAAACAAAGTCGTTTCTCTTCTTCTTCTTCTTCTTCTTCTTCTTCTTCTCAAGCCATAGGTTAAGTTTGATGTAATTTGTGAACAACCACAGGTAATGGTTTCTCAAGCCATAGGTTAAGTTTGATGTAATCTGTGGAGAACTCAAACTATTTAGACAAACAAAGTCGTTTCTCAAGCCATAGGTTAAGTTTGATGTAATCTATGGAGAACTCAAACTATTTAGACAAACAAAGTCGTTTCTTCTTCTTCTTCTTCTTCTTTCTGTTTTTCGTTTTTTTCTTTTTTTCTAAAATCATAACTAAAAATGAAATAACATATTCCATTGTTCATATCAAATAACATAGCTTTTATTAACTATACAATGGGAAGATTAATGTAATTTCTTCTTCTTCTTCTTCTATCTGTGGATAGCTCAAACTATTTAGACAAACAAAGTTGTAAAATTTTCAAAAATCCAGTCATTTTAAGAGTTGGTGTGGCATAGGAAAGTTGTGCGTATTATTTTGAGAGCTTAGATGCTCATGGGTCATGGTTGTTTCAGCCATAGGTAATAGTTTCTCAAGCCATAGGTCAAGTTTGATGTAATCTGTGAACAACCATAGGTAATGGTTTCTCAAGCCATAGGTTAAGTTTGATGTAATCTGTGGAGAACTCAAACTATTTAGACAAACAAAGTCGTTTCTCTTCTTCTTCTTCTTCTTCTTCTTCTTCTTCTTCTCAAGCCATAGGTTAAGTTTGATGTAATTTGTGAACAACCATAGGTAATGGTTTCTCAAGCCATAGGTTAAGTTTGATGTAATCTGTGGAGAACTCAAACTATTTAGACAAACAAAGTCGTTTCTCAAGCCATAGGTTAAGTTTGATGTAATATGTGGAGAACTCAAACTATTTAGACAAACAAAGTCGTTTCTCTTCTTCTTCTTCTCAAGACATAGGTTAAGTTTGATGTAATCTGTGAACAACCATAGGTAATGGTTTCTCAAGCCATAGGTTAAGTTTGATGTAATCTGTGGAGAACTCAAACTATTTAGACAAACAAAGTCGTTTCTCTTCTTCTTCTTCTCAAGCCATAGGTTAAGTTTGATGTAATCTGTGGGGAACTCAAACTATTTAGACAAACAAGGTCGTTTCTCAAGCCATAGGTTAAGTTTGATGTAATCTGTGGAGAACTCAAAATGAAATAACATATTCCATTGTATATGGGAAGATTAACGTAATTTATAATTAAACTTTTTCTTATTTTTCTTATATTTTCACTTTCCATTGATTTATATGGACGTGATATATAAATTTTAAAAAATATAAATAACATACGAAGGTTCAATATATATATATATATATATATAGAGAGAGAGAGAGGGAGAGAGAGAGAGAGAGAGAGAGAGAGAGGTTTTAGCTTTTATTAACTTAATGTAATTTATAATTAAACTTTTTTCTTATTTTTCTTATATTTTCACTTTCCATTGATTTATATGGACATGATATATAAATTTTAAAAAATATAAATAACATACGAAGGTTCAATATCTATATATATATATATATATATATATATATATATAGAGAGAGAGAGAGAGAGAGAGAGAGAGAGAGAGAGAGAGATAATGGTTTTAGCTTTTATTAACTATACAATGGGAAGATTAATGTAATTTATAATTAAAATTTTTCTTATTTTTCTTATATCTTCACTTTCCATTGATTTATATGGATGTGATATATAAATTTAAAAAAATATAAATATATAGAGATAATGGTTTTAGCTTTAATTAACTATACAATGGAAAGATTAATGTAATTTATAATTAAAATTTTTCTTATTTTTCTTATATTTTCACTTTCCATTGATTTATATGGATGTGATATATAAATTTTAAAAAATATAAATAGCATACGAAGGTTCTATATATATATATATATAGAGAGAGAGAGAGAGAGAGATAATGGTTTTATTACATTAATAAGTTCTCTCCAATTCTAGATATCAAGAATTTGATTGGCATTATTGATATGAAGTCTTTGTGAAGTGTGGTTTGATGTTCAAATGTCATTGATTAGCCGTGTGGGCCATGTGTTGGGAACAAACATCAAATTAAAATCAAAATAAATAAGCCATAACCATCATCATTTGGGTTTATAATGGTGAAATCATCATTAGATCATCAACTCTAATGTCCTATAAGTTAAAATAAAAGCCATAGATTATGTCTCAAAATTCCAAGTAAGATAGAAGTGTTGGTCTCATAGCGAAGGTAAAAGAAGGCATTACAAAAATAAAAGATTTATTATAGTTAAGACAATTTACTAGTATGTTCCTCAAAACGTGCATAGATCCAGTTTCACTCCAGTTCTACCAAGAGCCTAGAGAAATCAAATGTCTTGTGACATTTTTATACTTAGAAAAAGATCAAATCTTTCTAAAAACATATTTTCAAATATATATCCTTAACACAAAAATAAAAATTATAAATTATAAATACATTATTATTTCTTTGTAAATAAAAAACTTAATAACTATAAAAATCAATAAGCAACTCAAAAAAAAAATCTACATCTAATCATAACTTTAATTTTTAAAAAACAATCAAATTTGATTCATTCTAACAAAGTTAATAAAAACATTATTTTATTCTAAATTAATTAATAGTGATAAAAAACTTAACAACTATAACAATCCATCAAAGGAAGTATAATGATTTTATATGTACTCATAACGTTAAATTTTTTTAGTGTATTATGTGTAATAATTATATGCATTAATCAATTCAATCCAAAAAAAACATAATTTTAATTATAATCATAATTTTATTTTTTAAATGTAATGCTTATTTATAATCTATAAATTCAAATTAATGATGGATACTTATAACTATGGCTGAAATCGCATTCACTTTAAGGATGTTATATCTTACAGTTTATATATATATATGCAAAGTGCAAAGTTGAATGAAAGTATATGCTCCTTCCTTGATCTCTTCACTTTCTAAACCTGAGGAAGAATAAAAAGACCCAATCATTAATCCTCGATCTCTTCAGTTTCTAAACCTTAGGAGGAACAAAGACAACCTTTGAAGGCTTCCAATAAAATAACATTGAAAAAAATCATCCTTGACCGATCGTTCAGTGTCGGAATTAGATTAATAAAATTAAAAGTTATTTTTTATTCGATTCTAGAATACTATCAAATTTAATAATCAATTTACTATCAAATTTAATAATCAATTTAAATTTAATAGTAAAATCTGAAAAGACTCCTTAAAATTCAACAACAAAATTTTGAAATACCTATTTGAAAACACCCCTTAAAATTTTTGCAATAAAATCATAAAACACTTCTTAAAATCGAAAGTTAAGCCGATGGAAAACTGGACAAAGATATATATAAAATTAATGGGGATATCCAATAAATTGGGGATATCCAATAAATAATATAGATTTGACAATGTTTATATGCTACTATGTTATTGTTTTTGGTTAGGAAAAGTAATTAATTTAATGTTTAATGTTTTCTAAATAAAGTTTTAAATGAAATGATATAATTAAAAATAAAATATAAAAGGTAAATATTTATTAATTAAAATAAATATATATTTATATTTAAATGAACAAAATTATATATATAAAATGAGTTTATATTAATATATGCTATTTTATATTGGGAAAATGTACCTTTTTAATAGATTTAAAAGAAAATGGAAAATCGAGCCCCCTGTTGGGTCCTTGCACTCGGAAGCGCAAGACCCTCCGGACCATCACTTTCTTTTCATTTTCATATATGACATCTAGGAAGAATTCGATGTATTTTTTTATGGAGAGGATGCGTAAGCATGGCTCGACCACCGCCCCCCCACCCAATAAGTAAAATGAATTCACCTCTAGGTTAGAATTCTATTCTTTCAATAAGGGTGAATTGGGGTTCGAATCCCCAGGTACCCACCTTTCCGTCTGTTCGTGATGCTGGGTTGCCCAAGCATGAAAGGCAGGCGGTCCTTCGGCCCCGAAAAGCCGGTTTCGGTCTGATTGAGAGCTGTAAAGGTAGTACAGATCTCTCAGTCGAGAGCTGGAAAGGTAGTACATCTCTCTCAGATCTCTGAATCAAAGAATCTATACTAGGTGGGCGCTGGGGGGCACGTTTCTCTCTGTTTCTCGGTTCAAAACAATGTAACCACCCCGGGAGAAAATGTACTTCATGCCTTCTGTATGGTCTTCCGGATAAGACATAACGCTGAGCTAGACCAGAGTGACAGGGATGAGTCTCCCGGGTCAATAGCCTGTTTAGTAGCCTCTAACTACAATGTGGAGTGTTTCCTTATGATTTGTGCTCTACTTTCTTCCTCTAGAAATTTAGTGAAACATTCATTAAGAAACTAATCAACTAGATATTTTATCTTGATTTCCTATTACTCAAATTATGCTCCACAGTGTTGATGTAGCCTCCAACCACATAGCGGAGTGTTGCATTATGATTTGTCCTCTAATTTCTTCCCCTACACAATTAGTGAAACATTCATTAAAGAACTAAACAAATAGAAATTCTATGTTGATTTCTGATTACTTAAACTATGCTCCACATTATCCACTATATTTTTGTGTTAAAATATTTGAATTAGACGTTAGAGCTGCAAATGAAAACCAATATGTGTTTCACATTCCTACCTTGGTTTTGAGAGTTTCCTTGGTGCAATCAATAAGAGAATAGAACATGTGAACATGATTGTAGTGACAAACAACCATCCAAATTAATGGTACAAAACACCAAAAGAGTGTTGAGGTAGAGGGTGTAGGGTGTTGAGGTGCTCCAATGCGGTGTAGTGGTTGGAATTGTGTTGGACTTTGGTCTCCTATTAATTTTTACAACCTTTGGGTTTTGAAAGGTGTTTTGGGTATAAATTTTCGCTCACTTCCACACTCATGGCTATAATGTAACGTCGTGGGTTGTTCATGTGCTGTATTTGGTTTCTTTTATTCAATTTTATATTAGTCTTAGTCTAAATTGTCTCACTCTCATCAACAAGGTTGAAGTGATTTCTCGGTTTTCTTCTAAGTTCCTAATTGAGTCTGGTGCGCAAGTGGATCATTTTAGTTTTAATATCGTATTGGGATTGGTTTTTTAATAATATGACTTTAGTCTTTGATTGGGAGCTTATACAATTGTTACTTTTCCCCCTATGTGCTCTTTATATCATATATCTCTTTATTCTGGATATATACAAGGCCACGAGGCATTAAGTTTGGGTTGTGTTTATTATTCCTAGTGTGGCCTATGAGAATAATCCTCTGGGGGTTTGGGACTATTGTTTTATGGAATGGAAAGGCGGGGTGGTGGTTTCCAATATCTTTCGGGGTGTTTTCTTTCCCATGTCATCATTGGTTCCTCCTAAGGTGGCGAAATATGATAATTCAATAGTCTCAAAAAGTTGGAAGGCTCATTCCTACTCTTTGATTTGTACTAGACCCTTCAAGGTGGTTGATTGGCAGTCTGGGAACGTTTGGTGGTGCATTCCTAGTTGTTGGTGTTGTTGTTGTTGTTTTTGTTAATGGAAATTGTTCATGCTGCCCTAGGTTTGGTGCTCTCATTTTTTTTACAGGAGCTTTTGACGTAGGTCTTTTTTTCAATTCTCTTTTGGGGTGGTTTCTTCGTTGTTGAATGAGCAGTTTTATTTAGGAGTGGTTTTGGGTCATTAGGTTGGTGGGGGAATTAATGTTGGCCCATATGTGAGAGAGTTGATTTTTATTGCATTGCGTGTTTGTTTTGATTCATCTGGGTGACATTGGGTTTCATATTTTTTGGGTATTGTGGGGATCATTTATTTCTCCCCTGGGGGGGGGGGTAAATTTTTATATATTCTCCTACCCTTGGGATTTTTTCTCTCAATGCTTGACGTTGCAGTGTAACATTTTTTAGTGGTTTGACATCCCTTTTGTCGGCGTCCTTGATCCATGATATATATATATATATATATATATATATATATATATATATATATATATATATATATATATATATATATATATATATATATATATGTTGGGAAGGAGTTTATCCTTTACTTGTTCGTTCTACTTTAGATCTTGGCCAGATATGGACTTTTGTTACCCCTCATTTTTTTCCACATTTGGATTGAATTTGGATTGAAGTGGCGTACGAAGGTGGTGAAGTCTATGCCGGAGCCTAAGCTTAGTTTCTGGCATGATGTCCTATTAGATGGAGTGTTGAGCTTACAAAAGCGAGCATTGGTGGGGTGGTGGATCTTCTTGGAGATGTCACAGGCTGAGATGCAGGCATGGATTCAGTTCAATGGCTTCCCATTTTGAAGTATTCCCGAAAGGATAGCCTCTTAATGAACTCATGGTTCTGGTTTCACTTCCTAGATGAGGATGACCCAGAGCGCATTCTAAAGGCTCCATGGGTTCACATGCAAAGTTTTTTACAACTTAAAAAATGGTATATCCTCTTTAATCCTCTCTCAAAGACCCTGAGAGGGAAATACGTTTGGGTCAAGCTCCTACCATTGTTGATCCAAGTTATCTTTTGTTTATAGATGCATGAAAAGAATTACATAAATAGTTTGTAGCTTAACCAAAGAGAAACTTAAATGTACACATGTGAGAAGAAGAAGAAGAAACACATAAGCATGACAAGAAGACAAGAAGCTTGATAACGGAGTTCGTCCCTCCTGGACTACATCTCCGGGACCTCCTCGATCAATGGGGAGGCCTTCATTCATTAAAAATGGAATTAAAAGAAGTTACATGCATCAGGAAGACGATCCCTTTCAACTGATGCCATCAACTACTCCTTTCTTCCATTTGGAATTTCGAGCCTTTATCCATCCCCTTGGTGTCTCGAGATCCTCTTGGATCAATCCTCCCCATTCAGGAGCTTTTGGGCTGCCAAAAGCTTTTCATCAATCAAATGTCAAGTGAGGGTACCATGCCCTCACTCTTTCTTTCTCCATCCATTTGGCCTTGCTTGGATGCATTCCTTTTAACCCAACTCGAAGGTATTCTACATCTCCTCGTCGCAAAGTCCTGATTCTTCTGTCAAGAATGATGTCTTCGGGAAACTCATCGAGATATTCAGGTGCAAAATCATCAACTGTAGGAATGGTGCCCACCTCATCATTGTCCATAATCAAAGGTGGTTCATACAATTTCAGGTTCTCCACATTCACCACTGAGTACATCTGCATATATACTGGCAAGTCAAGACGAAAGGCATTATTCCCAATCTTCTCCAATATGGTGAATGGTCCATACCAAATTGGTTGCAGCTTCTTTCCTTCCCCCTTCATCCTGTCTTTGTTGATGTGGAACCATACTTTGTCGCTTACTTGGAACTAATGGTCAACTCAGTGCTTATTATGTCGAGCCTTGTAGCGGGCTTGACTCTTCTCCAACTGATCATGCACTTCTTGGTGAACCTTCTAGATTCGCTGAATGAACTGCTGAGCTTTATCCTTATCATCTCATCCACTGGAGCCATCCTCTCTTCCAAAGACCATGTCAAAAGGATCCTTAAGCAAGTATCGAAAACAAGTCTCGAATGGTGATCGTTGCGTCGATGAATGCACTACTCGGTTGTAGGAATGTTGTATGTAGGGGAGATGCTCATCCCACAACTTGGGATGTTTCCCACAGTAACCCCTCAACAAACATAACACGGTCCTGTTAACCACCTCTGTCTGTCCGTCGCTCTACGGGTGAAATGTCGTACTTCTTTTCAGTTTGGTGTCCATCATCCTCCACAAGCTGGTCTAGAACTCTCCAAGGAAGTGAGAATCTCTATCTGACACAATCAAAGTGGGTAGCCCAAAGTGGACCCAAACATACTAAAAGAAAAGAGAAGAAATCTACTTTGCAGTAATCTGCTTTTTACAAGGCATAAGAACACACATTTTGCTAAGACGGTCAATGACGACATACAAATAGTCATGACCCTTCCTAGACAAAGGTAGACCTCCTACAAAGTCCATTGACACACTTTCCCATGGATGACTCAGAATAGGGAGTGGTGTGTAAAGCTTGAGTTTTCTATTAGAGGGCTTTGAAATAGAACACATCACGCACCCCTTTACATATCGAGTCACTATATTTTTCATGTGAGGCCAAAAACAAAATCATTGTACATGACTTAAAGTTTTTTCGACATCAAATTGTCTAGACACAAGGGAGGTGTGG
Source organism: Pinus tabuliformis (assembly GCA_031772625.1). NCBI lineage: Eukaryota > Viridiplantae > Streptophyta > Pinopsida > Pinales > Pinaceae > Pinus > Pinus tabuliformis. Next base: position 1,210,112,191 of record CM062804.1, on the reverse strand, counting down.
GCCTCTTGAATTACATGCACTCTTTCTTTTGCGGGAATACACAATTTACCAAGGTGATACAACAATTTCCCCTGCAAATGATAGTTGTCCACCTATGAACCATGGGTTAGTTTTGCATAAACTTCTTTAAAGTCATCATCGTTAGCATACTGTTCAACATAACTTTCAAAAGACAATGACGCATTATGCAAAATAACAGAAGCAGAAATAGGAGGGTGAGATAGCATATCGACCACTTTATTGCTAGTGCCCTTCTTATACTTGATTACCAAATGAAACTGTTGAAGAAAACCCATCCACCTGAAATGACGAGATTGCTGCAACTTGGTCTGCGTCTGTAAGTACTGCAAGGGCTGATGATCTGTATGGATGATGGTCTCCTTGTCGATCAGGTAGTGCTTCCACTTCTTCATGCTTTGGACGAAGGTGTAAAGCTCCTTGTCATAAGTAGGATATTTTATCACAGCCTGAGAAAACTTCTAAGAATGGTAACAAATTGGTTTCTTTTGCTGCATCAGTACAGCTCCCATGGTGTATCCGCTGGCATCGATTTCGATCTCAAATGACTGTTGGAGATTGAGTAAGGCTAGGACTGGCGCAGTGCTGACCTTTTCCTTCAATGCTTCGAAGGACTTTTGTTGCTTTCCTCCCCATTGAAAGACCTGTTTCACACTTGTCAATGTGTGCAAAGGTGCTGTTATAACAGAAAAATTGGCATTGAATCTTCGCCAATACTGGACTGCACCTAAAAAGCTACGAACCTTTGATACATTAGTAGGCTTAGGCCATTTTACAATTGCTTCAACTTTTGAAGGATCTATTTTCAACTGACCATGACCAACAATATGACCTAGGTAAACCAACAAGGTTTTCCCGAACTCAAACTTTGACAACTTTACATAGAGTTTTTCTTTTTTCAATACATCAAGCACTTTCTTTACATGGCATACATGTTCATTCCAACTCTTACTAAAAACAAGAATATCATCTAAATATACAAGAACAAACTCATCAATAAAAGGCCTAAAGAGATCATTCATGACCCTCATGAATGTAGCTGGAGCATTGCAAAGTCCAAACGGCATCACCATCCACTCGAACAACCCCTGTTTCATTTTGAAGGCGGTCTTCCACACATTTTGTTTTGAAATCCGCACCTGGTGATAACCACTACGCAAATCCAACTTGGTGAAATAGATAGCATTCTTTATCTGATCTAATAAATCATCTATACGTGGAAGAGGGTAGCTGTTTTTCATCGTGATCTTATTCAATGATCGATAATCAATGCACATCCTCCATGTGCCATCTTTCTTTGGCACCAAGACGATCAGAGAGCCACATGGAGAAGTGCTTGGCCTGATGACCCCTTGATCTAGCAATTCCTGCACCTGCTTTTTGATTTCCTCCATCTCAATGGACAAAATCCTGTACATTCCAATATTTGGTAAAGGAGCGTCATGCTGCAAATGAATCTCATGTTGGATTCCCATTTTTGGAGGCAATCCCTTGGGTTCCTGAAATATCTCATCAAAGTTAGAAACTAATTTACATAATTCCTTTTTATGTTCAGGATCACAACCTTGAAAAGCATTAGTTAATTCTGCATCTTCCCCCCTTAAGACCATAAGCATGCAACCCTTACTAGAGTTCACCAATCTCTTCATTTGTCCTGCACTTACAAGGATGGTATTGATTTTATTCTAATGAGCCCTTACAATATATTCTACCCCATCTTTGGTGATTTGGTATTTGTTCTCATGACGAAAGAAAATGGCTTTTCGATCATATAAGTATGGACTCCCTAATACCATGCCACAAATAACCAAGGGTATTGCATCTAGCACTACTTCATCCACTGGCTTAGAAGCAATTACAAATTTCACCTTACACTGTTTAGTTACATTTAATTTTGCATGATCATGTATCCATCCCAGTGGGTAAGGTTTTGGATGTGGTTTTGTTTCCAAGCCAAGTTTCTTTAACAAGGATTCTGCAATTAAGTTTGCTTGAGATCTAGTATCAGACAGAGTATCTACTTTAGTATGATTCACCACAACTCTAATATGAAATAACTCAATTCTCTTTCTTTCATTAGGAAGGGACTCATTTACTGAACTAGTGCCTTCATGTGAATCAGAATTAACATGTTGTGTAAGAGTACCTTTTGTTCCCGCGACTGTGATCAATGCTTCATCTCTTGAGTCAAACCAAGGTCTTGCTGCACAGCTGCTACCATATTTTGTTTTCCCTTTCCTACAAACTTCTTTGGTCACTTCCTGGATGCATTTTACAACAATGATCATCATCATGACCTTCCTTTTTGCAATGGCTGCAATAAGGCTTCTCTCCTTCTTCTTTCTTGGATGACGCTGTCTTCTTTTCCTTTCCTTTCCACTTTGCTTTTGGTTTGCCATTGGGAGGTTTGGAAGGTGGTTTCTTTGAATGATCATCTCTGTCATGTTTGCCCCTGTTCTCAATGTGAATGGCCTTTACACTGGCCGCATCAATGGTGGTTGGTTCAAACAATAACAATGAATGCCTAATATAACTATGTAACGATCCAATATATTTAGTTACTATTTCAGGTGTATCAAGTGCAATACCCAAATTAAGTGCTTTCTTCCTAAATTATTCTGTAAAACTCTGAACATCCTGCCCTTTGCCATGCCTTAAATACTGCGAGTTCATTAAAGTTTTTTGCATGTAACCCAATGGATAAAATTGTGCTTTTAATGAAGAAATGAAATTAGGCCAAGAAGAATAAAGATTACCCACATCCTTACTGCTTTGTACTTTGCTCTCCCACCAAATGAGAGCGGTGCTGGTTAATTGGAAAGAGGCCAACTAAATCTTTTCTTCATCCTCCACGATCTATTGAAACCTGCAGTAGATCTCAATCTGCCTAATCCAATTATTAAGCTTTTCTTCATTGCTTTCACCATTGTACACGGGGAGATCAAATTTAACATCTAATTTAAAAAAGGGAATTTTAGATGCATCTTTGGAATTTCGATTATTATGATGGTGAGAAGAAGAAGAACTTTCACTTGTAGAAGGAGAAGGAGGTGGATCTCCCCCATCACCTCCATGTACTGAACCTTGTCCTTTTGGAGCTTTCCCCTCTGCATTTTCCTGCTTTTCGAGCTTTGAGAACAACTTCTCAACACGATTTGCCATCATATAGACTAAGGTCTTGCAAAAATTGAGCTCCTCCTCAAACCCAACCTCTTCATCTGCCATGTTTCTCCTTCAATGTGCACACCCCACCTTGGGATCGAAAGACTGCAATTCCCCTTCGCCTCTTCGGAGCCTGTTTCTCGTTAGCATACAAACATGCAATTCACATCTAAAAACACTTGCTCTGATACCACATGATCTAGGTTATCTTTTGTTTATAGATGCATGAAAAGAATTACATAAACAATTTGTAGCTTAACCAAAGAGAAACTTAAATGTGCACATGTGAGAAGAAGAAGAAGAAACACATAAGCATGACAAGAAGACACGAAGTTTGATAACAGATTTTGTCTCTCCTAGACTACGTCTTTGGGCCCTGCTTGATGAATGGGGAGGCCTTCATTCATTAAAAATAGCATTAAAAGAAGTTACATGCATCAATTTACAAAATGGAGCATTATACCTCCATGCTGAAAAGTGACCGAAAATTGGAGAGTTCTGTTGCAGAAACTGACACTGCCAATGGATTCCCGTCGCCGAGAGGTGAAAAATCCATATAGAACTTGCCCAATTCTGAGACTGGACGAAAATCACCCTCCTGCAAAAATTCTGCTCAGGGAAGGTTCCACCACCTTGTCTTGAAATTCGTGTCGCTGATCTTCCCCATTTGGCAATGGTAAAAAAATGAGTTTTAAATAATACTTGGGTGGATTAAACCATAAGGTGGTTATGGTTTATTTTTACCAAAACCCACTTTTGAAATAACCATATCCCAAATTTACCCAATCGTATTCTATACATATATATAAAAAATTATATTTGTTTTTAATTGGCTGTACTTGAGGTTTTATGCTCGAGTTGTCTATAATGCGACTTTTTGGAAGCCTTTTTGGTGGGTTTTTCCGGTCAAAATCCGGCAGCAATTTATTGGAATCGCAAGTTTGATAGCTAGTTTCTGCACAATCAAAGCGTCCCAGGGGTTTTTCAGGGTGCTGAATCCAAATATGCAGTTAAAAAACCATTTTAACTGCAACAAATCAAGATTTAATCTCAATTTCTTCCGCCGGATTCCGTCACCAGAATCTCCAAAAGGTCACATTATAGACAACTCCTTTATGCTCTGTACGTGGAGGATTTCGACTGTCACCATATCTCCTTGTATCCCGTGCGACCATATCCGTGAACCATATGTTGTGTTGGTTGGTCGGTATGCCATAAATGGCATACGACGTTTTTTTTTTTTTGAATCTAGGATAATCGGTAACTGGTGAGAGTTATCTTGAACAAACCCAGGATCAAATCTAACTGGCTGCCACAATAAACCTAGGCTACGTGAAACAACCTGCAAGCCACACAATAGCAGGAAACTTATGCCCCAACAAGATCCGAGACATCCGCTATGGGGTCACCTACTCTTCTAGCCAAGACACAACATGCCATATACTCAATGAGATTTGAACCTTCATCTTGTGGGTTTCACCCAACGAAACTTACTGTTAAACCCCATGTCACTGTATGGCATACGATGGTTTTGACTTATATGGAGTGTGAGTGTTGGGTCTGTGCCCCAAGGGCCAACCCACCATCCCTTGACCCACCAATATTCCGTTGGAACCTTACCATTCCCTTTAGAATGGCTTGGATATTATTAAAGGTTTGTTTACCTCCACGTGAATGGGGGTGGATTAATATATACATTATGGTTTTGGTTTAACCATATATGTAACCATATTTCCATACGTGTTAACCTTGCCATGTATTTGTTATACGTTGGTTTTTTGTTTTATGGTGTTTAATATAACCTTGCCACGTTTGGTTGTAACCATATTGTTATATGGTATATATATATATTTTGGGTTTGATTTTTATATGGTTATTTTAATAACTATAAAACAAATTTTGTTATATAGTTATTTAATAACTCAAAAATGATTTTTTTGTTCTCTTGTGCAGGTCTAGAAGGCCAATGGAGGGATGCCAAGTGTCAAGCTGCCATGTGGGTCCCACGTTCTGACTGGGATGCCATGTGGCGCACTGTGAGCCCCATTTTTCCTCTGCCATACCAATCTTTGAGGGGCTCTATCTTTTGCATACGAGCTTAGATTGACGAACCGTTTGTGCCATTGTGACAAGGAAGACGAGCCCTTTCAACTGATGCCATCAACTACTCCTTTCTACCATTTGGAATTTCGAGCCTTTATCCATCCCCTTGGTGTCTCGAGATCCTCCTGGATGAAAAGAGTTTTGGTGGATATTGCTAATTCTATAGGTTCCATCATGTATTTGAGTGCCAATATCTTGGGGGAGAGGGACAAGCACATTACCTGGATACTAGTGGAAGTGAATTTCTCAAGGTGGGGGGGAGGCTTCCTATATGCATTGATTTGGAATCAGGTGCTACTATAATTAGGCATCAAATTAACTACTAGGGGAATCCTTTTCAATTCCTCCTATGTCAACACACTTGTCATCTCATTAATCGATGTCCTCTTTGGAATAGGCTTCGGCTCGGTGGTCTGCAGTGGAATTTGGCTCATGGTCATCGTGTGGACAAGGATTGTGTGCATCATTCAACTGCGACACATGCATGTACCAATATTTCTTTTGATTCTAATTTAGATGGCGGTTCCTTAGATCACTTGTTGTCCTCTTTTTCTATGCCCCCTTCTCCTTTGGTTGACCTGGCTCCCCCTAATATGGTGGTCAATGGTACGTATCCCCCCCCAATAATCAAACTCTTGTACTTTGATGGTTTCACATGACATCCCCCCATTTCAAATTGTACTCCCACCTCTCTCTGGATTACCAAGCTCACGACATATCGCTTGTCTTCTTTACTCAAATTTTCATCCAATCCATCATATTCTCCCTCGAGTTCTCCTCTGCCTCATTAGCCCTCATATTTTAGTGCATGGCATCCCTGAGGTGCCTCCTCATCCCCTCAGATTTGGGGTGTTTCCCTTCCCTCGAAATCCACCTCGTTGGATTCACCTAGGACTTGTCCTTCTCATATTTCTCGTCAGATGGATTCATATTTTATTGATTCATCCCCTCATAACTTGGTGGAAAACGATATGGATCTCGTCATGAGAAATGCTGTCATGGATCTCCAAGCGTTCTCCATATATAAGGAGGATGTTTCTCACAAGTCTCTGGTCATTAGCCATGGATCAATGCTCAATATTATTGTTTGTCAGAAGGGTAACATAGGGAGTAGACATTTTTGAGGAAATCCCCTTGCAAAATCTGTAAATGTTACTCTAGATGGCACCCTGTTGTAGCAGTTGCAACACCCCCCAAAATTTTGGCCTACACTTAAATTTTGGAGCCTATTGTGGATCCTGTGATAGATCATTCCTTAGTCACTTCTTGCTTAGCTCATGATTTCAAGCTTCCTGCTTAGATCTAAATTGTCATTCACACTTTTATCTTTATATAGCAAGTGTCGTCTTTAGGCATGGGAATTATTGCTTATCATGCAAAGGGGAGTTTTGGTTCAAGGGTAAATATTTGTGAAAATGAGTTGTTCTCATCATATAGACATTTTTTCACTTATTTCCAAAGTTTCACACACTATTACACAACCATCGACATTATCATCACAAAGTTTATCTTCAGTGTTGCACTTGTTGTAAGTTTATCTAATGTTGGTACTTATTATATTTTATAATGGATTTTCTTAAGTTCCATAAAAAATACCATTGAAATATACTATGGGTAATGGATTTTCTTAAGTTTTTAGATAGTTTTCATTATAAAAATATCATTGACATATACTATGGGCTATGCAATACAGTGGACTTCTAAACCCCGTGCAAGAACTTTATAGAGATCCAATCTATCAAAAATAACTATAACCCCAATCATTGTCATACTATCATTATGCAATTCATCCATTAGTAGAGAAATGTTTTCTCCCTCTAACATAACTTTCTCATATTATAAGAGGTTTCATCGGTGACACTTTCACTTAATGCAAAAATAATTATTTTATTTATTTAAAAATTTGATTATATATCCATCCATGTGTTACCCTCTCACTAAGGATCTACCAAATTATTTACTTGAATTCTTATTTTAAGAACATAATTTCCCTCACCCCAACATGATTTCGTATTTCTTCTCCTAATTTTCTCTTGATCCCCCTTTCACACTCCTTATTTTGTGTTCATTATTGAAGTCAATTGGCACGTCTCAAATTTGCTTCTCCGACTATACCCTAATTTATCTCAAGTAAAACTTGTGGATGGAGATCATTGTGTTGTGCTCTTTCCTCAAGAATGTTCTCTCATCAAACTAAATTTCTCTAATTTTAAATTATTACTCATTAATTTCACACATCCCCCTCTTTTCTTAGTGATGTTTAATTATGCTAGGATTAATGTTTGTAATTAGAGTATAGTTCCCTTTCCCCTTTTTTCTCTTAGAACACTTATATGGTTTGGGTTTATTTTAAGGCACATTACCTACCTTAGATTTTCCAAACATGAGAAGGGTAGAGTTAGTTGGTCCATTTTTTTATAATTCTTCATATTATCCCTTTATTTGAAGGTTTACTCTTGATTTAATTAATTTGATTCTAAAACCTCACTTAATAAATGGTGTGAAATAGTAATCATAACTCTATGATTATCATACCTTAATTATATTTCAACTTCTTCTCTTGATGCCAAGGTTGTCAAGTTAGTCATGCCCTTCAAGAACTTCCCTTTAAAGTTTCAAGTGTGTCATTCCAATCTATTTCTTCTTAATGTCAAATGTTCTAAGTTAGTCTTGCCCTTCAAGTACTTCCCTTCGAAGTTCCAAGGGTGCCATGAAACTTTCCCTTCACACATCGTGTGAATACGAGGGGAAAATGTTGGGTGCAACAATGGATACCATTGTCATCTCCTATTCCGTCGTCTATAGTGATAGTAATGGTGTTGGGGATCGAGGAATACATCTTGATGTGCACACCCTACCAAATCATTATGACGAACCCATTTTGGAGTTTCCACTCATTTTTATACTTAGAAAGAGGTGAAATCTCTCTACAGAAATATTTTCAAATCTACATCCTTAACAAAAAAAAATAGAATAAAAATTTATAAACACATTATTTTTTTGTAGCAACCAATTCCATGTAACGAAGAACTTAATAACTATAAAAATCAATCAATGCAACTCAAAAAAATTATAATACTTCTATATCTAATCATAATTTTTATTTTTATTTTAAATCAAATTTGATTCATTCTAACAAAGTTGATGAAAACATTATTTTCTTCTAAATTAATTCCAAGTAATAAAAAACATAACTGTAACAATCCATCAAAGGAAGTATAATGATTTTATATGTAATCATAATGTTAATTTTTTTTAGTGTATTATATGTAATAACTATATGCGTTAATAAATTCAATCCATTTTTTTTTTTAATCATAATCATAATTTTAATTTTTTAAATGGAATACTTATTCATCAGATCACGAGGATGCCTTCATTCGTAATCTTGAAGTCTCTGATCATGGTTGCCGTGACCTTTTCATTAATTCATTTGGTCATGATTCAGATTCTTCCATTGTTGATCTTCCTAAGCCACTGATCTTTGATGATCCATCTTCTGATGAATTGGAACCTCCCCAAGTTGTTGAGGCACTTTAGCCCAATATGATGGTTATGTCAAGTTCTTGTAGCCTTGAGGTTAGTTCCACTTCTAATCAGAAAATTGTTAAATCTATCTAGGCTCCTCATCACTTTGTTTTACATGTTGAAAATCAATCTATCTTACAATCTTTGCATCCTCCATCTATCTAACACTATCCCATCGCTTAGTAATTAGAGGATTCATATGTAGAAAGCACTGTTGCAAAATGGAAATTTTCTTTTTTCTTCATGTTTTCTTGTTTTTCAAGTTTGAAACTATGCGTTTGCATCTGTTCGACTTGCAATGGGTTTGAACAACATGGTACATTCACGTAGTGCCTTTCATGTGCTTTATGTTTTTACTTTTCCGTGGGTGCATTCAAGCTTCGGATGTTATGGTTTGTATTGGATTATCTTTATTGCTTGTTGGTATGCTTGTATATATTTCTTGACATGCATTCCCTCACCAACATAGGCTAGCTAATGCATCGGTGGCTTTATTAGAAGTATCACTTTACGTATGTCTAGCCTATGCTCTGTTTAGGTTAGGAGTAGGAGTAGTGTTTCTTTTATTTATTATTTATTTTATTTTCTTCACTTTTCTTCTTTTTTTGCTTCATTTATTTCCTTAAGTTTGTTGTCTTTTCAGTTGCAAGTTAGCTTCTGCATGAGACCATGTTTGGATTCTTAGAGAAGAATGGTGAAGTCCAAGAGTAAGTTGTACTACTTTCAATGATTGTTTATCTATCTATTCCCTCTCTTTATGTGAATTGTGAATTTATTTTAGTCGATGATACTCCAATGGAAAGTACGTCCCTTTTAGAGAGAGTCATTGTGAAATCTCGATGCTTTCACTTTTAACTAGTACATCCTACTCTAATCGATTTTCTATTTTCGCTTAATCCTTGTCAGCTAATTTGATTAGAGTAAGGAGAGGGGGAAAAACTTAAAAAGTATGTCAGAGGTATATATAAATATCCTTCTCTAAAGGGACAACCTCTTCTGCTCTTAATAATTCAAGATCCCTCTTTCGCGCCATGAAAAAAACAATTTCTATGCACAGTTCTTTGAAAAAATAAAAATGAAGAAAATGAAAAATGAAATAAAGGGTGAAAGAAGAGAAAGGATTTTAGTTCTTTGAAAAAATAAAAATTAAGAAAATGAAAAATGAAATAAAGGGTGAAAGAAGAGAAAGGCTTTTAGTGGAAAGAGGTGAATCTTGTAACTCTATTAGGGTACTTTCCAGGCTCGTTAGTAGGGAAGTAATGTTTTTTTTCTTGAAGTTACTATGTCAAGGTAATGTTTAGGCCTACTAGTAGTGGAGCAACACCAAGGATGAAAACTAAGACTCTGACAATTTATTTTACTGCAACTATATACTCCTCATCCCTAATCAAAACAACTCAGTTTGACATGGCTTGGTATGGGTGCTACTGATGAAGAGAATGGTAGGGACTATATCTTTAACTCAAGCTAAGTGAAGAAGATATGATAATCAAAGAGCTGGACAATAATTTTGCAAGGGTTAGACCTGTTTTGCATGAGACGAGATCCATACAGAGAGCTGGAGTACTATCAGTGTGTCGCCAGTGTTGTAGTGGCTACAACCACCCTCCAATTTTTATCCTATGCTTCAATTTTCGAGCTTCCTTCTTATCCACAACAACTCATCTCGCATTGATCTAGGTATTCATGCTTTGCATGAGGCTTACCTTTTCATTTTTTCTTTTGTTTTTTCACTTAGCTGATCGCTTCTAAGTCACAAGCCGATCTCCCAACTTTGTCTCACAGTAGTTCTCAGCTCAGCTCTAGAAACTGCACCATCCTTGAGGGCAAATAGCCTTGATGATAAGAATTATGTAGTCTTAATTTCCCATGAGCCTTGAGCTTAGGAACTACGTAGTCATGGGAGGAAGCCCAACAGTGAGCCTAGAAATTATGCAACCCTCACTAAGCTCAAAATTGTGCAATGCACTTAGCTAGAAAGTTACCTAGTTCCCTAGAATTGCATAGTCTTTCACGAGAGTGTGCATGGAAAGTTTTCCCAAAAAAGAAAAGTAACAAAAAGAAATAAGCATTTGTATAAAAAAGGGATCTATTTTTAGTATCTCGAAGGAGGAAATTTCATTAATTTTTAGAAACCTTTGCCCAATTGTTACCTTTTCCTTGATTTTAAGCATGTGCGTCACAAACCATAATTTATAAAAATATATTTAATCTATGCTTCTAGAGATCAGTTTAACACTTAATATTGGAGCTCTATCATTACTGACAAGATGAAGGAACCTTTGGTGTGATCATTGTTGCTTTTCTAGGTGATTTTTTCTTTTGTCGTATTTTGTCACCTTTTCTATCGTTTTTTTTCATCTGGATTATGTGAGTGTTGTTTCACTAGTTTCTCTTCATTTCTGTTGGAATTTTCACTTGTTTTAACTTGTAGAAGTATGTTTTTAAGTTTTACATTTCCTTCCCAAGGGTCACATTAGTTCTCATGTGTTTGCACCAATGGTTGTCATTGCGATGACTCTCCTCACTTAATTGATTTTTCTTCCATTTGATTAATTGTTGAACTTGATTCACATGAATTTATTCACATTTCATATTTGCACTCAACTTCACACTATCTCTCATATCTTCTTGTTTTCCACACTTCCCTTGGGAAGAATTTCTTTTACCTTGTCTAGTTTTCACTTTGCTCAGCTGGCATTGTACAATCCTAAGGCTCAATCTACAAGATTTTCCTCTGGAATTGCACAATTCAGAATGCAACCTATCTCCAACTATGCACTGCACAGTTTGACGAGCGAGTTTGTCTTCTTAGCCACTAAGACTGTGCAATTCACAGTCTATCATAAGCCTTTGCCTAGGCTGAATTGAACATTACACCATTTCAAGCCTCAAGCTCCCACCTTCGTTGGTAGGAATGCAAAGTGCATAGTTCCCATAGGTGGTCAGTCCTTCTTTCCAAATAAAATTGCACAATACTCCCCATTTGATGCCATGTTTTTTGTGTGAACTTTACTTGTAAGTACATTTACTTAAGACTGACATTTATTGCCATGAGGGTCCTTTTTGTCCCATAAGTACAACAGTTGTTGAGAACCTCTCCAACAATCACTGTTAACATGAGATCTAAGAGAGATGCTTCAAAGGAAACCACTTAGAGCAGCACTGGGGAAGTAGTTGAGAAACATTCAGTTGATTTTCTAGTGTATGTGAATGCTCAGTTGTTTTAATAGAAAAGGGATCATCATTGTCATGGAAGAAGATTAAAGATGATTTTTCAAAGGAATTTGAGGCAAAATTAGACGACTGACATGTATATCTTAACATCTAATAGTCAGGGCTATAGAAGGTTGCATTCAGGTATCCCACCTTCCTGTGTGCATATATCAACAACTGGATTGTCTCAAAAATTGATGAGAACACCATGACATTTATCAGTGCCATCGGGAAAAATATTGCCACCTTCTGAGAAAAAGACTTTAAAAAAATGTATCACTTGCTAAACTAGTAGAGCACATGCACTCACTCTTCTATGCCACCCACAACTATTTGAACACAAGAGACATTGTCAAACATTGGGTGAAATAGCCATCAAAGTTTTGAAAGACACCCACCCATGTGTATAAGATAAAGTCCCTCAGGAGATCTTACCAGTGCTTGGTTATCTTTTCTTTCAGAATTCATGCTCAAGAGAGAACGAAAACGTTTCATGCAGGTTGGGCAGTCTTATTGGACCAATTGGTGAATGATGGGAGGTCATTCAACTAATTAGATATGTTTTCTCGACTATTGAAGGCCCATGTAGAATAGACTCAGAATCCACCCAAGGGTGAGTGAGAAATATTCCATATGTCTGCATACTTACTAGATGCAATCTGTGTGCAAAAGCAATTCCCTATCATGAACTGGACGTGGAAACCATGAGGAATTTCTGTGCACATCTATTTGAAGTTTCTTTTGAAATGCAGTTGTCAAGGAGTAATGGCATGACTAACTGGACACTTCATCATCCCATTATAAAATCTTATCTTTGAAGAAGATTCACCTTGCTTGTTGTGAGAATAAATGTAGGAGTTATCAAATATTATAGATTGGTATGCCTCACCAGGTGGCACCTTCATTAGAGTGTTTTGTCGAAGAGAAGCCTATGCATGTCTTAACAAGGTATGCCACTAATAAATTGATCATATAGGAAGTATCATACCATCTTACCATAAGGTTGTCAACAGAACTGCATAGGAAGAAGAAAGAACCATGGCCCATTATTCCTTTGCATATTCGATTATACGAGATAAAGAACTTGAAAGTTACAGATGTCAAGGCTAAGGAGATAGTGATATTTGAATTCCACACTCGAGAATTTAGTCTATATGATCCCCATAGTATTTCCAAGGACCAATGTACAAGAGTTTACTTTCTATGGGTTAACAACCAATTTCATTGGATAGAGGAGGATCCTTAGAGACACTGTTACAATGGCTCCAAACTCAGTGAGCCAGTCAGTTTAGCATAAACTTCATAGGTTGCTTGAAAGATTAAAACAACTCTAGAAGCAACAACAGCAAAAGGAAATAATCCCATGTAGGACAAGGGAAAAAGTAAGATTGATGATATTCCAAAGGGAGAACAAAGATACAAAATGAAAGTGGATCCTATTCTTATGAAAGAAGCTTTGGAAGTAGAAGCAAGGAGGAATAAAATGATGCATAGATCAGAGTAGAGGTTATAGGAAGAAGAACTGGAGCTTCAAGATACATAGTAGAATTTGATGGAAGAATAAGAGTTAAGGAGGAAAGAATGAGAAGAGAAGTATAAGCAAGAAGAAGAAAAAAGGAAAGGTGTAATGATATAGGAAAACATGTCGATAGAAGGTGAAAAGAAGGAACGTGAAAAACCAACAACTGAAGAAGAACATGAACATATGAAGGATCAGGGCCTTGCTCAACATATTGAGAAACTGATTTAAGGATAGACATGGATATTGAACATGAGCCATAGAATGAGGATATTAATATGATGTCGAGAGCACCACAGGTCATTCCTCAGTCTCCACCAACTTAAGCAACAGAGCCAACTTGAGCGAACAAGGAGATATTTTTCTCCATGATGATGATCTGGTAATGAATGTGTACAATATATTATTGGATGAGTTCCAAAGGAGGATTGTACAAGCACGAAGAAATCACCTTCCAGATAATCATGCATCACCTACACTCATTAGAGAAAGGGTGATAGAATGGGACACCGAGAAGCATTCAAATTCAATTTCCGAATCCAACTTGGCCTATGCAAGAGAAACAAGATTAAATGTCCAGTATTTGACGATAGAGAATGAGCAACTCGCACAAAACTTCCAGGCCTCCATGAAAGAGGAAGAAAAACTCTCAGAAGCAACATGGAATGAAGTTTCCACATAGGTTTACTTGGAGGAGATGAGAGTAGTGATACTTGTTGAAGTATCAACAATTGGAGAAACCATGTGAAAGGTCTATGATGGTTTGTCATTGTACATAAAGAAGTTGTTTGTTTTCATGGCTTATAGAAGCAGAGAAAAGAGTTTGTTAAAATTATAAAAAACATACAAGCTACCATTGCCTATGTATAAGAGTGGACAATGTGATACAAAGGGGCACCACTTGACTTAGTGAAGAAGATGAAGCCATAGGTAGAGCTAGAGAAGGAAAATGTTTCAATGTTGATTCAAAACAACAAGAAACTCGCCTCATTCATTGGCATCATTTAGGCCTCATATGTATGATTATTCATCAGTTTGGATGTCTTCGTAAGAACACACCAGATCCCATCAGTCGGTTCACTCACCAAAGCTAAGCCTAAGAACCAAGTTTGGCAGGAGGTCGAAGAGTACTTGGAGCAGCTAAGATAGAATACTACAAGGGAAGAGTTGAAGCTGAATAGGAATAACATGTATAATTTCATTGGTGGTCTGGTCAAAGTTAGAAAAATTTTGCTTATGCTTCAGAACGAGTTGGACATAGGTTCCAAGATAGTGTACCTAGATGCCATGGAGGTTAGAGTCTGCTTCTAGCAAGACACCATCACGCGATTTGTGGTTTCCATCACAGAATAACAAGCTTGGCACCAATATGTGACCAAGAAGCAACAAGTTGAGGCTGCTGAGCTAGATTTCTCCCAAACTATAGCATCATAGTGTCATATCTTGTTAGGTTGTCAAGTTGTCTCTACCCTATTTTGCCTTATATGAGAAAAAGTGTAAAATGTGATATTATTTGTGATTACATTGTACCTGAAATTCCAAGTGCCAATATTATAATATGAAGAGTCATCATGTAATGTAATGTGTCATTTTGTGAAGAAGTTGAAGATTCATGAGGGTAGTCCATAGGTCACAAAGGGGAGTTGAAGACTCGCCCCATCTTGTTATAAATAGAACCCCATAACTCATGTAACAAGATTTTGGGTGCCAAGGTTTTGGATAGGCTTAGGTCTATAAAGAGCTTGGGAGTATTGTGAAGAGCCTTGGCTTCTCAGTTAAATAGAGTGAGTATACGTATTTGGAGGATCATGTGTTCTTAACTATAATGTTCCACTATTGGGGCTAGTTGTTGTCAATGGTGTATGTATGAATGGAAATTTCACTTATAATAATGAAATCAGAGCCAACATGCTTTCATGCATATGTTGTGAATATAATAGGACTATTCTTGTTGTATTTACAATGTATGTTATTTAACTTACACATATTCTTATGAACTATTCCATTTGAATCTATATGAATCTTGTCGAATGTGTGTTGTTGTATTAATTCATCATTTTAACTTTTCAATTATTCTACATCTTAACTTATGATGTCATTATGCTCTTGTGTTCCTTTCAAGGTGTGTACTATTACATGCTTCCAAGGGGCACACTTCCTTTTCCCTTCATGTTTTGGAACCTTCATGCATCACACTTGACTCTCTAGAGGGTCACACACTTTCTCTGACTTGAAGTTATCATACTTCCCTCTACGCATTTCCGCAGTCAAGCCATAACATTACCATCCAATGTTGGGAGTCCTACTCCAAATGTTGTGAGGTCTAGTTGGAACTTCATATTGAGGAGATCCCCTTAACGTTGGCGAGTCTATTACCATCAACAAAGTTTAAAAATTCAAGGCTACAAAATATATTTTGAATCCTTAAATATGCATCAGGATGAGGAAATAGCTAAATTCTTACTTTGAGTGGATGAAATAGTCAATACAATAATAGGACTTCATGGAATAGTTCTTTATTCATTTGTAATTTTAAAAGTGTGTCCACTATCAACTAAATTACATATACAAGTATCCCCATGATACATAGGAAAAATGGAACATGGTTTTATTAATAATATAATATGTATATATATATTCTGGCAAAGCTCCCACCAGATTATATTATCTTGTAAAATTATGGAGAATAACTAGTAAAAAATGGGGAATCACTAAGAAATCCAAGGGTTGTTACGGTTGTTTGGCACCAAGAGGGTATTTAAGAAAAAATAATAAAATATCTTGACTACATTGCTAGCGAATCAGAAGAGCTTGACTAGTTACCATCAAACATGCCAGTCTAGTGACGAAATCATACAGATCTAGAACCAACAGTTTTCGCCTAACAATTTGTTTTAGAAGTGATAGTGGAATGATAGTTGAGATACTCTCTAAATTTATAAAGTGTGGATGTTTGAGAATAATCTTTGTATTTGAATGTCTCAAAAGCATAACAAGTAAATTAACAGGAGACTGCATTAAGGGATTGTCCTCTCTTTCCTGAAATTTTTAGGACCATATTAAAAATTAAGGAGGTAATATTTCTACTGTGAATGTTAATATATTGAAAGGGAAGTCTCAATACTCACACCAAACATTTCAAAGAATGTGATATAACTCCCCCATACTTAGATTTTAGACAATGCCCTAATATTTGTATAAATGAGTCTAAGATCACTATTAAATATTAATTAGTCTTATCTACATTTAGTTTTTCATATGGTTCTCATGAAGTCTCAGTGAAAACACTAAAATTAGATACCTATTGGGTGTATGTAGCTTATCATCAGTAGATCCCTTCATTGAATTTTTATATGATTCCAATGATCTTGAAGATGCTAGGCTAGGTT
The DNA here is from genome assembly GCA_031772625.1 of Pinus tabuliformis. NCBI lineage: Eukaryota > Viridiplantae > Streptophyta > Pinopsida > Pinales > Pinaceae > Pinus > Pinus tabuliformis. The sequence continues at coordinate 1,210,095,256 of CM062804.1, read as the reverse complement.
TAATAAACAAAGATGTCTTCCTACCCATAATTTCTTCCACCATACCATCCTCAATCAATCCATATACAAAGAAAACCAAATATGTTTGACTTAATGATGCATTAGCCCGAGGATTGGTTGATAAATAGTGTAACATGGACTCAATCTTAAGTTTTTCTTTTGGTGTAAGTGCTCTATGGAGATTGCATATAACACATACCAAGAATGTACTAGCATGCACAGAGAAAGTAATACTCTCATAAATTAACTGTAAACTTTCAAAATAATTGGTACTCCTTGCCTCCTTCATTTTGAAGGAAATTTTTTCAACTTCGTTTCCTTCAGTGAATTCTCCTGTGATATCATTATATCCAACTTCTAGAAGTTGTTGCACACAATATTCAATATCTCCAATGTCCATGGAAGATGAAACTTTCGATAGGATGAAATTGATAGTACAACCTAAAACATGCAATTCATAACCGCTTGTTAATATTGTATGTAGTGTTTTTCCAACAAATTGAAAATGTTGGGGGTCCTAATTCCTTCATGCATGCAACTAAGGAAGACCTGGCCTCATCTCTTACAAAATGATGGTCGACTCTTCAGCAGATTTCCAAAATATTGTATAATACAAGGAAGTTCTAATTCCATTGTTTCCAAAAGCATAAATTTCAATAGCTTGAGTGAAGAATGGCTATCTAAAATATTAACCACATTTGAAAGAGATATCATCACTTATCTATCTCAAGTAGAACATAATTTTGTAGATGTTCATCTATTTTAGGGGAGATAATATTTTTGTTATCATCATTCCTCCTTAATTCCATATATGGCTTATCAAATATTGTTTCATCATTCTCAATTTGATGATCATTTTTTTCTAGTTCTATAGTTGAGGACATTCCATCAATAAAATGAAACTTATCTAATATAGAAAAAATCAACCGTACAAGTATATTGTTATTATCTTCCTCGGGGAAGCCATCATTTGAAATGTTGTCATTAATAAACTAAAGTAAGAGTCCCATAATATGTTACCATAAAATGAAGGGTTTCTAACAAATAATTCTCAACATTTCCCTCTCTGTCACATTTGGCCCCAAACAACAAACTAAAAAATAGTGGCACAAATATTTGCATGATATTTCCCTTCATAACATTCCATATACACTAGAAATGTCAATAGATTCTAGTAAGATCTAGTAAGAAAAGGAGAGAGAAAATACTAACAATATCCCACTCCAATTGTTGAAAAGTGTGCAACAAGAAATGCTAAATTTAGAAAGTGCTAAAAATAGAATTGCTAAAAATATCATGTCCAAAAATAGCAGTTTGGCCAGTGAGCATTTTGGCCACCTTGGGTGAGAGGTGAAACTGCTAAAAATAACATCTTCTAAAAATAGAATTTCATGGTCCCTTCTTATTTTTAGCAATCCCTAGTCTAACTATAGAAAGTAAAATTGAATTTGGTCTTACCAATAGTTTGATTATTAATTAATTAATTCTTCATGAGTTAATTAGTTATGGAAAATTAAACTCGAAGACTTTGTGAGAACATGCAATTAGTTGCCCCACTGATTGAGGAATTTATCCTTGATTCTCTCCATTGATTGAGGAATTACTTGTATGAGTTCTATAATGAGAGGATCAGTTGACTTAGTCAAGTCCAGTTAGATTATTTTAACAAGTTGTTAAAATAATGAGATACAGTTAGTTAATGCTTGCATGCATGTGACAACAGTTTTTTCAGATAATTGAGTATTCTCTCGTGGATAAATGATGCATGGCAGTTCAGATAGAGACCCAATTGAGATCAGATGAGGGACAGTGTACAATCAGATGCTAGGATATTTCTAGTAAGTATTCCTTGCATGCAGGAGGAACTAGTGTCCTCATAAAATCTTATTTTTAATATAAATGGTTTGCTTGTCTTTTAATGGCAGAGTGTTTGAGAGCCCATCCATTTGCAGAAATCTCAATGGGAGAACCCTTAAGTTATATAGGGGGCATCCATGAAAGAAATCATTACTTGTCCTTTAATGACAGGGAGTATACGAGCTCATCCATTACATAAAGTTTATGGGGGAGCTGGATGTTTCATTTAGTGGCTTAAGTATTGCAATTACTTGTTGGTTTATTTGGAGGAAACTTGAAGAGCATATTCTACAATATTTTAAGCTCCCACATCATTGTTATCCTATTAAGTGCCACATCATTTTCATCCTAATATGTATTTGTTTGAATCATATAGTCTCTTCAATACGACATTATTTTTAATATAAATGGTTTGCCTGGCTTTTATCCTAATAAGTACCACATCACTGTTATCCTAATAAGTATTTTTTTGACTCATATAATCTTATTTTTAATATAAATGGTTTGCTTATCTTTTAATGGCAGAGTGTTTGAGAGCCCATCCATTTGTGGAAATCTCAATGGGAGAACCCTTAAATTATATGGGGGGGGGGCATCCATGACAGAAATCATTACTTGTCCTTTAATGACAGGGAGTATACGAGCTCATCCATTATATAAAGTTTATGGGGGAGCTCGATGTTTCATTTAGTGGCTTAAGTGCAATTATATATAGGTATATCTATCTTTGACCTTATGGGATTTTTGGTGTTTTGGATAACTTTTAGTGAATTTTGCAATGTGTTAGGCAATATTACTGCAGGGTATTTCATATGGTTCTATTCCTTCTTGATTTTGATTGGAAGTTGCAGAGGGTGAGCTAACACAGTTTTGACGGTTTAGTGAATTTGGAAATTTTTCAAACAATATTACTTCAGGGTGTTTCTTATGGTTTTGTTCCTTCTTGACTTTGATTGGAAGTTGAAGACAATACGCTAACATGGTTTTCAGGTAATGCTATGCATCTCTTCTACTAGCAGAGAAATGAACCTTTGTTTCTGTATGGAAGGGCAGGTTTCTGCCTTGTCTTGGTGTGGTTTTTGGATAATTATATGTTGAAGTTTCTCTTGATTATAGCCATACTCAAGTCGTTGTTTGCCTGATTTGGTGAATATATAGTATTTGGGCAAAATCTCTGGTAATGGGCTTCCACTTCATTTGTGGACTTCTAGGTTCTATATTAGACCATGTGAAAGGAGGTAGAACACCATGTAATTCTTACTTCCCAATGTCAATAATGGACATACGAGTCCCATCATCAAACATTTATCTCAAATTCAGAAGGAGCATGATGATACGTTGCTAATAAAACAATGTAACTGTATTGTTATGCTTTGGCAGTCTTTTTTTCATTCTTGGAGGCAATTAAAAGACAAAAAATCGTTCTTCTGTGTTTTAAATTCTAAAGTATGTTCCTATTTGTTATAACAAGTTACTTGCCAATTGCAGTGATGGAAACAACCACATTGCTAACTGCCAATTGTAGTGATGGAAACAGGTACATTGCTAACTCTTGGTTTGCTCAACCTACTCCAAAAGATCATCCATGGTGCTCCATGCCAAACCATGCTATGACTCCCCATATCTCTGGGACTACAATAGATGGCCAGATGTCTGATTTCATACAATTTCACCCCTTTGTCTCTAGCAATTTCTTTGATTGACAAACATACCTCATAAATAATTCAAAAAGTCAATTATATTGCATCATGGTCCATTGCACAAAGCTTTAATGCTGTCATTAATTCATCATTTTTGTCATCTTTGGAAGCAGAAAATAGGAATCATAAAAAGTACAGAGATATTCTTGAGAGTTTTCTGACTAATTGTTCATAAAACCTCTACTTCAGATAATGTATGTAGCTTGAACGCAAGATATTCTAGACAGATACTTCAAGGGAGAAGGTTTTCCTTTGCAGAATTATATTATGAAGGAAAGAAAGTTGGCCAGTCAATACCTATAAATAATACATGTTGGATGCTAAAGCAGATGATTCATCCTGTTGAACGCTGCTTTATCTGGAATAACAAGCAAGAGCCAAAGAAGAGCTTGCTTCTCTCAAATAAAACAATGCATCAAATATTGGACTCTCAAATACTTTCCTGAGACAAATGATGGTTCAAAGCATTATGCAGGAATAATTCATTCCATCTCATTGATTTTATAGGTTAGTAGTTTTGAAATAAAAAAAATATAAAATAGAGTGAAGTCAGCGCTTTAGTCCTTTATGGCTATTGATGCATGAAGTTGGCTCACAGATATTTCCCTTCACAGAATTATATTGTGAAGCAAGGAAATTTTTCCAGTCAATACTATTATAGACATTTTTGGGCACTGCAACCCAAATCCTAAATGTCCATAAAGCAAGGGCTCCTAAGTCCCTAAAAGTGTTGTTCCAACCCCTAAAAGAATAAGGTCAGCTGATCACATCATCTCCCAGAAGTTCTCCATGAAAAACTACTCAGAACTGGTCAAAACTGGACCATCTCACCTGCTCCATGGACAAAGTGCATTGCATCCCACCTAAATACACATATAGGGTGCAATGCATGTTGAAAAGCCCTTCTATGGGGTGCGATGGGCGAGAATGGACAAATGGGAGAGGCAGTGTGCGAGGTGGAAAATCATGGAATCTTCCAGAAACTTCTCCTGTGACACTTGCCTCCCTGAATTCGCCCAGGGATGAGTAAGAGATCATCATTCTCCAAGTGGAATCAAGAACTATCAGAGAGAGGACACCAATCAAACCCTAGAAGCTGACTCACCCGCCTTGCAAACATCTATATATGGATCCCTCATCCGAGAGACCCAGAGGCTAGAATTTTGTATCTTGTAAGGAAGTGCTGTTGGTTTCTTGCTGCAACATCATAGTGTTGGGTGATCTAAGTGTTTCATGAGGTGAAGAAGGGCTTCTTGCTGAGAGGATGACGCTGGGTCAGAATAATTGGTTGTAATCTTCCCCTGCTTTTTTTCTTGATATCAATAAAGCTATTCATGTTTTTCTCCATATTCTTGCATATTTTATGATATATGTTTGTGTGTGGTCAATATACATCTGATCTTATATTTTTTTATGCTAGTAGATCTCTGTTCTCGAATAGTATTGTGTTGCTTTGATTCCACAGGTGCTCTTTGAAGCTAGGCTGACGAGGAAGCAAGCGGCGAGGATCTATCAGAAGGGAGAGGAATCAAGTGAGGAACCAAGCGCAAGATTGAGGTTGGTGTCTTCATTCCTCTCTTATCTATTTGTCATAAAGGAATATGAAAGTAGCTTTACTTTGTTTGTTTCTAAGGTTGCTACCACCCTTAGTGGGACTAGCAGTTCTGCATAGACACTATTCCCGGTAACAAAATGGCGACTCCGCTGGGGAGCGACTAGATTGTTTGTTAGCCTATCTTTGTTTCTTTTATAAACTTACAGACGGAGCCTGAAGCCAAGCCAGCTAGCCTTCGAACTGCATTTGTTTTACGAATGCAAAGTAGATCAATGCTGCTTCAGTCAATCTCCAGGTTTTGTTTATGAATTAAACAATCGATCTACAAACAGACTAATTGCCCTGAGTGGTAGCTCTAGTAACCTCCTTAGATCCACCTCTGTGATTTGCATATACTGAACATCGCTTTCTTAGCTTAAATCCCCAAACTGGATTGCAAATTGTGAGTAAAAACTCATTCAAAGTCTCGTACTGGTACCATCGCACCCTGCCTTAAAGGCAGTCTGCTTGCATCGCACTTCCCGAGTGCAGTAGGTGCGCTGAAAGCAGAGATCCCTGTGTAACAGGTGCGCTGGTCAGATAAGGTTAACTCTACCTTAAGGCTTTGGTTTTTCACTCACTATTTTCAGTCCTATTCTGGAGTTTAGCTGTCTATGGTCAGTGTATCTCTGTAAAAACCCCCTTCCTTTACATCTTTCCACCTCCATAGTGCAAAGAACTGTAAGTGTTTTTATGTATTTTGCATCATTTTCGGTTCTCTTTTGCAAAAAGGTAGCGTAATCGAGTTGTCGTTCTTTGATTTGAAAGTGTCGCAGCTATCGTTTTCAGCCATAGAAGACAATCCCATTGCTCTTGGTAGTCGATTATATAGTTACTATTGTATATGATTCGAATTAGTAGTTTTTAAAGTGTCGAAAAGCAATTTTCATTTCTAAATCGCAAAGTGTCTCTCTTACTTTCACTTCATTTTGAGAAGAAATTTGTTGAGTATTTTTGCTTTGGAAATAATTCAGATTTGCACTTAGCTTTCTTATCATTACATACACTAAGAAGGCTGAAAAAAATACATGCATGTGCATTTTCATTTAGACTGCTTGTTGGTTTGATTTAGGACAGTGCATATAGTGTGTGCTCTATGCTCTATGTTGAAAGAAAATCATCTCTCTTTCTTTAGTAGCTAGGATTTTCATTGCTAAAAGAAGATTAAACGATTGTTTATCATCTTAGACTGCATTTTAGGAATTGCACATCTACATCACGCGGTGAACCTAAAAGGAAAATTTCTTAAGCAAGATCAACTATAAAATAAATTCAATGAATCTAAAAACTCTTTGGAACCTAACGCACAACATTTAGAAGTCTAGGCTAGAGACGTGTTCTGGCGTCGTAAAACGTGGTAAATGTTGTTTTCATTGTTGGTTGGGTGATTCCTCCACTTTGAGATGACAAGTGCCAATACGGACTTGTGCTCCCACGTACCATCGAGTATATATTGGGAGACCACAATAGGCTCTATCCTTTATCCATAGGAAGCCGTGTCTGCCACCCTATTAATCGCAATGCACTGAACACAACATTTGGGAAGATTGACTGCTGTAACGTAAAAAGTAATCTGCAGTTTTGCGATTGGTTTGGTAATCCCTCTCTCTAGACTTCCAGAGTAGTCTCTTTCGTTCCTTTTCAGACTCCTTAAAGGAAAAGGTCCATCTGAGCACTTGTCACTTTAATCTCATTAAAAATCGAAGGCGACTAGAGTCATCTTTTGTTTTTTCTCAACTCTTAAAAATTGAAAAAACAAGTTGTGTCAAAGCGTCTAAAATTTATTTTAAACGGAAAAAATATCACCTTTCCTACATTGATCTTAGGTTGAGGAAAATGGAGTCCACCAACCAAGGGATTCCCCTCGGGGGAAACCCTAGTCCTTTCTCCTCTTGGGGAGATGTTGGTGCACCTCATATGGCCACATTGTCACTTCCTGGATTGACGATCAGCTTGCCTGTATGGCTTTTCTCAACTTCTGTCGTTCAGAATACCGTAACTCCTGAGTAGTCAAGTCAGCAACTAAATGATACCAAAGTTACCCCCCAACCTTCTACTTCATCCAATTCTTCCTCTCCTCCTTCCTCTTCGCTTGATGAAGCTGGTAAAGGCAAAACTCAAGTAATTGAGAAGAAGAAGGAGAAGAAGAAGAAAGAGAAGAAGAAGAAGGAGCCAAAGGCGAAAAGAGGCAACCAAACATCAGCTAGTGAAAATCCACACACGCACTGACCAGGCCTAAATCGCCATGTTTCATTTGTAATGGAGACCACTATCATTGAGATTGTCCTTGCATCCCTCAGATCTTAAGGGACTGGTCTCCTCGTTTGCACAACCCGGTGTCATCAACCTTTGATGATCATGTCAAGAATACACCGTCAACTAGTGAAAGTGAAGTCTGTAGACAGAAAAGGAATTACAGATTTCCTTGTAAACTGTGTGAAGGCGATCACGCCATCCACCATTGTCCCTTCTTAGATGAGGCTAAAAGAGTTTTGGATGACTGTCTGGTTTCACCGTTACGGCTTCCATCAGGATATAAGAAACTCTTGCCAAGTCCATCACTAGTTGAAAATTCGGCTGACACGCCATTGTGGTCGGCCGAAACATTTATCATTGAAGATGAACCCTCTGAATCCATACCAGACGAAAGTCAAAAGGTTGAGATGGCAGTTGACCCGGTATTGCCTTCAGAAGATCCATCTTTAGATGATACAATCACCGAGGAAAATAAGAACGACACCGTTCAAATTCTCTTCGTAAACACAGACTCTGATGAACATAGGGACAGTCTACCCATTCCTTTACCGCAGGAAGGAAGTTCATTAGAGTCATACCCGACCGTCTATTCGGTCCCACCTCCAAGCAACCTAGTTGTTTCCTTCGACTGGAATCTGCTAGGCAGACCCCATTTATCGGCTAGTGTACCATTTCGAATCATTATACAAGCATACAAAATGGTCATGGACGGTACCATCATAGATGAAGGGGCGTCTGTGAGTATCCTTTCCTCAATAGCTTGGAAAGCGCTTGGTTCGCCATCACTTCTGCCTGAGATGAGAAATCTGACAGGCTTCGACAAAGGAACTAGTCGACCATTAGGGATCCTTCCCAATGTACCCATAACGTTGAGAAGGAAAACCGTTCACATAAACGTAATGGTAGTCCGAGGACCCTTGGATTATAATCTACTCCTTGGACGTGACTATATTTATAGCATGGGAGCCATTGTCTCCTCACTCTTTAGAGTAATGTGTTTTGCACATGAAGGCAGACTGGTCAAGCTCATAGACCAGCTGTCGTTTCCTGACTCACACATAGCTAATAGTCAGATACCTTCCCTAAATGGTCTTTTCACGCAAGGAATGTCTCATCAATTCCTAGTCCATCCATTTGATGAACGCGAGTGATTCGGAGGACATGAATGAAACCCAGGGGGCATGCACCCTGGCCTGTTTCGACAGGAAAACCTTGGGTATAGAGTAAATTTCCGCGGAGGATATATGACTAGTTTGACACACCCATCCGTTTAGGAAAATGGGATTAGACTGGAATAAGATTCCCTCGTCAAAGTTATGTGGGTGGAGGCATCTGCGCCACTCACCTTTGTTTATTTCGGTAGACATCGCCAAAGAAGTGTTTTATCCGCAGCACGGTTAGAACAATCTTTGGTAACCTGGAAATTTTTCACTATACCTGGGGGCATGCAAACCTTTTGGCGTGCAAGCGAAGAGCGACCATTTATTTTTTAAATTTATAGGTCCTCTAACCCTCTAAACTCGTAGGATTGGTTGTTTCCTAACTTGCATAAAGAAAGGTGCCGGAGCAAATCTTTGTAAGGTGCAAGCTCCACAAAAATGGCATCTTAGATGAGACATCCTTATTATACGACTGGATCGAGCAGTTTTAACGCGGAATTCAAGCTCGTTAAAAAATAAACATAAGCAATGAGCAAATGTTTCCCCCAGAGTTTAAGCTCATTAAAAAATGAACCAACTTCCGGTAAATAACCATCGTGAATGCCTTATCATCAGCCTTTGAAGCCTTGGTCGTGTTCTCATCATCACCTCCACTCTATATTGGCCGATCATTCACCTCCATTTGATTGTTTACCCTTTTGAGGAACAACTGTGAAAAGTGATACAGTTAGCCATCCTTGTGACACTGCCGTGATTGGAAAATTCCAAACCTTACCTGGAATCAGTTGCTATCCAAAATTATCACTCGTTCCTCAAAAAACGAGTCTCCTTTAAGCTCTTTTCATCTGACTCGTAAAAAATGAAAAGATTGCTGAGAAATTGGCCTCTCCATCTCGTTAAAGCGACCGGAAGTGCTATCCCTCCTTTAGATTTTAATCTTTTTGGACCCAAGGGATTATTACACAAAAAGATCGAGCGCTTGTCTTGTTCGGCTCGTTAAAATTACCGAAAATTCATCCCTTTCATATTTTTTTATACTTTTTCGGACCTAAGGGATTATATGACGAAAAAGGAACTATTGGAGTTTCCTTTACGTCCCTTTCAAACTCTATAAAATTGAAAAGGACCGAGTTGTCTTTGTCATTAAACTCATTAAAACCTAATAGCGACAAACTTGTCCTCGCAGACAAGACCAAGTTTCACTATCACTAGGCTCGTTAAAACATAGCGATGGGTTTTCTAGAAGGGCAGATTATAGAACAAGCATATGTTATCCTCCTCAAGCTTGAAAAAAATAAAGAGGTACTGGTCAGCAATGACTGGGGAAAATTGGAAAGAAAACTTGAAAAAAGTTTGTTGGGAGCAAGTCGCTCTTGAACATGACACTTTCACTCCGCATCCTAGTTCAGTTGGGTTGTTTCTTTCACTGGTCACATCACCATTGGTCCATCACACCATCCACATTTGGGGTTAACGCTACCAATCCATCATGTCAGTGTCGCCGGTATGTTCAAGAGAAGTCGCTCGGAGAATTCACCTGTGTCTCATCCACTGCAATACATTCACTCTTCATCTTTTCATGACCGCCACCCTGAACCTTGTATCCTCATATCATTTTCACCTCCATTAAAATCATTTTCTTCGTTCTGTGTCATAGATGTGGGATTCATTAAGGCCCTCCTGTGACGAATCGCTTCTTGTCGACATCAGCTCATTATCCAAGAAGTCGATTTAGGAACAACCCTTCCAGTACTTTGAAGCTTGCATGCCTCAATGGCAAGTTTCTCACTTCCAGCGATAGGTTTACATCACTAGACTTCAACCGAAAGATTTTTCATGGTGTTTGACGCCAAGTCCCTCTCTCACACCATTCAAATTGTATTGCAGTACCTTGAGGGTCATCATCATTATCGGTGATTCCTCTCGTGCCTGTTAACAACTTACATCATTTGCTGGTAATCAGGCAATGTCTTTCCATGTTCGACTCCAAAACATCTCTCACGTGGATTGACTTGTACTTCGAGTGAAGATCAAACGAGATTGAAGACCCCGGATCTAGTTTCATCCATCCGGGCTGCGAGATATATTTAGGAAAATAAAGACATCCAATGTACATCATTGCTGCACAGATAATCATCCAACCTAAGGGATGATGGCTCTACCGGGATCATCAGTCTGCACTCAGACGATTGTCTGTCCTATGTACATGAAAATGAATTTATAAAGCTGAGCATGGGAATGCCCGACTCAGCCAGGAAATGAAAAATATTATGAAGATAATGTATTGTATTGTATCTTATTACAGGTCACCTTCCAGCTCAAAAAACTTCAGATCCTCATGATAAAGCATTTCACCCGACATCAAAAATTAATTAACGACCTCATGCTTTAGGGGGCAACTGTTATAGACATTTTTGGGCACTGCAACGCCAATCCTAAATGTCCATAAACCAAGGGCTCCTAAGTCCCTAAAAGAACAAGGCCACCTGATCACATCATCTCCCAGAAGTTCTCCATGAAAAACTACTCAGAACTGGTCAAAACTGGACCATCTCACCTGCTCCATGGACAAAGTGCACTGCATCCCACCTAAATACACATAGAGGGTGCGATGCATGTTGAAAAGCCCTTCTATGGGGTGCGATGGGCGAGAATGGACAAATGGCAGAGGCAATGTGCGAGGTGGAAAATCATGGAATCTTCCAGAAACTTCTCCTATGACACTTGCCTCCCTGAATTCACCCAGGGATGAGTAAGAGATCATCATTCTCCAAGTGGAATCAATAACTATCAGAGAGAGGACACTAATCAAACCCTAGAAGCTGACTCACCCCCCTTGCAAACATCTATATATGGATCCCTCATCCCAGAGATCAGAGGCTGGAATTTTGTATCTTGTAAGGAAGTGTCGTTGGTTTCTTGCTGCAACATCATAGTGTTGGGTGATCTAAGATTTTCATGAGGTGAAGAAGGGCTTCTTGCTGAGAGGATGACGTTGGGTTAGAACAATTGGTTGTAATCCTCCCCTGCTTTTTTTCTTGATATCAATAAAGCTATTCAAGTTTTCCTCCATATTCTTGCATATTTTATGATATATGTTTGTGTGTGGTCAATATACATCTGATCTTATATTTTTTATGCTAGTAGATCTCTGTTCTCGGATAGTATTATGCTGCTTTGATTCCACAGGTGCTCTTTGAAGCTGGGCTGACGAGGAAGCAAGCGGCGAGGATCTATCAAAAGGGAGAGGAATCAAGTGAGGAACCAAGCGCAAGATTGAGGTTGGTGTCTTCATTCCTCTCTTATCTATTTTTCATAAAGGAATACGAAAGTAGCTTTACTTTGTTTGTTTCTAAGGTTGCTACCACCCTTAGTGGGACTAGCAGTTCTGCATAGACACTAGATTTCCTGGTAACAAATACCTATAAACAATTCATGCTGGATGCTAAAGCAGATGATTCATCCTGTTGAAGGCTGCTTTATTTGGAATAACAAGCAAGAGCAAGAGCAGAGCTCACTTCACTCGAATAAAACAATGCATCAAATATTGAACTGTCAAATACATTCCTAAAACCAATGATGCTTCAAAGCATTATACAGGAATGAATAATAGAAGATTAGCATGAAGCTCATTCCTCTATATTATATCTTTCTGCCGAATTGAATCTTTGTACATTTTTCTTTGAATCTATTTTTTAAAATTGCTATCACTTCTTCATGCAATATCGACATTGTTTAAAGGTATGGCTTAATTGACTGGTTCAGCAATCCATGACATTTTTCGGGTATTTACTCAGAAATGCCTATAATTAGGCTTGCTTGAGGATGCTTCTGATTTGTGTAGGAATGTGATATAATTGGTTTATTTGTAATAACATTATATTGATTGATCAACTCGTATTTTTATTCATTTTCTGGCATCCCACATACTTAGCCCAAGCCTTTCATTGTATAACTTGACACTGATTGTTCGAATTCTTAGGGATATCATCAATGTTCAATAATGGTTCTTTATTGAGGAGCTACACCTTTTAACATTGATGACAGGATGACTTCCCTTCATCCTTATGTAAGGGAATTGGATATTTTAAACTAATTATCCTGTTGTAGGGTTATAGGGTTTTACTTACCGCTTTATGCAACAACTTCACCCTTTAGTCTGGGTAATACGACAGTGACCCATTTGTGCTTCTTGTCTTGTAGAAGAATATCCACGTTTGTTGGTTTATTTGGAGGAAACTTGAAGAGCAGATTCTACAAGATTTTAAGCTCCCACATCATTGTTATCCTAATAAGTACCAAATCATTGTCATCCTAATACGTATTTGTTTGAATCATATAGTCTCTTCAATACAACATTATTTTTAATATAAATGGTTTGCCTGGCTTTTATCCTAATAAGTACCACATCACTGTTATCCTAATAAGTATTTTTTTGACTCATATAATCTTATTTTTAATATAAATGGTTTGCGTGTCTTTTAATGTCAGAGTGTTTGAGAGCCCATCCATTTGCGGAAATCTCAATGGGAGAACCCTTAAATTATATGGGGGGGCATCCATGACAAAAATCATTACTTGTCCTTTAATGAAAGGGAGTATATGAGCTCATCCATTACATAAAGTTTATGGGGGAGTTGGATGTTTCATTTAGTGGCTTAAGTATTGCAATTATATATATGTATATATGTTTTTGACCTTATGGGATTTTTGGTGTATTGGATAACTTTCAGTGAATTTGGCAATGTGTTAGGCAATATTATTGCAAGGTATTTCGTATGGTTCTATTCCTTCTTGATTTTGATTGGAAGTTGCAGAGGGTGCGCTAACACAGTTTTGACAGTTTAGTGAATTTGGTAATTTGTCAAACAATATTACTTCAGGGTGTTTCTTATGGTTCTGTTCCTTCTTGACTTTGATTGGAAGTGGAAGACAATACGCTAACATGGTTTTCAGGTTATGCTATGCATCTCTTCTACTAGCAGAGAAATGAACCTTTGTTTCTTTATGGAAGGGCAGGTTTCTGCCTTGTCTTGGTGTGGTTTTTGGATAATTATATGTTGAAGTTTCTCTTGATTATAGCCACACTCAAGTCATTGTTTGTCTGATTTGGTGAATATATAGTATTTGGGTAAATCTCTAGTAAACGGGCTTCCACTTCATTTGTGGACTTCTAGGTTCTATATTAGGCCATGTGAAAGGAGGTAGAACACCATGTAATTCTTACTTCCCAATTTCAATAATGGACATACAAGTCCCATTATCAAACATTTATCTCAGATTCAGAAAGAGCATGATGATACGTTGCTAATAAAACAATGTAACTGTATTTTTCTACTTTGGCAGTCTTTTTGTCATTCTTGGAGGCAATTAAAAGACAATGAATCGTTCTTTTGTACTTTAAATTTCTAAACTATGTTCCTATTTGTTATAACAAGTTACTTGCCAATTGTAGTGATGGAAACAACCACATTGCTAACTGCCAATTGCAGTGATGGAAACAAGTACATTGCTAACTCTTGGTTTGCTCAACCTGCTCCAAAAGATCATCCATGGTGCTCCATGCCAAACCATGCTATGACTCCCCATATCTCTCGGACTACAATAGATGGCCAGGTGTCTGATTTCATCCAATTTCACCCCTTTGTTTCTAGCAGTTTCTTTGATTGACAAACGTACCTCATAAATAATTCAAAAAGTCAATTATATTGCATCATGGTCCATTGCACAAAGCTTTAATGCTGTCATTAATTCATCATTTTTGTCATCTTTGGAAGCAGAAAATAGGAATCATAAAAAGTTCAGATATTCTTGAGAGTTTTTTGACTAATTGTTCATAAATCTCTACTTCAGATAATGTATGCAGCTGGAATGCGGGATATTCTAGATAGATACTTCAAGGGAGAAGATTTTCCTTTGTAGAATTATATTATGAAGGAAAGAATTCTGGCCAGTCAATACCTATAAACAATACATGTTGGATGCTAAAGTATATGATTCATCTTGTTGAAGGCTGCTTTATCTATAATAACAAGCAAGAGCCAGAGAAGAGCTCGCTTCTCTCAAATAAAACAATGTATCAAATATTGGAATCTCAAATACATTCCTGAGACCAATGATGGTTCAAAGCATTATGCAGTAATGAATGATAGAAGATTAGCATAAAGCTCATTCCATCTTATTGATTTTATAGGTTAGTAGTTTTGATATAAACAAAATCAAAAATAGAGTGAAGTCAGCGCTTTAGTCCTTTGTGGCTATTGATGCATGAAGTTGGCTCATAGATATTTCCCTTCACAGAATTATATTGTGAAGTAAGGAAAGTTGTCCAGTCAATACCTATAAAAAATTCATACTGGATGCTAAAGCAGACGATTCATCCTGTTGAAGGCTGCTTTATCTGGAATAACAAGAAAGAGCCAGAGAAGAGCTCGCTTCCCTCGAATAAAACAGTGCATCAAATATTGAACCGTCAAATACATTCCTGAAACCAATGATGCTTCAAAGCATTATGCAGGAATGAATAATAGAAGATTAGGATGAAGCTCATTCATTTATATTATATCTTTATGCCGAATTGAATCTTTGTACATTTTTCTTTGAATCTATTTTTTTTAATTGCTATCACTTCTTCATGCAATATTGACTTTTTTTAAAGGTATGACTTAATCAACTGGTTCAGCAATCCATGAAATTTTTCAAGTATATGCTCAGAAATGCCTATAATTAGGCTTGCTTGAGGATGCTTCTGATTTGTGTAGGAATGTGATATAATTGGTTTATTTATAATAACGTTATATTGATTGATCAACTCGTATTTTTATTCATTTTATAGCATCACACATACTTAGCCCAAGCCTTATGTTGTATAATTTGACACTGATTGTTCGAATTGTTAGGGATATCGACGATGTTCAATAATGGTTCTTTATTGAGGAGCTGCACGTTTTAATCTTGATGACATGACGACTTCCTTTCATCCTTATGTAAGTGATTTGGATATTTTAAACTAATTATCCGGTTGTAGGGTTATAGGGTTTTACTTATCGCTTAATGCAACAACTTCACCCTTTAGTTTGGGTAATATGACAGTGACCCATTTGTGCTTCTTGTCTTGTAGAAGAATATCCACGTTTGTTGGTTTATTTGGAGGAAACCTAAAGAGCAGATTCTACAAGATTTTAAGCTCCCACATCATTGTTATCCTAATAAGTACCACATCATTGTCATCCTAATATGTACTTGTTTGAATCATATAGTCTCTTCAATACAACATTATTTTTAATATAAATGGTTTGCCTGACTTTTATCCTAATAAGTAACACACCACTATTATCCTAATAAGTGTTTTTTTGACTCATATAATCTTATTTTTAATATAAATGGTTTGCTTGTCTTTTAATGGCAGAGTGTTTGAGAGCCATCCATTTGCAGAAATCTCAATGGGAGTACCCTTAAATTATATGGGGGGGCATCCATGACAGAAATCATTACTTGTCCTTTAATGACAGGGAGTATACGAGATCCTCCATTTCATAAAGTTTATGGGGGAGCTGGATATTTCATTTAGTGGCTTAAGTATTGCAATTATATATATGTATATCTATTTTTGACCTTGTGGGATTTTTGGTGTATTGGATAACTTTCAGTGAATTTGGCAATGTGTTAGACAATATTACTGCAGGGTATTTTGTATGGTTCTATTCCTTCTTGATTTTGATTGGAAGTTGCAGAGGGTGCGCTAACAAAGTTTTGAGGGTTTAGTGAATTTGGCAATTTGTCGAACAATATTACTTCAGGGTGTTTCTTATGGTTCTGTTCCTTCTTGACTTTGATTGGAAGTTGAAGACAATACACTAACATGGTTTTCAGGTAATGCTATACATCTCTTCTACTAGCAGAGAAATGAACCTTTGTTTCTGTACGAAAGGGTAGGTTTCTGATTTGTCTTGGTGTGGTTTTCGAATAATTATATGTTGAAGTTTCTCTTAATTATAGCCATACTCAATTCATTGTTTGTCTGATTTGGTGAATATATAGTATTTGGGTAAATCTCTGGTAAATGGGCTTCCACTTCATTTGTGGACTTCTAGGTTCTATATTAGACCACGTGAATGGACGTAGAACACCATGTAATTCTTACTTCCCAATGTCAATAATGGACATAAAAGTCCCATAATCAAACATTTATCTCAGATTCAGAAAGAGCATGATGATACGTTGCTAATAAAACAATGTAACTGTATTTTTCTGCTTTGGTAGTCTTTTTGTCATTCTTGGAGGCAATTAAAAGACAATGAATAATTCTTCTGTGTTTTAAATTTCTAAACTATGTTCCTGTTTGTTATAACAAGTTACTTGCCAATTGTAGTGATGGAAACAACCACATTGCTAACTGCCAATTAAAGTGATGGAAACAGGTACATTGCTAACTCTTGGTTTGCTCAACCTGCTCCAAAAGATCATCCATGGTGCTCCATGCCAAACCATGTTATGAGTCCCCATATCTCTGGGACTACAGTAAATGGCCAGGTGTCTGATTTCATCCAATTTCACCCCTTTGTTTCTGGAAATTTCTTTGATTGACAAACGTACCTCATAAATAATTCAAAAAGTCAATTATATTGCATCATGGTCCATTACACAAAGCTTTAATGCTATCATTAATTCATCATTTTTGTCATCTTTGGAAGCAGAAAATAGGAATCATAAAAAGTACAGAGATATTCTTGAGATTTTTCTAACTAATTGTTCATAAAATCTCTACTTTAGATAATTTATGCAGCTCGAACGCAGGATATTCTAGACATATACTTTAAGGGAGAAGATTTTCCTTTGCAGAATTATATTGTGAAGAAAAGAAATCTTGCCGGTCAATACCTATAAACAATTCATGTTGGATGCTAAAGCAGATGATTGATCCTGTTGAAGGTTGCTTTATCTGGAATAACAAGCAAGAGACAGAGAAGAGCTCGCTTCTCTCAAATAAAACAATGCATCAAATATTGGACTCTCAAATACATTCCTAAGACCAATGATGGTTCAAAGCATTATGCAGGAATGAATGATAGAAGATTAGCATGAAGCTCATTCCATCTTATTGATTTATAGGTTAGTAGTTTTGAAATAAACAAAATCTAAAATAGAGTGAAGTCAGTGCTTTAGTCCTTTGTGGCTATTGATGCATGAAGTTGGCTCACAGATATTTCCCTTCACAGAATTATATTTTGAAGCAAGGAAAGTTGTCTAATCAATACCTATAAACAATTAATGCTAGATGCTAAAGCATATGATTCGTCCTGTTGAATGCTGCTTCATCTAGAATAACAATCAAGAGCCAGAGCAGAGCTCGCTTCCCTCGAATAAAATAGTGCATAAAATATTGAACTGTCAAATACATTCCTGAAACCAATGATGCTTCAAAGCATTATGCAGAAATGAATAATAGAAGATTAGCATGAAGCTTATTCCTCTATATTATATCTTTCTGCCGAATTGAATCTTTGTACATTTTTCTTTGAATCTATTTTTTTAAATTGCTATCGCTTCTTCATGCAGTATTGACTTTGTTTAAAGGTATGGCTTAATAGACTGGTTTAACAATCCATGAAATTTTTCAGGTATTTACTCAGAAATGCCTATAATTAGGCTTGCTTGAGGATGCTTCTGATTTGTGTAGGAATGTGACATAATTGGTTTATTTGTAATAACATTATATTGATTGATTAACTCGTATTTTTATTCATTTTCTAGCATCCCACATACTTAGCCCAAGCCTTTCGTTGTATAACTTGACATTGATTGTTCAAATTCTTAGGGATATCGTCGATGTTCAATAATGGTTCTTTATTGAGGAGCTGCACCTTTTAATCTTGATGACATGACGACTTCCCTTGATCCTTATGTAAGGGATTTGGATATTTTAAACTAATTATCCAGTTGTAGGGTTATAGGGTTTTACTTACCGCTTTATGCAACAACTTCACCCTTTAGTTTGGGTAATACGATAGTGACCCATTGTGCTTCTTGTCTTACAGAAGAATATCCACGTTTGTTGGTTTATTTGGAGGAAACCTGAAGAGAAAATTCTACAAGATTTTAAGCTCTCACATCATTGTTATCCTAATAAGTACCACATCATTGTCATCCTAATACGTATTTGTTCGAATCATATAGTCTCTTCAATACAACATTATTTTTAATATAAATGGTATGCGTGGCTTTTATCCTAATAAGTACCACATCACTGTTATCCTAATAAGTATTTTTTTGACTCATATAATATTATTTTTAATATAAATGGTTTGCTTTTCTTTTAATGTCAGAGTGTTTGAGAGCCCATCCATTTGCGGAAATCTCAATGGAGAACGCTTAAATTATATAGGGGGGGCATCCATGACAGAAATCATTACTTGTCCTTTAATGACAGGAAGTATATGAGCTCATCCATTACATAAAGTTTATGGGGGAGCTGGATGTTCCATTTAGTGGCTTAAGTATTGCAATTATATATATGTATATCTATTTTTGACCTTATGGGATTTTTGGTGTATTGGATAACTTTCAGTGAATTTGGCAATGTGTTCGACAGTATTACTGCAGGGTATTTCGTATGGTTCTATTCCTTCTTGATTTTGATTGGAAGTTGCAGAGGGTGCGCTAACACAGTTTTGACGGTTTAGTGAATTTGGCAATTTGTCAAAAAATATTACTTTAGGGTGTTTCTTATGGTTCTGTTCCTTCTTGACTTTGATTGGAAGTGGAAGACAATACGCTAACATGGTTTTCAGGTAATGCTATGCATCTCTTCTACTAGCAGAGAAATGAACCTTTGTTTCTGTATGGAAGGGCAGGTTTTTGCTTTGTCTTGGTGTGGTTTTCAGATAATTATATGTTGAAGTTTCTCTTGATTATAGCCATACTCAAGTCATTGATTGTCTGATTTGGTGAATATATAGTATTTGGGTAAATCTCCGGTAAATGGGCTTCCACTTCATTTGTGGACTTCCAGGTTCTATATTAGACCATGTGAAAGGAGGTAGAACACCATGTAATTCTTACTTCCCAATGTCAATAATGGACATACAAGTCCCATCATCAAACATTTAGCTCAGATTCAGAAAGAGCATGATGATACGTTGCTAATAAAACAATGTAACTGTATTTTTCTACTTTGGTAGTCTTTTTGTCATTCTTGGAGGCAATTAAAAGACAATGAATCGTTCTTCTGTGTTTTAAATATCTAAACTATGTTCCTGTTTGTTATAACAAGTTACTTGCCAATTGTAGTGATGGAAACAACCACATTGCTAACTGCCAATTGCAGTGATGGAAACAGGTACATTGCTAACTCTTGGTTTGCTCAACCTGCTCCAAAAGATCATCCATGGTGCTCCATGCTAAACCATTATATGACTCCCCATATCTCTGGGGCTACAATAGATGGCCAGGTGTCTGATTTCATCCAATTTCACCCCTTTGTTTCTAGCAATTTCTTTGATTGACAAACATACCTCATAAATAATTCAAAAATTCAATTATATTGCATCATGTTCCATTGCAAAAAGAATTAATGCTGTCATTAATTCATTATTTTTGCCATCTTTGGAAGCAGAAAATAGGAATCATAAAAAGTATAGAGATATTATTGAGAGTGTTCTGACTAATTGTTCATAAATCTCTGCTTCAGATAATGTATGCAGCTGGAATGCAGGATATTCTAGACAGATACTTCAAGGGAGAAGATTTTCCTTTGTAGAATTATATTGTGAAGGAAAGAAGTTAGCCAGTCAATACCTATAAACAATTCATGTTGGATGCTAAAGCAGATGATTCATTCTGTTGAAGGCTGCTTTATCTGGAATAATAAGCAAGAGCAAGAGAAGAGCTTGCTTCTCTCATATAAAACAATGCATCAAATATTGGACTCTCAAATACATTCCTGAGACCAATGATGGTTCAAAGCATTATGTAGGAATGAATGATAGAATATTAGCATGAAGCTCATTCCATCTTATTGATTTTATAGGTTAGTATTTTTGAAATAAAAAAAATCTAAAATAGAGTGAAGTCAGCACTTTAGTCCTTTGTGGCTATTGATGCATGAAGTTGGCTCACAGATATTTCCCTTCACAGAATTATATTGTGAAGCAAGGAAAGTTGTCCAGTCAATACCTATAAACAATTCATGTTGGATGCTAAAGCATGATTCATCCTGTTGAAGGCTGCTTTATCTGGAATAACAAGCAAGAGCTAGAGTAGAGCTCGCTTCCCTCGAATAAAACAGTGCATCAAATATTGAACTGTCAAATACATTCCTGAAACCAATGATGTGTCAAAGCATTATGCAGGAATGAATAATAGAAGATTAGAATGAATCTCATTCCATATGATTGATTTTATAGGTTAGTAGTTTTGAAATAAACAAAATCTAAAATAGAGTGAAGTCAACACTTTAGTCCTTTGTGGCTATTGATGCATGAAGTTGGCTCACAGATTCAGGTAATGCTATGCATCTTTTCTACTAGCAGAGAAATGAACCTTTGTTCGTGTATGGAAAGGAAGGTTTCTTCCTTGCCTTGCTGTGGTTTTCAGATAATTCTATGTTGAAGTTTCTCTTGATTATAACCATACTCAAATCATTGTCTTTTCTTGGTATTTAATTTTTAGTGTTTATGTTGCAGTGTGATCTGTATAGAGGTTTGGTTTTTTTCTTTAATATTTGAAAGACTTCAATTTCTAGATGGCTTAGCTAACTTGCAGCCTCTATGTTATGAAATATTGTATTTCAGGGTGGCTAAGATCAATTGCAGCCTCTAGGTTTCCATGCATGACATGCGTTTCTATCTATTCAGCTGAGGAGCACTCTATGTATAATTTTTTTGTTTACAATAAATATAAATAGTTTGCATTTGAATTTATGTTTCAGTTAGAAGTTTTCTTTTGTTATGGAATTTTCTTGAGGGACCAGCATTTCCATTGCTGTAAATTCAGTTTCACTATTAAGAAGAAAACAATGGAAATGGGCTCAATTTCTTGATATCTTGATATATGATTTTTTTCATCCAAGTACTTTGAAAGAAGAATGGAAGTATCAAAATACTGGGAAATCACTATGTAGAGAAGGGATGAAAGAAGATTGGAAGTATCAAAATACTGGGAAATCACTATATAGAGAAGGGAAGAAGACTGGGATTATCAAAATATTGGGAGTCACTGTATAGAGAAGCGAATTGCATTTTTTAATTTGGGACTTTTGGAATTGCATTTTTTAATTTTTTTTTTTTTAAACTTGTATTGGCGTGTCATTGTTTTCTTTGTAGTGAATTGCATTTTTTAATTTGGGACTTTTGGAATTGCATTTTTTTTTGTTTTTTGTTTTTTTACTTGTACCAGGGGATTTGAACATTAAATCTCTTAATTTACACAATACTTCAAGTTTATTTAAACTGCACCCTAAAAACAAAATATAAATAAGTTTTAATAAATGAAAAATAAATATAAAATTATAAATATAAGTTCAATTTTATCTTAATTTTAAATAGTTTTTACTTAAGAACTCAAAAGAAGACATGAAATATTTTCATTTGTTTAGTTGGGCCAACATGAAACATCTGTTTTTGGTTGCACAAAGAGGGATCAAAATGTTGGTGCTAGAATCTAGGCCCCATTACTGACTATATAATGTTGTTTCTCAAGGTTTTCCTCTACCACTTAAGGTCCACTAGGGTAGTCTTACATGTGTTTAATTCTTTTTATGATGGAGAGAAACCCATTTTGAAATCACACAACTTCTCTTCTATGCTATTATTTCTTATGCATTGTATAAAATTTTGACTTCTTTTTTTCTATACTATTATTTCTTATGCCATTGCCTTACAACGTTTCCTTTGCAACATGTGTTGCAAATGCTAGTATAAATATATATCGTAGTTTAACTTACAGAAAAAATGACCATTTTTTTGGTTAATTTAAAAAAAAATACGATATAGATTTTTTAAAATTTGAATGTATGTTGTTTAGTCTATGAAATTTGAGTGCCCCACAAGTTTTTTAGAGTGCTAAATCCATTTATGCCTTCAAAAATGTATTTGAAACAACCAAAAATCACATTCTTGCTTCACATTGTATCATCGGATTCCAGTGAAAAATGCTATTTCATCTATAATTTAGACTACACCTAAATATATTAATATGTATGTTTATTTTGGAATAGGGTTTTCAGAATTTTAGTTTATTTATCAATAATTATTAGGTAGATGGTATAGATTTAACCTCTATGAAATATTCTAAAATATCTTAGTAGTAGTTACATATCAAAAGTTGAGATTTATCTCCAAACTAGTTATGCATTTTCGACCCTTTTGTTGAAAATGTTTAACTAAAAAATTGTTATATGAACAAGTGTCATATGAAATGAATTATGGTTTTTTGTGCACGTGGTATTGATAAGCCATGATATGGGCCATGGTGTTGTAACAAATCCTATTTACAGGTTAAGAATCTCCATGATAATGTTGGGGAAAATATCTATAGTTAAGAATCTTGTTACATGTTTTTTAAATATATATATATTTTACTCATATATCATTACTTTTTAATTAATAATAATAATTTAAAATTTAATTAATTTGTATGACTTTCTAAGATATAAAATTAGCTTCCTCCTGATTTTCTTGGGCCCTAATAATCTTCTCATTATTAGTCTTACAACATCTAAGTTCAACCCTCATGCTTCTAAGGGTCTCCATCTTGTCAAAGGTGTCTTTATTGGCCTACTCTCATTAGAATCTACTTCTTTGCTATGAGAAGTTTTGTCTGTATTGTATTGAACCATTCTAATGTATATTCCTTTTGTCTTTTATTAGAAAATGTATTGTCTTGTGTGTTGGAATGACACACAAATTGTTAATATAAAATAATCGTAAATAATAGTAAACATATTAATTAAGTTACCTTGGGTACCTCAACACTAGTGTAGGTTGGTATATGACTTTGTTTAATACATTCAATCACAAGTTAGATAAATTGACAACATTCAAAAATCAGTGGTTTACTAAAACAAATATTCAAATTTAACTCTCTCTACTCCGAGTTTTTTCAATCCAAATGTTGAACCTTTGCTCTAATACCATTTTTTAACACAACCAAGAATATAGAGCTTTCCAATGATATAAAATTCACCTCTATCTTAGCTCCAAGAAAAAATTTATGCGCCCTTGAATTTTCACCCTTTAAAGGGGTCACGTCATCATTTGTATACCCACATCGTTGTCACATGGCATCTCTTAGCTACATGTCTTCCTTGCGTGGGATGGGTCAATGTTGATTGCCATGCTCACTATATTGAGTCCTCTCCACATAGAAAAAATCCATAATCCACATGGTTTAATTCTCTTAAAGCTCTGATATCCGATATCGATGGTATGCCTCATCACTGACATAGATGAGGGGGGAGGGATGGGGGCAAGGTGCAAAACTCCTATTACATCAGTAAGGAATTAACCCTCAAAACCATCAATATGTTAGTATGTTATTTACTCTTAGATCTGTTGAGATGTTGATATTGGCATTGGCCCTTGGATCTTAGCATGGAATATTAAAACTTGAAATTTTTTATCTAACTGAAAACCTTCATAAAACACTAATATGCCAGTGGTCAACTTGGCTTGCCACCTCATTACTCTCATGCCCAATCATACCCTGCCATGTGGTGGTAGTTGTCATATCTAACACGTGGTAAGGTTAACATGTATATTGAGATATTAGGATATTGACGAATTCCATGATTTGTTCCTCCCAAATCTCCTAATATGCTGATATGCATTAGAGGAATTTTGATTAAAAAAAATTAACATTGAATTTCCACATCATAATGTGTAACCCAATCAAAATCCTTTAAAATTTAGAAGAGATACACGTACCTAATATGACATGACAAATTTTAATTGTTTAATTTGGATATATGTGGATTTTTTTAATAATGTGATGTACTTACACTAAGAGTGAATGATGCCAAAGTGACCTAAAACTATATTACATATTAAAAATAAAAATAATATCTTAATATATATAAATTAGAATGTCGAGAATATTTTTAATGAAAGATAAATTTTAGGTTGAGTGTGTTTGTAATGAATAGTAAATCATGGGTTGAACATTAATTAGAAAATAAAATAAAAAAATTTCCAACCCATATAATATTAATAGCATATTTTTGAATATACAACTATTCAGAAAAAAATACCAAAAATTAATAATATTTTTAAATTTTTAAATACGACCTTTTCTCAAATTTAAGAAAACTTTTACTTCTAATTCTAACTTTTTTATTTAATTTTAATATATATTTTTTTGCCACATTTTGTTTAAGAAATTTATAATTTTTAAAATATTTTTTGTTTTTGTTTTTTCAAAACGTCGAATATTTTTTTAAGATTTCACTCTTTTTAGTTTAAGAAAAATGTGAATTTTTTTTTTTTTATAAGAATTTTTTAAAAAGATTTCTAACTTTCCAATTTTTTTTTTTTTTTAAATATTTCAAATTTATTGTGCTTCTCTTGACTTCACTTTATAAGTTCCAAACTACAGGTGATTCTACACTTGGCTATTCCAGATTCCACAGGAGGAAGCAAGGAATTTTGAAGCAAAGTTGGAGGAATCTAAGAAATTCTCAAACGGAGTCTCTCGCAGGCCATGACCTTGGACGACCCCGTGGATCCCCTCAAATCCTATCACACCCGTGGTTTTATTATTGTGATTAAAGGCTACATTCTGATATTTGTATAATGTATAAAATTTGGTAATGGCTGGAAAGGTATTCGAACTGTAGCTTGAGTGAGACACTTATTTTAGATCCAGTTATCTGTTGTTTGTAATTATGGCCTCAGGAATCCATGTGAGGGTTTATGTGTAACATTTCTACCACCTATATGACCTTGCCTTTGCAAGTGCATTTATAGGCGGGTCAAATTATTAATAATAATTTAATTTGTTTTAGCAGGAAAGCCATGTAGGGTTGTTTTGGCCTGCAATGCCTCTGACCTTGGTGTTGTCTTGCAGATGGATGCAATGCCTCTGACCTTGGTGTTGTCTTGCAGATGGATGTACGTGTTTTAATAATCAAAGCTGTCTATAGTGGTCACTTAGAAAATATTTTTCCACTAGAATCTGATTGTTTTTCACTGTAATATCTAAATCATGATATAGAAGCTAGAAATGGATTTACCATGGTAAAAAACCCCAAGACCTTAGATTCCATAGTTTGACAGTTGTAATCAAAATTTACTAAAATTTCTACATGATTTATTCAAAATCATGCTAGAAAACCCACCATTTTCTAGGTGAAATTATCATCTAGTTAACTACGGATTAATAATCTATAATCTATTGAGGCAGGTGATCACATGCTTTTCCTCATTTTGAAATATCATACACAAACAATTGAAAGAAGGACAATCCCTTGTAGCATCGTGAGGGTTTTAGAGCAAAACCATTAAATGTTAGAAAATTAATTCCACTTTAGATATTTTGCAAGTGCAGATTTTGGGAGTAATATTGACCAATGATTTGATCGCGTGCTTCATATACATAATTAGCATATAGAGGGAATTCATGAAAATAAACGCTAGTCTCTTTAATGTTAGGGTGAAAATTTAAAACGCATTAGTAGAAACACCTGGGCTCATTAGTTTTTAGTATTTTTTATGTTTTTGATTGAGTTACCTCAAGATTTTCTTTTTCTTCTAGCCTCATCATTGTTATTCACTTGTATGGGTTGGTAGGAAACATAACAAAGGTCCTAGGTTGTTTGGGTTTTAACTTATTTGAAGTTTCATGCTCATTCTTAAATTGATCCGCATTCTTTAAACATGGAACATGTCTTAAGTTTATTTTGAAATTTAGGATTGGGATATCACTTCTTTCATATGATCAATAAACTTTGTGCATATAATATTTGGGTATCCCCTACATCGAGCCACACGGAATGGCAAACCCTTGATTCCTCTACTTGAACGTCTTCAGGGACTTTGAGCTATTGGAAATGTCACACTTTTGTTTCTTCCAGTTTTTGAGACATTAGGGATTCCTACTTCCCTACTGTACCCTTGATTCATGTTCAAATGGATCCCACCATTTTATAGCATTATAGGTATGTAGAGAAGGTGTGTTAGTTGGATGGAAGGAGTTGCAACTTTCTAATTTTTGTTATGCTCTAATATGTGCATTTCATATTAAAGTTTTCATTTTTAATTGTTGTAAAAAGTTCATTGTTGTTAATCATGTTAGCTGATTCTTTTCATTCTTGTTGTGACACTGATGGAAGACACAATAATCTATTATGAAAATTCATTTTCCTTATTGTAACCATGAATGAATGATGACTTGAATCCACTTGCTTGAGGATTGTTCTCTCTTTTTCATAGTGCACTTTAATTACAAGATAAGACATTCATAGTATTTTGCGTCAATCATGCTCTTTTTTCCTAATTTTTTTTATTCTCTCTCTTTTTCTTTTTTTTGGTTATTGTTTTTTATTCTTCATTTTGCTAGAAGTTTTTTTTGGATGTGATTTTTTTAAACTTAATCATAATTAGAATTTTATATTTAAAAATTGTATGTAAAGTGCAACTTGTACATCAAAATATATCAATAGAAATGGATTCTCGTTGGAAAAAGTAAACAAAATACTTTTAAACCATTTTTTTTTATCAAACTATGAGTAGAAAACTAAATCAAAAGTAGGGTATTGAAAGATAAATAGTCTCAAATATACCTCAAATCTTACAAATTTTAATTATCATTGCTCTTGAAAACTAAGCCAATGCAGAGTCACTCTGAGCAATATCAATTTCCATTTTCATGATAGACTCATTTAGGCCTAGGACTGCATACTTAGAGGAACTAGTGGAGTTACTTGATTTAGGAATAATAGACCGATGTTGCATAGAGAATTGCAAATCCTCCATATGATGATGTAGACTATAAAATTTATCTTCAATTTGTTGTATTAAATTGCAATGGTAGATGAAGATTTCCATAATATAAGTGAGCGCTAAGATTAGTAGAAGCTGCATGGATCAAACCAATGTGATTTACCAAACTAGAACTTGCTAGATGGTGACCATGATGAGAATGTTCACTAAGACAAGATAGTGACACACCACCTGGTTTAACACATGCAATATTTCATGATGTTGGTCTCTTGAATCCTTTTCACATGCAATCAATCTACTATTTTCCATTGCACCCATAGATTCCTATTTAAGTTCTATTTTATGATGTAACTAGGTATCTTTTGGGTCGTTATTGTCTTTAGCTGCACTGTATTCAACTACAATATTTTTTTAGATGAAAGAAGTCTGGCATTTTCCCATCAAAGTGGAACGTCTTCCTTAATATTTTGGAAAAATCAAGATCTGTACCCATATGTTGGTATTATAATGTTGAATCCTAGGGACTAGAATGAGATGCAATACTATTTTCTAAAAGCAACCCCTCCATTTTCGAGCTACTACAATCACTATAATGCGAGAGATGTACGACTTGATAATAATATTCATACTAAAATGGTTATTTCCTTAAAAATACAATACATTGTGTGTTCCCAGTTAAATAATTTTTTTAGGTACACTGCAGTATAAATCTATTGAAAAAGCATAAATTTTCAGTGTCATTGCAAATCCGTATATAATTTCAAGAAATAACATTTTAATATTCTACTTGTCACACAAAAATCATGTCTCCCAAATCACTCTAATTAACCTCTCGAACAATTTCTAATCTCAAATAGCATTTGTGGTTATCATATATGTAAAAACAAAGTTCATTCTCATAGAAAAATAAGTTAAATATGTTCATTGAACTCTTAGCCTTTATTCAACCTTTTTACGATATGAATCATAGTATCATATTTAAAAAATGATAGAGATGTAGAAAAGTGGTTTTATTCTAAAAAAGCAATGTAGGACATGCCTTAATAGAATTTGTTTACGATCAGATCGAAGTAGGTGCAAGTCGAGTTGTTGAAAAAATAATAATACTAACCTAACATCAATTCAGAGTAGCTCTTGAAGGTTAATAAATCAAGGAATTTAATGTATTTAAATAGGCTACGTTAGATTAAAATACCATTGGAAAAACCATGGGTTGTGAAAAACTGCACCCCAAAAATGCTAATGGTAAATTGACTTTTTCTTTTAACAAGTTAAAATATTTATATTAGCAATGGTACTATACAATAATTACGTAGATCTGGTAGATATGGTGTAATCCAAGAAAGTTCTTGGTGCCATACATGTGAGAGATCGAAATCTGCTGAGTTGGAGCATGTTTCCAAAAACATTACATTGTAAGCATTGCAATTTTCCAAAGAAGCCTGCTTGGACTGCGCTAAGGAAGACGATTGGTGGAGCTATGAATCAAAAAGCAAAATTTTACGCTGTGATTGTTCATTGAATTTAAGATCAAGAGAGCTTGACCATTAAACAATGTGCTTTCCTTTGAGAATCTCGGTGTTGCCAGGATCCTTGTTGGATTTCTCTTGCATTGCCCCATCCTCGAGAGGCTCCTCGATGATGAGACAACTAATGCCTGAGTTGTAAACCTCTGTTTGAGTTGGAGAGATATGAACATTAGGAACATGAACTGGATATGAAAGAGCAGGTACAAGAGACTACTAAACAAGAGATTGAGGTTCCACTATGGCTTGCTTCCGAGCAGAGGGGGAGAGTGAAGCAAGAGTGGTTAAGGGGGAGGAAAATTAAATGTGCAACAAACTTTGAGCAACTGAAGCAATTTATCACAAATGCATTAGTTTTGAGGATTGCAGATCATGATATGGATGCTGTAGTATGCATAAATGTTTGCAAGGAAGGGCTCGATGGAGTCTTAATGTAGGAAGCGTAAGTGGAATGTTATGAGTCAAGAAAACTGAATGAGCATGGAGTGAATTATGTGACTCATGATCTAGAGTTAGTTGCATTCATTAATGAATTGAAGATGTGGAGGCATTACCTCGAAAGAAAATTTACCTTATAACAGACTATAATGGGTGTTGGGCATGGAATCCCCCCACAACATGTTTTGGGGCTCAAAGCCCAAGATTTGGTCAAATAATGTTATAAGACTCCACGAATTGTGGGCGTGAAGCGTGAAATGTATGTTGAGTCATAGGATTGACTGCCCTAAGTTTTGTAATGTAATGTCGGCTTACCCATGGTCCGCGGACCATGGGATTGTATAAATAGTGCAAGGCTCTAAGTTGTAAAAAAGAAGGAGAGATATAGAGAGGAACGAATAAAGTCTAGAAGATAGTGGGCATAAAGAAAAGGTCTAAGTGCTTTGGGTTGTAGTAGTAGGAAGAGGCTCTGCAGCTGAGTGCGTAAAGGCCTAGTAGAGTCTGCAGCTGAGTGCGCAGACCCCTGCAACTGAGTGCACAGGGCGGAGTTGAGTCTGCAACCTAGGAAGAAGAATAATAATGAGAAGTTTGATTCCAAATCTTGTGTATCTATTCTTGTGTTATTTCCTGTTTAATTATATTGTTTTCTTTATCGCACGCACTTATATGAATGATGAACACTGATAAATATAACTAGACACATACTGATAAGCTGAGTGGTCGACTAATATCAGGTCAATAGTAAGGAATTGGGTAATAACACAAATCATGCCATGAGCAGGGCTGCGTGAAGGCAGCATCGCAGGTTGCGAGGTACTGGTATATGCGCGTAGTGAAGTGCGCGCAGGGTAAATCTATGGACCACTGAAAATCATCAGACATCTTTAGGGTGTGGAAACCTAGTTCTAGCACCCTCCCATACTACTTCGGGTGAGACCTTAGTCCGTGCTCCACGGGTTGTTGCCGAAAGGGCTAGTAGTACCGAGATTTGTTTGGCTAAATCATCTTTGAACCTGGGTCAGGCCCCCATAAGACAACAAATGGTTCCATTGCTGGGACCAGGATATACATAAGGGATGTCTGATGTCAAGTCACTGGAATCCAACCAAGAAAGAAATTGAAGGGTGGTTGGACAAGAAGATTCATGAGTTCGAGGTGCAGGAAAACATGAATCCGCGAGTATCTAAAGAACAAGGGTTGGAGCACTACTTATATACGGAAATCCACAAAATTTTCTTTGCATCCTTTCCTTCTGAGTTGTATGAGTGGATCATGAAGTTAGTAGACAGTCAGGGAAGGTGTAGGCTTGACAAACCCATCGTGTGGACCCCGCAATTAGTGCGTAGACTAGAAGCGTCAGGAGATAAGATCACATGAGCTGTGGACCATTGGCTTGATCAAATTATAGGAGGATTTATCATTGAGTTCACGGTAGATACGACCGTCAGCTACAGTGAGGCAAAACGACGCTTCCTTAAAGGACCGCAAGGTAAGTATATTAAATCTTTGAACACTTGGATTAAGATGCTATTGTGTGAAAAGCGGGTTATGCGAATAAATTAATGTTTGGGACTACACGAAGTGGGAAGATCTACAGAAACGGAGGTAGTGAAGAATTAGAAACTAGTCCCTTAATTTCACCCTCGCGGGAAAGCGAGGAAGAGCTCGCGAAAGTTTCTCTGAGAAGCGCGGTCAGTCTGATAAGGCAGTGAATTCCGCGCTTACCACCTCCACCTACACCGCCACCCATCTCACCCTCTTCACCTCCATCTCCACCCACCCCACCTCCACCACCACCACAGTTCAGTATGGCGAGTGCGATCAAATTGCCAGTATTCATAGGAGTAGGGAATGAAGATCCAGACCAATTCTAGTTTGTGGTAAGGGTGGTATGGGAAGCACAAGGAGTCATGGATGACAATATAAAGAAGGCTACGCTGGTAAGCGCGTTGCAGGATCGCGCATTAACATGGTACATTAAGCATTCTAATGACCATCCAAATGCAGGAATCGTAGAAATCTAGGCCACGCTGAACAGGGAATTTAGCAGGCCAAAGTCGGAGACACAATCAATTATCGGGTTTAAGGAGATCGCGATGCTCCTGGGCGAGACCCCATGGGATCTGGACCAGAGACTGAAGAGTATGATTCATGAAGCCAACTTGACTTTGACGGATGGGCATCACCGCGCATGGTTTGTAACATTACTAACACCGCATTTAAGGACGATGCTGTCACAACAAAAGCTTTCCACCCAGGCTGAAGCTTTGGAGATGGAAATGAGATCGTGATGGGAATGAGATTTTGGGGGTTAATCAAAATCCCATTTTCTTAAAAAATCAATCTTGAGGCCTGTGGGTTATAGCCCATAAAGCCTATCAGAAGTGTTCTTAGGCCTTAAGTATTTAACCATGGACAATTCAACATTATCAGCCTCTCTTTTAAAATGCCCGGAACCATATACATTATCGGAGCCACAAGTGTATGGGGATTTCCTTTTAAAACCCCGGGTCTTCAAACTATAGGAAAACATTGAAACATAGGATTTACAAAGAAACCTCGCTCCAAGAATACATGCTGGACTTCAAATAATAATAAACTCACTTTCATACTATCGGTGGGTCTGCTCCTTCGCTTTCTGCAGCCCTGTTCCAACATTGACATCCGAACTCTGACAATCGATCAACCCGACCTCCGATCACTGATTGGCTTTATTGGTGATATCGCCATCAGCGTATCAGCCTTTACTATTCCACTATCCAAGTCCTTTGCTGCTCCGATATGCGATCACCGATCACACTTAAGTCATCGATCTAGACCATCGATTCAATGATTGCGATTTAATTGCATATCGCTATCGCTATGATTCAACTGCCCGTTCTGATAACTCGATAAGAGTTCTACTGATGCAATAAAGGATTTGGACCGTTGATCCTTTAGATCCAACGATTCCAGGGCATTCTAGCAAGTTTTCCCTTTAACTTGATTTATCCACCATTTGAAGGAATTTTGTGTTAAAACACAGCTCTGCCACCATGTCTGCCATTCACGCATAACTTCCATTTGTATCTCTGGGTCACCATCGATCCTTCTCGTGATCAATGGTTGATCAACCTACAACATATGAACATATTTATAAACGCTGGCTTCAATCCATTTACACATATTCACGGGTATATACAACATAACTTAAATATATATGTGTGCAAAACCCCACAGACACATAAACGCACAGTTTCAACACTTAAACACATTTATATATTATTATATACAGAATGGTATATAAGTTAAGGCATTTCAGCCTTAGCACGACTCTCCTCTCAACTACATTGTGGTCACTTTCTGATACATGAGTTCTATTCTATATTACTCTCTATCTGCTCGAACACGCAGGTTCAATCACACACACACACACACACATATATATAAGGAAGCATTGTTGGGTTGGATCGCGGAAGGATCCGATTAATCCTCTAGCCAAAAAGCCCTTAAAGCTCTCATTAGATGCATGCATATAACACATGGCATATTCATTAATAAGTCTCCATGAGACTTTATCTACTCCATCTTTTTCTCTCTATTTTAAAACAAAAAAGTCCTTGTTTTGCTCCCCTGGTCCACGTCCGCTTTCTTTTTCCACTTTGGATTCCTCCCTTTGACTAAGGGTGCTAGATGCTCCTGCATCAGACTCCCGAGGCACAAAAGTTTATGACCTCCTGGTCATATGCTTCTCCTTGTCCTTAGCAATTCTATCCACTGCATTCTTCAGTGGAACTGCCTTCATGATCTTTGTGAGCTGCAACCAAACCTTTGTAGAAATAGTCTTCTTGTGCTACACGATACCTCTCCAAGCCCTCCTCACTCGGTCTTTTGGCATCCTTCAGGTTCTTTCCTCTGGAACCATATGAGCACTCCATGCTCTAGGTTTGCTGCAAATTTTCTCACCTTCCGTTGTCATTCTTTGTGCGAAAGTAAGACCATAACTCTCCATACTTTATCAACTATACCTCCTGCTCCTCTTCTCTAGAATCCTTCCTCTTCTCTTGCATGCAGAATCTTCGTTGGCTCTGATACCAAATGATGGGAATGAGATTTTGGGGGTTAATCAAAATCCCATTTCCTTAAAAATTCAATCTTGAGGCCTGTGGGTTATGGCCCACAAAGCCTATCAGAAGAATTCTTATGCCTTAAGCCTTTAACCATGGACCGTTCAACATTATCAAGCTCTCTTTTAAATTACCTGGAACCATATACATTATTGGAGCCACAAGTGTATTAGGATTTCCTTTAAAAACCCAGGTCTTCAAACTATCAAAAAACATTGAAAAACAGGATTTACAAAGAAACCCCGCTCCAAGCATACATGCCGGACTTCAATAATAATAAACCCGCATTCATACTATCGGTGGGTCCACTCTGCTCTCCACAGCCCTATTCCAACACCGACCTCCGAACTCTGATAAGTAATCAACTCGACCTCCAATCACCGATTGGCTTTATCAGTGATATCGCCATCGGCATACCGGCCTTTACTATTCCACTGTCCAAGTCCTTTTCCACTCTGATATGCGATCACTGATCGCACTTAAGCCATCGATCCGACGCTTGTAATTTAATCGCATATTTCTATCGCTATGATTCAACTGCCCATTCTGATAATTCGATAAGAGTTTTGCCGATGCGATAAAGGACTTGGACCATTGATCCTTCAGATCCAACGATTCTAGGGCATTTTGGCAAGTTCTCCCTTTAACTTGATTTATCTGCCATTTGAAGGAATTCTGTGTTAAAAAATAGCTTCGCCACTGTCTTTGCCATTCACGCATAACTTCCATTTGTATCTCTGGGTTGCCATCGATCCTTCTCGTGATCAATGGTTGATCAACCTGCAACATATGAACATATTTATAAACGTTGGCTTCAAGCCATTTACACATATTCACAGGTATATACAGCATAACTGAAATATATATGCGCGCGGAAACCCACAGACACATAAACGCACAATTTCAACACTTAAACACATTTATATATTATTATATACAGAACGGTATATAAGTTAAGGAATTTCAACCTTAGCACGGCTCTCCTCTCGACTACATTGTGTTCACTTTCTATTACATGAGCTCTATTCTATATTACTCTCTATCTGCTCGAACATGCAGGTTCAATCACATATATATATAAGGAAGCATTGTTGGATCGGATCATGGAAGGATCCGATCAATCCTTTAGCCAAAAAGCCCTTAAAGCTCTCATTACATGCATGCATATAACACATGGCAGATTCATTAATAAGTCTCCTCGAGACTTTATCTACTCCATCTTTTTCTTTCTGTTTTAAAGCAGAAAAGTCCTTGTTTTGCTCCCTTGGTCCACGTCCGCTTTCTTTTTCCGCTTTGGATTCCTCCCTTTGACTAAGGGTGTTGGATGCTCCTGCATCAAATTGCATGAGACCCCTATACAAGATCTTGGTCTGGGAGTCCAACAAATCCACGCACAACTACAAAATTTGTGTCTGGAATTGTAGAATTTGAAATAGGATAAGACACCTTGGCCAGAGGCGCGTGAGGAGGTATGGTGTATAAAATACAAAGGCTAGGGGCATGGCAAGGACCATTGCCTAGTTTTCGTGAATTACTTGGCAGGAGGAGGGCCGATGTTGTTAAGACCTGAGGCACAAGTAGGACCAAGCACGGCACCTGCACTATGGTGCGCAATCTGTCAGATAGGAGGAAAACACACTACGGATAATTGTCATCTATTGCAGAAGTATATGCAGACGTCCCAACAATTGTTTTGTAATTTCTACAGGTCAGTAGGCCATGATGAACGCACCTGCATAAGCTACGAATTAATGATGGATCAGACTCCTACCTACAGGGTACAGACCGAAACGTGAGCCCTGGACCCAAATGCAGGAATGGCACATGCACGATTTCAGGGGCGCGGCCAAGGTCGAGGTGGAATGGGACAAGGAAGGGGTCGCGGACAACTAATTTGTTACAATTGTGGAGGGCTAGGACACTATACTCGCGATTGTACAAATTCGACAAGGACATCATGTTTGTACTGTACTTAGTTTGATCATGAGGTAGAAGACTGCCATACATTGATAGTGAGGCTGCGCGAAAAAGGGGTACTCCAGCCTCCTCCGACTTAGAATTTGCAAATGATGAGGTCTGAGCCACACAAAGAAGACCCAAATGTAAACATAGTGCTCAGAAGCGGTATCACCACTGGCGATGATAAAGGTAAGAAGTCAGAAGAAAGTGCGTGGGTTCACAAGGCTCTTACAAAGGAACCCGAATTTGATTTAGAACACGTGAATGAGACATTCATGGAAGCTAAGAAGAGCTTCATGGAGGCCTCCACTTTAGGTAGTAAGGATCAAATAGAACCAGGGATGGAACCTTCAATGCTCACTACCTTCCTGGAGACATGCATGAAACTGCAACGCAACAGCAAGGCTACAAAAGTACTACAAGAACTTATCACTAGGTGCGCAGGGTCAGGAGAACCACGCATGGTCCAGAAACTTGGAAAGCATGCATTACGCATAGGAAGGGAAATGAGATTGACTGCGCAAATTGGAGAGTATGAAATGGATCAGGTAATTCTGGATCTTGGATTGGATGCGAATGTACTACCGAAATAAACATGGGAATGCATGGGTAGACACTACAGTGGTCTCCTATTCAATTACAAATGGCGAACCAGTAGAAGATCTTACCAATGGGAAGATTGCAAGGAGTAACGGTGGATATTGAAGGTGCGAGCGCGCTGGCGGATTTTGAAGTGATAGAGATTGTCGATGATAGCAATCCCTATCCCACGCTATTAGGAATAGACTAGGCCATCGATATGAACAGAATCATAAATATGAAGAAGCACAAAATAATTTTTGAGAAAAAGTCACTACACGTAGTAGTACTGCTAGATCTGGCTGAAGGAGCGCGATAACCGTGAGAGAACAAGATTTGGTGAATCTAACAGCAGATGGCAGGATTTCGTGGGAGCGCAAAAGCTCCGCACTTCAGATTCGGACAAGGAAACAGAAAAATGGCAGAACCGGTTACACGAGGTAACCACACTAAATTGCAACATGATGGTTAGATCACTGCGCTACGTGACAAAAAAGGTAAGGGATCTGCCTATATATGATGGGTTGACAGTGGTGGATGAATTCCTGGATAAATTTGAAAGCGCAGTGCCAGAACAACAACGGTTCGATGCTCTGAAATGGGCACTGCGTGCGACGCCCGCAAGGTGGTGGGGTACACGTCAGGGAGGTTTTAAGGACTGGCACAGATGCAGAAGGATGATGCGCCTACAATTTGGGAAACCTTAGATGCAGCTAGTAGACAAGTATGACGGACAGGATGATCCACGTACACACCTCGCGAAATGGACTAAGGTCTATGGGGAAGAGCCACAGCCTGAATAGGTACATTTATTCTATCATACCTTGGATGTTATACCCATGAATTGGTATACTGAGACGAAGCTCCGCCATGGTATGAGCGAATGGGATATCTTGCGCAAGGGATTTCTGTTAACTTTCACATTTGAAGATCGTTGGTGGGACACTATTGACGATGCGCTATAGGTAGTAAAAGCAACTATCTTCAAAATACCCTAGGAGCCAATGGATGTACTTTAGCGAGAATGGGCGACACAACTGGGCTGCGCGCTAGAGTGTTACAATGTAACTATTGAGGAGGATGATGAGGACCCACAAAATATTAACATTCCAGAAATGGAAGGCTGTCGAGAGGTTCGAGGACCATCGATTGAGGACCCTGATTTCACTGTGCTGCTAAAAAAAAAGAAGGTAAACATTGGAACAAAGGCGGAGCCAAAGTATGCAACGCTTGGGGATTATTGGGATGATGCCACGGTGGATAAGGTTGTTGAGTTACTCCGTGAATACCAAGACTTGTTCTCGACCAAAATTACGGACTTAAAAGGGATCATTGGTGACTTAGGGATGATGAAGATCACCCTGAAACTCGACACGAAGCCGGTTAAGCAGTGGCCTTATCGCTTGAATCTGAAATATAAGGAAAAGGTCCGTGAAGAATTAGACAAAATTCTCACAGCCAGAATTATTGAGCTAGTGGAAAAATCCAACTAGGTGAGTCCTATGGTAGTACATGAGAAAAAGCAGAAGGGCGAAATAAGAATATGCGTGGACCTCAGGAAGCTGAACGACGCCTGTGTACACGATCCATTCCTGACATCGTTCACAGATGAAGTATTGGAGAATGTTGGCATTCAGGAAGCATACTCATTCACGAATGGGTTCTCAGGGTACCATCAGATCAAGATCGCGTCGGAAGACAGGAGAAAAATGACCTTCACAACAAAATGGGTTGCTTTCAATACACCATTATGCTATTTGAACTGAAGAACGTGCCAGCCATCTTTTCATGCATCGTTGTGGCTACATTCAAAGAATACATCCACAAGTTCTTGGAGGTCTATCTGGATGATTGGAATGTCTTTGGATTAGTTAAGCACCATGTAGCAAGCTTACGCTTGATGCTAGATACTTTCCGCCGACACCAGATTGCACTGAACCTTAAGAAGTGCACATTCCTTGTTCCCTTTAGAAACCTGCTGGGACATGTGGTTTGCAAACAAGGACTGATGGTGGACCCTACGAAGATTGTTGTTATTCTAAATTTGGAAGCATCGTGAAGTGTTAAACAACTGCGTGCTACCTTGGGACACACCGGATACTATAGGAAGTTCATCAAAATTTATGCCCAAATAACAATGCTGATGGAAAAGCTATTGAAAGAGGATGTTACATATTATTGGAATGATGATTGCATGAAGAGTTTGGATGTCTTGAAGGGGAAACTGGCCTTCGCTCCAATCTTGGTCTTCCTAAAATGGGATGTGGAATTTCATGTACATGTTGATGCGTCGTGTATTCTGCTGGGAGCAGTACTCACACAGGAGGGCGCGGAGGGTGTGGATCACTCGATCGCATTTGCAAGTCAAAGATTGTCCAAAGAAGAAAAGAACTATTCCACCACCGAGCACGAGGGGTTAGCGATGGTGTACGCACTCCAAAAATACCGACACTATTTACTCAGAGGACATTTCAAGATGTATATTGACCATTCCGCGTTGAAATACCTGGTTAATACGCCTGTGTTGAGGGGGCGCATATGCAGATGGCTCTTACTATTCAAAGAATATGATTTTGAGGTCATAGTCAACCCAGGACACCTGAACGCAGGATCAGATCACTTTTCACGAATTGAGATGGGCGAGGAACCCACGAATTTGGAGGAGGGACTACTTGATGCACAACTCTTTGCAGTGTGTGTCGCAGACGGACACTTTGAAGATATAATCCATTTTCTGAAAACAGGGACTGCGCTGAAGGAATACTTAGTCCAATAGAAAAAGGAATTGGTGGTGCGCGCGACGAACTTTTTTGTCATCGTAGGGCACCTATACAAAATGGGAAATAATGAGATATTGCGAAGATACGTACTTGAATTTGAGCAAGGTCGGATCCTCGCGGAAACACATGGGGGCACTGCAAGCGAACACTATGCAGGACGTGTGACCGCATAGAAGATTCTTCGCGCAAGTTTATGGTAGCCAACCCTGCACCAAGATTTGAAAGCGCACTATAAGGCACCAGGATTTGAAAGCGCACTATAAGGCCTGCAATATATGTCAAAGGACTGGAAAACCATCGCGGAGGGACGAGATGTCATTAAATCCACAAATGACACTGCATCCATTTGAAAAATGGGCAATTGAATTT
Organism: Pinus tabuliformis; assembly: GCA_031772625.1. NCBI lineage: Eukaryota > Viridiplantae > Streptophyta > Pinopsida > Pinales > Pinaceae > Pinus > Pinus tabuliformis. Next base: position 1,210,055,997 of record CM062804.1, on the reverse strand, counting down.
GTGGGATTGATCAAACCTTAGGGAAAGATGGGCGTGCACTACATCATCACCGTGACGGAGTACCTGACATGATGGGTGGAAGCAGCTGGTCAAAAACTGCATGGACACTATGACTACAAAGTTTTTGTTCGAAAATGTGTTGACCCAATTTGGTTGTTCAAAAATCTTAATGAGTGATCGCGGAACACATTTCTTGAATGAAACTATCAGCATGCTCATAGAAGAGTTCCAGGTGTATCATCAGAAAAGTACACCATACCACCCACAAACTAATGGGACAATAGAGGCATTCAATAAAATACTGGAGATTGCGCTGACCAAAGTGTGTAACACGCAACGAAACAATTGGGACCTGTGCATACCTGGCGTTCTATGGGCTTACAGGACAACGTGCTTGAAATTGACGAGACAGACACCTTTCCAGTTAGTTTAAGGCGTGAAAGCTATCATGTTGATGGAATACATAGTACCTAGTCTACGAATAGCAATGCTCACAGGGATGACGGACTGCGAAGCTATGAAGGAAAGTCTTGTGCAATTGGAAGAACTCGAGGAGGAATGATTTTTGGCTGGATTTCATCAACAGATACAAAAGCAACGTGAAAAATCCTGGGACGACTGCCATATATCAGGTTGCACACCTTCAAGGTAAATGACTTAGTGTTGCTGTATGACAGTAAGTTTGAAAAATTCCTGTGAAAATTCTGAATGCATTGGATGGGACCATACGTGGTTAAGGAGGTCACAGATGGAGGCGCAGTCCAGCTAGTCAAACTAAATGGAGAACCCTTCCCAGGCAAAGTAAATGGCAGTCACTTGAAGCCCTACACGGGTGGGCCGGCTATCTGACTAACTAGCCAAAGCACAATCTTCGCAACCCGAGGAACTGGACAAGGGTGCAGGACTATAAACATATGAAACAGATGCCAGTACAGATGGAAGGACATAATTCAGACACGGAGGTCTCAGAAGAACGGATGCAGTAGGTTCTGCAAGTAGCAGCTTAGTGCACTACAGACATCAGCACTGTATTAGAACAGTTGGAAGGACTCCGTGCCCAGATCACCATGCCAACTGAGTGACTCGAGGGTGAGTCATGATGTTTGTGTTGGGAGCCTTTTGGGCATGGAATCCCCCCCACACAACATGTTTTGGGGCTCAAAGCCCAATTTTTGGTCAAATAATGTCGTAAGACTCCGCGAATTGCGGGCGCGGAGCACGAAATGTATGTTGAGTCGTAGGGTTGTCCGCCCTAAGTTTTGTGATGTAATGTCGGCCTACCCATGGTTTGTGGACCATGGGATTGTATAAATAGAGTGAGGCTCTAAGTTGTAAAAAAGAAGGAGAGATACAGAGAGGAACGAATGGAGTCTGGAAGATAGCGGGCATAGAGAAAAGGTCTAAGTGCTTTGGGTCGTAGTAGTAGGAAGAGGCTCTGCAGCTGAGTGCGCAGAGGCCTAGTAGAGTCTGTAGCTAAGTGCGCGGACCCTTGCACCTGAGTGCGCAAGGCAGAGCTGAGTCTGTAACCCAAGAAGAAGAATAATAAAGAGAAGTTTGATTCCAAATCTTGTGTATCTATTCTTGTGTTATTTCCTATTTAATTACGCCGTAAGGCGTTTCCCTCTGAAATCGACTCCCTCAAATGCTTTTCTGTCATAATCTTAGCCATTAGATCACTTGTTAGACGATTGAACGAAAATCTGCCGTCCAATTTAATTAAAAAAACTTAAAAAAAAACATTAAGTTTGAGATCGGTGGCTGTGACGGAGGGAGAGTGAATCGACAATTTTTTTTTTGTTTTGTGGCGGAGATTTATTTGAAACGTGGCCCTGTGCCTTCGTTTTCATCTCTGCGTTTTCCCCATTCGATCGACTGCGCCTTCGTTTGCCTCATTAGGCCGTAAGGCATTTTCCTCTTAAACAAACTCCCCTCGGTGCACACCTGTCATTGCTCTATCCCGTTTGATACATCTGTTAGACGATTGGATTATCTAGGTCCATTGATTTAAACGCACCAAACGGTTTTCTGTTTCTTTGTCGGCGTCTTATTCAGAGACGGGTTACTAACTGATTTGAATAAGACAGGTTATTTTAACAACTTCAGGTGTAACAGGAATCCAATTCCGAGGATCTCTTATCAAAGAGAAGGATCATGAAGTAACGGGAGGATTTTCTTTACTGCGACTCCAATTTCATAAACTATGGATAGGTTTCATATTTTACTTCACTTTTTTATTATTGCCCTATCTTGTTTATGCATGTTTCTTTTTGGTGTAGGATTTAAGATATTCTCTGGAACAAGGCATTTTTTTAAGCGATTTTTTTATAGCAAACTATAGGTGACAGCAGTTTACTCTCCTTGATGTTATATTATACGAGATAGATAAATAGATAGCAGACTGATTAATGCTTTTTGATCTTCTGCATGTTTCTTTTTGGTGGGCGGAGGATTTAAGATATAGTCTCTGGAACAAGGCATTTTTTTTTAGCAATTTTTTATAGCCAACTGTAAGTGACAGCACTGATACTTTACACTCTTTCTACTCTCTTTGATGTTATACTATACAAGATATAGATAGACAGCAGACTGGTTAAAGAGTTTTGATCTCTTTGTTGAATTTCTTGATCAATATTATGATGTAACCATTATACCACTTTTTATATCAATAAAAAGAAAGCCTTTTTTTTCTTCGGCAAAAAAGAAAAAATGTATTTTGCAAATAATTGAACAGACATTTTACAAACACGTCCTAATCAGATGCAGCACTTTGGTGGGCGGAGGATTTAAGATACAGTCTCTGGAACAAGGCATTTTTTTAGCGGTTTTTTATAGCGAACTGTAGGTGACAGCACTGATGGTTTACTCTCTTTCTACTCTCTTTGATATTATACTATACCAGAGATAGATAGATAGCAGACTAGTTAAAGCATTTTGATCTTCTTTGTTGAATTTCTTGACCAATATTTCTTGAATTTTTTGATCTTCTTTGTTGAATTTCTTGATCTTCTTTGTAACCATGATAATACTACTTTTTGTATCAATACAAAGAAAGCTTTTTTTTTTTCTTGGGCAAAAAAGAAACAGTGTATTTTGCAGATTATTGAACACAGATTTTACAAACACGTCCTAATCAGATGCAGCACATTATTCATATGAGGCAGGGAAGGAACTGGTGGATCAAAAGGAGTCCATCTGAATTCGAGGAAGATTTAGTTAAAACAAACAACTTTTAACAGGATCCTATTAGAATTCGAATTATCCTAGTGATGTTTTAAATAACTGACACGTTTCGCTATAATAATTGAGAAATATTTTACTTTAAATAATTGAGTGATGTTTTAGATAACTGACGCGTAGCGCTCCCAAGACCATTGTAGGACAAAACACCAGTGTTTTTAGAGATGTAAATGTGAATGCAGTAACACGGAGTGAATGAACGCGCAAAAATATTGCAAGGCCAGTAGGCTAATTACGAAACGCATGTGATCGGTTCCCAGGGAAGGTGATGACAAAACACTTAGGACAGCATGATAATAATAATTCATTTATAGCCGTACTGTAACGTCAATGTGTATTTTCAGAAGTCTCTTACCAAATTTTAGTAATTGGATTAATTGGTTTGGATCGATCATGTTAATATCTCTATCTCAATTTAATTTTCATTTATGCCTCTACACCACACTATGTTGTATGCTAAAGTTGGAGTTGAGAAGTGTAATATTAGGGTGAATAAATTTGTTCTTTACATTACAACCCAATGTCATAAAAATATTTCATTTCTTCTAGGTGAGTTATTGAAATTCAATCTTTCTTCTGTTTTCTAAATTTTTGTAAATTTACTAATTATTTTAGAAGAAAAAATAAATAATTATAATTTTACAAGAAAAAGTAAATATTTATAAATTTCCAAAAGATGGTGATTTTTTAAATAGTCTTTTAATATCAAAACATATATAAAACTAATTATATGAAATAGCCTTTCAATATCAAAAAATATATAAAAATTAATTATATGAATTATTTAAAAACTAATTATTTGGAAATGCCTATCTATAAGTATCATATGATTCACATCTATGAATAAATTAAAATGGTATAAGTTATTAACATAAATTTTACCATAAGTATCACAGATTCACATGCATCAATAAATTGAAATGGTAATAGGATATTAGTTAATAAAGTAAATCCTTTTATACATGTATTGTTGGACATAAATATTGACTTCATCTATAGACATTGTCAAGAAATATGTGATTAATAGTCAGTGATTTGTTATAGTCATGTTAGTGGTTTGATAAAGTACATTGACATGGTCATAGAGTTGTGAGATCTTGACACTATGATTTCATCAATTTTCAAAGGTTTTAAAGTCTTGGTTTCATCATTTGAAACTAACCTTAGTCAGTGGTTTGATAAAGTACATTGACATGGTCATAGAGTTGTGAGATCTTGACTCTATGATTTCATCAATTTTCCAAGGTTCTAAAGTCTTGGTTCCATCAGTTGAAACGAACCTTAACTAACAACCTATTATTGAGGGCCACACCATTCCATGTTTTCCCATAGGTAATTACATTAATTCTTAAGGAAAAAATATTCTATTAATCCGCCTTCAACCCTGGCTCTTGGTTACAGAAGCGATGAACACAATAAGCAGGAAAATTGTTACGGATTGATTACCTTCTTTTCCAAGTTTGTATGTAAGAGAGTCAAACATGTACCAAGCCTTGATGGGTATTTTGGTGAAATTTAGACTGAATGGTAGCTGAGAGTACTTTCTAGAGTCCAGAGCATAACCTAAAGCATTAAGGCCTTTTGAAAAAAACCCTTGTCTGCTTTTCCTTTAGGTATCATATCGTCTATTGGACACAAAATTTCATGCCTTCTAGGGCCATCAGGAAACTTTGGCTCTCTTCCTTTGACAACTGCATTCAGGGCACTAAAAAAATGCTTCACTATAACAGAACAGAACAAGAGTGCTTATCACATGCACTACTGTGAATTCTGATCACAACAATTATCCATGGCCCTAAAGAAGAAACAAAACTCTCGCGAAAAAATAAAGACTCTTCCTTCTGCACATTGTTTCACCAGAAGCTGTTAAAATCAGTTAGAAACCCATCTTTGTATAAGACAATGACATCTACGCAAAGGAAACATAAAAAATATTTCTATTGGTGTAATTAAATCAATGGACCTAGACAATCCAATTGTCTAACAATGGTTCAAATCGAATGGTTCCATCTTACTTGGCTTGTCAATTTGAGGATTTGTTTAGGTTTAAATATGCTTCTAACAGGTATCTTCTGACGTCCTCTTCCCAAACCTGCAATAAATGAGGTTTACAAATTTCCTCAAAATTTCTACTAATTGATAGTATCAAATGAATGAGCAATGAATGAGATCTAGAAAATGTAAATTGCATCATATCTATAAAGATTTGTTGGAACAAGAATAAATTAACATGTTCAAGGATAATTTTTTAGCATGGGATTTAATTCATTCTGAAAGAAAATTTGGAGTGTGACGGATCAACCATGCATTTCCTTTCAATCTGATGAGTTCATACTTGCATTTCCTTTCAATTTGATGAGTTCATACCTGCAAAACCATCAACTTGTCCCCACAAAGGATTTCTTTCAGTTTAGGTAACAAAGAAAATGGTGTATTCAGGAGCAATCCATACCAAAAAAGGCCCCTGGCTGGCTGGAAACTTTGCCTTCCATTACCATATTAAAATTTTGAGTATTTTTTCTATCACGTGTGAACTTTGAAGTTCTATTGCACCTTCTATTCTTGATTTTGCACTCAACGAGGATGAATTGCCTCTCCATGATAGGAAATGGTGCTTTCTTTTGCTGCATGCAAGTGAGAGAATACATCACATGCTGCTGCCCTTTCTTCTGCATACTTACAAATAACTACTAACATCCAGGAAATGGAAGACAAGAAACTGAACCACTTTTTCTTCACAGGGTAACATCACAACCACACCCTTCTTTTGGGCACTTTGAATCCCGTACATCTTATTTCCACAACGTGAATACCCATTGCATGGACTAAATCTTTTGTGTACATGACAGCACTGGACTGTGGACCTCACTTTTAGTCTCCACTACGAGAAACTGTCCTGGGAAACTACACAAAAAGAATACTTCAGGGAACCCGAGTGAAGGATGATATATCCTTCTAGGATATGGCACGCTTACTATCATCAAAAGCAGAGAAGGACATCAGCAAACATAAGCACTTCTCTAAGTTACCAGTCATAGCTATGCTTGCTGGATAGCTGAAAACTAGGCTTTCCTCAATTCTAAAGTTGGAAATGTTGTTTTTCTAGGAAATTTTCAGTATTTTTGGTGAATCACTCTGAGTTTTGCACCTTTTTTTTTATGGCTCTTAATAAATTAGGGGTTAAGAGGGATTTATGCTAGTCAATATTTTGGATTAAATCATACTCATGAATGAATGTGAATGCAGTTGCTCAAGCATCCTAATCTAGCTCCAAGCTCTTCTAAGGGATCCAGGTTGTTTACAATATACTTCAAAGAGCGAGCATAATCAATTTGGAAGGATGCAAAATATATGAATGTGGTTGGAGGCTTAGGGCCACTAGAAAGTATGCATTTAGTCAGTCCTTGCTTTTGTCCATGCAAGTATATGATTGAAGGACCAAATGCACCAGAGTTATACATCTCCCTTACATTTGCTACACTTGTGTACAACAAATATCAAATGCACTACTTTTCCACCTCTGTTCTTCAATTGTTGTCCTCGGAATCTTCAAAATCTCACTGAAATCTCTATCACTTTGTCCAAAACCAGAAAAATAATGACATGGATCTCTTGCAGAAGGCCCTGATCTGGTCTTTGTCATCTGAGGGAATATGTCAATAGTTGATATGGTTTCGAGTTCCAGTTTGATCAAAATTATCAACAAGGGATTGATTTTGGATCAAGCTCATGTTAATTCAAGTATATGGCCCCTCCTATGTCCTATTTCTGCTTCCGCGATCATTGCTAATCGAGAGCTTACATATAAATAATGTGTTTTTGGTTGAATTTTTTTCCTTTAATTTGTTTTTCTCTAAGGAGTTCAGAACTTCCCAACATACCTTACAGGAATAATGAGTTTACAAACACAAATGGTAAACAATCAGGAAAAGACTTACATATAAATAATGTGTTTTTGGTTGAATTTTTTGCCTTTAATTTGTTTTGCTATGAAGAGTTCAGAACAATCAGGAAAAGACTTACAAATAAATAGTGTGTTTTTGGTTGAATTTTTTGCCTTTAATTTGTTTTGCTATGAAGAGTTCAGAACTTCCCAGCATACCTTACAGGAACACTGAGTTGACAGAAACAAATGAGTTGACAGACAAAATGGTAAACAATCAGGAAAAGAAAGAAAATTACAAGGCCAACAACAAAAACGAGGCATATATGCACTTGTACTTCTGAGACATATAAGGAAGCTTCAAGTGGAAAAGTACTCAATAATATATAAACTTAAATTAATTGATGATGTTTCAATGATTAGAATTTTTGTTTAATGTTTTTCTGTCTAATAATTTTTAGGTATTTAATATGTTAGTATTCATTTCAATGATCAAATTTTTTTATATGTTTTGTCTAGTAATTTTTAGGTATTTAATAGGTTAGTATTCATTTTAAATTTAGATTTATTTAAAATGGAGTAGATTCATTTTTTTTCAACGTTGTAAATTTTTTGTATATGGAAATGCTTTACGATTATTAAATGACATGTTTTAGAAAAATTAATATCAATTCCATTTAGATTATATACTATGAACATGTCGTGGTGAATTATTATATTAAAAACTAATATTAAAATATAAATAATAAAATAGTAATAAAAGTAATAATTTTGTTATATATATATATAGACATTAATTCATAATAAATATTAAGGTATATTTGTTAAACGATTTATTTCACATTATTAAAATAAAAATCATAAAAATCATTAAATTATAGCGTTATTTTAAAATTATTGTTATTAAGAAATTATATATATATATATATATATATATATATATATATATATATATATATATATATATATATATATAGATAGATATAGATATATATATATATAGATATATATATATATATATATAGATATATATGAGATTCAAGACCTTCTCCAGAGGCGGGAGAGAGATCCGAGATCGAATCCGGAGATGGACGCGGTGTTTCACGTTCCTTGTTTCTTGGGTACCCTAGAGGGCCTGTTGACGCATGGAGGAACCAGAGCCATCATTGAGCATCCGACATAGCAACCACCTGTACAAGAGATCTGAGATCTAATCGAATACCTTGCCCGCCAAGATCTGTCAAATTTGGGTAACTCCCAGACGATTAAGACCGCCGACAATCTTTGGGGTAAAATAAACAGTTGGAACAGCTTTTTGCTAGGCTGCCTACAGGCCATAGCTGGAAACGAGAACAAGCGTGACAAGGAAGCAGTCTACAGCAACAATGGAACTCGCAGGGTGGAAAATCGAAGACCCTATATAAGGTATGGAGTTTTTCTTTTTATTGAAAATCAGAAAGCTGATCTGTTTACTATTGGCGTAGATCTGGCTTCCTTTCCGCCATGGAGCCCTGCATGGGAGTCATTCCCATCTCTCGGAGGCACCCGGTTCAGATCGAACCCTGGACAATCAGATCTAGACCTTGTTAAGGTATATCGACCCTTTATTATCCAGATTCAGGGGAGTTCGCTCAGATCGAGATCTGGGCTTTCTGAATCAGATCCCCGCAAGGCAGATCGATCCCGTATGATAAATCAGACACAGCGCCTGTCAGATCTGGACCCGCAACCATTGATATGGGACATGCAAAAGGCTCAGAACAAAATCTCTGCATCAGATCCATCGAGCACAAGAGTTGAAACTCCGGCAAGAAGATTCCAAGTTTTTGTTAAACTACCTGAAGGAAAATCGAAATTTATCTGGGTTAAAGAATCGGATACTGTTAAGCAGGTGCAGGAGATGATCATGAAACAACTAGGTTTCCCCATCAGATCACAAAATCTGATATATAAAGGTAGAGCTCTTCAAGATACAAAATATCTTTGGGAATACCAGATTGAACCCTTGTCAACAATCATACTCAATCTGAGAATGAGAGGGGGAGCTTCTGTCAATGGCAAGAACAATAACAGAGCTGAAGGGAGTGGTACAAGTGCAGGGAAAAAACCAAGTAATACATCCTTCAAAGACATCCTACAGGGGAAAAATAAAGAAGGAACAACATCAAATCAAACAGGGATGGATGCCAGGCCATATATTGTGGAACAACTGGATCATACCCCAGTATATAACATAGATACACCAGAAACAGAGGATTATTGTAATATTTATGAAAGGCAAGCAATAATATGCAGATTTAACAGCTTTTGGCCCAAACCAGTGGATTTATTCCACTGGATCTTCACGAATTGGACCCTGCAATGCAAAATACACCTCTGCTCCAAAGGGTTTTTTATAGTAAAATTCCTATCAACAGCTGACAGGGATGCAATAATACAAGAAGGACCTTGGTTTTGGGGATCTACAGGTCTCTTCATCACACCATGGTTTCCTGAATTTGACGCAAATACAATGGTTGTTACCAAAATGCCAGTTTGGGTGCGACTTCACAACCTCCCAATACATCTCTGGACTGATCAAGTACTAGCTGGAATTGGAAATACCATCGGACGCTTCATCAAATGGGACACACAGCGATTGGAGGAAAGAATTTACACATATGCTCGGATATGTGTGGAGGTAGACCTCAGCAAAGGCCTGCCAGACCAGATACAGCTGAAGCATAGACAGAGGAGCTGGACACAAGGTCTAGACTATGAAAATACTGCCTTCAGATGCCGAGTATGTAGACAAACAGGACACCTACAAAACACATGCCCAGCAGCCAAAAAAGACAATCGAAGAAAGAAGAAAACAGAAAAACAAGTGAAGGGATGGCAATTTCCCCCACCTGACTCAGATGACGAGGAGGAAGAAGAGATGGAGACTACAAATCCCAAACAGCCCAGCCAGATGAACACAGAACCAACAGCGGAAGACAAAATACCACAGGAACAAGTAGAAACAACACAAGCAATTACAACAGTCACTATGGACATGGGCAACAACAAACGACATCATATATCAGATTCGTCAGACTCTGATAAAGAAGTCCCACAACCTGTGGCTGAAACTGCACTTGCACTGATAAGTCCAACAGAGACACAGGGGGTTTGGAAAAAAGTTGAGAAGAAAAAGGGGCGAAAATTTTGATTTTCCCCCACATGTACATAATCATATCTGCCTAACATGATACTTCCTTGTATTCGTACACCCTGCGCGGTGTTGACGGATTACTGCATCTTTTAAAAAGCAACATTTTTGACATCTGATTACAGCATATGCCGAAGGCATCTACAACATGTAATTTTTCAATATTAATGAAAGATTACGATTTTTCCAGCGGAATATATATATATATATATATATATATATATATATATATATATATATATATATATATATATATATATATATATATATATATGAAAACATGGAACATGATTTTTAATTATAGAGATTTACCCTATTTTATTATCGAGATTCTTAATTTGTAAATAAGATTTGTTAGAATACCATGAGCCAATACCATAGCTTATCAATACCATGTGCCAAAAAAACTAAAACTCACCACTTTATATAACATTTATTGATATGGAATTCTTGTAATTAACCATTTTAATTAAAAAGGAAAAAATGACATAACTACTTTGGAAATAAATCTTAACCTTTGATTTGTGTATATTACTATGAATATTCTAGAATATTTGTTAATATTTGTTCTCTTAAAACGAACTCACCTTGTTGTTTTGTTAAAGGTTGTAAAACTATCAAATTTATGTATTCATCAAAGGACCTATTGTACATTTCATAGAGTTGTTGTTGGTAGTCATGAGGGGGTCTTTAGAAACACAGGTCGGAGGTAGTTGAATAAACTTTCATGAAGTCCTCGGAGGAGAATTCGTTCATAGTTCAAGTCTCGACAATGTTTCTAAGTTAAACATTCTTTAATATTATTCTTTCTTTTAAATGTACTTTGATATTTAGGTACGTGTTGAATAAACTTTCATGAAGTCCTCGGAGGAGAATTCATTCATCGTTCAAGTCTCGTTCTACAATGTTTCTCAACTAAACATTCTTTAATATTATTCTTTCTTTTAAATGTGCTTTCATAGTTGGGTAAGTGTTCGAATAAACTTTCATGAAGTCCTTGGAGGAGAATTCATCGTTCAAGTCTCCTTCTATAATGTTTCTCAACTAAACATTATTTAATATTATTTTTTCTTTTAAATACGCTTTGATAGTTGGGTACGTGAGACTACAACTTTTACCATCATTACCATAGTAATTCCTATGATTCTATAAACAAGAACTTAAACAATTGGTATTCCCATAAATACTCAGTGAATATGATTTAGAAATACAATTTGTTAATTGAAATTAGAAATACAATTTTTAATTGAAATTTAGAATGCAAATCATTTTGATACCTGGAAAAGAGTGAAATGAATAAAAAAAGGATAAGTAGAGGGTGATTGAACCAAAAAAGTTTATTTGTTGGCTACACAATTGGGGTTCATTTAACTACAACATGTCTACGTTGAACTCTGTTATTATAACTTGTAGCTTTGTTCCAACCAACAAAACTATTTGTGTATTTTGGAGATAAAATGACATAAAACCCAAAGAATTCAACCAAAAGAATTGTCATGATTAAAACCCAAATAATTCCATAAAAAAAGTTGTCATGATTATTAACTCCCATTATCAATATTTCAGTGTCATATTAGTCCAAGATTTTTGTGCACTTACAACTAAGGGAACTAAAGAGAGCCAAAAGAATGAATACCACCATGCTCATAGAAATAAATCCAACCAAAAAGAGGATGTTAGCTTAAACAATAGTAGAAACTCCATTTAAGAATATACAGATTGAAGTCATTGGAAGCAAAGATAGAGTGTTGAAGACTTACCATACACATTGAGAAGCAAAAAGATTACCGGAAAAGGCCACAATGGAGGACTGTAGATAACCCTTCTTAGTTCCTCTTTTCTTGTTTCCCTTATTCATCTTACTAACGAGATCAACATTATGCTCCTCCTCAATACCTGCAATAGTATCTAGTATTGTCTCCTTCTAGTTGAAGTCATTCCATAGCCTGCTAAAAATGGGAAGTTTTTTTTGGTCATATGTCATAGCCAAAAAGTTTCCAAAAGAAACAAGACCTATTTAATTCAATGTGAATTGTGTACTAGCTCTTTACCCTTCACCTACTAATTATCATTGACTTCTCGAACTTATGCCTTACGGCGTTTCCTTTGCAACATCTGGTGCAAATGCTAGTTATATTGTTTTCTTTATCACACACACTTATATGAATGTTGAACACTGTTAAATATAATTAGACACATACTGATAAGCTGAGTGATCGACTAATATTAGGTTAATAGTAAGGAATTGGGTAATAACACGAATCGCGCCTCGAGCAGGGCTGTGCGAAGGCAACATCGCAGGCTGCGAGGTACTGGTAGATGTGCGTAGCGACGTGCGCGTAGGGTAAATTTGTGGACCACTGAAAATCATAAGACATATCTAGGGTGCGGAAACCTAGTTTTAGAACCCTCCCATACTACTTCGGGTGAGACCTCAGTCCGTGTTCCTCGGGCTGTTTCCGAAAGGGCGAGTAGTACCGGGATTTGTTTGGTTAAATCATCTCTGAACCTGGGTCAGGCCCCATAAGCCAACAATGGGCTCAAGTATTTGTTTGAGCAACCCAAGCTAAACACAAGACAAGCTAGATGGATGGTCATACTCAGTGAGTTTGAATTTGAGCAACCCAAGCTAAACACAAGACAAGCTAGATGGATGGTCATACTCAGTGAGTTTGAATTTGAAATCAAGTACATCAAAGGCAAGGGAAATAAGGTTGATGATGCACTTAGTAGGAGAATTCAAATGAATCATTTGATAGCTGTAAGCTCCTACAAAATAGACCTGGATGAATGAGTAAAAACTGCAGGACAACATGATGAAAAGAATCAACAAATGAGAGAAAAGTTGTTACAAGGGGGTGAGGATGAGGAAGGTCACCTCACTAATGACAACCTAATTAGGTTCCAAAACATAATTTATGTGTCAAAAATTGATGAATTAAAGAGGTTTATAATGAAAGAGTTTCATGTCAAGCTTTATTCCAGCCATCCGGGGTACCAAAAGACCTTTACAACAATTAAAAGGTTCTAATATTGGCCAAATCTGAAGAAAGAAGGGGTTTATTTTGTGGCTAAGTGTATAGAGTGCCAACAAGTGAACACTGAATACAAGCACCCAACAAGGCCATTGCAACCCATTCTCATTCAGGAATAGAAATGGAAGGTAGTTTTTATGGATTTCATTACAGGGATGCGTAGAACATCTAGGAAACATGATGCAATCATGGTAGTTATTGACAAATTAAGCAAGGTAGCTCATTTTTTGGAAGTCAAATCCACTAATTATGTTAGTGAGGTGGCACAAATATTCATAAAGGAGATTGTGAGATTGCATGGTATCCCCAAGAAAATTATTTCAGACATAGATGCTAAGTTCACTTCATGGTTTTGGAAGGAACTGATTGTAGGTTTGGGGACATAGTTGGCATTTAGTACAACATATCATCCAAAAACAGATGGGCAAACAAAGAGGAAAAATGGGATCCTCTAAGACATGTTGAGGTTGTATGTGATGCATCAACCCAAGAAATTGGAGAAGTACTTTCCACTTGTAGAGTTTGCATACAATACTAGACAATAATCCATAAATATGAGTCCATTTGAGGCATTGTATGGGAGGGTTTTCAATACTCCTATCAGTTAGAATGATCCAATGAATAGTGTCCTTTTTGGGCCTAATATGCTCAAGGAAATGGAGCAACAAATTCAAAATATCAAGAAAAAATTGAAAGTGGCAGAAGATAGGAAGAAAATCTATGTAGATGAGCATAGGGTGCATAAAGAGTTCCAAGTTGGGAACATGTTTATTTGAAAATAAAACCCAAGAAGAGTTCTTTAAAGATTGGGTCATGTTCCAAGTTGGCACCATAGTATTATGGGCCTTTTGAGATCCTTGAAAGGATTAGATGAGTGGCCTATAGGTTTGCCTTACCTCCATTAGTTAAAGTTCATGATGCTTTCCATGCTTCTTTGCTTAAAATATATGTGTAAGATTCTAATCATGTGATTGATTGGTGTGTGCTACAGGTGGAACTAGAGGGAGAGATCCAACTAGAACCATTGTGCATTCTAGATCGGAGGAGTCTCATGCTCTAGAATTCAGCTCTGGAATTGAGCCATAGAGGAAGTCAAAGTGCAGTGTAGGCAATTTCGACCAGAAGAAGCCAGGCAGGAAATTACGAATTCCACGAGAGTAGCATATCCATTTTTTGTCGTTGGTTAAAGAAATGTGTGTATGGTTGTAAATACTGTATAGAGATGTACATATAAAGCTCCATGAAATAACATGTGTTTTATTTTGTTTCTGGTGTTTCATATGATCAAAAGAACACCGAAGGCGGTGTTCCCTCAAGGGGGAGGGATTTGTGACAACCCAACCTGGGTTTTCCTCACAAAAATGCAATGTAAATGGTTTTACAAAATATATTAAAATTGGTTGAGTCAAAGGGAGACAAATTCTAGAGTTGAGAAGGTTTCTTGCTTGGGACGTATGAGGTTTCCTTGTTGCAACAAAGTTTGAACTGATATAACAACCATTAAAGGATGACTGGTGTGTTTTAAATAAGTTTGTTACCCAAATTAATTGGGATGAAAGAGAAGTATGTAGGCCCATGTTGCTTGAGAAACTTTATAAGGCGAAAAAAGGAAAAAAATTAATGGAGTTGGGATGACTATGCAGATAGGGTAGAAAAAAAGAGAGGGTTTGTCCTGATTTAGGAGAACCCATTCGCTTAAGCGATAAATAGACAAGGGGAATAGGAGGAGAAGGATCAACAAGGATTTTTGTAAAGGAGAAGAGAAGAAACTGATCTCTATGCGGTTGGAAAGATTGGATGACGGAGGTCTCTCCTGGGTGAAGATCAAGGGCCTCTTGGCTCCTTGTATAGCCAAAGGGTGGAGGTGGGATTTTTCTAGACTTCCGTGATGGCTTGGGTAGAGGGTTGTTCCTTGGATTCCTGGAGCAAGGACCTTGTAAGCCTTTCTTATTGTTTACCTTTTACAGTGGGATAGGGATTCCTTAAAGTGGGTGGAACCACTGCGTTTTGTTTGAGGGTGGAGTCTTGCTTCTCTAGATTCCCTCAACACTCTTGGGTGGAGGGAGGAGGCCTCTGGAGTCCCTGTTTCTGTTGGTATTTGATGTTTTATCCCTCTTAGCAAGACCCCTTAGTCTCTAGAATCTAGCTTTGGGGTGATAGCTACAAGTGAGCTTGACTGCAACTATCCATGGTTGGGTGGAGAGTCCTTGTCATAGACTCAGATGCCCATAATAGATAAGAATAATGTTCTTATTTATAATTTCAATTTTAATGAATGAGTGTCTCTTTTTTGGCTAAATGATGGCTACTATAGCTATGGAATGCTTATGATAATTCAGTTTACATTTCACAGTAATCTGGTTTGAAAAAATTAGGGGGGATGCTGGTTAAAGGCATTGACATATGTTTTGATTGTTGAATTTAAGTTGCATTGAATAGCTTGAAATGTGCATAATTTACAATGATAAATTGAAGGGAAGGAGACCCTATCAAATGGTTCTGGTGATTGTGATTTCCCCTCAGTGCTCTATATGCAGAGAGGCGCGCGCGCGCGTGTGTGTATACCAGCGCTGGGGAACTGAGTGTGGTTCTAATTACATCGTTGGTGCGAGTAAGCAGTGGTAAGAGCATCGTATAACTTGTGTTTAACTATCACACATAAATTTATAGTCGGGCTGATTTAGTGGGAGAAGGGCTTTGAGCATAGTGGGTCTATGAAGGTAAAGCTCGAGTTAAATATGTCAACAAGTCCTTCTATAATCGTGTTTTGCTCAAAGACATATATATATATATATATAGCCATTAGAGACTTCAGTCATGAAACTTAGAAAAAAGTTGATGACCTTTGTTAAATAATCTAAACCTTGAAAAGACAAAAGATAAAAGAATATTTTATTATTATTATTATCCCATTCTTCTAACAACACCGAAAAAATCAAATAAACAATAACACCACCTAATAGCATAAGTTAAATATAATTGTTACACAAGCAAATTAAAATGCATTGTACTTACTAATTATTTTTCAGATTAACATTTATACCTCATATAAATAAAAAATAAACATGAATAAAAAGTAAGTTAAATATAAAAATACAAATGCATTGTACTTACTAATTATTTTTCAGATTAACATTTATACCTCATATAAATAAAAAATAATACATGAATAAAAAGTAAGTTAAATATAAAAATATTATGTATGTTAAAATATATATTATTTATTTAAATACGTATTATATTCCAAATTTATACCACATTAAATATACCATACATATTGATAAATGGACTTTTATTTACATATATTTATTTTTCCAAAAATATAATAAATGGAGAGCCGATGGTTACATCGCATGCTTTTGCCACCTTGCCAACCGTGACGCCAACTGCAGGGTGTAATCCTTTGGTGCAAACGACATTAACTGTCAGTTGGCTTTGTAGTGGGGGCTCACACTTCATTCCCTATCGAAAGGTTGAATGCTTTTCATTGCACCGGAATATCAACAATATGGAAAAGAGGTGATTAAAAAATGGGCATCTTATAAAACAGAGTAGTCTAGCGAGGGTTCAATTTTGTTTAGAAAATATGGGAAATATTTAATTAAAATTTTGATAGAAAATTTGAAAAATTTAGAATATAATATAAGAGTAGTCTAGCGAGGGTTCAATTTTGTTTAGAAAATATGGGAAATATTTAATTAAAATTTTGATAGAAAATTTGAAAAATTTAGAATATAATTTTTAAATTTCAAAATTTTGAGTGTCTAGGTTTTTTTTTGAAGATCCTAAAGCCAAGCCAGTTTCCCTGGAAAAAAAGAAAAGGAAAAAACAACTAGATTATTAGACTATTTATATTTAAACACTCATGAGATTAGATTTTTTGAAAAAAAAATTAAAAAAAAAAAAAAAAATTGCATGCAGAATTGTAGGCCTTATAAAACCATGCACATTGACCATGCTTTGGCTCTACTCTCTATATTATATTGCATATTATATTCGAAGTTATGTGATACGATGGATATTAGGAGTTAAATTTGACACCCGTATAATCGTTTTTTGCTTTTTTACACGTTAAATACTATTGGTTTCTAAATCTACACATCATCGCTGACCAGTCAATAATTTTTTAAAATGTCATATTGACAGGCGTATTCAAAATTTACTAGTTTTAATTTTAATTTTAATTTTTTTAAATTTTTTTTATATATTGCACACTGTAGTGACGGTATGACGGTACTAGGGTGAGAATCATCCCACCTTGGTACAAAGAAACAAGAGAAATTGGAGGCTGGAGCTATTAATGGCATGCCGCATGGATGATGAGGGTGGTAATGCGGAATGGTCTTGTCAGCGAATAAAAGTTAATTTTGAATATTTGTCTGGTACGAATCACAATTTCCAAAATCCGAAAAAATCTATTACTTCACAACTTTCAAATCCAAATAGATCTTCTTCCCACAAAACTTTGCCTAGTGAAATATGGTTTGCGCTCTAATTTTTCTTCAGAAACTCCAAGTTATACGACCAAAGAAATGGCCATTTGAGTATGTATCCTTAGTTATCATTCAAATTAACTTTAGTTGTTTTGAATTGTCAATTGTATGGCTAATTCTTCAAGTTTGTTTCAGGGTAAAGGATTCAGAGAAATCCAAATCATTGGCCAATTCTTCAAGTTTGTTGCAGAGTAAAGGATTCAGAGAAATACAAATCATTTCTTCAGCGCAAGAATTCTTATCATTTGAAAGCATGGTCTATGATAATTGCATTCAAATCTATATAATTACCTTAATACCCAATAATTACCTTAATACCCAATTCAAGCTCTGCAGAGAGGACCTGTTGGCACCTTATAGAGAAACGACACCTTATGGAGAAGCCCTGCGGAAAATAAGAAGTAATTCGAGGTTGCAAAAACAAAGAAACTATGTTGGCATGAGAGCAGGTCGCAAATTATGTACCATTAATAGCCTCAGTTTCTCGTTTCCTTGTATCTGCATCATTTGCAAGTTGTATGGTCTTGACCCCAGGCTCCCAGTTAGTAGCTACCGCCCTACCAGTTATGTTCATAGCCTCCAAACTCCACTTCAAGTTCCAAATTCTCGCCATTTTAGCCATCACAGTTTGAGAAAAGATTGCAGGCCACTCACACAGTTTGAGAATAGGAATTTGTTCGGTTGTCTTCCAGTTCAAGTCCCAAATTCTAGCCATTTTAGCCATCATAGTTTGAGAAAAGATTGTAGACCATTCGTAAAGTTTGAGAACAAGAATTTGTTTGGTTGTCCTTAAGCTTCTTGCTCATAGATTTCGCACCACAGGTAAGTGGTTTTTGTGCAGGATTCTTTTGTGTTTTTGTCTGAAAATTTTGAATTAGTAACTCCATTGAATATATTTACATTCTTGATCAAACATGATTTTAATATATGAACATAATCTTCTTGTGCTTATTCTTGCCAAACTTTTTCTCTATTCACATGGATTATTAAAAAAATTATTTACAATTGTAACAAATGAAAGACTATTGATTAGAAGTAAAAATCAATTTATAAAATTCAAGGTCTTATCGATGAGTAGGAAAAATTAAGAAAAATTAACTTGTCTGCTTGGCTTTCTATTCAAAGAGAGTTTTTTTGTACATTTTATTTCGGTAAATAATGGGTTTTTCCAATTCATATATTAGGAATTATGCATTCATCACCCAAAAATAAACTTCTTCTCCACTTAAAACAACCAAGAACGCAATTCTGAAATACAACTTTCTTAAACCCAATTCAGAAATACAACTTTCTGAAACTAATTTTAATTAGAAACCTACAACAATAATCAATACACCAGATTAAAACGACATGGTAGTTGCAGAATGGTAACTAATTTGCCATAATTTATGATCCATCAAAAGCCAAAAAGCAATACAGCCGATTACAATAAAAAGGGTAAAAATGGCCATCTGTTTCACTATTTCCACAATTATAAGTCGTCAACCATTTACATTTAGGACTACCCAGTACCATGTCTTTGCCACAAGGGCACCCGCTAAATAAATGGTAAACCTATATAAAACCGCCATTTACAATCATTTTCCATTCAGTTAACCAGAGATTTCAATGGCCCTAACTTCAAGTTTATGCTGAGGTTACTTGGGCATAATGACAGTGAACACATCATTTTCCATTGAAGCCTTCAGATCATCCACCTTCGTATTTTCTGGTATCCCCAAAGGCTGCAAAAATTTGCTAGGTTAAGTATAAATTCAACGCCAATACTGGTTGGTAGTTGCCTCTTTTAGTAAACACTTCTATCACATAACTTGCATTGATGCCTTCAATTAATTGGGCTCTTAGATGTTCAATAAATTTTAAGTCCATAAGACTTTGAAATGTCTATTCTATTTTTCTTTTACCGCCATTAACGATAGCTATACTTTAAATTTCTAATTGCAGGCTCTCATAATTAGTTGAATTCTTGTAAAAAGGCCATGAGTAGAGACAAAATTAGGTGCTTTGACAGTGAAATATAATTATTTTTTTTTACAAAAAACATAAATATTTTTCTTTGAAATTGTGAATATGGGTCAGTAAAAAGTGTGAAATTTAATAAGTAGAGCTGTTTTGAAATTCTCAAGCTGGTAAAAAATTTATTCGAATTTCAAGACCAGTCCATGTTTTCCTGAATTTTTTTTCAATGAAAATGAATTCATTATTTAGATGAAAAATATTAATTACGAGGTGAATATTATTTTACCTTCATATAATAAAGATGTAAAAACAGTGAGTCAAATGAAAATGAATCCATTATTTAGATGAAAAATATTAATTACGAGGTGAATATTATTTTACCTTCATATAATAAAGATGTAAAAACAATGAGTCAATTATTGTATCTTTTTCAATGAAAATGAAAAATATTAATTACCACGTGAATATTATTTTACCTTCATATGATAAAGATGTAAAAATAGTGATTCAATTTATTGTATTTTTTTCAACGAAAATGAATTTATTATTTAGATGAAAAATATTAATTACCACGTGAATATTATTTTATCTTCATATAATGACTTTTTTCTGTTAGTGTGAGCCGGAGAACCTACGAGAACTTTTGGGCAGGAACTGAAGCTTTGCTTCCTTCAATGGCGATCGCTCCTATTCGGCTTGCAAGGACTTCCTCCCTGGCTCATAATCGATTGCTCAAGGAAATAGCATGTCGGCAGGCGCACCCTCTCCCCAGAGAATAGAACCACGTCAAGAAGAGGTAACAACTAGTTTTCTTCATATACAAGATGGGTTTTTATGGCTTAAGACACACTTTCTAGCTCTCGAGCTTCCCGGCGAGGGCACTGTCCTCCTGTTTGCCTTGTCTGAGCGTCTATCACGACTTCTCCTGCCACTGCTTGGTGGAATGGTGGCTAGGGCACTGAGAAAGCCAAGTTTTGTGGACGACATACCATTTCCTGTCCTGCATCTGCCTCCCCCTGTCATCTGTTTGTCCACCAACTGGATGCTGCGTGCGGGGTTCCGGGAGCTTGGTCTTTATGCGCCCGGGTTCCAATCTGCTCTGGATATTTCCTATGCGCGAGAAAGGGTATTGTCTACAGAGGGCCACATTTTTCCTGGAGCTATGACAGAGCACTCAAATAATGACCCTAATGAGCCAAATCTGGAAGTAGCAGGAAGCGAAAAATATACAAAAATCTGGGATGTAGTGTGTCCTGTTGGAAGTCTGCCCATTACAACGGATTGTATCCCCATCCCGCCTGATGCAACTTGCGTAGGTGAAGAATGGATAAACATTTTCGTCAAAAAGACTGGGGGCAGCCATCATTGTATGAGGCTTCGAAAGGGGCTGAATATACAGGAACTAAAGAAGGTAATACGGAACCAAATTGGGATCCCCACCATTTACCAAAACCTGATTTTCTCTGGTCGCTATCTACAGGACCCCCTCACTCTTTAGGACTATGGTATAAACAATGAATCAACCATTTTCCTAAATCTGCGTCTGCGTGGAGGTTGCAATGGAGACAGCTCAAAAAACTCTGGCTCCTTTTGTGATGCAGTCAAAGGAAAAGGCAAACTGCAGCAGAAAACAACACCAGCACCTGAGTTACCAGGTCCCTATATAGTGGAACAAAAAATGGAATCCCCTTCGCTCCAAGTGCATCTACCAGAGGTAACTGAATTACATACGGAACTATCCAATCATAGAAAATTTTAGGGGCGAATGTTCGCCCTTTGGCGAGATTAAGGGGTTTTAAATTTTTAGTGGGCGAATATTTTGTATCATAGTACATTTTTACAAATCACCTCAAATAGCCCACCTTATTTTAAGGGAGAGGGTAAAAAAGGTAAATTTAGCCCTTGAAATTAGAAGTTACAACCTTCCATTTGCCCATTTTCAAGAATAGGTTTTATTTAAGTGAATCCATTCGCTCATTTTCAAGAATAGGTTTTATTTAAGTGAATCCTATGGGCCAAAGGCCCAAATACCATATTTATAAAAGAGGTATGGTAAATTAATAAAAATATAAATAAATGAGAGGTATGGTAAATAAATAAAACATTTTTTATATTTACTCCATAAGTCAACTTATATACATGCAAGGGTGTAAACAAATAAAAATATAAGTAAAGTGGAGGTATGGTGAATAAATAAAACGTTTTTTATACTTACTCAAAAGGTATGGTAAATAAATAAAAATATAAATAAACTAGATGCATGGTAAATAAATAAAACCTCTTTTTATATTTAGTCCATAACCCTTGTTCTATTTATGAAGACTCAAGAAAGAGGTTTTATTTAAGTGAATCTTATGGGCCAAATGCCATATTTGTAAAAGAGGTATGGTAAATTAATAAAAATATAAATAAACGAGAGGTATGGTAAACAAATAAAACATTTTTTTATATTCTTAAAAAATGCGTTATATTTAGGTGAAACCTATGGGAAAAATACCATGGGACAAATACCATGGACTAGATTGTTATTAATACCATGATATTAGTATTAATAAAAATAAAAATGGCACATGGTATTGACCTATGGTATTCACCAAAATGGCACATAGTATTGACCCATGGTATTCACCTGGAATGTAGCCTATTTAAATGGGGGAATTAAACCAGCATAGATCCATCTTTACTCTGGATCTACTAACCCCCGAGAGGTATCAAATATTGTAATATGCAAACTAGCATAGAGTGAAAAAATATTTGATCCGATCAAGAGTAAAAATGGATGTTGTAATTTAATGTATGTTAAACATTTTAGCTTGGTTAAAATAAAAAATAAAATAAAAATCAACTATTAATTTTATTAATTTTTATAAATTACTAATAGTAATTTTTAAGCTCCAAGTTTATGATAACCCATGGTATTGACCCATGGTAATACCATGGTATTCATGTGAGCATAGACTATTTAAAGGGGAAATTCTATCATCTTAGATCCATCTTAATTCTGGGTCTACCAAGTGCTCACAGGGATAAATAGATTTCATCCCCCTAAGAGTGGTAGATGTGGAGTTAAGATGGATATAGGTTGGGTTTTATGATAATGAATGTATTAAATAGACTTTGGAAATTATATTGTAAAAATATCTTAAGGTGAATGGTTAAAGCATAGACATTGGAAAAGTATATTTGTATACTTCTATTTTAAATTTAAACAAATCCAGGGCTAAAAGGAATGGATTGATTGCACTAGTTATCCTTCTATAACTTTCCAACATATGTCGGAGTAAATAGATTGTAATTTGGGTTCTAATTGCAAACAGGAATATACTTGTGTATTGGTAGGGTAGTTACGAGGTCCCTAGAAGTGATGAATTTGAATTTTTCTTGGTTTTATATATAGTAATAGGTTTTTTCTCATGCTTTCTGTGAATGGCACGGGTGAATTTTATCCTACACCCACTAGGTTATCGATATGTAATTTCAGTAATTTTGATTTCAAAAGATATTTTAAAGAAATGCAATGATTTTATTTGTGTATTCAATAAACACAAGATTTTATAATTGAGTAAAATATTCGCCATGCCTGGTGAGATACGTATCATATTATTGATAAAATCACCTTCCATTTTTCCTATATACCATGGAGATTCACCCATTTATTATACATGCAAATTTAGGGGGGGTTCATTTGTAGATTCAATGGTTATTGGCCAAAATCCAATGATCTGCATCATTGGATTTACAATACATGGACAACAAACTGTGATATACATTTATGCTCAAAGGGTTTTTTCATTGTTGGCTTCAACTCAGCCCAAGATAGAGATAATGTTATCAATCAGGGGCCTTGGTTTTGGGGCAATGCTGGCCTCTTCATCACTCCTTGGTTCGATGAATTTGATGCAAACTCTATGAAAGTTTCCACAATGCCTGTTTGGGTGAGGCTCCATAACCTCCCTCTACACTTTTGGCATTACAAAGTTTTATCAGCTATTGGGAATTCCCTAGGGAAATTCCTAAAAATAGATGAAGACAGAGTCAGCAAAGGAATTGTCACTTTCGCCAGAATTTGTGTGGAGGTGGACCTGAGTCAGGGACTGCCTGATCACATCACATTGAACTACAACAATTCATTGAGGAATCAACCACTCGACTATGAGAATACTGCTTTCAGATGCCGCAGCTGCCTGCAAACTGGACACCTCCAATATAATTGCCCGCTGACCAGAAAGGACACCAAAGGAAAAAAGAAACAACAAAAAAGGCCTAAAGGCTGGCAGCACACTGATCTGATGGAAGAAGAGGAGGACTTGCAGTCAGAACCGCCAGAGAACCAAATGGAAACTGGTTTATACACGGGTCAGCAAATTAATCAAGATGATTCTGCCCCAGATACTCATATGGAGCCAAAAAATATTCATCAGCAACCAGAACCTCAGTTGGAAGTTAGTGGAATAAAAAGAACTCATGGTTCGGATGGATCTGAATCCGACAAAGAGATACCTTTGAACACACCGGAAAACCAGCTGGCCATTATTCCACCCACTTCCGAATCGGAGGGTTGGAGGAGGGTGGAGAAGAAAAAGGGCAGAAAAGCATAGGCCTGCTGATAGTTATTTTGTTTTTTTATTGTAACTTTTTTGTCCCCTTCATGGACAGTTTTTGCATATGCTTATAGCATCTACTACATGTAATTTTGTCATATGAATAAAATTACGAATTTTTTCCTCGGAAAAAAATATTTTACCTTCATATAATAAAGATGTAAAAACAGTGAGTCAATTTATTGTATATTTTTTTAGTGAAAATGAATTCGTATGTATACATTTTTATTTTTTATTTTTAATATGCTAGCAAAACTTTATATTTATGTATGTCTTTAACACTATTTAAACCAAATAAAAAATTGGTTTTTTTTTATTTGCTAAAACATTAGATGACTGAAATAAATCGAATTTAAACCAAATAAAAGATTAGTTTTTTTTTATTCGATAAAACATTAGATGACTGAAATAGATAGAAAAAATAAGCACTTTATTGTAAATATTGAAAAACTTTTACCTAGACTAGAAATTATTAAATATTTAAAGAATTAATAGGCATATTATTAAATGTTATAACGAATAAATAGGTATATTCCTTGGTTAATATCTTTTCTTGAAATCAATGCAAGATTAATTTTTTAATATGTTTTTAATTCATGAATTGAAATTCATATATACTAATTAATTTATTTTTATTATATAGGTATTATATATCAAAAAATGTCTTCAAAAAAAGGGAATCAACTTTCTATAAAAAAATTCTTTGGATGGTCTAGTACATCTCAAGTTTCATTGCCTGATAAAGAAGGTCGTGATTTTGATCTAAATGAAGATTTAGATGTCTTGGGGCATGATGAAGAATTTGATATCTTGGGGCATAATGAAGAATGTGATGAAGAATTTCATGAGGGCGAACCTAGCACCCAAAAGAAAAAAAAAATGAAAGTAAGAAGAGAGTTTTGTGATTAGTGGAAAACTAAGTATAAGTGGTTGAGGGAGGAAAAACATGAAGGAAAAACAGTTATGAAATGCATAAGGCGATGGGGCCATGGGGAACTAGGACGGGTTGCTCTACATTGCAACATGATTCTATAGTTGTTCATGCTAGTTCAAGCATGCATAAATTGCTCTACATTGCAACATGATTCTATAGTTTTTCATGCTAGTTCAAGCATGCATAAACTCTCACAGGCAAAGTGGATATGTGGAAATGAGAAGAAAGCGAAGCCTATTATAGAACACATTGCATGCATTGATGATATGAACAAAGAAAGAGTCATCACTACTATGAAATTAGTGTATTGGATGGTGCAAGAGGATCTACCACTATCAAAATATGAATCTCTTTGCTTGTTTACAATGTCCTTACACACACCAAATATGCCAAAGAATAAAGATTATACATCATATACAAATCACATGGCTGCAAAAGAATTCCTTTTTGCTATATCTCAATATCTTGAAGAGCTACAAATTTCAAAAATGCTAGATAGCCCTTTTTTTTCATTGATGCTAGATGAAAGTACAGATCGTAGCTTAGAAAAGCATCTTGTGGTTTATGCCACGTTTTTAAACTCAAAAGGATTGGGGCCTCCAATTTCACAGTTTTTAAAGCTCATAAATGTTTGTGATGGAAGAGGGAAAACAACTTATGATGCAATCAAACATTTAATGGAATCAAGGGGTCTTTCAAAAGAAAGATTGATAGGAGTTTCCACAGATGGTGCTTCTTCAATGGTTGGTAATGAAAATGGTTTTATTTCTTTCTTGAAGAAAGATGTACCTAATCTTGTAGCTGTTCATCGCATTTTTCGTCGCGAAGCTTTAGCTGAATCAGATGCTTAAAAAAGAATACCTGAATTATTGTTTGTTGAGAAATTAACAAATAAGATATATTCTTGGGTGCAAAATTCTACGAAAAGAAATAGTCAATTTATTGCTTTACAAGCACTTATGAAATTTGAAACTCTCCAAGCTCTTCAAATCCATGGAGTTAGATGGCTTTCAAGGGGACAAGTCATTGAAAGACTTATTGTACTTATGCCTCCCATATTAACATTGTGAAAAAATGAAAGAAAAGGCTCATGGTATGATAAGGCAAAGATCTTTTCAGTGCAATTTTGTCTACACATGTTTGCAGATATAATGTGTGAATTAAACAAGTTGAACAAGCAATTCCAGGAAGAGTACATTGATGTCAGTTCTTTAGGAGTAGCCATAGATGTTACTGTAAACACTTTGAAAAGGTGGTTTTTAAGAAGTGACACATTTGCAGATGGCACATGTTATTTATCTAAATTTATAGATGCCTCTAAATTTGGCTTTCTAGAAATTTGTGATAAGGAGGGGCTTGTTCACAAACATGAATTACGATTTGTGGCAATTCCACATGCATATGATGACTGTGTTGATATACAAAAACAATCATGGAAACCTTGTATTGAAGGTTCACTAGAAAGTTGCAAACAACTTGCAAAATATTATGTTCAAGCTCTTGTAGAGAATTTGAATGGAAGATTCCCCGATCTTGCATTTTTCAACTCAGCAAAGTTGTTTAGCCCTTGCCATTATTTAGAGGATGTTTATGGAAGAGAACGAAATTCAAAGCGTTGGCTTGAAAAGCTTTTTCAACACTTACATCCTTATTATGAAAGTGAAGAAAACAAAACAACATTTGATTTTGAGGCTTGTTTGAAAGAGTTGCATCCATTTGTTGACACTCTTTGTGTTAATTGTGAGGGATCATCCATGAAAGATGCATGGAGGATTTTTTATGTTATAGGGTTGCATACAAATTTTCCTAACATGTTAAAGTTATGGCAGGCAATACTTACTATTCTTGCAAGTACAGTTGCTTGTGAGAGAGGATTCTCAAGACAAAACATAATAAAGGATGTATGATGAACAAATTTTCCTAACATGTTAAAGTTATGGCAGACAATACTTACTATTCTTGCAAGTACAGTTGCTTGTGAGAGAAGATTCTTAATACAAAACATAATAAAGGATGTACAATGAATAAAGCTATCATTCGCTACATTGGATGCCTTGATGTGAGTGTCCCTCACTGGCCTTGATTCATCGATGGTGGAATGAGATAGGATATATGACATATGGAAAGATGCAAAAGAAAAAGGAACCTTAAATATTTAAAGTTGTTGCTTTTATGTTTTTGTTTGTACTGGTGTTGTGTTCTAACAATTACCTATTCTAGTGAAACTATCCAAAATTTAGTTTGTGTACATGTTGATATTGAATGTACTTTGTGAACATTTACATAGTTCATACACATTATTTTTTTGGTATGAAGCTTATTTCAAAGCTATTGTTCTTGTAATGGGATTGACATCCAAGTGACTTAAACCGAAAACATGGTATGTGTGCTTCAATTTTTGTTACGTGAATTTTTTAATTTTAGTTGAACAATATTTACATTCACTATTTTCATGTGAGAGTAATTACAGAGATATAAATACATATTTTCCATTTATTTTCTCACTATTTCCATCTTAAAGAAAATAAACGCTGAACATTTTAACTAGCTAGAAAAATGACACTTGAGTTGGTTGGTATAACACAATATGGAAATTTTGCAACAATTATAAATACAATTTGCAAAAATTAAATGAAACGTGTACAAATAAATATTACAAGTCATATGATGGGCAATTTAAAAATAAAATCTATCATAAAAATATTCTTTGACGGGTAGGGGCACCCGTGAAATTTAACCCCTAATGGATGCTATCTACGAATCGATGCGATGCGATGGAGACGTGTGACTTAGAGGCGTAAATGAAGTTGGCGGCAAACATTAGTAACCATGCATTTCTTATTTTTTTATAGTTTCCTAAATGTAGTTATGAGAGACCACTTTACAAAAAAACTCACCATGCATGGGCATCCTTATATTTACCCTTAATGGATTAAAATCTTTATATTTACACTGCGGAAATTAGAATACAGCTTCCTTATAAGGGAAAAAGTGAACTCAGGAGAGGCGGCTCTGTAGACAATATGGCTTGGGTTGTCAGAGACAGAGCCAGTTTGTTCACAGAGACAACCGTACGATGTGGGGACGTTCTGTACAGTGCAAGATTCTTCGTTGGGAAATAAAATATTTTGTTGCAACCACCGTTTTCGCCCGAAATAATTATTGAAAAGGATTGCAGAAAATACAACCAAGGACAGAGGGAAGAAAGCTTTATTAATTAAAATAATGGAGATGATTGGGACTACCAGGGTGGAAGCCTTAATCCAAATTCTCATTTCTGGAAGCGATATTAGCTAATTGAATTGGCTCTGAAACTGCTGCTCAAGCCTCCTACAACACAGACCCACCAGAGTACTTGGTAGTGGCAGGCATCGCGTTGGAATGAATTGAATATGGAAGCAGGCAGGCAGAGAGGTCCAGCTGCTTCCACAGGTGCGTCACCAGAAAAATATCCATTTGATTAGAATAGAGTCGACTTTATTGACATTTGGGGACCGTTTAGATAGCCAAATTCTTCCGAATCACAAATTCATGGAGGAAATGCGATTTGTTTTAATCGATGGAAAACTAATGATTCCCCGTTAATGTTTTCTGTCGATCCACAGATTGTACCGAGCGACAGTATGTTTGTGCTGATGAAGTTTTATGAATATGTGCGTGGAACGTGTTTCATGTGAGAAATAAATAAGGTTTCATTTATAAATCTCCGGAAGACGTGGACAAAAGTAAGTCAAGTGATTTAATTTAATTCAGC
Organism: Pinus tabuliformis; assembly: GCA_031772625.1. NCBI lineage: Eukaryota > Viridiplantae > Streptophyta > Pinopsida > Pinales > Pinaceae > Pinus > Pinus tabuliformis. Next base: position 1,210,026,908 of record CM062804.1, on the reverse strand, counting down.
GAAGGTTCGTGTGCCCTTTTATATTTGAAATTTATTTCGATCATCTATTCTTGCTTCAACCGTACCTCCCTATTATGTCAATCATCTATTCTTCCTCAAGTGTACCTTCATACTACGCTTTTTAAGCAATTCATATATACATACATAGAATCGTCTTGATTAACTATATATATATATATATATATTTCAAACAAATGTGGTTGATTGACCGTTTTTACAAACAAAAAAATTTCAAGATGGGAGATGCGTTTCCTATCGCTAGGTGGCAGATTTATCCTGGTTCAGTCTGTCCTATCTCAGCTTGCGGTATACTGGGCTCACCTTTATTATCTTCCTTCTTCTATTGTTAGCAAAATGGTTTCTTTATCTGCTAATTTTCTATGGGGTGGCAGATCTCATCTTTCTAAGATTCACTTAGTAAAGATGGATTCAATCTCTAGATCAAAGAGGTCTGGCGGATGGGGTCTTTTACATATGAGATCTTTCGGCAAGGCCCTCCTCTGTAATTCTCTTCATCGTGGCATCTTCGGTGTTGGCAAATGGAGTTCCATTATCAATCAAAAATATCTGAAAGGAAGGTCTGTGGTATACTGGTACAGGAGGAAGTCTCTGGGCTCTTCAAGGGGTTTTGCTATATGGCTCGGCTTCAGAAAGATTCAGGATCTCTTCTTCGATTTTCTTAGATGGCGCTTCAATTCTGGCTCGAGTATCCTTATCGGTCTGGAATCAACCGTTCTTGTTTTGGAAGATTCTCTCACTCCCGAACTAATTTCATTCCTGCACACACGAGGTCTCTTCACATGGAATAAACTGATTCAGTCATGGTCCTCAACGACGCCAACCTGGAAGGATGCAGAGGATCTCGGTATGCCTCCCTCTCTGCGACATATATGGGTGTCCGCGGTAAAGAGTTTCGCTGATAAAGGTATTAAACAGTCAGGTATCAACGATGAATTGGTATGGTCGAAGCCGAACTCCTCACAGCCTGTTAGTGTAAAAGATTTGTATGCAGCTGCATCGACTATTCTTCCGCCGCTTCCCACGCCCATCTTTCCTTCCAAGCTCTGGAAAGCAACATGCCCGCTCAAGGCAATTTTATTCTCTTGGTTGGTTTTTTCCAATAGGAATCTCACATGGGAGGTCCTTCAAAGAAAAGGATGGATGGGTCCAGGTAGATGTGTCATGTGTTGTCAGGCGTCCGAATCAAATGTCCACATGTTTTTTCAATGTCCGGCATCGGCCCAAATCTGGTATGATCTCTCCTTATCTCATGGTTTTCCTCACCAAGTTTTCTCCTCTGTTCAGGACGGCTTCAAGTGGTGGAGTGACCAACGTCCAGCATGGAGATCGTTATTTATCTTCACGTGTTGGTTTCTCTGGAAATGGAGGAATGCCCGCATCTTCCAGGAGTCCAAGGCTCCAATTGCCTCTGTGCTGGTTTATATATCTGCTTTGGTTGTTACGGATTGATAAGTTTTCTTCTCTCTCCGGTTTTTCTTATGGTCTATGTGGAACTTCTCTCATAGGAATCATCTCTTCTTTTTTGGATGGTTATCATGAACATGTTTTGATTTATGTTATGGTCTTTTGGACCTCTTTTGTATCAGATCAAATCTTTTTATCTGCTCTGAACAACTTCATCTATATGTCCCCATCTACTATCATCTACAGCATTATCATCAGGATCAGTCGGCCGAAATGTTTATGGCCTTTTATGTAACAGCTCATTATATTTTCTTAATATAATATACATGATGATTTTCCCTCTGAAAAAAGAAAGTCTAATTTTATGAATTTAAAATATTAAAAAATCAATATTATAAATATGAATTACAGATTTAATTTGAAAATTTCGTGATATCTAAGCCATAAATCTCATATTCACATTGTCCATGTGCTTGTAAGGGTCATCCCACGTGTAGTTGGTTTCGTAGTAGGCTACGTAAAGTAGTTGTTGGTTTGAGTTGGCAGTTTGGCTGCCGTCTGATAAAAGGGGAAGACTTTATGTGGACCATGCTGGTTAGGATCACGATCATAAATGATGAAGTATTTAAGTCCTTGAAGTAACGAAACATAACATGGTGTATGAAGTGCATTAATATTCTCAATCAAGAATCGGTTAATAATGATGTGTATTTCATAAACTCTCATCATCATATCGTCAATTGTGAATCTTCACTAAGAAATATTAAGAAACATTTAGTACATATAAATATAGAAAAAAACCATTTGATACAAGATTTTTTTTTAACATTAAGTTCATCTTCTTGATTCTTTGATATAAGATTTTTTTTAACACATCTTCTTGATTTTATTGCATAATTTTTTCTAATAATTTTAAGTTAAAAATAATTTTTAAAATAATATAATTTATTATTAAAATTATAATATTTTTTTTTTTTCTAGATAAGACTAACCTAAGTACCCACGGGGATTTGAACTGGTGACCTATCACAAGGAGTGCCTTAACAGCGAACCCATTCACCATCAATCCAAAGCCCAGTGGGCAAAATTATAATAATTTCATAAATATATAATTTATTATTAAAATTATACCTATTTTAAAATTGTTCCTTTTATAAAATTATTTTAATTATATAAATAATAAACTCTATATATTTTAATTTTTTTATTGTTAAGATTATATTTATAATATAGTTAATTTTAAGTTTAATTGGATTATCTTTTATTTAATATATAATTTCAAATATAAATAATTAAATTATTGTATATTTTTTATTTAGCATAATTTATAAAATATTATAATATAAATTGATGAATTAATTTAATAAGTACGTTTATTTTGGAATAGACTTTTTAGAATTTTAATTTAATTATCAATAATATTTTTTTTTTATTTTTATTTTTCTAAGTTATACTAATTCTATTAATAAAAAAAGAGATATCATACACTAAGGCCGAAGCTTGTACTTAATCATGCCAGAGTAATGGCATCAACCAACAGAGTTTAGATCTGAACTGCCCAGAAGGGAAACCAGTCTGTAACAGAAAAGAGTTCAGATAATTATCTTGCTGCTCATGCAGGGGAAACCAGCAAAGCCTCCAATTTTGTATCATTGTATCTAATGAGACAAAAATAGAAAAAACTAGCTAAAGAGTCAAAAAACTCCTAGTTTTTTTTTCACCAAAACCCCATTGAAAACAGAAAGCTAAAAAACAGGGTCCCAAAAAACCTGAGACACGTAGCATGCTAAGTGGCATGTTGAGTGGCAGACTGAGTGGCAGCAAGGTGGCAGACAATGAGGTGGACACGCGGCATCGAGGTGGCAGGCTAGAGATGTGGCGGCGACAAAGGTTGTTCCTCCACGATGAAGCACCTATACTCGTCCATGTTGCCACTTGCTAGCAGTGATGTCTCCGTGTTGCTCGATTGCAATGTCGAGTGTTCTTCCTCGACGAGACAACAATATTCATCCATTACCCAGTTTGTATGCGGAGCCTCGTTCACCTCCTTCCCTGCATGTCTGGTATGCTGCTCCTGGCTCCGCTCTACTCCCCTGCTCCTTGAATGCTTGTCTGAGCCAGTTTTGGTTTAGCTTTGGTGTGGCTACACCCTGCTGTGGTACGCCCACCAACAGCAATGTTCAAAATCCCAATTGTCCTGGTGCTGCTACCCCTCACTGTTACTTGCTCCTCAATTTCATTGGAGCATCCACCAGCCTCGGTGGCTTGTTCCTCAGAGCTCTGCTCTTCCTCGTAAAAGTGAATGGTTATGGTGGCCTTGATGAGGGGCTTGTTTAGGGCGGAGTGGAAGGAGAATTGGGTATTCTGGGAATGCAGTTGAGGAGTGGGTGGAGTGATTCTGGGAGACGGGGCAGACATGGAGGGGAAGCTGCTGGGAGGCAAGGTAGAGGCCACTGAGTGAAGGATACCTCTTCGACTGCGTGTATTTGGGTAACGACTTGGGATTTGCTTAGCCAGAGAGGAAGTGGTATCCGAAGCAAGAGATCGTTGGGGGCGACTCAGGCGCCCTCGGCTCCCACCCCTGCGGCTGCACATACAATGTCACACCATGCTGTCTGCAAGCCTATGCGAATTTCGTCCAGAATTGGGCACAATGGGGTAAAATGTCACAATGGAGCTTGCAGGCTTCTCAGCAGAGGGATGAGCAACGAGGACCGAAGGGAAGATAAAATGATAGTCTAGGCTATGGGTGAAGTGGATGCCCAAGCCGAAATCAATACAACACAGGAGGTTGCAACGTCTCCCTGTGGTTGTGCGTGAGCTGGGTGCAGTCACGGTTGGAGGGCAGAGGCAATGCAGCAGTAGAGGTTGATAGGCAGTAGCAGAGGTGAAATTTTCCTAGGAATTCATGTTTGCAGTGAGCCAAGGTAGATGGCAGTTAACAGATTGGAGGCAGTGCTCACATAAGGTGCATTTATGGTGGTTGTAAATGCCATTTTTGGACCATTGTGCAAACTTGCGGGAAGCCATGTGGTTTCCGCCACATGCCAACCCAGTTGGCGGCCACCTTACTGTCATTAATTGTCACCTGCATCCGAGATATCAATACTAATTATTGAGTAGATGGTAAGGATTTAATTTCACAGAATATTCTTAATAGTCACATATCAAAGATTGAGATTTATCTCCAAAGTAGCTATGCTCTTTCTACCATTTATAAAAAAGATGTCATATGATGCCGTTGATCATGGATTAATCCATTGTCATTTACCAACCATTTGATTTATTTCGCTCCACTAATTTAATTACCAATAATTTTTAGGTGGATGATAGGTTACAAGTATTTAACCTTCACATAATATTCTAAAATATTCATAGCAGTAGTCATAAATCAAAGGTTGAGATTTATCTTGAAAGTAATTATGTACTTTTTACCCTTTTAATTAAATTGATAAATTAAAAAAAATGGCATATAAACAAGTGACATATGAAACAAGTGGCTCCACCTAAGTTAAAAAGTATGTTAATATATTGTAAAAATTGTATAAAAAATTATAACCTACATTGGTCAACGGTAGATAAACTTTTAATAGTGGTTAATAGGAAAATTGAATGTTATAGTCTTCCTTTGGGAGGAACTAATAAATTGAGATGGGAAGTAGATAAATTAATTGTTTGTTTATGTACATGGAATTCCATAAATTTTAGTGGGTAGCAAACACTAGTAAGTCTACACATTTATAGTTTTACTCGTACATAAGTGTGAAGAAAACATAAATAATGGTGAGAAGTAACTCCTAGTAAATATATTTATTTACTTCCTTCTAATCATAAGAATAAAAAAACACTATGTATAACTATCTATAAATAATTCATGAATATTACAAATATATCCATTAAATATGTGAGGCAATTATAAACATGGCATTACCTTTTGCAAAGGCTGGAATAAGACCTTCACTTTGTGGTCCAATCAAATGTTTGAAAATTTAGTTTTTTTAATAATATTGAAAAATAAATATTTATTTTTCAAAGTTAAACATTATAAGTTGCATTGGTCATTGCTAAACTAATTGGTCAACAAGCTGCTTTCTCAGAGACTAATAAGTTATGGCTTTTTTAGGCATGTAGTATTAATAAGCCACAATATTCAACCGATGATATTGTAACAAAACCTATTTACAAGTTAATAATATCCATGAAAACGCACATAGATTTTTAAGAAACTTGTTACATGTTGTTTTAACTGTATATATGTTCAACTTATATAGTATTTTTTTTAATAATAATTTAATAATAATGATGATTAATATCCACTAAGACCAATGTGGTCTATCGGACCTCAAGAAAAGAGAGTCTAAGTGCCATTCTTCAAAATCTTGTTTCTGTGATCAAGGAGCAGGGAAAGAAGCGTTCCAAGATCGCTATAGTTGGGATGGCATAATAAGTCAAGAAGATTGGAGGTGTGGCTGATGATAGGGAATTGAGAGCGGATGTGGGCAAGAGCTGGGTAGTCTAAAAGGAAGTGTTTTTCATCTTCCACCTTCCTAGTATCACAAAGCTAACAAATTATGTCATCCCAAGGAATCTTGGGAGTAGACCACCACCCGCTATCACTACAAATATCATGAGATTTGGTTATAATCCTAGTGATGTTCATTTTATTCTTAGTGCTAATCAACATAGAGAGATAATTCTGGTTATCACGGGTGGGGTTGATCGCCTCCTTATAGTACCTTAGCTTCTTTTTACCCTCCAGCTCCTTAGTAGCCCACATCTTGTCCTTAAAATTGGAGGTGATAGTATCTTTGATATTGTCCTTGATTCCCATGGTGATCTCCTCCTTAATCCCCCAAAGGTTGAGCCGAGACTGAGCATCCTGATGCCACTCGCGCTTGAGGCGCAAGTGGGGGTTTTGACTAAAGTTAAAAGCAATTTTTGGGAGCCTCTTGGATTCCATATTGTGAAGCTTTTTCTTATACATTAGATATCTAAACATAGCCACACTTTCAATGGGGTACAGGTGAACTTTGATCAAGAGGATAGGGTAGGGAGTATTTCCCTTGATCTTAAGGTTATAGGTTATGAATTTCTTTTGGATTATCTCAACCTTTCTCCATGACTCCATAGATATACTGCACCCCCAAACTTCACATCCGTATAAGATGACAGGGGTGACGAGTGTCTCAAATAGGAACCTTTTTTTTACTCCAAATGTAAAGATCGACTGACTTACAATTGTTTTCAAGCTCATAATAAACTTTCCAACCTCGAGTAATTATGTTCTCGATGCTATAATTCCAGTTGATTTGATGAGGAAAGTCAATACCCAAATATTTATAAGAAGGAACTTGCTCAAGGCAATGGTTATCATAAATTAAACTGCCATGGGTGATCTTTTTGGATTTAATGATCATGACTTTAGTCTTGTTGGTATTAACAACCATACCCATCTTGGAGCTGTAGACGTTAAGGGTCTTAAGTTTCTCGTTAGATCATCATTCTATTGCTCCTTGCAAGAAGAATGATATAATCAGCATAAAGGAGAAGAGTAATGATAATACTAGCAAGTTCGGTGCTTTTGCAGTCCGAAATTTCTAGACACTCCTCGAGTTTATTGATGTAAATACCAAAAAGGGTAGGGGAAAGGGGACAACCTTGCTTAACCCCGATATTACATTTAATATCTTTAGACCATCCTTCGTTGGTATTAAGCTTGGAAATGACAGTCTCGTAGAGGCTGATCACAACACTCCTTAGCTTAGGAGGAACCATGATCTCTTCAAGCCTCTCCCATAACATATCTCGAGGGACAATGTCAAAATATTTTCTAAAGTCCAAAAGACAACATAAGAGATCAGTTTTACTATTACGACATTCCTCTGCAATGATCTTAAAGGGTTACAAGGTGGTCGATGGTCGAGTGATGTCTCCTAAAACCAACTTTCCCTTTAGCTCTTTTACCCTGGTTCTCAAGCCAATGGCTAAGCTTTTTTCCAAAATAAGTGCACAAAGCTTGGTTAGGATATGGCTAATCATAATGGTCTTGTAGTTAGAGGGAACACTTTTGTCACCATTTTTGAAGATAGGCACAATAAGGATTTGCGTGCAAAGCTTAGGGAAGCCATGTTTCACAGCCAAATTGAGAAGCTTTTGTAGATGATGGATGAGGATATATTCTCCCATTTTAAAGATCTCAGCTTGGTAACATTCGACATCTTTAGCTTTCCCATTAGCGAGCTTGTTAATCCTAGACTCATTGTCTTCCAAAGAAAAAATATCATCCTTAATACGAGTCTTTAATATGGTGTCCATGGTGTCTTAAGAGTCATACAACTTCTTAAGATAGTTATCCCAATTTTCTAGGGGGTTAAAATGATTATCTTTAGTTTTACAAATAAGCACATTCTGCCAAAACGTTTTGGGCACAAATTTAGAAAGGTGGAGAAGATGCTCCTGTCTTTTATTAATATATGAACTCTTCTTCCTCTTAATGAGAGCTTTGTATACACTTATATTTTGGAGCTTAATGATTTTATTAAGGGCGTCTCTAATTGCTTTCGTCGAAAGTTTAAAGTCTTTGCCATACCAAGGATTGGAAGTTCTATTATTTTTCTTATACGAAGTCTTAGTAGAGAATTTGCTAATGGTGGTGGAAAGGGTAGTAAAATGGTAATAGATTTTATCAATGTTGTTATTATAAGACATGGAGCTTAAATGCCTTTCCACATCCCTTAAGAAAAGGTCGAAATTACTTCTATCGAAGTGAATGTGAACTTTTCTTTCACTGTTCTCCTGCATGTGGGTGGTATGTATAGAAAGGTTGAGGGATAAAGACAAAGGAATGTGGTCAGAGTCAAGATCGTACTCGTTAAGAAGCTCAAAGTTTGTAATATGGTTGTGGACATGGACGTCAGAAATCGCATAATCCAAGATGTTGCTACATAGTCCATGGAAGCATGTCATCTGACTAGAGACAGGCCATTTATTAATACCATTACAAATGATTAGGTCTTGGGAACTACAAAGTTTGAGGAGCTTGATGCTGAATAAGTTCTCGATTATGTCTTCAGATTTTCTCTTCAATCTATTCGCTAAGTTACCATCCTCATCAAGCCACAAGGTGTTGGGGTTAGAGTTGTTACTTAACATAATAGCTTGGTTAGTAGCAGTTCGAGCATTAAAGTCCCCAAGAAAAATGATATTGCCTTCATTCCTTAGGTTATAGATGTCTTAAGTATGGGGGATTTTTAGTATGGGGGATTTACGCAGTGCATTATATTAGATATCATTTTTTGGGATTCAACTGCGTTAAGTAAGTCATTCAAACGTATGACCATTTCCATGAGAGGTAGTCGTAACTGACTAATTTCTCATGATTTTTGAATAGTTCACTTAGCACTCATTGCATCGGGTGATGCTCACAGGGGTGAAGAAGTGGGAATTTTTTGGGATTCAACTGCGTTAAGTAAGTCATTCAAACGTGTGACCATTTCCATGAGAGGTAGTCGTAACTGACTAATTTCTCATGATTTTTGAATAGTTCACTTAGCACTCATTGCATCGGGTGATGCTAAGGTATTGAAAGGACAATTATTATCCAGGTTGTTTTTTTTATAAGATGTAGAGTTGATAGGGGTGAAATAACAAATTGCAAGAAAGATCCTATTGGTTGTAGAATCAGAGATCTCGATCCAAATGTACTGATTGAAGGGGTTAGTTTTATGAAGTCGGATGTGAGAGGAAACATTGTCCCTAATATAACAGACTATACCACCAAAACCTCTCCTGGAGGATTTCTTATTCTAGGCAGACCAAAGAGTGAACCTGCCAAGGTGAGGGACCCTAGATTTGTCATGCTCCCAAGTTTCAACTAAAATAATAAGATCAATATCACTCGGGATCCAACTTAGAATATGGACTTTACACCATGGAAAACCATGACAATTCCCAAAGAGGATCCAAAGTGATGCTATTCCCTATTTATCACTCGTGTTTGGGACTCTGTTTCTAATAATAACTATGTGATTCCTAATGATTTCCTATTTCCCTTCTTTCCTTGACCTTTTGTACTTCTTTCCTAAGTTCAGCCTGGCCTTCTGGAATGAGATCTTAATTTATAAAGATTCATGTTCCTTTTAGGTTTGGGGATTTCCTAAGTATATCTAATTTATGGTCATTAGAAATGACCTTGACACAGACTAGTATATGTTTATGCTCAAGTATCTTTTCTACCCTTATTGCTTCAGTGAAATAAGTTGTTTGGATTTGATATTTTGTCTTTAATTGTTCTTTAACTAGTTCTAATGTGTCTTCATTGTCTTGTTCTTCTATACCAACAATTATAAAGTGTAAGGCTCTTTTGTGGTGCTCATGGTCGAGTACAATTAGTTTATTAATTTCTTCTTTTATGGGTTTAATATCTAATTTATTCTTTGTGTTATTTAGGGCTGAGTTATTATGTAGTTGTTCTTTTAGATTTTTAATCTCGCTTTTCAAAGTGTCATTTTCTTTAACCATTGCTTGTTTGCTATGTTCAATTTATTGAATTCTACCTTTCATTCCTTGGAGTTCAGTCTCGAGTGAGAGTATTTTATTTTCTAACGATTTTTGGTTATTGTCAAGCATTGTAGTTAATTCTAGTTTAAAATGGAACCCCTCTTTCTTCTCTTCATCTTTCTAAAGATTCAATGTACTCATAAAGACTCTCTAGGGTAATCTTACTTGGTCTCCCTTTGCTAGAGGGGGGTTTAGAAAGGTGAGGAGAAGTACTCATAGTGGAAATAAGAAAAACTTAACAAGAGGAGAGTAAGTGGGAATGTATGCACCTGTCAGAGTTGTCTGGAGCGGTGTATATGGAATGTTTGTTGTAGTCCTCTTTGATCCACTTTAACAGATCTTCCAAAATTATGCGGAAACCCTACGTCGGTTGCAGAAACCCTAGGAGCACGATATTGTTGTTCTTGTCAACGATAAAGATTTATCTTCTCTCATATCAACAAATGAACCTGGTGATGGGGAAGTTGACAATAATTTTTCTGTCTATTCAACGATGGAAATCTCTAGCAGATCTGTCAGCATAACAGGGAGACTTCCCCCATAATCCGTTCGACAAAATTTCTCGGCAAATCTCATAGTTCCGAGAAGCTTTCCCAATAATACAGACCTTGGATATAAAACCCAGCCCAAAAGATACATACCTCAACAATAATACAGACCTAGGATATTCTTTTCGTTGTTTAAAAAATCATAGGCAGAAAGACCTCGGCAATCATACAGACTTCGACAAAAAACTTGAATTTGAGTGATATTGGTATTAATTACTGAATGTTGCACCGGCATTGGACATTGAAAAACATGTGAGAGCGTTATTGATGGCTCAACTGTATTAAACATTTGGTTGGGCCTTTTATGGTTTTTGACCATACTTTTGTTCGAATTCTATGATAAAATAAAACTCAAATCATCCGCACAAAACCCAGCCCAAAAGATACAGACCTCGACAAGAAGAAACAGAGTAGAGGCAACAGATGACCCGAGTGAGGCCGAAGAAACCGAGCAGAATACCGAGCGAGTTCGCAGAAGATTGAGCGATGCTGCAGAATTCTATTACATGAATATAATTTTACATAGAAGTATTGAACGACGCCGCAAAAGTATTAAACGACGCTGCATTAAGTATTGAAGCGAGGCCGCCGAGGCCACATTACTTAAGCAGAGGTCGCAAAAATAATAACAAAGACCCACATAAATAATAATTTAATTTATATAGTTATATAAATACATCAATCAATACACAATTATATTAACAATCTCCAAAACATTTTTTAAAATAAAACATTTTTTATATATAAAAAAGTAACAAAAGATTCATATATAAAAAACCATCAGGAAATAATGGCAGCATCATACACACTCTCTCTTTAAAACAAGGACTCATATGCATAAATAAAGAAACTGCATATTGAATCAATACTAAAACTACGATAAAATAGCCACTTAGATATAAATTTAACTTTTGAAGGTAGTATCCAGCCATAAATTTTCTAGGCAAAGATTTAATTCATTTTATTATGTCTTAGTATATATATATATATCTATATATATATATATAAAAGTTATGCTTACATTAAATTAAATTGATGTATACGACTACCTTGCATAGAAGGAAGTTTTAGAGTTTTCATATCTAGTAAAGTGATCAGACCTAGTTGGTAACAAGAGGCCTTCCTTTGGAAAAATGTTTGCCATTGGATAGAAATACAAGAATATATGTTGATAAAATGCTTGAATTTTTATTGGAGATTTATTTTACTATGGGGTTAGTTATATAAGATTTATATTATGAACATGAAGTGAATTCTTCATCCACTAGATCATTAGGAGGGAGTTTCTTATTAATGGTGTAAACTGTATATTTTTTATCTTTGCAAATTTTAGTGGCAAGAGCAGAAAAAGTTATTATGTTTTATTGTTGGTCCCATTACAACATTACCTTTGAAAGTATAGTAGAAATGTTTAATGACATACAAAACAAACCACAATCCCCATATGTTTGATTCCTTGGAACGAACAATCAAAATATGCCCATGGTTGTTGTCAATTAAAAGTCAGAGCCATCACGTGTCCAACTATGGATGATCTAGATGTAGGTGTATGAAAAAAAGGATGAAACATCTTTTAGGGTTTCATTATCTCAAGAAATAAAAAATGCTCTTCAAATATAGTGGAATTGCAGGCCACATGCTCTAGATTACTAATAAAGGAAGAGTATAGAAGGATTTCAAATTACAGTTAGAACACTAATCTTAGAAACAAAGTGCTACACCCTCTTTATTCCATGTTCCTTAAATATTGAGGAATTTTTACATCTCATACTATACTACCAAGAAGAATTTGCATCAAATGAAGAGGTTTTAATTGTCCTTGTTATTTTCTTTGCAAAGAAAACATATTCCTAGACCCTCCTAGTTCTTCCTTTGGATAACATCACAAGTCACAATATTCCCATTGAGTACTAAACACATTAAGATGATGATTTTAGGTGGCACCTTAATCTTTCCACAAGTGTTTCCACCACCATTAAGGGTTCAAGATCCTCTCCTCCATAAACACTTGATATCCTTTTGCTTTATAATTGATCTGAAATTAAACATGAACACAAAAAATTACATATATAACCATAAATACAGAGATGCAACAAAAATAACACTTTATTTCATTAATATCAAAACTGAAATATGCTTACAAACAGAATGGAAATAAGACTAGTTCAGGCGATGGTAGCTTATCTCTGAGAAGAGATGTGGTGGATACATGCCTCTGAACTATGTTACAACGAGGCTCGAAGGCCTATTTATTATTGAGAAACAATGGAAAACCCTAAACATCCAAAAACTAACCCTAGGAGATCAAGTATCAAAACTATGGGCCCCGTTTGGGTAAATTGGTACATTAACTTCCCAGGGTTGTGACTTTGGAATACGATCTCCATTTGACGTGCACAATATCTTGTTAGAAATATCTATCCGAGGATTACAAATTCTGAGTGCCCAACATCGATGTTATGAAACCAGATCACAAAATAGAATAAGAGATAAATCAATGACTTCAAAATAGCCTCTTCTAGGGGGAAACCTCCTTTACATCACACAAATGAACAATTCTTCGATGATACAAATGAAAATACCTCCTTTCTATATATAGGAGTCTAAGTGGTCCCAATATAATCAGAGCCTACATTACAATAATATTGTAGGGGCACAATAATAACAATAATGGTCTTCTATGGGGAGCAATAATAACAACATGCGTACTACATGGGTAAAAAAATACAATAAGGGAGTTGCACTGGTAACAATAAGGGGCTACGCTAGTAATATAGGGACCTAAAATTCCCCTCTCCTTCAAAAAGTGTTGTCCTCAACGCTTGAGTAGTTCTGGACGCTTTTGTATAAAATTCTCATCCTCCCATGCGGGATCTTCAGGGGGTAAGTTCTTCCACTTGATGAGATACTCTGAAATTGATCGATTTCATAGCTGTCAGGTTTTGGTTTCCATGACTACTTCCGGTTCCAATATGATTTTTCCTTCCTTGTCAAGTTCTGACAATATTGTTTAAACTGGGAGCTTGTCACCTATAACCTTCTTTAAGCATGAAACATGGAGAACTGGGGCTACTCCAGAAGATGCATGAAGCTCCAATCTATATGCCATAGTACCAATCTTTTGCAACACCTTGTAAGGACCATAGTAATTTGGTTATAATTTATTATCCTTCTTAGGTTGCTTAAGGGACATTTGTTTGTATGGTTGTAGCCATAAAAATACCCAGTCACCTACATCAAAACTTCTTTCACTGCTTTGTTGTTTCATTTGATTCTGCGCCAAAGTAAGGTTATCCTTTAAAAGTTGGAGAAATTGTGGTTGATGCTCAGTGTGATCTTCCACTACTTGAACCTTAGAATTATTGTCCAATAATTTTTGGAGATTAGGAGAAACATATGATTTCACTGTTTGAACCTCTAGCGAACATAATTGCACAATTACGCCCTGTTGTTCTCTCTTTAGAATCTTTTTCATGCCATTAGATATGATTATCTTTCTTGTTTTCCCTGTGATACCTTGTAATTCAACTTCCTTTCCTTCAAATTTTTTTTCAAGGAATGTTCTTGAAAATTGAAATTTATTGTCCCCAAAGACTGTAACCATTAGACTCCTAGTAAAACATCAACACCACCCATTGAAATGGAAAGCATTGGACTATTCAAGAAATACTCTCCCATGGATAGCTTGATATTATGGAACTTTCTAGAGAAATTTATGGTTCCTCAATTTGCAACAATTACTTGACACTCTGGTGATGGATATAGGAAGCAATTCAATTCCTTGGCTATCTTACAATGAATAAAATTATGGGTACTACCCATTCAATCAAAACTATCACCTTTTTCTTCTTGATATTCCCTTCTATCTTGAGAGTTTGAGGAGTGGTCATTCTTGTCAATGCACTACAAGATATGGTCAAATTCATTTCTTCTTTCTTTGGGATTGGTTCCTAGTGTATCCTCTTCTTTTGACATTTCTTGTTCCTTTTGATGCTCCTCTTCCCCATCTATGTAAATTAATTTCTTCTCAGCACACTTATGACCTTTAGTGTATTTTCTATCACAATTGTAACAAAGCCCTTTTGCTAATTTTCCTTCCAATTGTTGTGGTGTCAACCTTGTAAGTAGTGAAAGGCTAGGAGTAGCAACACTTCCATCTTTATAGTTATGAGTGGCAAGCTTCCTTGTTGCCATAATTTTGCTTTAAATTTTTCTTTCCAACCTATATGCCTTCTCTAATGAATCAGGTTCCCAAAGGCGAACTTCCATTTGGATGTTATCAATTAAAGTCCCTATGAAGACTTCAATCCTATGCTTCTCTGGAATATCATTTACCCTTATATTCAATTTTTGGAAGTCCTCAATGTGCTCTATCATTGAACCCTTTTGTTTGAAATTTATCAATTGGCTAAAGAAGGTGTTGCTCTTTGTATCCTCATAATGTACTATCATTTCCTCCATGAAAATTGATTAGGTGACAAGTGGTTTATGAGAACAAATCCATCTATACTATAAAAACTAATTCGGTTCTAAATATAAAGAAGCAATACGTACCTTTTGTGGCGGTTTCACATCATGTAGATCAAAGTATTGCTCCATCCATAGTATCCAAGTTACTAGATCCTTGCCATCAAATTTCCTCATATCTATATTTGAAATATGGTGGGTCTTCAATCCAACATTAGAGTCTATGAAATCATGATTAACGTTTCTTTTGTTCTCATCATGAGTTTCCTCTACTACCTTTTCGACATTAGGAAGCCTTTCTTGTAGTGACTTTGTCCCACCTTCCTTCAAAACTTCCATGTATTTCTTCAAATATTCCATGTTGCCATTAAATTTTTCTTCTATACCATTTATCTTATTGATCATATCTTCGATCACATTATTTATGCCATCCCTCCAATTTTTCTTACTAGGTGTTTTTATTTTCTTGATTCGAGTCATTCTCTTTCTTTCTTTTAGGAGCTCAATCCTGAATCTGTTGTATCTCTGCAATTTCAGATCTCCAAGGTCTGAAATTAAAACCTATGGTAACCCTTTATTTACTCTTTATAACGCCACCATTTTGATCGAAATTGGATCATCCAAGAAAGAGTTATGCCCAATCTCCCAAGATGACATGATTATATACTTTTTTCAGTAGAACGAACTTGTACTAAATGTCACGTGTCACTGTTTCGACCTTCGGACCTGAAAACGATACAAAGAAAAGTATATTTTGTCCTATTTCTGTAACTTCTGACGAAAATTTAGTCCAATGCTCAGAAATAAATTTATGATGATTTTCCCAAGGGCACCTTTTTTGGAGGTAATTCAGGAGCCTGAAAAAACCATAACTTCCTTGGATCATATCTCCAAAAATATTGCGAGACAAGATCTACAGTTCAGACCCAAGCTTTATCAAGCTTTCAGTTCAGATGGGTTTTAATTTTAGTTTTTGAAACATAGTAGAAAAAATTTATTGCGAAAATTCCATGATGACTTGTTTGGAGAAGTGAAACCCTAGAATCCAAAGCTCTGATACCAAATTTTATGAAACGAACTCACAAAATAGAATAAGAGATAGATCAATAACCTCAAAATAGCCTCTTCAAGGGGGAAACCTTCTTTACATTACACAAATGAACATTTCTTCGATGATAAAAATGGTCCCAATATAATTAGAGCCTATATAAAAATAATATTGCAGGGCACATTAATAACAATTGTGGGCTTCTATGGGGCACAATAATAACAACATGGGGACTACATGGGCACAAAAATACAATAAGGGGGTTGCACTAATAACAATATGGGCTACACTAGTAATATAGGGACTTAACAATTAGTCGAAGACATATGTTGACCTCAGTTTTCCTAAAAAATGTCGTTTAGGGTCTCAAAATGACTTCAGAAGTTCAGGCTCTGAAAAACTGTGTTATGATTAAGGAAACTAAAAAACTAAAAGAGACATTGGTGGGTGTCCAAGTGGAATAGGCGGGTGGCCACTAACATCCACCTGGATTAGTCCTCCCCCCTTAGGAAGCAATGGTCCCCATTGCATTGAGTACCTCCATGAGATGGAGAAACTTTTGCTGAACTTGGTCCCTAGTGAACCACTTGCCTTAGTGCCGGAGTTGACCATCTTTAAAAACCTGATATAGTTGGATCTTCTGCTAGCGAGTGTTCTTGACATGTTTGTTCATAATCCGATTAGTTGTGGCTAGTTCCACGCGTTCTGGGTTTAATTCTATTGGTGTGAGTTGTTCTACAAGGTCTGATGTGTTTAGTAATGGTGGGAAGTATGGTTGGAGGCAGTCCACATTGAACACTAGGTGCAGGATAAGGAATGGGGGAATACTGAGCTCAAAATCATTATCTCCCATATCTTTGGTAATGGTGTAAGGAGTGTATTGGATTGGTTTGAGCTTCTGATGGGCTCTGGTAAGGCGTTATTTTTGCAAATGCAACCAAACTTTGTTGCCCACCTGAAACTTTTGTGGCACCTAATGTTGATCATGTCGCTACTTGTACTTGGAATTTGACTTCTCCACGATTTCGTAAACCTGTTGGTGGATGTGTTGGATGCATTCAATAAATTTCGTCGCTTTGTCAACCTCAGACAATACATGTGTGGATTCTGTCTATGTTGTCACATGAGGCATGAAAACATCAATCAGAAATAATGGTTGAAATCCTAAACCCACTTGAAAGGGATTGCGACCAGTCGAGCTATGGAGAGATGTATTATAACTATGCTACACATAGGGAAGACTCTCATCCCAGGTTCGTGGAAGCTTGGAGTTGTACATTCGGAGTATGTGGACTATCATCCTATTGACGACCTTCATCTCACCATCAGTCTGGGGACGGAATGTAGTCGACTTGGTGAGCTTGTTGTCCAATAATTTCCATAGGCTTGACCAAAATGTGCTCAGGAACTTGTTATCTTGATATGATATATGGTCTGCGGGATCTCAAAATGTACCCATACTCGTTCAAAGAAGAGTTTGGTAGTTTCCTCTGTTGTGATACTCTTCTTGTAGGCCACCAATATAGCCATCTTAGAAAATCTATCCATGACCACAAATACACAGTCATTACCATGCTTAGTAGAAGGGAGGCCAAACATATACTCCATGGAGATGGATTCCCACGGCTGGCTCAGAGTAGGCAGAGGAGTGTACAAGCCTTGCCTCTTGATGGTTGGCTTGGAGATGGTGCAGGTAGTGGAGGATTTGATATATTTCCCAAGATCCAGTCAAATTTTGGGTCAATAAAAGTAATTTTGTAGTGCAACCACAATTTTCTCCACACCAAGTGTCCTATGACCCAACTGTAGTGTGCCTCCCAAATTAGTTTGGCATGTTCGCTTGAAGGAACACAAAGGTGGCTCAAGTAGCATAATAATGTGTCATGGAGGTGGAAATTAGGAACTTTCTTTCCATATATTAGCATCTGGTATGTGGAGGTGAACTCTGCATCATTTTTGTATAGTTGTGGCCATCCAGAGGTCTCGTGGCCATAAGAGTTGAGAACAGTAGTCAGTGCTGCAACTAGGGGTAGGATGAGGCACTCTGCAACATTATTGGTGTTGCCCTTTTTATATTTAATATTCATGTGGAATTGTTGCAAATATGTAGACCACTTCTGATGGCAATCGTTTTGCAACTTCCCTTGTGTTTGTATAAATTGAAGAGGTTGGTGATTGGTGTGGATGACCGTCTCCTTCCATAGAATGTAATGCTTCCATTACCGATAAGGTTGCACAATGGAATACATCTCTTTATCATAGGTGGGGTACTTACGAATTGTATCAAAAAGTGTATCACTATGATAGGTCACTGGATGCCCATGCTGGGTGAGGACTATACTAATAGCATAGTCTAAGGCATCTGTCTCGATTTCAAATGGCTGCTACAGGTTTGACAATGTCAGTACCAGTGTAGAGAAGAGTCAGTGCTTCAAATCAATGAATGCCTTATGTTGGGACTTGGACCATGAAAAATTTGCTTTCGCCCCGCCCTTAGTCATATGACTCAAAGGCCAAGTGATATGGGATAATCCCAACATGAACCTCTGATAAAAATTTGCAAGGCCCAAAAAGTTGCGAAGCTTCGTTAGAGTGGTTGGGGCTACCTCCAGTATCCTGTATAACTTACTGCCCAAAGAAATAATAACTGAGCGGGATCGAGACTGATATGCAGCATGCCGCTTCCACAAGTATGGTTTTCCTAATAATACATCACAAACTTCAAGAGTAGAAACATCACACAGTACCTCATTCGTGAAGGGCTTGAAGCTGCAGGGAAGGCAACACTATTGGCTGACGTGGAGATCTCATCCTTGGTGAAGCCACCTGATGGTGTATGACTGTGGATGTGTTATAGTCGGTAAGCCTAGCCGCTTCACGAAATCTACTGAAATGAGGTTCTTCTAGCTCTCGCTATCGACATTGAACTACAACAGAGAACCCTTCACCCACATCTGTGAGTGGAATAAGTGTTCCCCCTCCTCTGGATCTTCAGGCTCCATCTTCTGGATCTTGGTGGTGGCCATAGTGGCACTAGGCTATACGTTAATGATTTGCTTCCCTTTGCCATTTACCTTGTCATGTTCTCAGTGAGAGTCGTAATATACATTTGACTTGGAAGCCTTCATCTCGGCCACTGGTGACTTCTTTGCCCGAAACTCACTTGTGTTGTGAGTGGAGATCTTATGTAACTCACAACAGTTTCCCGTGTCCTTATTTGTCTTCATGATGTTGTTCTTTTATTACAGCTTTGGCAGGTTATCATGGGTTTCCCCACCTTGTCTTTGCCCTTTGCTTTATGGTTTGGGAGTGCCTTTCCCTTGCTTCAAATTCACAGATCTGAAGTATTGTTTTTTTTGTTTAAACTTCTACTCAATATTAAGAACATATCGATACGTCGTGCCGAGCGAGGAGATGTCCAAGAACTCCATATCATCTTGGATGTACCTATGTAGGCTTCCACAGTACTTGAGTATCATTCATGTGAAGGGTATGGAAAAAATTAGTAAACTCCTACACGTCTTGGTCCCTTCCCTACCACAACATGGTCCACTTTATGTATTTATACTCATAGCTCTCGACAAGGTAGTACTGCTCCTTGATGGATTCCCGGAATGGATTCCAAGTGGGTGTGACTGAAAATAGTGAGGGTGTCCTTCCATCCTTCTTCTCACAGTAGGTTTCCCACCAGTCCTTGACATGGGGAGAGAATTTGAGAAGTGAAAAAGTAATATTTTCCTGGCTGGAAAAATCATGAACAAAAAATATCCTTCTAGCAGATTTAACCATTTATCTACAATTTCCGCATCTATCTGACCCTCCAATATGGGAATGTTAAAATTAACTTGTACCTTAAAGGGTGTGGCGCTTCCAGAGTAGCTTCTGGAAGGAGATGCATCGCCCTTGGGTAGTTGCTGAAGGATCTCAGCAAAGTTCTCCATCATCGCATTCCTCTGTCACTCGAGGGCTTCTTAGAGAATTTTTGTGAAAGGATCTCCTACCCCCTCGTCTTTCTTCTCTTCCGCCATTGGAGGTCATTGGGATTTGTGAGGCTGGTCTTGCAAAGGTCGATCAGTTTGATCCCTAATTCCTTATATCTCGACCTCGTTGGGGACATGCAAAGAAAAATAGAGAAAGAGTAGACCGCTATGGTACCACTTATCCGAACTTAAACAAGAACGCAACAAATTACATATATAACCATAAATATGTATATGTGGCAGAAATAATACTTTATTTCATTAATATCAAATAATGAAATATGCTTACAAATAGAACAGAAATAAGACTAGCTTGGGCGATGGTATCTTATCTCTGAGAAGAGATGTGGCGGCTACATGCCTCTGAACTATGTTACAATGAGGCTCAAAGGCCTATTTATTATTGAGAAACAATGGAAAACACTAAACATCCAAAAACCTAACCTTAGGAGATGAAGCGCCAAAACTATGGGCCCTGTTTGGGTAAATTGGTACATTAACTTCCTTGGGTCGTAACTTTAGTATACGATCTTCGTTTGACCTACATAATAATTTTTTTGTGGCCCTGGTTTTCCCAAAAACATCATTTAGGGCATCAAAATGGCTCCAAAAGTTCAGGACCTGAAAAATTGCCAAAAATAGTAAACTATGCTACAATTAAGGAAACTGAAAAATTGAAAGAGATGGTGGTGGTGGTCCAAGTGGAATAGGAAGGTGGCCACCAACATCCACCTGGATCAATAAAAATCTCTCAATGTATTATAAACCCATGCAATTTCATCTCTTTGCTTTATAATTTTGATGTTTGCATTAGAAGGAGCATGAAGAAATGTTTCCCATCTCAACCTCCATTCCTTAAGGAAGTCTAGTTGAGTGGAAGATAGCCAACCCTATTTCCAAATGGAGGTTGAATTCGAGTTTGCAACTTAGGATAAGGAAATCAACCTTGATGTTGAAGACATATTTTATGATATCGTACTTGGATGTTAAAAATACCTATTTATGGAATAAGAATATTTTACTTTTAATCACATTGTCTGTGTTTGGGCATGCACGTGTGTGTGTGTGTGTATTCTATGATGATGATTAATATATTTTGATACTATATATGTTCCATATCTTAAGAAGGTAAGAGATTATGTATAATTCTTTAGAAATTTATTTCTATGCTTAACAATTATTAAGAGAAGTGTTCAAATATCACCATAGTTTTTTTGAGTTAAAAGGTCACGAAGATTGATAGTGGGAAAAATATGTTAAAATTAAAATATAATTAGAGGTGTACGCTGGACAGTCTAAGAGAAAGTGCTTTTCAGCTTCAACCCCGTTAGTTTCATAAGGGTGACATATTATTTCAATGCA
The DNA here is from genome assembly GCA_031772625.1 of Pinus tabuliformis. Lineage (NCBI taxonomy): Eukaryota > Viridiplantae > Streptophyta > Pinopsida > Pinales > Pinaceae > Pinus > Pinus tabuliformis. The sequence continues at coordinate 1,210,005,519 of CM062804.1, read as the reverse complement.
TGGTGTTTTCAGAATTAATCAACGCCCAATTTCACAAAGGATTTCATGAGAATCTGTTCTTATTTATCAATGTTTATTTTATTCTTTACACTACTTAAGATAGTTAAATACATTTGAATTTCCATATTTGGATTTATCACCTCCTTATAATATCTTATTTCCCTTTTTTCTCTAACTCTTTATCACACCACATATTCTCCTTATGTTTTGATGTAATAATATTATTGATATAATCTTTATTTTGCAAAATGATATCGTCCTTTATCCCCTGATGGTCTATTCAATATTGGACATTATTATGACACCCTCATTGTAGACGAAGGTGGGTTTGGATATTGTTGGAAGAAACTTTCAGAAGTCTCTTGTCTTTCATGTTGTTTAACCTCTTCTTATACATTAGTTACCCAGTCATAACCATCCTCTCAATGGAAGAAATACTTGCTTCCAAGAGGAGGATACAATAGGGTGCATTTCCTTTAATTTTGAGATTGTAGGCTATAAATTTATCTTGTATATGCTATAAATTTCTCCATGATTTGCTAGAGATGCTACATCCCCAAGCCTCACATCCATATGCAATAATAGGGGCAACGAGAGTTTTAAAGAGGAAATTTTTATTTTATTTGTGTTAACTAGTATCCAAAGATTTGTTGATTTAAAATTGTTTTTTATTCCATGATAAGCATTCCACCTTCCTTCTATCCTTATCTCAATGCTAAATTTTCATATGAGCTTGTGATGCATATCAATTCAAGCTATTGTATGAAGGGACTTCCTCCAAGTTGTCACTATTGTCATATACAAATATATCATATGTAATATTTTTGGATTTATATATTATGACTTTCATTTTGTCAATATTAACATCCATACCCATCTTGGAACAAAAATATTGAAGTATTCTTATTTTCTTTCCAAGATCATAAAGAATCCTTTGCCAAAAGAACAATACCATTAGAATACAATAGTAGAGTGATGACTATAGTAGTGAGAGTTATTCCAACACAACCTACTTCTTCCAAACACTCTTCTCTCTCTCTCTCTCACACACACAACTAAAATGGGTAGGGGACAAGGGACACCATTTCTTTAGTCCAATATTCTAGTTAATTTACTCCAACTATCCCCTTAGAGTGGTCATAATATTAACAATAACATTCTCATACAACCTTGTCTAAACAATTCTTAGCTCAAAATGAATCTTTATCTCCTCCAATGTCTTCCAAACATTTGTCGGGGGAACGTTGTCAAAGGATTCTCTAAAGTCAATGAGGCAACATAGAAGTTCAATTTTATTATTTTGGCACTCCACAATGATCATAAGAGTAATAAGTGGCTAAGAGTTCAGTGGTATCTCCCAAATTGGCTTGGAATTTAGCTCTTTTTTCATGGATTTCTAGCCATAGTCTATTCTTCTTTTCCAAAATAATTATTTACAACTTGTTTAAAGAGGGTTAATCATTATGGCCCTATAATTAGAGGGAATATTTTAATCCCTAGTTTTAAATTAGGTGCAACTTTATTAAGCTAAAAGACACTTTCTAAAATTTTGTATGAAGGAGATGTGTAATTCTTTAAATGCTTAGCATGGAGTTGACATGTGTCATTTTAAAAAATATTAATAAAAAATATATATTTCAATGTTAGCCATAAATAAAATATTTCTATGTGCACTATAAGTAATACAATTTTATATCAACTTCATATATTTATTCCAATGTCAATCAAATAATTGTGAGGCAAGTCCCTTGTCCCACAAACAAGGGCGACTCATACACCAATTACTGTATGACTTAGCCACGGTCTTGAAATTATGTTATTTATTATTATATAACTGGAGTAAGCCTAATGATTACAAACATGGGATTCTTCCTTTTTTTCCATGTGAAAAGAAAATTGTACTTCCATTCAATTTTAGAAAGAAAATACATTTTGTATATACACACTAGATCTGTGCGTTCACCAAGGATCTTCCTAGATCCCCTTTGGTGTACATATAAAAAGGTATATGTTTGAAGCATTCAGAGAAAGATTCCAAAAATTAAATTGAAGAGAAATGTAAAACAAAAGAGGGAAAAAACTAAATAATAGTACAATGGAGAAGATCAAGTAATGTCGAAATCACCTACGTTCCCCTTCTTTCCTTTCTTTTCCTAGACCCGTTGTCATTCCATAGAATTGGGGCCAACTAGAACCAAAGAAAACTCACTCAAGGATGTATTCAGAGGATGTTCTTTGTAACAATATAATCTTTCTGATACACGGACACATTTTGTGCCCACCAATCCATCCTTCATGTGCCTCTCTTTTGTCTGATGATCGGTAACCGATGATAAAACTGAATTTGTCCTATTTTGTTTAAGAGAAGAAATGCCATGAGCTATATCTTACCCTAATGTGTGATTGCCATGATGATCCCACACATCCTATTTTGCATGGAGTGGTTGGCCCTCCATGTTTTCCCCTTCCTCTTCATATGTAAGGTGTGGATCTGAATATTGCCATCTGTTTTGTTTAAATACCTGCCTCTTTTTATTTTTTGGATAAATTTTTTCCTGTGGGCACATGTTCTGCAAATGTCCGATTTGAAAGCATGCTCGACATCTAAATGTCATATTATCATATCTAATACGTGTGTCCCACTAAATTCATTATGTTTTTGAATGTGGATGGGAAGCCATTTGCTCAAATCTATCTCTACACATTCTAAAAAAAGTAAAAGGACCTTTATTTGTCTTTTCATGATCCAGCTTCTTGAATTTCCCAAGAGTATTCCCAATGTCCTCTAAGTCGCTATGGTGCCAGAAAGGTAGGGGAAGATTTGTAAATCTCACCCATATTGACATTGTAGATACCACCATTGTTGTAACATTGAATTTTGGAATGCATGGTGTAATGAAAAGCCCAAAATTTCCCCAAAACCATGCCTTTTCATTTAGGACAAGTTCCATTTCTTTTTGTGTGTCAAATTAAACAATGAAAAAATCTTTGGAGCATAAATATAAATTGCACTTTGACATCCAAAGAATAAGAACTGATTGGTGTAATGCTTTTGGTTTACGCCAAAACCCATTAAACCTACAAATGACAACCTTAGATGGGAGGGAGGAAAAGAAAGAGTTTATATCAGAAAGGTTTACTTCCATGGCTTGAACTTTCTCCATTTGTTCAACAATGTATGAACCATGATTTCTTTGGATCAGCCGCCTAGGAATATTTTGAGGCTATTTGGGAGGAATTGGGGCCTTTCCTTTTGTTGCATCCTTGTAAGAAACAAATCCATTTTGTGTCCTAGATCCAGGTGCTCCTCCACACAACCTTAAATTGAAAACATTGGATGTGTTATCACTAGGCTAGAAAGGGTTGGATTGTGTCAACCTTCAACCCATCGTAACTATTCCAAACCAACTTTTGATTGGAAATTAGCCATTCCAATATGAGAGGGATCTCTTAATATATTTAAAAATTTGACTATGATAAGCTCAAAAATATAAATGGCTAACTACGTGTTTCGTGTGATTTTGTAGGTGAAAGAGTGTGAGCAAATCCACCATTGGGCATGGAGTCAATTAAAGAAAATCAATTACAAACAACACTGTTTTGTGGAAGCTGAGGCTTTTTTTGGTTTACTAATGTGAATATGGAAATTTACAGTAATCACAACAAAATTGAAGGAAGTTGGAGCAATATAACATTGAATTCTAAGTAATCAAATAAAGTTATGAAAATTGATAACAATATAGGATCATGATAGAATGGAACTGAAACCAAAAATGAATCTCAGGTTAAAACAAAGTATTGCTGCAAATTATATTTTTATTAACTAAAAAATATACAAAATGTGGTCTTCTCACATCATTGATCCCCCCTTTCTCAAATTCAAGAAACCACACATAGATAGAGTGAGATCTCTTTTACAAAATTTGCCACCTAGGCTAGATTTGCTCAACATCTAAGAGATCTAATCTTATTTAATTAATAGAACATTGAGAATTCGTAGGAATTTTCTGTTTTAACAGATTTTGGAGACAAATAGGAGTCACCTAAATAGAACCTATCTAACTGTTACAATAATTTAGGAAAACTGCTTGAAGTGTTGGCACTGTATTTGTGGAAATTCAGAACATCTGGCCCTTCGAATCCTGTAATGCTGATTAAAACGTGCTTGAATGTGTCTCATTGTCCTCTATTTCTCGCCATCTCACTGTCTCTCGTTGTCCCACGTTTCACTGCATTATGTTTGATGATAGTGCTACTAGATATATGCCGAAAAATACCCTCATTGTCCCACTGAGCGGAAGCGAAATGAATGATTTAATACTTGTTGATTTGGGCCATTGTTTCTGGCCTATTGTTATCACAATCACAATATAGGAGCGAGGCCTTTTACCATATTCCATATTGTTTTGACGATGGGCTGGACCTGAATTCGTAACAAACTATAATATATAAAATATCGCATCCATCACAATTGCAAGTGGGAAGAGGCTTTGGCGGGGGAGAAGCTTGTGACTTGAGCGATCCCCGATTGCGATATCACAATCAATGGGGGATGAATTATCGCAATCTGCAGGGAGATAACTATCGCAATCACCGAGGCGAGTCTTATCGAAATTGGCAAGCAAGATAGAACTTTACGATATCGACAGAGGAACTTGCAATATGCAATATCGGTGAAGAACTTGCGATATCACAATTGGAGGGCAGAGTGGTAACTTACGATATCACAATAGGCAGGGGACTTTGCAATATGCGATATCATAATCGAGAAAGGAAAAGGGAGATGGGAGGAAATATATTGAAAAAGGGAAGGACCGATAACGATATGGTTTGTGCGTCCCAGGCCTTTAAAAGACTACAACATTTTTTTTATTAATGTTTTAAAGTATTTCAAAGGGGAATGGGGAAACACGGCTAGAGTTGAAATATTAATGCAGCTAGAGTTGGAAATGGGTAACTGCGGCTAGAGTTGAAAGACAAAGGATGAGTGAAAGAAATGGGTTTTAGAGAATTTCTCCAAAACAATTTAAACTGGACCTGTTCTTCCTCCTTAAATATTCAAATGAAAAGCACAATAACCTCTTTTAGAAAAGCAACAGATGGATGCAAAGAGCAGTGGTGGAAGGGTTATCTAAAGTGACTAATCAAACTAAAAATTATTTCTAGGAGTTATCATGGATAACAATGGCTCCAATGGGGATGTTGTGCCCTTGTGGTGAAGCAAAGAACCAACATACCAGTTGCCTGACCATTGGGATGATCCCAATTTGAATATTGAAAAGCACACTGCAAACCAACTGAAAACCAACTATTACTGCTGCAATATGATATCAAACTGCTGTAAAAACTGAAATTGACAACTGCGAAATGTTTCCTAAAGCTGAAGGAAATGCTTACCCAACAAGCTTATTTATGTACCAATAACCCTACTCTAACATCTGAAAATCCACCTTCTTAATTCAAGCAATATGAAATCTCCAGTATAACTCGTCAAATATTTGATTCAACGCATGTGCTCCTTGACTGTATTTAAGTGTATTATCTATTGGCAACTCAAAATCAAAACTGAATCCATCACTTGAGCTTGTAAATGAAAGAAACTTCACCTTTACTGATGACTGGAATATATTTACCAAACGATCTTGATAATCATGAAAAATCACCTTTTCTTGATGAGTAACACCTTGAGGATTGAATTCATTCATAACTGATGGCCTGTGTAGTCCTATGTCTTCAATTCGAAGAAAATCATTAAATAAAAAGGCAACTCTAGATTTGTCTTCCCTTCTATGTAAATCAACAAAAACATCCATGCATCCTTGAACATCTCCAAACATGACATCCATATTGTGTGTATCAAAACTACTGTTTTTCTTATAAAACAAATCAGATATAACCTTTGGTAGTTTTTCTTCAGGAATGTCATCTTGATTCTGAACACTAACATCTCCTATACAAAAAACTTTATGCATTTCATCCATGTCACTTTGATGATCCTAAAATAGAATAGGTAAAACTTGTATATTCAGCTCTTCATATAACTCAGGTTTACTTAAAAGTGAACTTTCATGCACTTTAACTGGGACAACATCATTATGATCTTCAACCAAAAAAAGTTATTTTTTAGGTATACAACTTTCATCACATGTTACCTCATTGTCTAGAATTTTCATGCATGTATTTTCAACAACGTGATCTTGAGGAGTTTCTTCTTGACATAAAATATCAAAAATGGAATGGGCTAAAAAACAATTTGAATGATTTGGCTCATACCTTTGAATTCATATAGATTGATAGGGATTCAAATCCTCATGGAATTCATGTAATAAGACTTGACTGTCAAATTGTTGATCTATTTCATCTTCAACTAAAGAAGAGACATCTGCTTGTTGAAAAAATTATTGATCATCATGACAACTAGCTTGCGAAGAAAATTCATAAAGTTCCTCTAACATCTCCTCATCATCCATACATTCTACATCATCATCAATACTTTTGAGATATTGAATGAAACGTTTCCAAAAACTACAATAGTCTTGAAACAGTGGTGATGAAGGATGAGACTTCCCATAATGTCTAAAGAATATTCTATGAAAATCTTTAACAGAAAACAAGCTTCCTGATGGAAACCCTTTATACCATACTCTAGCTTTGTCTTCTAGAGTAGCCATAAACATCTTTATGAGAAAATCCTCAGGAAACTCAACCCTCAGTGTACATTCATGTGAATGGAATTTAACCAAATGCAGACCAACATCATCTTTCTTTTCATCTTTAAATATGGTAAGATGGGTTGACCAATCAACACAAGGCATAGGATTTGGAAAACCATAGATGTGAGACCGATCCATAGGAGCATACGTGACATTTATTCTTGCAGTAGAACTCATATTGGAACCTCTTCAAGCTACTAATCTGTAAGCAGTGGAGTCACCATGAAGCTTCGATCCTCAGGATCGTTTGAAATTAGAGTCACAGGGTAATATCACAACCTTTAGAAAACTCTGATTTCCTGTTACCCTCAGGAATCAAAATGAAGAGACTCAAAGAAAAATCCAGGAAAAGGAGCTTTTTGGCTCCCGACAGATTCACCAAAATGTTATCACTGGGATGGAAAGGGTTGGGTTGTGTTAACCTTCAAACCATCGTAACTATTTCAAACCAACTTTTGATTGGAAGTTAGACCTTCCAATTTGAGAGGGCTCTCTCAATATATTTAAAAATTTGACTATGATAAGCTCAAAATTACAAATGGCTAACTCTGTGTTTTGTGTGATTTTGCAAGTGAAAGAGTGTGAGGACATCCACCACTAGGCATGGAGTCAACTAAAGAAAATCAATTACAAACACCACTGTTTTGTGGAAACTGAGGCATTTTTTGGTTTACTAATGTGAGTATGGACATTTATAGTAATCACATCAAAATTGAAGGAAGTTAGAGCAATATAACATTGAATTCTAAGTAATCAAATAAGCTATGAAAATTGATAACAATATAGGAGCATGATGGGATGGAACTGAAGCCAAAAATAAATCTCAGGTTAAAACAGAGTATTGTTGTAAACTATATTTTTATTAACTGAAAAATATAAAAAATGTGGTCTTCCCACACCATCGATATCCCCTTTCTCAAAGTCAAGAAACCACACATATATAGAGTGGGATCGCTTTTACAAAATCTGCCACCTGGGCTAGATTTAATCAACAAATCAGAGATCTAATCCTATTTGATTAATAAAACATTGAACCTTCATAGGGATTTTCTGTTTTAATAAAGTTTGAAGACAAATAGGAGTCACCTAAACAAAACCTATCTAACTGTTACAATAATTTAGGAAAACTGTTTGAAGTGTTGGCAGTGTATTTGTGGAAATTCAGAACATCTGGCCTTTCGAATCCTGTAATGTTGTTTGCTGATTAAAACATGCTTGAATGTGTCTCATTGTCCTTTGTTTCTCACTGTCTCATTGTGTCTCATTGTCCCACCCTTCATTGCATTATGTTTGATGACTTTGTTGCTGGATATATACCAAAAAATACCCTCATTGTCCCATTGAGCAGAAGCAAAATGAATGATTTAATGCTCGTTGATCTGGGCCGTTGTTTCGGGATGATTCAATCTGGGCTGTTGATCCAGGCCTATTGTTATCACAATCACAATATAGGAGGCGGTCATTTTACCATATTCCATAATTTTTTGATGACGGGCTAGACCCGAAACTGTAACAAACTGCAAAATATAAAATATCGCATCCATCACAATCGCAAGTCAGAAAAGGCTTTGGTGGAGGACAAAATTGTGACTTGAGCGATACTCGATTATGATATTGCAATGGCGGGGATAAAACTATCACAATCAGTGAGGGGAGACTTGTCACAATCGGTGGGAGGGGTGAAACTTTGCGATGTTGGCAAAGGAACTTGCGATATGCTATATCGATGGAGAACTTGTGATATTGCAATCGGCGAGCGGAGTGGTAACTTACAATATCGTAGTTAGAGGGCTACTTTGTGATATGCGATATCGCAATCGCAAAAGGAAAAGAGATGGGCGAAAATGTATTGCAAAAGGGAAGGGCCGATAGTGATACATTTTGTGGGTCCCAGGCCTTTAAAAGGACTGCGACATGTTTTTATTAATGTTTTAAAGCATTAGGGGAGTTTTGAGGTCTAAAATGGGCCTCCTAAGGAAATTATAAAATAATAGTGGAAATAATAAAATAAGAATAGATTACATCATCAAATTTTAGAGGGAAAAAAGAAAAAACTAATTTTCAACTCGTTTTTTTTAACTTATCTCCTTATGGATTTACTCAAATTTCAAGCGGAAACACTTGTTGGATGGAGAATTTGATTCCTCATCCAAGGAGTACCCATGTTGCATACTTTCGATGGACCTTGCTACACGAAAAATGAGAAATACATGAAAAACATGATTGCAATCACGTTTTTTTCATGTACTTCTCATTTTTCATGTAGCAGGGTCCATCGAAAGTATGCAACATGGGTACTCCTTAGATGAAGAATTAAATTTTGTACCCAACGAGTACTCTTGCTCGAAATTTGAGTAAAACCTTAGGGAGATAAGTTGAAAATACAAGTTGAAAAGTCGTTTTATTATTTTATTATTTTTTAATCTTTTTACTTTTTTACTCCAAAAATGGTGAATCATCCCCCATGGTTGATATCATAATCTTGAATCCTATTGGTTCTTATAAATTTTATTTTGGTTGTACATTTTTCTTAGAAGGCCCATTTTATACCTCAAAAGTCCCCTAATGGTATTTCAAAGGGGAATGGGCAAACACAGATAGAGTTGAAATATTAATGCAGCTAGAGTTGGAAATGGGTAACTGCAATTGGAGTTGAAAGACAAAGGATGAGTGAAAGATATGGGTTTTAGAGAATTTCTCCAAAAAAATTTAAACTAGACCTGTTCTTGCTCCTTAAATCTTCAAATGCAAAGCACAGTAACCTCTTTCAGAAAAGAAATAGATAAATGCAAAGAGAAGTGGTGGAAAATCTTATCTAAAATGACTAATCAAATTAAAAATTATTTCTAGGAGTTATCATGGATAACAGGATGTATTCCTAGTAATGTCATAGTCTTTGGTCTGTGTGCAGTCAATAGGAATACCCCATTTACACTCAATACTATATTTTAGGAGAAAAACAAAGTCTGAGGCTTTTATCCAAAATTAGGAGGATCTCTCATGCACATTTTTTTATAAACCATCTCCCCCTACTTTTGGTTCATAACTCACCAGGTAGTTGTAGGTTTTAACCCTGTACATAAATTACCTGCACACGAATTTTAAAACACAGAAATAAACAATGCGAGAGCATATCACATAAAACACATATACACAGAGATTTTCCCCTGGATGCCAAAACTGAGACTACCAGCTTGATTTTTCATTATGTTCCTTTCAATGTTACAATACATATTTATACATGCTGAAGCATCTAATACCATGGACAAAAAAACCATCGTGTCCAAAACCATGGATTGAAAACCATCGTGTCCAAAACCATGTGCAGAAACCATGCACAAAACCATAGGTAGGTCTGCCCAACCTAATATAGGGTCCAAATTTTTTTTCCCAGGGCGCTGCACCGGACCCCGTAGAGGGGGCCTACCTGCCCCCCTCAAACCCCCTGAACAGGGGGGTTGTCGCCTCCCTATGATCTCCCCACTACGCAATCAGCACAACGAAGGGGGGGCTCTGCCCCCCCTCTAACTGCCTGGTTAACTACATAGGTTAGTCGTGGAAAGAATATAACACAACCCAACAAAAGTTAGGGTGTGCCATCCCATTTTGTGGTGGTAAAACCCTCCTAGAAACTTATCCGCTACCCAATACAAACCTATGCATACTCAAGATGGTGCTTGCAGGAAACACCATATCAAATAGGTAACGACATAAATGTTTCAATCCTAATGGGCTCGCTCTCCAAATCGAATGCAAAAAAGGACAAGAAAAAATTGAGTATACTGGTTGAGATCCCACAGTGAGATAATGATCCTTAAAAATTGGTGCAACCTTGACCCATTCTTGTAATACAACAAATTTATAGTGCCAAGGATTGTCAGCGAAGTCCAACGTCAAAGGACTTGAGAAAGTCAGAAAATTTGCTACATGCGAGACCATGCAAAGCTCTTTGAGCATTTCCGGGATATAAGTAAGTGAGTATCCACCCCTCCGCGATGAAACCTCATCTCACAGACCTGACCATAGGCCCTCGGCAATGAATCATGAGTAAAGTGTGAAACATAAAACCCTAATCTCTTGCACAAACTCCATCTTCTATATTGTTAAGTGCTATATAAAACATTTTTAATGTATTTCTTCCTAAAATGCCACACATTAATATCATGTAATTCCTTTAATACTTATATTAATAACAAAAAAGTATTTAAATATCAACTATATATAATACAACAATACTTTTGTGATTATTGATTACATCTATATATGCCTTAGCCATAAAAATGGTCCTAATTGATAAAAAACTAAATATGATTTCAAATATGAGTATTTTGTCAAAAAAGATCATCTTACATTGTTCTACAAAAACATTTGATATATGATTTTGCTCCTTTTTAATGTTCATAGGACCATCTTGATTTTGTCACATAACTTTTTTTTTAATATTTTTAAATTAAAAAAAAATTAAATAGTATAACCATCTATATATATATATATATATATATAAAATTTAAATTGATTATTTTTATTATATATAAATTTAAAAGTAAATTTAGTGAGTTAATTAATAAATTTAAATGTAAAATAATTTGCACATTTTTATTTAGAGTATTTTGTAAAATATTATAATAGAAATTTATTAATTAAGTTGGTAAGTGTGTTTATTTTGGAATAGTTATGTGGATAATCATGTCTATTTTGGAATAGAGTTTCTAAAATTTTAATTATATGGATGGTAAGGATTTAACCTCCACATAATATTTTAGAATATTCTTAGTAATAGTCACATATCAAAGGTTGAGATCTATCTCCAAGTAGTTGTCTTTTCTAACCTTTTAATTAAATTGATTAATTAAAAAAATGCCATATGAAATAAGTTATGGTATTTTGGGCATGTGGTATTGATAAGCCATGATATTGTACCATGGTATTGTAGCAAATCCTATTTTCAAGTTAAGAATACCGATGGTTAAGAATCTTGTTACATGTTTTTTAAATGTATATATGTTTAATTCATATATTAATTCATTTTTATAATTAATAATAATAATTTGAAATAAAATGCCAATGGGGTGTAAAGCTATTAAGGTACTTTGTAGTGTGACGGTCATAGATTCAAAACTCTGTGGGCAAAAATCTAACCATGCTAAGGGATAGTGTGGCCCATGCTTAGTGAAATTCCCGAGTGATTTTGATGGCTTAGATGCTCGTGGGTCATGACTACTCAAGCCATAGGTTAGTTGTGTTGGTCATCTCAATCCTCACATAAACTAGCAAACAAAAAATTAAAATAAAATACTTTAGTAAATTTCTATGACTTTGTAATATCATAGAATTAACTTTCTCCTATTTTTCTTGGGCCCTAACAACCTTCTTATTATCAACCTTACATCTTGTAAGTTCAAAACCTCATGCTTTTAAGGGTCTCCATCCAGTCAAGCGGTGTATCTATTTGTCTCCTCTCATCAAACTTTACTTCTTTGTTATCATAAGTTTTGTCCATGTTGTATTGAACTAATCTGTTGCACATTCCTTTTACCTTTAGCTAGAAAATGTATTACCTTATTTGATGGAATGGCACACACAATTGTCATTTTAAAATAATCATAAACAAAAATAAACATACTAAGTTAACTTGGGTACACTAGCACTATCTTAGGTTAGTACAAGACTGCTATTTAATACATTCAAACATAAGTTAAATAAATTGAAAATATTTAAAAATCAATAGGTTAAAAAACCAAATATTCAAATTTTACTCTCTACTCCAAATGTTCTCAATCCGAATATTGGATCTTTTCTCTAATACCACTTTGTAACACAACCAACCCCATAATGCCATATTAGGATTGTGGAGTGTAATTAGACCCAACCTTCAAGGTACATTATGAAGACATAGTTACCATCTTTCTTCCATCACCTCAAATAAACTTTATGATACTACAACCATTTTCATCTCATTGAGATCTTTCCTAAGATATAAACTTCACCTCAATCATAGCTCCAGGAAGAAATTTATGTGTCTTTGAAGTTTCATCCTTTAAAGGGGCCACATCATCATCTGTATAGCCACGTGGTTGTCAGATGGTAGATCTTAGCTACATGTCTTCCTTGCATGGGATGAGTCCACATCAATTTTTATGCTCGTTATATTGAGTCGTCACCATATCGAAAAATTTCATAATCAGCACAGTTCAATTCTCTAGAGGCTTCGATATTTGATATTGACGATATGCCTCATCACTATATAACTAGTGGGGCACAAAAATCCCGATACATAGGTGAGGCCTTGACCCTGAAAACCATGAATATGTTGATATGTTACTGACCCTCGAATGTTTCAAGATGTCGATATTGGCATCGACCCTCAAAAGTCACCCACTTCTATATCTTTGGATTGTGAGCATGGGCTGAAATTACATTGGATAAGTGAAAGGATTTAAAGCCAAAAAGCAAAGATTGCATGTTCATTGGATATTCAGATGGAGTCAAAGGGAACAAGTTGCTAATTTTTTGCACAAAACAAATATTTATTGAGAGAAGTGTAAAGTTTGAAGAAGATCCTCTACATGAAACTCTAAAGGAACTTGTTGCACAACCTTCGCCACTTCTAGATTTCAGTCTTCGAGATGATGATTCTTTATGCACTTTTGATCATAACTCTGAACCTAATGAATAGGTCATAGAAGATTTAGATTCCCCACCACCTTTGCCATAGAAGCGATGCCTCATGAGTGATCTTGCCACAAGATATCATGTGGAAGAAGCTCCAAGTGCACTTATAACTATGGAACCATGCATAGCCATTCACTGCTACATGGTATTAGCTTATGATCCTCAATCTTATGAATATTTTGAAGGAAATCTCGACTGAAAATCCATAATGAATGAGGGATACAATTTTTTCTTTTCGAACCACACATGGGATTTGGTTCCACTTCCAATAGGTTGAAAGCTTGTGTGATGTAAATGGATCTACAAAGCCAAAAGAGTAGCAAATGGAATGATCAACAAGTATAAATCCAGGTTAGTAGCAAAAAGCTTTTTCACGTGTACATAGGATTGATTATGATGAGACATTTGCACCAATGGAAAAAATGGACTCCATGAAGATGGCTCTTGCAATTGCAACAACAAAGAAGTGGGATATTCACCACATGGATGTGCATAATGCATTTATTCATGGTGATCTTAATGAAGAGATATATATGGAGCATTCTAAAGGATATGTTTAGGATTCATCATTAGTGTGCAAACTAAAGTGACCTTTTTATGGCTTCAAACAGGTACCTCGTGCATAACACACAAAGATGAACCCCTACCCCCTCTCCTAAGGTTTCCAATACTATAATTCTGATCCAAATGTTTATAGGTTGAAGCAATCTAATACATTACTATTGATAGTATTATATGTAGACAACTTACTTATCACATGTAGTTCACCCTCAACAATTGCTATTGTGAAGTCTATTATACATGACATGTTATCTGTGAATGACTTAGGGCTTCTCACTTACTTTCTTGGTCTCGAGATTAGTCAATCTAATTTAGGAATCACATTAGCTCAGTTAAAGTACGCATGGGATCTACGTGATAGATTCAAGATGAATTACTACAAGTTAGTAGCCACACCTTTCTTGTCTGGAATTAAGCTAGAAAATGAAAGTACAATACCTTTGGTAAATTGTACATTTTATAGGCAATTGGTGGGTAGTCCTTTTTACCTCGCTCACTCATCTCTAGACATCTCCTATGCCATTGGAGTAGTATGTAGGTCCATGCACGAGCCACATGCGCTCCATTGGAAAACAACCAAGAGGATTCTTCAATATGTTAAGGGGACCATAGACTATGGTATATAGTATGCAACAAGATACTCATTAGATATTACTGTGTACATAGATTCACATTAGGCAAGTGATGGCAAAAATCACAAGTCCACTTTAGGCTATGTTTTTAGCCTTGGATCAGGGCCTATCTATTGGTCGAGGTAAAAGAAATCAACAATTGCTTTATCTTCAACAGATGTAGAGTATATGGGTTATCTAGTTGCAACACTTTCTCATAGAGTTTGGCATACAATTCCATCATCCAATGGTCATTTGGTTTGACAACCAGAGTACTTTATAGTTTTGCAAAAATCCAATCCAGCAATAACGTACCAAACACATTGAATTTCACGTGCACTTCATTTGAAACTTGATCCATGATGGTATCATTGATATGCAATATTGTTCCTTTGTTGAGCAAATTGTAGATATCTTCACTAAACCCTTCACAGAGCAATGATTTGTAGCATTGTGAGATCTTCTTAATGTGAAGGAAATAATAATTGCCTAACAGTTGCTTCAGTAGCATTTGAGGGAGGGTTTTGTTCCCATTGGGTTTTCCCTCTTTCCTCTTATTTTTCTTATTAGGTGCATTGTATATTGGGTATCTAACATGGTTACATATTATCAAGAGCCTTTTCACCTTAGTTGAGCTTTAGGGGGTTATTGGTGTATAAAATCTCGTACATATTTTCCACATTTACCATATTCAGTCCCTCTTAGCCGTACTTTAGTCATACTATGGGAGTGGAGTCATGCAAACATGAGTTTTACTTCTCTTTATTATGTGTAGAGTCACACTATGAGTGAAGTCATTCATGAACCATGAAAGTGTTAAACGATGATTGCATGTTGGTTCTCTAATTAACTAGGACTAGGTTTTAGTTGACTTGAGTACATTTCCACTTATGCATTAACTAGGACTAGGTTTTAGTTGACTTGAGTACATTTCCACTTATGCATGTTGATTCTCTAGTTATCTATGATATTCCACTAATTCAGTTAACTAGTTTATTTAACTAGTTAACTAAACTTACACTTGAGAGATGTTATCCATACACTATGGCACCTAACGAAAGAACATGTCCTCAGAAAGAAAATATATCATTACATAATAGTGTTTTTTTAATATATAGAGAAAATGAATTCGAATCTCTTTTACGATCTTTAATTATTAGTTTGAAATTTTACTTTTGTTTCCACCTAAATTCTCAGCAAATGTAACACAAAAAATTTCACAGTTTTGTCCAAATGACCTTACTATAATCTAAGGGGACTTTAAATGGAAACTTATTTATACTATGAAACACGTTAAGACTCGCACATTAATAAAACTTTATAAGCATAAACACAGTCAGTTGGTACAATCTGTTCATCGACAGAAAACATTTAAAATAGAGGAATCATTAGTTTTCAATCTATAAAATTAGTCACATTGAACGCATGAATTTTCCCTTCGCAAGGATTGAGTTATGTAAAGGGTCCCCTTCGATTTACAACAATTTTAGCGTTATTGAAATGAAATCTAGTAACAGCAGCTGGACCCCTTTGCCTGCCTGCTTCCTTATTAAACTCATTCCAATACTTCAGTCGCTCTGTCCCGTTAGGTTTTGTTTCCTAAAATAAAACACGATGCTTTCCCCTACCAAGCACTCTGATGTGTTTGTCCAGTAAGAGGGTTGAGCCGCAGTTTAAAGGAAATTCAATTGTGTATACCGCTTCCTGAAATGAAATGAGAATTAGGATAAGGCTTCCAGCTTGGTAGTGACAATCATTTCCATTATTATAATTAATAATTCCTTCCTGCCTCTATCCATGGCAGTCTTCGCTGCATTCCTTTCTGATAAATTATTCTTAAGAGTAAACAGTGGGTGACACAATATTTTGTTTCCCAACAACGCATCTTGCATTGTAGACAAAGTGCCCACATTATACGATTGCCTCTGGCAGCCAAGCTGTCTGTCTGTCTCAGAAGAACCCGAGCCACCCGACTTCTCCGCAGTTTCCTTTTAATAGAGAGCCTCTTTTGCTCATTTATCTTAATTGCCCTTATAACAACACTCCCACTTGAAGTACTCGTTGCAATCTGAAGAAGCATCCAATCATCTTTACCACAATTCACGACACCCAGTTCCTTGCTCAAGAACACTTTCAGCAGGCATAAGGGCAATGGCAGAGAACACTGTTTATTCAGAAAGAATGAGATCCGATCTCTATTCTGAATGTGAAGATGCAGAGCGATCACTCTCCCCAATCCCCACGGTCATATCGGTGTTGTCATCTCTGGTGGAGCGGACGCTCGCCAGAAACGAAAGGCTCGCGGCTTCTTACAGCCCCACCTATTTGCCTCCCAAATACCGCGCGTTCGACAGTGTGCATGAGGTGCCAGACATGTCAATAGAGCGGTATCTGGAGAGGATTTTGAAGTATGTTAACTGCAGCTCTTCTGTGTTGGTAGTAGCCTATGCTTACATCGACCGCCTCATTCAATTTCATCCTCAATTCCGGATTACTTCTGTCAACGTTCACCGGCTGCTCATCACCGCCGTCATGGTCGCCTCCAAATTCCTGGAAGACCTGTAAGCCAATTCTCTAATCAATATAATTGCCATCTATTTCCTTTTTTAATAGATCCACTATTTTCAATCATTAGTCTCAAGATTTTAATATCGGTTTTGATTTTGTGAGCAGGAATTATAGGAATTCGTATTACGCGAGAGTGGGAGGCGTGAGCAGCGAAGAAATAAATAGGATGGAGATGGAGTTCCTGTTTCTAATGGGCTTCAAGTTGCAGGTGAGTGTGGATGTTTTCGAGAGCTATTGCAGTCATCTGGAGAGAGAGGTGGCGTTGGGAGGAGGATTCCAAATAGAGAGAAGCCTTCTTCTATTCGTCTTTTCTGGTGCCACACGACCAAAACTCCAATGCCACGCGACATGAGGATTCCGAAAACCAGAGATTTGCTCTTTGGTGTGGGTATGGCAGGACTTCTAATTCGACAGAAAGGTATTGCAAACTAATTTCTGTGAACAGACTGGAAAGGATTCCAATTGTTGATTTAATTATGGAAAGAAGGAAAAGGGCGTGAAGGGAAGCAGTTAATCACGGCAAATATTTACGTCTGGTCACTTTGTTCCCAAGCTGACATCTGAGGGATAAAGACGCTGGTACACGCGGAGATTAAGAGTCCTCTAACATTGCATTTGAAAGAATTCTAATCCTAACGGTGTAAATTTAGGAATTCGAATTGTAATCCGCGCTGTGTAAATATAAGGATTGGAACCCTTTAGATTCTTTACTCGATTATCCATCTCATTGGTTAATTTGGAATGTAATATATTCGGTATTAAATAATAAATTGAAATCGATATATGGAGTGGAGTTTAATCGGGGAGTCGTTTGTAACTAGGCCGAGGAATTGCCTGGACTTTTAAAAGTGGTTAGGATAAAAAATTTTAAAAAATAGTGTAGAGGTAGTGTTTAAATCTTATTTTTATTTTTATGATGAAAATGGGTTCACCAACATAAAAAACTTTTAAAACATAAAATTTTGAAGTTTAACAATTTTAACTTGGATGTACAAAAATCTTTGCCAAATTTTCCCTAAATATAACCAAAATTTCCACAACGATCCTGATTTCCACAACGGTCCTGACTAACTCCTCTGCGGCGTTAGACTACGCGTTTAATCGGCTGTGGTCAACGCGTTTGGCTAAAATTCAGATCCAATTTTAAATTGATTACAGAATGCCCAAATATAAAGATCCATCATATTATTAGTCCTGGACCCCTTCGGGGCCGCTGTGACTATAGTTTAATACGGAAACTAACGAATCTCTTTTCCTTTTAATCAAAGTTAGAAATAATATATTTTTATTTTTAAACCAATCAACGAAATCATATTTTTCTTAATATCAAAACCAGAGCATTTTTTTGTTTTTTTTGTTTTTTTTTTTTTTTTTGTGTTTTTTAAATATTAAATATAAAGAACAAAATTGTCAAGCCAAGTCAAGTCAGCGGTCGACTAGTTGATGATCCATTAGCTTAGCTTGGCCGTCATTGGTTTCACGTGGCCGTTTATGTGGCGTGGTGCAATTTTTACACGTGGATTCTCCATGTGATTGCTTGGCTGCGTGATAGTCGATTGGCCTAGTGGTGGCTGGTTTGACGTGTCAATTTGGCTAGGGCGTCATAGAACGTCATGACTTTTCTAAACAGTAGTAAGTTCCTTGAACATCTTATCCCATGATGTTTTCTCAACGGAGCCAAACATGACATGCATCCGCAATGTTTAAGTAACAACACAATTATATCACTAAATTTGCTAGGTATATATGAATAGGTATATATGAATGGAGTTGTTTTTAGTGTAATTTTTTGGACTTTCTAGTGCTGGAATTTGATGGAAAATTTGAGGTGAAATCTTAATTTGTCTTATTTAAATTGGTTATAAGATCTCTATGTAACCTTCATTTATTAATGAACCTTATTGTACTAATACTCTTCTTTTTGACAATATGTCTACAACCCCATGTTGTTCCCGAAACACATGCATGTAGGTGATTTGTTGAAATGTTTGTTCTAGCATCTGAATACGCCTCACCCATGTAGTAAGAATGAATGGGTTAAATAGTGTAGATCCCTGTACCCATTCTATGACACTTTTTGAGTCCCCAAAAACCTTTAAAGTCTCAATACCCAACCATATGGCACATAGTAAAGTCCCCCACAGTGCAATGAGTTCTGCCCCACTGTTTGTGCCCCTCCCTCCTTTCTAACAGAAATGATAAAATGTGTCGGGTTCTATTACAATATATGCCTCGCATCGACATTTTCATTGATCACATGCCCCATCAAAGAAACCAACCAAGAATTCCTTCCAAATATCTCTATTATTAATGTTTCTTCTACAATATTTCCTTCTTGTTGGTTGAATCTCCCCAAAGTATGCAACAATCTTTAATACCATTTCCCTAATATACGGTTTTCTTTGTTCAAAGATCCTTTTGTTTCTACATCTCTATATTCCCCAGAATATATAAAAGGGTAATGTTGCATATTTCTTATGATAGAAAATCTAGGATGATAGACATTTCTCAACCGATCCCTATTTCCATATGTCTTTGATATTGAGCAGATTGATAATCCCATTCCATACAACTTTTACATATGGACATAACAAAAAAAGGTGATGTGTGTCCTCCATGGATACCAAGCATAGAGAGCAGATGCCATGGCCTTGAAACCCCCCCTGGATTAATATATCCCAAGTAAGTACTCTGTTGCGTAGAACCAACCAATTAAAACATTTCAACTTAATAGGAGTGTCCTAGTACCATGTTTTTTAATACCACTAGAATATGTCATCAATTGTATCTAATGTTAATTTAGAATATATTTCTTTGTCAATAATCTATCCCTTTTTTAATGTGCCCACCCAATACATTTTATCCTTTGCATCAATGAGAAAAGCACTAGTATGATTTAAACTATAGATGTGTTCCTTCCATTCTATTCCCAAAGGGGGTAGTAAGAGAACCTTGACCATCCATACCATTAATGGAATCTAAACTAACTTGAATCTGTTGACCATTTCCAGTATCCCATCTCATCCCAACGAAGAGCCATTGTTTGTTTCTCATCATACTGCTCCATATGTATGATGCACCCTTATACTTATGTGCCCCTTCTCTAATCCACTAAGTGGCTTCTATACAACGAAGATATTTCCCCTTCAAGATTTTTTGCCAAATACCAATGTCATATAGTTCCCTCCAAAGGGATTTGATGACAAATGAATGGTTGAAAAGTTCAGTGTCCAATACTCCCCATCCACCATTTTGAATAGGATGTGCTATGGTGGACATTCAGGGCAACTGATATTTCCTCCCTATACTTTTACCCCCTCAAAGATATCTAGGCATTACTTTATCAATTTATGAATGGTTTCCTTGGGTAGGATATATAAATGCATCCAACAGACAAATGTATTCTGCATAACTGATTTAATAAGAGTGAGTCTACTCGCAATTGAAAGCCACTTGAATTTCCAAATTGATAATTTCTTCTCGAATTTTTGTAGCAGCCACTCCCAGTGTCTATTACCATATTTTTTTGGTTTCAATGTATAGCCAAGGTAACTAAATCCATTATCTATCTGGATAATTGCAATCTCAAACATGTAGCAAATCTCCATACTTACCACTACATCCTGTGTATCTGTAATAAGTGCTAATTTTCCTCTGTTCATGTACATGTGTGTCACCTCACCAAATGTAGATAGTGTCAAATGAATATGTCTCCATTCCTCAATGCTATTCTCACCACCAAAAATTAGATCATCCACAAATATAAAATATGTAACGTAGATGTCCCCCAAAACATTTATCCCTTTAATCAAACCCCTATTCCTTGCTTCTGTGATTTTCCAACTTAATCCATACATAACCAATATGAACGATAATGGTGATAAGGCACAGCCATGTCATAGCTCCCTCGAAGAGTTGAAGAAAGTGGTGGGTAGCCCATTGATGATAATAACAAAGTTTGTAGTCACAACAAATGCCATTATCCATTGTACATTCTAGTGGTTTATGCCACTCTTGTATAGCGTCGATCACAATTACTCCTAGTCTATACAGTTATATGCCCTAATAAGATTGATCTTCATAAGAAATTATTTAATGTTCTAGGTCTTAATGGAGTGTATACATTAATTAGTGATTGCTACCATGTCCTATATAAGCCGGTGGTCCAAAATCCAAACTGATCCTCAGAGATGTGTTTAGGTAATGAATATTTCAATCTATTTGCAATGATTTTAGGAATCAATTTATAAATCACATTACAAAGGGAAATAGGCTTGTATTTAGAAAAAGTGGAAGGATGCTCCTTTTTAGGAATCAACGCAATAAATGTGGGGTTTATTTCCCCCAGAATGAATCCCTTTGTCCTAGATTCCTTCGCAACTTCAGAATGTCGAGCCCCATTAGATCCTTGAAGTGTATAAATAGTTCTATGCCCCATCCATCAAGTTCGAATCTCTTGTCCTTGGCACTAGAACTTAGTACCCCCTTGATCTCCTCCTCCGAGATTGGCCTCCCCAATAATTAATTATTTGCATCATAAAACATAATCGACATTTGATTTAAAAAACCCTTTGATCCAAGAATGTTCAATCCCTTTCTCGTAATTCATTCCTGAAAAAGTTAATGGAAACTTGTTCCAATTATGGTTGAGCAAAGATATATTTACCATCCTCATCCCGCAAACCCCAAATGTCATTCTTTTTCCTTTTTCTTGATGCATGTCTATGAAAAAACTTTGTGTTTTTGTCGCTGAGTACCACCCACGTCATCCTACTCTTCAATCACCATTCGTCTTCACTCATAGGAACAATTTTCCTTTTCTGGGTTTCCAACTCCAGCAATTTCCTCTTGAATGAATCAGAAAAATATTCAGAGTCATTTAGGTCTGAAAGATTGACCTGTATGACTTCATATCCTTTAATTCCTTCCTATTTGCTCTCTTTTTATTACCCTCCCATGTGCACACAACTAGCTTCAATGTTCTCAATTTATGGCCTAGTCTAACCAAGCCCCCCTATTCCGTTTTGTTTCTATAATTAGTCCAACATATATGAACTAATTCTTGAACGGATTTTTCCTTCAACCATGCATGGTTGAATTTAAATGGATACACTCTATGAGCTTCCAACCCATCCCATGACAATATAATAGGTTGGTGATGTGAAATGTCAATCGGAAGGATCGATGATTGAATCCCACATATGCATCCTGCCAAATGCGCATTCACTCGAAAACGTTCAAGGTGTTTGGAAATACTTGTTGACCTTGAACGACCATTACTCCAAGTCGGTGTAATTGGACAATGGGATATATCTTGCAAATTTTATGAATCAATGTGTCCACTGAAAAATGAACCTAGAGTGAAGTCCAAATCTCCAGCCATAATCAGTGATTTAGGGTCAAGAATCACACACTTTTCAATGTGATCCAAAAATAATTTGCAACCTTTATATGGAGCATATGTATTTATAATCTGTATCCAAGTATGGGAACCCTTCAAATAGACAGATAAAATGATACTTTCACATGAAAGATAAGCCTCCAAATTAATTTCCCTTGGATTCGAAAGAACATTTGGGCCACCAGACATACCCGACACACTTGATGCATAAACAGACCAATGTAGACACATTTTTAGCAGAGAATCCCAAGATGATTCTCTTGAGACCATATAGTCTCCTGTAAAAGTACCACCAATGGACAAAGACTTAGATTGATATCCTTTACGGAGTGAGTTTTGTGGGAAACTCCCAAGTCCCTAGTGATGAAAGAAACAATAATCATGAGGGACTGTTGAGCCTCAAACTTGCATCTTCCCTATACACCTTTCTAGCCTTTTTCCATTTACCTAGACTTCCTAAGCTGTCGAATCATTGCATATTAGTTTAAAAAGAACATACAAAGTGGTTTCCTAACTATGTCTTGTGTTTGCTGTTTGAATTAGATTTTTTCTCATTCAGCTGCGGAATCTTTTCACTTTCCGTAGCCAGCTCAACTTTCCACAACCTTTTTGTTAAAGTCTATGTTACAGGTGTCTTCAGGAAAATCCAGCCACATGGGCAAGTTGCAAATGACGTGGACATGGATTGTGTCCTATTGGCTTAGTCGAATCCATCAAAGAAGGTCGTGGTCAAAGATAGTCAAGCGGTGGTCAACCTAAGAGTCCTACGGTGACAGAACTCTATTTTTCACCGCGTGAAGACTTGTGTGGCCATTCCTAAATCTCAGGAGACGTGTTAACACCTGTGGAATGCTCCATGAACCGAATCCAAGAGCCACCCTCCTTAGATTTAATCTTCACGGCTACCATAATGCTAGATTCTTGGACGTGGTTGTTCACGTGTCTTTTATCAGCACAGATTTTAGGAAAGTAGTTATGTCATCCTCTGTTATACATAAAGCATTCTCATACACATAGTAGGTAGCTTTGGTAATGTAATTTTGACTGTTAACAAGCCCACTGTGCCGTGACTTTATTTCTGTGTTATGATTGCATTTTAATACATGAGAAGACTCTGTTTATAAGCTCAATTCGTGGTTGATTGCTGATCGCCCGAGGTTGTGTAGAGGGCCCCTGTACACACCGAGGTTTTGTTAATTGCTATATAGTTTCATGCTTTATTTCTTTACGTTCCTTATGCCATAATCATTTACTTGTATATATTGCATTACTTATGGTATTCACGTTGATTGTTGTCCATAGTTTTTATGCTTTCGAATGCTGTTAACTGATCAGTGTCTTTGTTTTAGATTAGAGTAGGCAGCCCAGGCATTTGCACATAGCTTTATAATGACTAATGACATGGAATTATTCTTGTCCTTCTGCTGATTTATTTTCTTAGTTTTTAGTTCCAACACTGTTTTATTTATTTCAGTTTTGCTCATTTACTCTTCTGCAAGATAGATATTAAATTACTCATGTCATTTTCAGTTACCTCCGAAAGCTAGAGAAAGATGAATGGTGAGGGACTGAAGTATGAGTGCATAGTTTGATATTAGTTTATTTTTCTATAAGTAGTTATTGAATTGCTCATGTCATTTTCAGTTACCTCCGAAAGCCAAGTTGAGAGGAATGGTGAGGGATTGAAGTATGAGTGTGTAGTTTAATATTAGTTTTGTTTTCTGCAAATTAGATGTTAGATTGCTCAAATTGTTTATGATTACCTCCGAAATCCAGAACGAGACGAATGGTGAGGGGTCAGAATATGAGTTGATGTAATTTGATTTTAGTTTACTTTGCTTGCAATTTTTGGATTTCTTTGAGTTCAGTTTCTTTTATATTTATACAGCAGCAAGGATACTGGGTTTCATGATCAATGGTTCACTGTTTGTTTAATTAGAATAGTGGCATATTTTTATTCTCTTTTATGAATTAATTTTATCATTGCATGTTTTAAAACTTTTTTGAAAATTTTGAAGTTTGGAAATCATTTCAAAGGACACCATTGCCTTGAACACTTATATCCATACTTGAATTTTAGAATTTCCATTTCACATTAAGGAATCAACGAAGATAAACCAAAAAAAAAACAAACTAAAAATCAAAAACGACAAAAATTAAGAAATCGGTTATCTTGCATATATAGTGCGCCTCACTTCAGCAGTTTACGACTCTCGGATTAACAATTAATATAGCAATTTAGGACACTCTAAATTGACCAAACATTTTGGCGCCATTGCCGGGGAAGTGAAACTAGGTAGCCAATTTCTTAAAAAAAAAGCAGAAAAATTTCAAGGAAGGTAAAAATTGATAACTTCTCAAAGTATTCTCTCCTCTTGCACTTAGTGTGATCTTGAGGATCAGAAAACAGAGTTATTGGTTCAATAATTTCTTGAGTATTCTCTCTTCTTGCACCTAGAGTGATTTGGAAGATCAGAAAGAGAATTATTAGCCCGACTTGAAGAAAAATAAAAATGACATGCATAGAGAAAGAGATTTTAGGGGAAGGTTTATAGCTAGGGCCAAGAGTTCGATTTTTACAACTCCATCTACTTCAAGGCATAGACAAGATACACCTCCATCATCTCCAATGCATACTCCTAGCCTTAGGATTCCTGGAATTCAAGGGGAAGCAGCTGAATTAGGATACTCTCCCACATTATCCACCGAATCTAACTTAGGAAAAGAACCTTTCTTTACTTCTACAAGAGAACAAATTGTAATCAAGGAAGTATAATCACTTGAAGAAGAAGAGGCAGAAATTTCTCCTCATTCGCCATTAATAGAAGAACCAGAGGACTCTGAAATCTCTGAGGAAACTATCATGACAGAGGAAGTAGTAAACGGATTTGGAGGAGGAGGTAGAGGTAGAGGTAGAGGAGGAGGAAACAATGGAGGAGGTAGAGGTAACAATGGGGGAAATAGGGATGGAGATAACACATTTGAATTTCCTATAGTTGATTAGGAATCTCATACAACAATGAAAAACATCTCACCATCTGTCCTCCCAAAATTCTATGGGTTGCGAAGTGAGGATCATGAAACATTTCTATTTGAGTTTGAAGTCGTGTGCCGAACTTATGATTATATGGAAGACTCTCAAAAACTCAAATTGTTTCCTTCAACATTGAAGGGAGCTACCTTAAAATGGTTCATGGGATTAGTCACTCAATCTATTAAGACTTGGAATGATATGAAGCAAACATTTTTGGATAGATACCTGGACTATTGCATGCCCACCAATCATAAGGACGAGGTATTCAAAATGGTGCTGAAAGAAGATGAAAACTTGGCAGATTTACTTGAAAGATTTCAATACAACCTGAAAAGAGCAAAAATGAATAACCTAGATGAGGAGACCTTGAAAGCCCTTCTATTAAAAGCCATTAGAGATGAATGGATAGATATTTTAAACATGATGGGAAAAGGAGATATTTCTCAACTTCCACTTCATGATATAGCAGAACTATGTGTCCATCTCTCAAGGGGAAAATCTAAAACTGGAAAAGGGCCTAGAGATCCTTCTCTCATTAGAGCAAACAAATCTGCAACTGGATCAGTAAGTAGGGCTGAGATTGGCAACATGCTTGATGAGTTCAAAACTGATATTTTAGGGAGCCTTAGTGAGCAACTAGACACCCTTAAAATACAAAACAAGCAGAAAGCAGAAGCTGAAGCTTTGGCCATCTTTTGTCCAAAATGTAGGAAGAAACATGCTCTAAGGGAATGCCCCTTGGATGCAAAAGTTGTAGAAACATGTATGATTTGTTCAGAAAGCCATGAGACCAAGGATTTTCCTTCAATTCCTGGGCTCAAAGCTGTCTTTCAAGAAGATCCAAATTCAATTGAGTCTCTCTGCTTTGTTTCAAGGAGACCTTGGCAGGGGCAACAAAATCAAGGGTTTAACAACCCCATGAACTTTCAACTCCCACCAAATTGGAATCCTTGGTAACAACCTTGGTCCCAACCTCAAAATCCATTTCAATCATGGGTACAAGGTATGCAAAATCCTTATGGGAGATTTTCTCAATTTTATCAATATCCTCCATCTTTTCAAAATCAACAAGCTCCACAACTTCCAAATCAAAATCCACAACTTTCATTGCCATTTCCACAACAACAACAACAACCTTCTCAACAAAATCCAAATTCTCAACTCTTGCTTCCATTCCAACAAAAGACAAATCAACTACCTTCCCAACCATTGCCAAATCCCAATAATAAAAATCCTCAAAATGCTTACATGGTGGAAGGACAACAATTTCCTACCTATATGATTGTTCCTCTCAATGATGTACAACTCAGATCTGGTAGAGTTTTAGAAAAACCTTCTATAGATACTCAAAAGCAAAGTATTTCTGAGGAAGATTCTCTTGAAGCCAATAAAGGTTCTGAAGCATCTCTTCAAAACCCAAACACTCAAAAAGAAAAAGAAAAAGAGTCAATCCCCACAACTCCTATAGTTGAGCAACCTGCATCATCATCCACACCTCCTTTTCCTGAAAGATTACAAATTGACAAAGGAGTGGAAAAACAAATCTTGTTGCCTGACTATGATTTTCTAGATGAATTAAAGAATGTTTGTATCAAGATTCCCTTGCTACAAGCCATTAGAGAGATTCCTATTCTAGAAAAAACAATAAAGGAGTTGAGTCTCAAAAGACCAGGAAGGAAACCAAGAGATAGAAGAAGAATCCACTTGGTAGGAAAAATTACAGATATCATGATGGGAAAAATTACCATGCAGAATTATGTAGATCCCAGTAGTCCAATTGTCAAGACACATATCAATGGGGTATAAATTCCAAACACTTTGATTGACTTAGGGGCTACTATCAACATTATGAGTAGACAGACTATGGAACAACTAAAACTTCCTAATCTTGTTTTTACACCTACTCTACTGCAACTTGCAGATCGATCAATTATCAAACCAGATGGTGTATTGGAAGACATTTCGGTCTCCTTAGATTCTTGGGAATATCCAGTAGATTTCATGATTTTGACTCCCAAGAGTAATCTAGGAGGACACCCACTCATCTTAGGAAGACCTTGGCTAGCCACAGCTGGTGCTTTCATTAGTTGTAGATCTGAGGATATGTACATTTCTGATGGTAATTCGACAAAGAAATTCAATTTGTATCCTCCAACAAAAGCAATTACAGAAGTAGGAGATAATTAATGGGTCAATGATGAGGACACTATACAACCTGTCTTTACCATTTCTGAAATCAGTGAAGATAGTCAAATTCTAAACACATTAGAAAATTTTGAAACATCTTCAGAATATGAACACACACAATTTCAGTTAGATTTTGACATTGAGTATCTATCGTCTAGACAAATGTTTCTTTACTCTATGGAAGAGTTTGGTAGTTCCGCCATTGAGATTTTTCCAGGTAAAACATTGAATATCAACAAAAACTTGGAAAAATCTCAACAGGGAGAGCTAACCAAAATCTTGCAAAAACATTCTACTGCATTTGCATGGGAATATACTGATATGAAAGGTATTGACCCTAAGACTTGCATTCATCACATCTACATCGAGGAAAACAGTAGACCAATTAGACAACCTCAGAGAAGGATGAATCTAAACCTTAGGGAGATAGTGAAAGAAGAGCTCCAAAAACTACTCAATGTAAACTTCATTTATCCAATTTCAGATAGCCGATGGGTTTCTCCTTTGGTTATAGTACCTAAAAAGAATGGTAAATGGAGAGTATGCATTGATTACAGGGAATTGAATAAATAACTTTGAAGGATCACTTTCCTTTTCCCTTTATCTATCAGGTATTAGATACTCTAGCAGGCAAAAAGTACTTCTCATTCTTGGATGGTTTTAGTGGCTATAATCAAATTCAGGTAGAACTTGAAGATCAAGATAAACCCACATTTACGTGTCCATGGGGAACTTTTGCTTACCGAGTGCTTCCTTTTGGATTATGTAATGCACCAGAAACATTCCAAAGAGCAGTACTAGGAATCTTTTCTGATCTAATCCATGATTGTGTAGAGGTTTATATGGACGATTTTACAGTTTACGGTAATTCATTTGAAGAGGCATTAGAGAATTTGGAAAAAGTCCTTATAAGATGTAAAGAAACAAACTTTTCATTGAGTCATGAAAAATGTTTTATGATGTTTACTGAAGGTATTTCTTTGGGACATTACATTTCAGGGGATGGGATTAAATTTGATAGATCAAAAGTTGAAGTCATCTCCAAGTTCCCTATTCCAAATTGTCAAAAAGATGTTAGAAGTTTTCTGGGATTTACTTGGTACTATAGAAGATTTATAGAGAACTTCACCAAAATAACATCTCCACTCTTCAAATTGCTTACAAAAGACTGTGAATTCAAATAGGATCCTGATTGTCAATCAGCATTTGAAACTTTGAAAACAAGAATATCTGAAGCACCCATCTTGAGAGGGCCAAATTGGAAACTTCCTTTCCATATTTCTATAGATGCTTCAGATACATCTCTAGGAGTTGTGTTGGGTCAAAAGGATTTAGTTCCTTATGCCATTTACTATACCAGTAAAAATTTGACTCCCATTGAGTTGAACTATACCGTGACTGAAAAAGAGTTCTTAGCTGTTGTTCATGCAATAAATAAGTTTAGACATTATATAACAGGCTATGAAACTTTTGTCCATACTGATAATTCTGCGATTAGATATCTAATGAACAAACCTATTACTGATGGCAGAGTTACAAGATGGCTCTTACTTTTACAGGAATTCAATATTACTATGTTGGATAGACCAGGGAAACAAAATACAGTAGCCGATTTCTTGTCTAGGATCCAAAATACTAAAGAAGATTCTCCTGTAGAGGATAACTATCCAGATGAATATTTATTTGCAGTAACTACTAAGACTCCTTGGTATGCAGATATTGCTAACTATTTGGTTACAGGGAAACTACCTCCACATCTATTTCCTAGTGAAAGAAGAAAGATTATTCAGGAGAGTTCAAAATATTCATGGATTTCTAACGAATTGTTTAAAACAGGGCCAGATTTTGTGATCATAAGATGTGTTAGGGAAGATGAAATGCCTGACATCCTCAAGGCATGTTATGATGAACCATGCGGCAGACACTTTGCTGACAAAAGGACGGCCTATAAAATCCTTTCTTTAGGATATCATTGGCATTCCCTCTTCAAAGATACAAAAGAATATGTCAAAAGGTGTGACAGCGGCCAAAGAGTAGGGAAACCGCCTCTTTCAAATGAAATGCAATTACAACCATAGGTACTCATCGAACCCTTTGAAAAATGGGCTTTAGTTTTCATTGGACCTATTAATCCACCATCTAAACAAAAGAAGTATATATTGGTATGTACTAATTATGTCACTAAATGGGTAGAATCCAAAGCATTTACTTTCTGCTACTGAAAATTCAGTTGTTAGTTTTCTTTATGAGGATATTTTTACTCGCTTTGGTGTCCCAAGAGAAATTGTGACAGATCAGGGAAGTCAATTCACATCCAACATGATGGAGAAGCTGATGGAAGAATACAAAATCAAGCACAGAAAATCTACTCCTTACAATCTGCAAGCAAATGGCCAAGTGGAGTCTATAAACAAAGTTATTGAAAGTATGATCACCAAAACTGTTCATCTACACAGAAGAGATTGGGCAGAAAGGCTTCCTGAAGCCTTATGGGCCTATAGAACTACATGGAGGAATACAACAAGACATTCTCCCTATGAACTTGTTTATGGGAAAGAAGTCCTGCTCCCCATTGAGTTTCAAGTCAAAACTTTCAAGATGGCAGTTCAGTTGGGGATGGATCTATCAGAAGCCCAAAAGCACAGAATGGAGCAGTTGAATGAGCTGGATGAGATCAGATAAGAAGAAATCCTAAGAACTGATCTAGTTCAGCATCAAAGAGCTAAGTGGCATGACAAATACATCAAAGAGAAAAAGTTTCAAGAGGGAGATTGGGCATTACTATTTGATTCCAAGTTTAAAGACTTCAAAGGTAAATTTCAAACTCATTGGCTTGGGCCATATGAGATTGACAAAGTCTTTAGCAATGGAGCAGTAAGAATCAAGACTATTGATGAATTTCAAACTTATATAATTGTGAATGGCCACAGATTAAAGATCTATCATAAGCCACTCTCAAAAGAGGAATTTGTCAAAATGTTTCAAGAGAATTCTGCAATAAGGCTAGTGAAGAAGAATCCTTCTTCTCCACCAGCTTAGCCTTTGTTCCTTTCTGTTAAAAAAAAAAATGAATAAATTGTATAAGCTTGAAAACCAATCACTGATTGGCAGTCTTATACAGAAAATATAGAGTGAAAATTAGGAACACCTGACACCCTATATTTTCCAAAAAAAAAATCTCTCTTTCTTTCCCATTTTCACTTCACTTCACTTCATTTTCATTCCACTCCATTTCATTTCATCCCACTCCATTTCATCCATTTCATTTCATTTCATCAATAAAAGTCTCTTTCATGACCATTTTCATTCAGTTAGTTATTGGCTATCCATCTTCATTCATCCAAGTGGTTGCTGTGTCAGTTTCTGCAGCTGGAATCAGTTTCCGCAACCACCACTCTGTTTTTCAAATTAACAATCAAGATGTTAGTTCAATAATCATGAAAGAAAATGCAGGTATGACTGAGGACATATTATGAACACATGGAGCATCTAAAGGCATCAATAAGGAGCAGTTGATTAAGGGCTAATGGACCACAAATGGCAAAGATTCCAAGGTATGAGTAAAAATTTCTTTCAAATAGTAATCAAAAGCACAATTTTGCATAGTTATTAAACCATAAGCTCCACTATATGCAATGAATGCTATGATAGCTCCATAACCATTCCATGACATTCCTCCACGAACCATGCATTTATTCTCTAAATGGTCTCATGATTAATTCTTGGGTTTAACTCGTAGTTGACTGCACTTTCACACTCCACCTGTAATCATGGGATGTGACCAATTTATTTACGGCTCCTCTCCACCGCATAATTTCCGTAGTCATTTCACAAACGTGTTAACATTTCCTCTGCAGTCGTTTAGTTTAAAAATTCTGCTGGGTTCACTTCACACCCCTGCCATTTTATTGAAGCCATGGCTACATTATCACCTCATTCACATACGTCTCCACTCCATTTCGTGAACTCACCTCGGCTGCTTGTCCTTTGTTTTCCGCTTACAGTCCCTGAACACTCCTGCTACCTGTTCTCCAGTTTCCATTTTCAGCCATTGTTTTCTTCTCCATAAATCCCGTAACCTAGCCATCTTACCTCTGCTAAACCCCTCACACACAGATGAATTTCAAACAGAAGAAAGGATGGGTCGGTTAATGAGGGCAGAACTGGAAGGGACCAAGTTTTTAGAAGGATACCCTTAAGTGAAAGACTTACTGAAGAAGGAAAAATGGCTACGTTTCATCCAAAAATTTAAGGGCTACAATAAGGGGGTTACAAAAGCTTTTGCAAGGTCTTTTAACGGTCAGGTGGTGGAAATTGGGGACCTTAAGTTCACAGTCACCGAAGCATCCATAACAGCTGCTACAGACCTGCCCCAGGAAGGTAAACGCTAGTTCAAGAACAAGAACCTGGACGAGCAGGCTTGGAGAGTCATATTACGCAACTTAGGTATGGACGTAACTGTATTCACAAGAGGAATTTTTGTTCATGCTTTAAAAGAGGATTGGGCCAGCTTAATGTTAATCATTCAAAAGTTCATTACTTGTGAAGGCCGTTTTGGGGCAATGTACATGTATCATACTTGGTTATTGATGAACTTTTTAGAGAACCAAACCCTCAATCTGCCCTACTTTTTATTGCTGAGCTTGAAAAAGATGTGCACAATAGTCCAAAAGAACATAGAAGACATAGAACCTCATTTGTATCATCATGGGCTTGTGAGAATTCTAATTGAGGACCAATTGAAGAAAAATAGGGATACCTGGGAACGGTTTTTGGTGAGAAACTACTTTCAAGAGCCATCCAAGGCACTTGAAAGCAGTACACCAAGAAGGAGTAGGAGAAAGGAGAAAAGTGAAATAATTCAAGACCCTCCTATTAGTAAAACCAAAGAAGTTAATCAAAAAGAGTGGGAGGAAAGAACCAAGGATAGAAAACAGAGAAAATTGAAAGGGAAAAGAAGCATAGAGTATGTCTACCAATCACCAGAACCATCTTTAGAAGAAGATTATCAAGTGTTGTTTGAAAGACTAGTACATCTTTGAAAACAAGTGGCTACAACCAAGAAGAAAGAAAAAGGAAAACATAGTATGGAAGAAGAGAGTACTAGCCCACAACATTTAAGAAGAAGCAATAGGCTTAGAGGAAAGTGGAGGAAAACATAAATAAAAGGACCCCACTTTATTGACTTGGGTGGGGAAACACCCGAGAAACCTCCAGCTGGCCGTAGCCCACCTCATCTTTAGCCAAATATTGAAACCAGTCCTGTTGTTGGGAAAAGTATCCAATTCAGAATGCCCCTATCCCACTCTAAGGTGTGATAGTGCCTTAGAAACAAACGAGGTAAACTAATTGAGTGTTCTTCTTTATGAAATGTAAATGAGGAAGAAGGATCTAACTAACCTGTGTCTTCCGCTAGTTTGTCGATCCAAATCAATCCTCTCTTTAGTAGCTCCCAGCTTCTTGCTCCCTCACCGACCTAGCTTCACCGAATTCCTGCAAGATCACAATAGAGAGAAACTACACAAACATACAGATATACATTCATAAAAAGCTCAAGATCAGATTAAGCTAAACATGTAAGCATAACAAAACATCATTGGTATACAACATGTAGGAGAAACTCAAATAGTTTATTGATATGCTAATAAAGTCCAAGACGAGATACAACCAAGTGAGTTCTGATCCAGCATCTACCTCCCAGCAAAGGAATCCCTTCCTCTCCTCCAACAAAGCATAAATCACCCAATGTACTAATCTCAATCTCAAACCAACAGCAATTCTCTGCAAAGTACAAAATTCCAACCTCCTGAACCTCTGGGTGAGAGATCCATATATATATGTAAGCAGAGAGGATGAATCAGCTTATGTTTAGACTTGTGGCTTCTCTCTGTCAGTTCTTGCTTCCACTTGGAGGTTGAGAACCTCTTAATCATCACTAGTCGAATTCATTGAGGCAAGTGTCATTGGAGAAGATTCTGGAAGCTTCCAGGGTCTTTCCACCTCGTTGAATGAGCTTGCCATTTTTCATTTCCCACACAGCGCACCCTGGTAGTGCTTCCACCTGCGTTGCAGTGCACCTAGCCAGTGTAGACTTTGCATTTCAATGCAGGCAGCTAGTGGAGCCTCTGAATTGATCCTGAATTGACTATTTCTGAGTGGTTTTTGGTGGAGAACTTCTGGGAGAAGCTGTCATTGGTTGACTTTGTTCCTTTAGGAGTTGTAACAACATCTTTAGTGACTTTGGATCCCTTGAATTATGGACATTTCATGCTTATAGCTGTAAGGCACAAAAATGTCTATAACAGTTGCCCCCTAAAGTATGAGGTCGTTTATCGGGTGAAATGATTTATTAGGAGGATCCGAAGTTCATTCAATGCTGGGAGGAGACCTGTAATAAGATACAATACAATACATTATTTTTCATACTGTTTTCATGATCTAGCTGAGGCGAGCATTCCCATGCTCAGCTTTATAAATTCATTTTTATGTACATAGGACAAACAATTGTCTGATGATAAACTGATGATCCTGCTGAAATCATCATCCTTTGGTAGGATGATTGTCTGTGCTGCAATGCTGTACATGCCAATGTCTTTATTTTTCCTGAATATATATCGCAGCCCAGATGGATGAAACTAGATCTGGGGTCTTCAAACTCGTTCGATCTTCACTCTAAGTACAAGTCGATCCATGTGAGAAATGTTTTGAAGTCGAACATAGAAATACATCGCTTGATTACCGGTCAATGAGGTAAACCGTTAACAAGCACGAGAGGAATCACCGATAATGATAATGACCCTCAAGGTACTGTAGTACAATTCACGTGGTGTGAATAAAGGACTTGGTGTCGAACACCACGCAAAATCTTTTGGTCGAAGGTCATTGATGTATACCTGTCGCCGGAAGTGAGAAACTTGCCATTGAGGCATGCAAGCTTCAAAGTACTGAAGGGGGTGTCCCTAGATCAAATTCTTGGATAATGAGCTGATGTCAAAAAGAAGCTATCCGTCAAAGGAGGGCCTTAATGTATCCCACATCAGTGACACGGAATGGAGAAAATGATTTTGATGGAGGTGAAAACGATCTGATGATATATGGTTCAGGGTGGCGGTCATGAAAGAATGAAGGATAATGTATGGTAGTGGATGGGACACGGTTGACTTCTCTAGATGACTTCTCTTGAACATATCGGCGACACTTATGTGATGGATTGGTAGCATTTACCCCAAAGATGGATGGTATGGCGAGACCATGGCGATGTGACCGGTGAATGAAACAACCCAACCCGACTCAGGCACGAAGTGGAAGTGTCATGTTCAAGAGTGACTTGCTACCAATAAAGTTCTTTGAGTTTCTTCCCAATTTTTCCCCAGTCATTGCTGACCAGTACCTCTTTATTTTTGTCAAGCTTGAGGAGGATAACATATGCTTGTTCTATAATTTGCCCTTCGGGCAAACCCATCGCTATGTTTTAACGAGCCTAGCGATAGTGAAACTCGTTCTCCTCTAAAGACAAGTTTGTCGCTATTTAATGTTTTTAACGAGTCTAACTCGGTCCTTTTCATTTTTAGAGAGTCTGAAAAGGTACGCAAAGTCAACTCCGAAAGTCCTTTTTCGTCATCTAATCCCTTAAGTCCGAAAAAGTATAAAACAATACAGAAGGGATGAGTTTTCGATAGTTTTAACGAGCCGAACAAAACAAGCGCTCGATCTTTTTGTGAAATAATCCCTCAGGTCCAAAAAGATTAAAATCTAGAGGAGGGATAGCACTTCCGGTCGCTTTAACGAGCTGGAAGGCCAAAACTCGGCAATCTTTTCATGTTTTACGAGTCAGATGAAAAGAGCTTAAAGAAGACTCGTCTTTTGAGGAACGAGTGATAAAACGGGTAGCAGCTGATTCCAGGTAAAGGTTGGAATTTTCCAATCACGGCAGTGTCACAAGGATGGCTAGTGAAATCACTCTTCGCAACTGTTCCTCAAAATGTGTAAACAATCATATGGAGGTGAACGATCGGCCAAATGAGAAGTGGAGGTGACGGTGCAAACACGACCAAGGCTTTAATGGCTGATAATGTTACATTCACGGTGGTTATTTACCGGAGGGTAGTTCATTTTTTAACGAGCTTAAACGTGGAAAAACACTGCTCGGTCTTATGTTTATTTTTTAACGAGCATGAACTATGTGCTAAAACTGCTCAATATTATGTTTATTTTTTAACGATCATGAAATATGTGCTAAAACTGCTCGATAATCCAATCATATGATAAGAATGTCTCATGTAAGATGCCATTTTTTATGGAGCTTGCGCCTTACCAAAGCTATGCCCCGCATCCTTTCGTTATGCAAGTTTGGAAACGACTAATCCTACGAGTTTAAAGGGTTAGACCTACAGGTTTAAAGGGAGGACCTAAAAATTTAAAAAATAAATAGCCGCCCCTTGCTTGCACTCAAAAAGGTTTGCATGCCCCCAGGCATAAAGTACGATTTCAAAGTTACCCCTTCTTAGTCCAATAAAACATTTGTTTTACCGGGAGAGGCCTACCTCTTTCAGGTTACCCAAAGATTGTCTCGTTAATCTTTCAAACAAAACATTTCTTCGGCGGTGTCTACCGAGATAGACAAAGGTGAGTGACAACGAGCGCCAAACACATAACTTTGAAAAAAGAATCTTATTCTAGAATAACCCCTCTTCCAAGACGGACGGGGTACAGACTAGTCATATTCTCCCGCGGAAACCTACCCTATACCCAAAGTTTTCCTGCCGAAGCAGACCAGGACGCATGCCCCCTGGGTTCCAGTCATATCCTTCCGAATTACTCGCGCTCATCGGGAGGACGGACCGTGGGTTGAGACATTTCTTGCGTGAAGAGACCATTTAGGGATGGTATATGACTATTTGCGATGCGTGATCCGGGAAATGAAAGCTGGTCCACGAGCTTGACCACTCTTCCTTCGTGCGGAAAACACATTACTCTAAAGAGTGAGGAGACGATGGCTCCCATGCAATATATATAGTCTCGTCCA
Source organism: Pinus tabuliformis (assembly GCA_031772625.1). Taxonomy (NCBI): domain Eukaryota; kingdom Viridiplantae; phylum Streptophyta; class Pinopsida; order Pinales; family Pinaceae; genus Pinus; species Pinus tabuliformis. The sequence continues at coordinate 1,209,968,747 of CM062804.1, read as the reverse complement.
AGGAGTAGGTTATAATCCAAGGGTCCTTGAACGACCATCACGTTCATTTGAACGGTCTTCCCTTTCAATGTGATAGGCACATTGGGGAGGATCCCTAAAGGTCGACTGGTTCCTTTATCAAAGCCTGTTAGATTTCTCATTTCAGGCAAAAGCGCTGGCGAACCAAGCGCTTTCCAAGCAGTGGAGGAAAGGATACTCACAGATGCCCCTTCATCAATGATGGTGCCAGCCATGACCATCCTGTATATTTGGACGATAATTCTGAATGGTATGCTTGCTGGCAAACGGGGTCTACCTAGTTGGTTCCAATCGAAGGAGACAACTAGGTTGCTTGGTGGTGGGACCGAGTAAACGGCCGGGTATCGCTCTGACGAACTTCCTTCCTGTGATAAAGGAATGGGGGGAGTGCCCCCATGCTCGTCGGGGTCTGTGTTGATGAAGAGAATTTGGATGGTGTCATCTTTATCGTCTTCAATGACTGTATCATTCGAAGATAAATCCTCTGAAGGCAAGACCGGGTCAACTGCCGCCTCGACCTTTTGACTTTCGTCGGGTATGGATTCAGCTGGTTCATCTTCAATGACCGACGCTTCAGCTGACCACTTGAGCGGGCCAGCTGGATTTTCAACTAACGAAGGACTCGGCAAGAGTTTTTTATATCCAGGAGGAAGTCATAACGGTGAAACCGGACGGTCATCCAAAACTATTTTCGCTTCGTCTAAGAAGGGACAACGGTGGATAGCGTGATCGCCTTCGCACAGTCTACAGGGAGATCTAGCTCTCCCTTTCTGTCCAAGGACTTCACTTTCGCTAGTTGACGGTATGCATTCAACATGGCTATAAGAGGTTGATGCTACCGGATTGTGCAAACGGGGAGACCAGTCCCTTAGTATCCGAGGGATGCAGGGACAATCTCTGTGGAAGTGGTCTCCCTTGCATATGACACATGGCGATTTAGGCCTAGTCAGTGCTGTGTGTGGATTTTTGTTAGACGACACTTGTTTGCCCCCAGTCACTTTTGGCTCCTTCTTCTTCTTCTCTTTCTTCTTCTTTTCCTTCTTCTCCTTAGGAACTTGGTTTTTTGTTTTACCAGTTCCGTCAAGTAAAGAGGAAGGAGGAGAGGAAGAATTAGAGGAAGTAAAAGGCTGGTGGGCAACTCTGGACTGGTCTAACTGTTGATTCGACTATTCAGGAATAGTGGTGTTCTGAACGACATTGGTTGAGAAGAGCCAGACCTGCAAGCCAATTTTCAGTCCTGGAAGCGACAATGTGGCCATATGGGGCGCACCAACATCTCCCCAAGAGGAGAAGGGACTAGGATTTCCACCAAGGGGAATTCCTTGGTTGGTGGGTTCCATTTTCTCAACCTAAAGATCAATGAAGGAAAAAGGGGTGATTGTTCGGTTTAAAATAAATTTTAACGACGGTTTAGACACAACTTGCTTTTTCAGTTTTAAAGAGTCGAGAAAAAGCTAAAGATGACTCTAGTCTCCTTCGATGTTTTAACGAGCCTGAAGTGACAAATGCTCGGATGGACTTTTTCCGTTATAGAGTCCGAAAAAGGCCAAAAGGAACTGCTCTGGAGTTCTAGGTAAAGGGTGTGCCAAACTTTTCGCAAAACCGCAGAATACTTTTTAAGGTACGGGCGGTCAATCTTCCCGAATGCTGTGTTCAGTGCATTGCGATCAATAGGGTGGCCGACACGGCTTCCTAAGGATAAAGGTTTTATGCCTATAGGGGTCTCCCAATATATACTCGACGGTACGTGGGAGCACAATCCGTACTGGCGCTATCGTCCCTCAGGAGGAATCACAACCAAACTGTAGTCAGAGAGGGCTCTCTCTTTATAATTTGTCTCTGTTCTGATAGTATTTTAGGCTAGCTATGTTGTTCAAACTTTTGTTTTTTGTGTTTGGTTGGAGAATGTTTCAGTCAAGATATGTATGCTCTCACTAGAATGTTATATGTCATTGGGAAATGGAGTCGGCGGTCCTTTAGCTATTTTGAGGCGCTGTGTAATGCTGTAGTGATGCTGCAGAGCAAGGTTAGTGTCTGAGAAACAAACGTTCATAAAGTGATTGGGTGGGTCGTATCCAGTTTATGCAAGGCAATCAAGAATCTTACAGTAAACTGCTAGAGAAAGACAGTGAGAATATTGGCCCAGAAGCAATGAAGAATTTCTAGGTAATATTCATACATATAGAATTAACAGCTACATGAGCAATTAAGAATTCATGTCCATGGTTAATTCTGAAGACAAACATTTACAGCAGTAAAAATTGAGTACAAGGTGTAGTAAAACAAATCCTGCACTATTCTTTTTCTTTACTGCTAGTTTAGTGTAACATGAATATGATTTGATAAACATAAGAAAGACAAGAACAGAGATTTAAGGAAAAAACTTGTTATTTCATCAGACAGCACAGGAATTCTGCATCAACACATGAATCATCAGCAAGACACCATAGTTCCAGGAAATCACTGAGCTGATCTAGCTCTTTGTATTAAACAATTCTGAAAGTAAACAGTATACATGCCTCAGAGTGAAAATTACCAACCCCTTATGCGTTACTAAGGGGAGTATATATACAAAGTTTACATAAGAAAATATCTGAATGGAGAGTAAATGCTTCATTAATAGCATGCCAACCGCTGGAGTGTAGCAGCTGAGAAAGTTAATGCTGTAATAACTTTTGTTCCCTTAGCTGTCAAAAATGGTCAGAGCCTGTTAACTTGGTGGCAGTTGGAGTCGGCTGAGGATACGCTGTCAAAATTTGCGCATTTCTTTACCTTTTGGGCTAGCCGTCGTAGTCCATGTGCTGAGTCACATTTCAGCTGCTTTTAATGCTAACTTTATCATGCTGTTTGTCTTGTAGTGACCTGGAGCTGGCAGTGACCGAACAACTAAAGCTACCGTGGCAGAATTTGAAGCATTGCTTGCCACCAATCCTCTTTTGGCATTTGATGCCTCCTAATATTTATCAAGGTCTCATCGGCCTCTGTATATCTGTAGAAGTTAGGAGGAGTTTCAAACAGATGATTCACTTCATTCTCAATAAAGAACAGGCCTTCTAGTTTGTCATACAAGCTCTGTCCTGAGGGAGGCCCTGTTTGTTCAGATGTACTACCAGATGCAGTAATCTGATTCTCAATGTATGTTGCCATTCTGTTGGCAAATTGATCCCGGGAGACTAGTTATCCTGCACCAGTTAGGAGGTTGGGCAGGCCTTTTGCTTGCAGCACTGCCAACTTGACTTTAAATTCCTCCACATCTGCTGTGATCTCATAGCACTTCCTCTCCACAGTTTGTACATAGTTCCTGAGAGTTAGCACCTTCTTGGCAGTGAGGACAGCCTCTGTTCTGTTGGGAATGCCTATGGCTGCCAGTTCCTCCTTTTCCTGCCTGTTCAGGAAGTCTATCATTCTGTTGGCCTGCTCTGGTCTGTTTTGCAGCAGTGTTTTGGCCTTATTGATTTCTGTTTGTGCTTGGCCCAACAAGTCCATATGTTCATGCATTGTTTTTATTGATCTCCATTGTTGAGTGATGGATTGGCCTATTTTGGCCCATAGAATTCTTTTTATGTCGGCCATGGCTGTTTCTAGATTCAGCTCTTTTTCTAAGGCCTTTATCTTGTCCTTGAGGGCCTTTATCTCTCTGCCCTGTTCTGCCACAGTTACCTTCGACTTGTCATATTTGGCATCCAGTTCTGCCAATTTTTCCTTGGCCTTCTTTATTTCATTGCCTTGGAGCTCCATTTCCTTGATGGCCTTGGTCAATTACTCTACACTTTTGCTGGCTTCTGGAGCTGTTGTTGTTCCTCCTGCTTCTGTTGTGGGGGCCACTGCTGCCCCTGAAGTTGTTGCTGTTGTCGCAGTAGTTGGAGGAGCTTGGGAAGTGGATTCTCCCTGTTTATCTTGTAATGCTCCTTCCAGGTCTTTCTCCAAATCCCTGATCCTCTGGTCTTGCTGCATTAAGAGGTCTAATTGGTCATCAACCTGTTTTTGCTTTTGAAGCTCTGCGGTTTGAGGGTGCTCTGTGGGCTGCAGCTTCAACCTTTTCTTTAATGCATTCACGTCATCATCTTTCTTCTTCATAAGGGCCTTCACACCCTTTGGATCACTAGGATCATGTCCTAGATCAATGATGATCTCCTCAAGAGACTTTATTCTATTGTCTTTGGCCAGAGATGACATTCTCTCAAAATCCAACTGAGTGTTGGTATTTTTGAGTGATTCATTCAGTTCATGTGCCATGGTGGCCTTCTCCACCAAGGTTGCATAGACCATATCCCCAGTCCGTTTATGGAGTTCAATCTGGTCCATGGGATGTATATCTCTGGCTAGGACCTCCACCCTTGTCTTCACAAAATCTGCAGCTGACTTAGGCTGCGGCCCTTTGGGCTTAAAATGGCTGAGGAGCAATTTTTCCTCCTGAACGTCATATACCAACATTAGCCTTTCTTGCTGGGCTGGGGTTGCATCAAGAAAATTTTATAAACCTCTATCCTCCGCAGATCATTCTGAGCTTTTATTTGTTTGAAAGAAGCCTTAGTGCTCTTGGGCTTCTTGCTCTGCTGGGAAGAGGAGGACACCCCTAAGCCAAGTTGTAAACCTTGCTCCTGCTGAAAGGAGCTTGTTCCTGTGTGCTGGCTGCCCTCCCTATTTTTCCTTGAGCTGTCAAGGAATTCTTCAATGATGTCTTCCACCTCTAGGGAGTCTAGCCTTTGCCTTTTGGCTTCTGGTTGCTGGGAGGATCCACTAAGAGGAGTGGACTCTTCTCTATCTCTTTTTGTACCCCTTTCCTCATGTGCTGGGGTCTGCAAAATTGGGGCAGTCAATGGCTCAGTTTGAGGTGGTGGTGTTTGCATTATTGGAGCTGCTGGCAGCCTAGTTTGTGGCAGGACAGTTTGCCCTTGCTGCTATTCTGTCTGTTGCTCTGTTTGCTGCCCTTGTTGGGGCTCTGTTTGCTGCCCTGTTTGCTGCTCAATTATAGGGGCAGGTTTTTCTTTCACTGCTTCCTCCTCTGCACCCATTATCCCTTTGCCTTTGTCTGTCACTGGTGCTGATGTGGAAGGTGCCTGTATGACTGGTGCAGTCCTTGTGGCCGAGGTCCCTTCTCCTGCTGAGTGAGGCCGTTTGATGGGTACCTGCTGCACAGAGTCTAGGTCAATGGTCTTTTCAAGCTCCTTCATATTCTTTAGCATTATCTCTTCTTCAGTTAGCTTTTCAACTAAAGTACCCTACTGCCATTCTTGCTGGTTGGCATATTTTTCAATGTGTGGGTATTGACAATGCCTATAACCTAGAAGCCTATATTTGTTTCTTCTTGCAGTGATGAAGCCCTCAGGGTCATAAGGGACCCACCGAAAACTATATGATAGTTTATATTTGTCCTTGAGGATGAGGTCAGCATCTTCCCATCCTTCTTTTTTATTCATGATGAAGGGGCCCAACTGGTGTTTGAACTTGAGGTGGGCCTTCTTTCTGGAGCTGTGGAAATGGGTGAGGTCAGACTGAATCAACTGCCTATAATATTCCAAGGCAAAAATCCTCATGGGCACATACTTTGGGAGTCTGTAAGGACAGAGCTCACAGCCATAGACTCTGATGACTGTGTGATCCTCATATAGGTACCAATCACCTATTTTACACTTCTTGGAAAGCTGCAGAGCCTTCTGTATCTCAGTTGACATCCTGGGAGGAGGGGACCTCATCAATAGGCAAGAGACTGGATACACAAATTGGTCAACAAACTCACAATAGGAATAGGGTGATTTTGTGACTTTGTGATAGACAGAGGTCCAGAAGATGACAGATCTTCTTTCCCCTCTATAATCCAGCTTTTTGATATAGCATGGAAAAGCCTCAGACTGATAATACATGAAGAGGTGATAGATATAGGCCGAGTATTTGAATACCCCCTGCCTATCCATTGCACCCAGCTGATCGTGGATTTTGTTAGCAATGAACTTGGCAAAGTTATATTTGCGGGCAGGGGGTTGGCCTAGGCTGTAAACAACTAGTAATACTAGCATTGTCTCATCCACATGTTCACTGGTTTTGTATCCCAGCACATAAGCAATCATGTCCAGGAGCAATCTGCCTACTTTAGTGAACTAGACATCCAAATAAGGAGGTGACCCTGCACGCTGGCACTCAGGTCTCATGAATGTCCTGGTGACCTTTTGAATCTCCTCACTGGTCATCTTAGCACCAGTGTCCAGCAGATAGTTCATGGAGAATGGGATTAGCAGCTCTGTCTGATCAAAATGTAGCATTTTGTTGATGGACTCAGGATTGATGTAGAAGAGGATCCTCCCAGATGGGGTGCTGATGGCTCTGTGCTGTACATCATAGTTTTCAGCACATAGTCGAATGACTTCAGGAAACACATTTACCGAGGGGAGACAATAGTATGGCAGGTTAGACTCCCATATGCCATATGTATCATGACCATTCAGGTAGTCCTCTCTCAACTACCTGAAGGTCTGCAGAAAGTCCCTGTCTACCATACATTCTTCAATAAGGTAGTCTTTGTCAGCAAGAGGCAAGGACTGCAAGTCTTTGTTGGGTGGATTTAGTGGAGCAACACTGAGAGCTGTGGGTGCAGGGGCAGCCATTGTATGATTTGATTTTGAGTGAGATGAGTGCAGTGGTTTGCAGACCTCCTAAGAGCTCAGATGATAGGCCAACTATAGACAATGTCTCAAATGTTTTTTATAGTTGAAAAGGCAGGCTTGTTTCTGCAGTCTTGGTAGGTTCACAGAGGTTGTGAATTGCTAGGGGTGAATTGCAGAGGGTAAGTGAGATTTACTTTGGTGGAAAAATGCTGCTGGTCTGCACCCGGATAAAGGGAACAATGCCGGGCACCTTGAAGACAATTTCATAGTTTTGGCCCGCGATTTGACTATTTCAATGCTGAATTTATAGTTCTGGGGTTAAGCAGATTAGCTTGGTTCACTTTAGGTAGTAGGTGCAGAGTTTATATGGAATTCAACAGGTATTTTAATTGCAATTTACAGAGAAATGGTATGCATGGGCGAAAGTGGGGAATTATGGTGAATACCTGGATAGAACGCTTAAACAGCCTGCGGGCCGAACTCTGAAGGTTAACTTGATGAATTGGAACGGTTGCAATTTGAATTTGGAGGCCTTAAGGCACTTTGGCAGCTGCAACGGCTATCTCTTCCTTTACGCGAAAATGACATAAAAACTGCCCAAAACGTGACTTTAACGATAAAATTCAGAAAGAATAGGTAATTGGCGCCTTTCCGCCGATGACGTCAGCATGACGTCATGGCGGGCCCGGGTACGGAGGATGACGTGGCTGCTGAGGTGGAGGCCAGGGTGATAGGACACGGTGGCGGGTGGATAAGGTGGCAGGGTTACATGGAGGGCCACACGGCGCGGGGGCGGGGGGGAGGGCACTACGTCATGCTGACGTATTGATGACGCAAGGGGAAGGCGGTAACGGGATGGTGGTAAGCGGGTTCCCCGCACCACCTTTGGGCAAAGGCGGTATCGGGGAGGGGGGTTGCGAACAACCCCATCGCCTGCCACGCGTCCCTTGTACGGGGCGGGAAACTACTTTCCCCGGACGCTAAAGGTCGGTAGGTCGGGGAGAGAAAATGACCGCCCATCGTCAGATCTAGGTGGCGGAGATCGGACGGCTGGCAGGTCCTCCGACGGATCGTGCAGGTTGGGAGGGTCTCACTGGCCTATTAAAATATTCAATTAAATACTTTTAGGCGGAGAACCTTAGGGTTAAGGGTTTTTCTGTGCTTTTTCGGGATTTTTTGGGTTTTTCAAGGGTTTTTGCAAGGAAAAAGAGGTTTAAGAGTGGGTTTAGCAGGGGGAAAGGGGTTTTCTATGGCATTATAAGCAGAGGGAAGGTGAGGGCTTAGGGGAAAGGTTCTTGCTCATAACCAGAGGTTAGAGCAACCCCAAGACAGGGTTGACCACAGCCCCTGGTGGACTGAAGTCTCCCTAAACAACTTATTTAGCTATAGTGCCAAGGGGAGGGATATTTATACCATGTTTGGGGTTTATACACCATGGTGTTATACTAGTAGGGAAAGGGCAGTTTAGAGGATTTAGATAATAGAAGTTAGGGGTTAATGTGAATGAGGAAAGTGAATGAGGAGTGATTTCATCAAGTGTAGTTGAAAGTCACTTAGTTTAGGGAGTAGATCAAAATGAAAAGATTTTTAGACAAGAAATGTGGCTTTTAAAGGAACAAGAACCACATAAAACCTCAGATCTTCTCACCAATCTCAATAGATGAAGGGATGTTAGTAATGAGAGTGAAAGGGGAAATTTGGGAAGTTAGACATGCTTCCTTGCTTTGCTGCAACCTGATGGAGAAGAGAAGCTTCTCAACCATTGATTATGCTTTGTGAAATAGGTTGGCACACCTTCAATTATAAGGAATGAAACTTCTGCAACCCCATCTGCCTACCCATCTATTTGCCTAGCATTTTTTGTTTCTTCTTGGAGGGTGCACTTGGACTTGCAGACCCTTATTTTCCTTTTCTTTTCTTTGGCTTTTTCCTTTTGATTTTCTATCTAATACTGCCCTTATTGCTTCCAAGGTCCCAGATTAAGCAGTTGGGAACCTTAATTCTCTACCTAAGCTACTTGTCTGCCAAGATTAAATAGTTTGGACAGACTTCTTTCTCTATTCTACAACTGAAAATTTAAAACATGGCATGATCCAGATTAGGCTGTTGGACCATCCATCAAAATTGAGTCCACATCAAGCTATATGCACAGATTGTTTTCTCTTGGAAATATGTGATCTTTGCATGATCAAAGCAGAGCATATTTGGAACTTTTCATTGTCAATCATGAAATATGAAACCTATTGGTATAGGTAGCTAACAGTGGCTCCACATGGGGATGGTTTTTCATTTGAAAGACCAAGAACAGCAGGTCAGAATGCCTTGGCCCTTGACTGCTTCTACCAAACTTGAAGTATGCTGCTTTGAAATGCCAAAATTGTGTACTTTCCTTCTTGGTAGATCTCTGAATCTATTTATCATTTGCTGATAGTTAATAAAATTTGAGAAACTGCATTTTTACATTTTAACAGAAAGTAATATATACATCTGAATATGTACAAGGGAAACTCAGGCTGCACTTATGGGTAGTGGTCAAAATAGTGCTTCAGCATCCTGCCATTCACAGGACCTTCATCCAAATCAGTTTCATTAAGACTTTTAAGGAAATAAGTGTTGTTTCCTTGCACTGCTTGGACAACAAATGGTCCTCTCCAAAGGGAATCAAATTTTCCATGTTTTCCCTTATCCTCTCTTCTTGAGTCCCACTTGAGGACTTTGTCTCTGACATTAAAGTCTTCTGCCTTTGTTCTTCTGTCAAAAGCTTTCTTTAATTTTTCTTGTAAAACTTGAACTCTGCTGAAAACTTGTTCTCTAGTTTGCTGCAGACATATTATTTGATTTATCCTTCTCTGCATATCATTTGGTTCAGCTTGACTTTCTTGAAGAAGTTTCATGACAGGAATCCCTAGTGATGAAGGGAATTTAGCTTCTAATCCATAGACTAACTCATATGGGCTGGTCCCAATTGATCTCTTGGTTGTTAGTCTATCTGCCCATAAGGCATTGACAAGCTTCTTATGCCAATTCTTTTTGTTCTCTTCTAGCACTTTCTTTATGATGTTTACCAGGATTTTATTTGATGATTCAGCAAGGCCATTTCCTTGGGGATAGTATGCAGTAGAATGGCCCAAGGTAATGTGAAACTTGTGGCAGAAATTTACCATCTTCTTAGATCTGAAAGCAGCAGCATTGTCTGTTATTATTTTATTAGGACAGCCAAACCTAGAAAGGGTATTAGTCTCAAGGAACTGAACGATAGTGGAATCATTTGCTTGTCTACATGGAACAACTTCAATCCATTTGGTAAAGTAGTCCGTAGCTGTCAGAATCCATCTATGTTGTCCTGAAGATGAGGGATGAATTTCCCCAATGAAATCCAAACCCCATTGTTGAAAAGGTCTCTCTGTTGCAATAGGCCTCAAGGGAAGTGGCAGCAACTGTCTCTTTCCCTCAAACACTTGACATTTATGACATGAGGTGGTGAATTTCTTGACATCAGAGAACATGGTGGGCCAGTAGTAACCAGCTCTCAGTATTTTATCCACAGTGGACTTCCAATACAAATGTCCACCACAATCACCTGCATGAAATTCTTTTATGATATTGTTAGTTTCATTCTCAATTAAGCAGTTTAACAATATCCCTTCATGGTTTTTCCAAAGTAAATTTCCATCCATAACACAGAATTTAGAAGCTTTCATTTTTAGGAACCTACATTTAGTTCTGGACAGCCCTGGGGGAGCACACAGGTTTTGTAACACATAACAGATATCAGAATACTAGTGGGATTGTTCAAAGGCTACATTGATCTTTGGAGTCGCCAGCTCCAGTTCACTGTCCAACTGGTTGATGTCCAAGGCTTGGAAATTTGTTTCAGACATTAATTTAGCCAAACCTTGTCCTTTTATCAATTTTGTAGGTTTTATTTCAATGTCAAATTCTAGAATATTTGCAATCCATTTTCCCCTTCTGCCCTCTAAGTTCTCTTGAGTAAGTATGTCTTTGACAATTGGGCTTGGTACATAGGCTATAACATGGGAGTATAGGATATAGATCCTAAAGTCTTTGATAGCTTTGACCAAGGCATAAGCTTGTTTCTCCATGATTTGGTATTTTAGGGGAGCATCTCTAAGAGCTCTACTAAAGAAAGCAATGGGCTTTTCATTCCCTTGGTCATCTTTCTGTAATAAAACAGCAGCAATAGTATGTTGGGAGGCAAAAGAGAAGATAATGAATTCTCTGTCAAATTGAGGATTGGTTAAGACTGGGGTTTGGGTAAGAGCCAATTTTATACCTTCAAAGGCTTGATTTGCTTCCACTGTCCATTTCACTTTCGAATCTTTCTTTAGCATGTTATTTAGTAATCTGATTAGTTCTGCTAAGTTTGGGATAAATCTTCTTAAGAAGTTAATTTTCCCCAAGAATGCTTGCAACTCTTTGATATTTCTTGGGTGGGGCATTTGTAAGATAGCTTGTATCCTATCTGGGTCAATTCTTATGCCATCTTTGGAAATGATGTGTCCTAGCAGCTTACCCTCTTCCAAACCAAATAGGGACTTCTTGGGATTCAAGGAAATTCCATATTTCCTACATGTTAAGAAAATCTGTCTTAAGTGTTTCAAATGTTCTTGGTCAGATTTTGAAAAAGGTGTGAGGTCATCTAAGTAAATGACTAAAAAGTCATGAATCTCCTTTGCAAAAGCAATATCCATTGCTCTTTGAAATGTTGCCCCTGCATTTTTCAATCCAAAAGGCATTTTTACATATTTGAAAGTTCCCCATGGAGTTGTAAATGCAGTTTTGTCTTGATCATCAGGGTGTACCAGGATTTGATTAAAGCCTGAGAATCCATCAAGTAATGAGATCCTTGAGGCCCCCACCACTCTTTGGAGAATGTGATCCATCTTGGGTAAGGGATAATTGTCTTTTAAGGAAACTTGATTCAAGTTCCTTAGGTCAACACATAGCCTTATTTCACCAGTTTTCTTTCTTGTAGGGACTAAGCTTGAAATCCACTCAGAGAATCTGATTGGTGCTATGATGCCTGCCTTGAACATTTTCTGTACCTCTTGTTCCATTGCTGGGAGAAGCATAGGATTGATTCTCCTCAATTTTTGTTTAAAGGGTTTTTGATCTGGCTTGAGAGGGATAGTGTGTTGAATTACAGAGGTGTCATAGGATTTTAAATCCTCATAACTCCATGCAAAGACATCCTGGAACTCTTTAAAGAGGTCAATGTATTTAGGTTTTTGGTCAGGAGGTAAGGAGCAAACAATTTTATTATTTTGGGTTGTGCAGCAGTCCCAATGTTGCATTCTTCAATGGCAGAGTTAAGGGGCTGCATTCTTGGTTTTTTAGGGATGTCATTTGAGTCAAAGATATCTTCTAATGGAGTTAGGCCTGTTGGAAGAAAATTGTCCTTCAGCTCTATGATTTCAGCTTCAGCATTGGCCACTTCTTCACAACTGATTTGTTGAATTTGCTGAATGTTTTCCTTGTTGAAAATAGTTGGATTTAGCATTTGTTTTGCTGTTTTGGGTGATATTGGGTGGTTAGTCTGTTCAAACTGTATTTGTGATTGACTTGCTCTTTCTGTATCAATATTTAATCCTGCAAATTCTTGTTGCAGGGTCAAGAAGTTGTTTATTTGTGCATCATCTTTAAATACTTGCCAGTCCTTGACATTGTTTGGGACAGAAGGTCTGTGTTTTACCTCAGCTGTAAAACGGTGGTGGGGCTCAAAAGGTAGTTTGCAGGTACTTGCAAATGTGGCTAAACTGTGGGCATGCAAGTTATGGGTTCTGGGAATCTTAGTAATTTGAAATTCAGTGAAGGACTGTAGTAGTTCAGCAGCAGCATATCTATAAGATCTCAGTCTTTTGTCATTGGTGACAAAATTTCCCTGTACTTGTTGGATGACTAAATCTGAATCCCCCATAATTGAGACTTTTGTGGCTTGTAAGAACTTTACTAGCTTGAGGCCTAGTAAAAGAGCTTCATATTCTGCCATATTATTAGTACATTTGAAATTCAGTCTATAGGCTCGGCCTTCTGCATGACTGTCTTGTTTATTATGTATCCAAACTCCAGCTCCTGCCCCTAATTTGTTGACTGACCCATCAAATTCAAGGAACCATAGGATCTCTTGTTCCGGGGAGAACTTAATGACCTCCTTGTGTGCTGGAATTGTAAGTTGAAGCTGTGGTTTGCCATCTGGTTTGTTTTCTAGGGCAGTCTCCTCACTTGATGGAACCTGTTTGCTTTCTTGAGCAGCAGCTGTGCTCAATGTTTGGTTAATCATTGTTTCTTGGGCAGCGGTTTGCTCATTAGTGTCTTCCTCTTGTATGAGTCTCTTGGGTTCACCCTCACTATCTGAGAGAGTTGTATTATCATTGAAGAGAATGTATGAGTCTATGTCTGAATGGACAACATATATGGGAAAGTTTTGAGGCTTTTCTTCACTGCTGACCATGTATTTCATTAATGTTTCCCTGTATAATCTCTTTGGTTGCCCAAAAACAGTGATGGTGGCATATGACATATCTAACTGCAGGGAACCTTGAAGTTTAGCTCCCCATGATCTTGATAACAGCATCCCATACTTGGGTGGGATGTCAGCAACTACCACATCCATTAGAATTGTTTTGTTTGGGTACTGAACAAGAGACACACATAGATATTTTATTAGGCCTAAGCACTTGACTTGGCTGGATTCAAAGGAGAACAGGTCCTTGTATGGTCTGGTAATATCCAGGTTTAGTCTTTCCATGACTGATTTGGGCATTAGGTTGTGAGAGGCACCCGAGTCAAACATTGCATTGTGTAATATCTTGTCATGAACATGTAAACTGACATAAAAAGGTAAAATGCCTACACCTGCTGTCTTTCCATCCACCTCTGGGCCAAAAAGTAGCTCTGGGGTATCATCCAACACATTAACATCATCCTTGTTTCTAGTAAGTTGGAGGGATTTCCTGATTTGTTGTTTATAGATGCTGTGTTTGGCCAATTCCGAGAGAGGAATTGCTATCTTTAGTTTTCCAATTTCAGCCTCTAAGTCAAAAGGTTTATCAGATTGAGTCTTTGGGTTATGGATAACAGTCCTTTCTTTGTTCCCTAACTCGTCTTCTTGATTCTTATCTTGATCTTGGAGCTTGTCTTTTTGACTCATCTCTTGAGGAGTGACATTTGGATTAGGGTGAGAGGAAGATGCAGCCATAGGCTGCTGTTTTGAGAAAGATGGTTCAGTGTCTTCTTCAATGGTTACTTCTTCTGCAGGTAAATTTGTTTTGTCATTAGGTTCTATGACTATGGTTCTTTTAGGCTGCTAGTTGTCCTTTATCTTTTCAGGCTGATTTACATTCACAGTTCTGCTCCTTAGCTTGTATTGTTTATGGACTTCATAAACAACTGTGTCATAGCCTTGTTTAAAGTCAAATGATTCACCTGATTTAGTTTGGAACAGTTTGATTTCATCATCCTCATGATCTTCTTGTGTTAAGAAAACTTGACTTTCACCATCCAAACCCATTAAATTAATATGAGGATCTTCATTGGGTTCAGTTGATGTGGAAGTCTCTGCATAATTTTCTTGAAAAGGGGGTCTTATGTCTTGGTCAGCACTAGGCTTGCCAATGCCTGGGTTTTGAGTTCTCCTAAAATTTGGATTCCTAGGAGGGTTGTTTTGTGGTGCTTCCCATGATGATTTTCTCTCAACCGATTCCACTCTATCACCCAATCTTTTCATTCCATTGAGTATTGCATCCAGCTTTTGATCAAAAGCAGAGGGTTCTTCTTTGAAGGCTGTTCTCTTTTCCAACCTTGCTCTGTTTCTTTTGGCAATCAGGTTAGCTTCCACTGTGACAGCAACCTTTTGGGCATCTGCAAGGGTTTGAGGGTCTCTCTCCTTCAACTGATAGGCCATATCAGGGTCAAAACCATCAGGAAATTTGTACAAGGCCAAATCAGGGGGAGGTCTTAAATTTTGCGGGATTGCGTTATATACATTGTTAAATCTTGCACAATACTCCAAAACAGTCTCTTGGGGACCTCTTTTGATAGTGTCATATTCACCAAGTATGTGCAGAGGATCCTTCTTCTTCTCCCATCTGCTAGTAAAGGCTTGATAAAGCTCATCAGGAGTTGTGATGGAATTTGCATTCAGGGATCTAAACCAAGTTCTTACATCCCCAGTCAGACTTTGAACAAACATCCTCATTCTCACACTGTCATCATCTATTTCATAGGTCTCAAAATGGTCTTGCATCCTTTTGGCATGCTGAGTAGCTGTGAGATGACCAGTGGAGTCAAAATATGAGATTTTAGTTTGGTAGTCTTGGGGTAGAGCTGCAGCATTAGCTGGTAACTGCAAGGGTGCATATCTGTTAGCCATATTCACAAGGTTTGGGGGATTTACAGGGGCAACTGGGACAAAAGGAACGGTGTGTACTACAGGGGTAATAGGTGTAGCAACACCTAGGGTATTGTTCAAGGGGATATGTGAAGTGGGTGAAGATGTGCAAGGAGGGCTTTGAGATCTAGATGGTGAACTGGGGGAAACAAGAGTAGACCGAAATAAAACCTTGATAGGAGTTGGAACTGGCTCAGGGTGAGCTGTCTCAGGACTCAAATCACTAGGATTTTCCTGCCTTTGCTGTTTCCTGATTATTTTGGGAATTGTATTTGGATTTTCAAAAACTGCTGGTGGATTTGGGTCAGGGTTTGACCTAGTGTACCTGTTTTCCCTTTTAGGAGCCAGCTTCTGAACTTCTTTTTGAGTATTTTCTAAGATATTTTAGGATTTGTTTAAGGGACTGCTGAAGCTTTTAAAACCACTGTCTTGGCAAACAACAGTTGAAAAAACAATATGCTCAGTTCCCCAGTGGAGTCGCCAATTATGTTAACACCCAGGTTGTTCCCTATGACTCCCAAGGGAATACGGCCGGGGTAACCACTAACCAATCTTTGGATTACAGCTTCTAGCCAAACTGTAGTCAGAGAGGGCTCTCTCTTTATAATTTGTCTCTGTTCTGATAGTATTTTAGGCTAGCTATGTTGTTCAAACTTTTGTTTTTTGTGTTTGGTTGGAGAATGTTTCAGTCAAGATATGTATGCTCTCACTAGAATGTTATATGTCATTGGGCAATGGAGTCGGCGGTCCTTTAGCTGTTTTGAGGTGCTATAGTGATGCTGCAGAGCAAGGTTAGTGTCTGAGAAACAAACGTTCATAAAGTGATTGGGTGGGTCGTATCCAGTTTATGCAAGGCAATCAAGAATCTTACAGTAAACTGCTAGAGAAAGACAGTGAGAATATTGCCCAGAAGCAATGAAGAATTTCTAGGTAACATTCATACATATAGAATTAACAGCTACATGAGCAATTAAGAATTCATGTCCATGGTTAATTCTGAAGACAAACATTTACAGCAGTAAAAATTGAGTACAAGGTGTAGTAAAACAAATCCTGCACTATTCTTTTTCTTTACTGCTAGTTTAGTGTAACATGAATATGATTTGATAAACATAAGAAAGACAAGAACAGAGATTTAAGGAAAAAACTTGTTATTTCATCAGACAGCACATGAATTCTGCATCAACACATGAATCATCAGCAAGACACCATAGTTACAGGAAATCACTGAGCTGATCTAGCTCTTTGTATTAAACAATTCTGAAAGTAAACAGTATACATGCCTCAGAGTGAAGATTACCAACCCCTTATGCGTTACTAAGGGGAGTATATATACAAAGTTTACATAAGAAAATATCTGAATGGAGAATAAATGCTTCATTAATAGCATGCCAACCGCTGGAGTGTAGCAGCTGAGAAAGTTAATGCTGTAATAACTTTTGTTCCCTTAGCTGTCAAAAATGGTCAGAGCCTTTTGACTTGGTGGCAGTTGGAGTCGGCTGAGGATACGCTGTCAAAATTTGCGCATTTCTTTACCTTTTGGGCTAGCCGTCGTAGTCCATGTGCTGAGTCACATTTCAGCTGCTTTTAATGCTGACTTTATCATGCTGTTTGTCATGTAGTGACCTGGAGCTGGCAATGACCGAACAGCTGAAGCCACCGTGACAGAATTTGAAGCATTGCTTGCCACCAATCCTCTTTTGGCACTTGATGCCTCCTAATCTTTATCAAGGTCTCATCAGCCTCTGTATATCTGTAGAAGTTCGGAGGAGTTTCAAACATATGATTCACTTCATTCTCAATAAAGAACAGGCCTTCCAGTTTGTCATACAAGCTCTGTCCTGAGGGAGGCCCTGTTTGTTCAGATGTACTGCCAGATGCAGTAACCTGATTCTCAATGTATGTTGCCATTCTGTTGGCAAATTGATCCCAGGAGACTAGTTTTCCTGCACCAGTTAGGAGGCTGGGCAGGCCTTTTGCTTGCAGCACTGCCAACTTGACTTTAAATTCCTCCACATCTGTTGTGATCTCATAGCACTTCCTCTCCACAGTTTGTACATAGTTCCTGAGAGTTAGCACCTTCTTGGCAGTGAGGACAGCCTCTGTTCTATTGGGAATGCCTGTGGCTGCCAGTTCCTCCTTTTCCTGCCTGTTCAGGAAGTCTATCATTCTGTTGGCCTGCTCTGGTCTGTTTTGCAGCAGTGTTTTGGCCTTATTGATTTCTGTTTGTGCTTGGCCCAACAAGTCCATCTGTTCATGCATTGTTTTTATTGATCTCCATTGTTGAGTGATGGATTGGCCTATTTTGGCCCATAGAATTCTTTTTATGTCGGCCATGGCTGTTTCTAGATTCAGCTCTTTTTCTAAGGCCTTTATCTTGTCCTTGAGGGCCTTTATCTCTCTGCCCTGTTCTGCCACAATTACCTTCGACTTGTCATATTTGGCATCCAGTTCTGCCAATTTTTCCTTGGCCTTCTTTATTTCATTGGCCTGGAGCTCCATTTCCTTGATGGCCTTGGTCAATTCCTCTACACTTTTGTTGGCTTCTGGAGATGTTGTTGTTCCTGCTGCTTCTGTTGTGGGGGCCACTGCTGCCCCTGAAGTTGTTGCTGTTGTTGAAGTAGTTGGAGGAGCTTGGGAAGTGGATTCTCCCTGTTTATCTTGTAATGCTCCTTCTAGCTCTTTCTCCAAATCCCTGATCCTCTGGTCTTGCTGCATTAAGAGGTCTAATTGGTCATCAACCTGTTTTTGCTTTTGAAGCTCTGCGGTTTGAGGGTGCTCTGTGGGCTGCAACTTCAACCTTTTCTTTAATGCATTCAGGTCATCATCTTTCTTCTTCATAAGGGCCTTCACACCCTTTGGATCAATAGGATCATGTCCTAGATCAATGATGATCTCCTCAAGAGACTTTATTCTATTGTCTTTGGCCAGAGATGACATTCTCTCAAAATCCAATTGAGTGTTGGTATTTTTGAGTGATTCATTCAGTTCATGTGCCATGGTGGCCTTCTCCACCAAGGTTGCATAGACCATCTCCCAAGTCTGTTTATGGAGTTCAATCTGGTCCATGGGATGTATATCTCTGGCTAGGACCTCCACCCTTGTCTTCACAAAATCTGCAGCTGACTTAGGCTGTGGCCCTTTGGGCTTAAAATGGATGAGGAGCAATTTTTCCTCCTGAATGTCATATACCGACATTAGCCTTTCTTGCTGGGCTGGGGTTGCATCAAGAAAATGTTTATAAACCTCTACCCTCAGCAGATCATTCTGAGCTTTTATTTGTTTGAAAGAAGCCTTAGTGCTCTTGGGTTTCTTGCTCTGCTGGGAAGAGGAGGACACCCCTAAGCCAAGTTGTAAACCTTGCTCCTGC
Source organism: Pinus tabuliformis (assembly GCA_031772625.1). NCBI lineage: Eukaryota > Viridiplantae > Streptophyta > Pinopsida > Pinales > Pinaceae > Pinus > Pinus tabuliformis. The sequence goes on along the minus strand of CM062804.1, from coordinate 1,209,950,347 downwards.
TGAAAGGAGCTTGTTCCTGTGTGCTGGCTGCCCTCCCTGTTTTTCCTTGAGCTGCCAAGGAATTATTCAGTGATGTCTTCCACCTCTGGGGAGTCTAGCCTTTGCCTTTTGGCTTCTGGTTGCTGGGAGGATCCACTAAGAGGAGTGGACTCTTCTCTATCTCTTTTTGTACCCCTTTCCTCATGTGCTGGGGTCTGCAAAATTGGGGCAGTCAATGGCTCAGTTTGAGGTGGTGGTGTTTGCATTATTGGAGCTGCTGGCAGCCCAGTTTGTGGCAGGACAATTTGCCCTTGCTGCTGTTCTGGCTGCTGCTCTGTTTGCTGCCCTTGTTGGGGCTCTGTTTGCTGCCCTGTTTGCTGCTCATTTACAGGGGCAGGCTTTTCTTTCACTGCTTCCTCCTCTGCACCCATTATCCCTTTGCCTTTGTCTGTCACTGGTGCTGATGTGGAAGGTGCCTGTATGACTAGTGCAGTCCTTGTGGCCGAGGTCCTTTCTACTGCTGAGTGAGGCCGTTTGACGGGTACCTGCTGCACAGAGTCTAGGTCAATGGTCTTTTCAAGCTCCTTCATATTCTTTAGCAATATCTCTTCTTCAGTTAGCTTTTCAACTAAAGTACCCTGCTGCCATTCTTGCTGGTTGGCATATTTTTCAATGTGTGGGTATTGACAATGCCTATAAGCTAGAAGCCTGTATTTGTTTCTTCTTGCAGTGATGAAGCCCTCAGGGTCATAAGGGACCCACCGAAAACTATATGATAGTTTATATTTGTCCTTGAGGATGAGGTCAGCATCTTCCCATCCTTCTTTTTTATTCATGATGAAGGGGCCCAACTGGTGTTTGAACTTGAGGTGGGCCTTCTTTCTGGAGCTGTGGAAATGGGTGAGGTCAGACTGAATCAACTGCCGATAATATTCCAAGGAAAAAATCCTCATGGGCACATACTTTGGGAGTCTGTAAGGACAGAGCTCACAGCCATAGACTCTGATGACTGTGTGATCCTCATATAGGTACCAATCACCTATTTTACACTTCTTGGAAAGCTGCAAAGCCTTCTGTATCTCAGTTGACATCCTGGGAGGAGGGGACCTCATCAATAGGCAAGAGACTGGATACACAAATTGGTCAACAAACTCACAATAGGAATAGGGTGAGTTTGTGACTTTGTGATAGACAGAGGTCCAGAAGATGACAGATCTTCTTTCCCCTCTATAATCCAGCTTTTTGATATAGCATGGAAAAGCCTCAGACTGATAATACATGAAGAGGTGATAGATATAGGCCGAGTATTTGAAGACCCCCTGCCTATCCACTGCACCCAACTGATCATGGATTTTGTTAGCAATGAACTTGGCAAAGTTATATTTGCGGGCAGGGGGTTGGCCTGGGCTGTAAACAGCTAGTAATACTAGCATTGTCTCATCCACATGTTCACTGGTTTTGTATCCCAGCACATAATCAATCATGTCTAGGAGCAATCTGCCTACTTTAGTGAAGTAGACATCCAAATAAGGAGGTGACCCTGCAGGCTGGCACTCAGGTCGCATGAATGTCCTGGTGACCTTTTGAATCTCCTCACTGGTCATCTTAGCACCAGTGTCCAGCAGATAGTTCATGGAGAATGGGATTAGCAGCTCTGTCTGATCAAAATGTAGCATTTTGTTGATGGACTCAAGATTGATGTAGAAGAGGATCCTCCCAGATGGGGTGCTGATGGCTCTGTGCTGTACATCATAGTTTTCAGCACATAGTCGAATGACTTCAGGAAACACATTTACCGAGGGGAGACAATAGTATGGCAGGTTAGACTCCCATATGCCATATGTATCATGACCATTCAGGTAGTCCTCTCTCAACTGCCTGAAGGTCTGCAGAAAGTCCCTGTCTACCATACAGTCTTCAATAAGGTAGTCTTTGTCAGCAAGAGGCAAGGACTGCAAGTCTTTGTTGGGTGGATTTAGTGGAGCAACACTGAGAGCTGTGGGTGCAGGGGCAGCCATTGTATGATTTGATTTTGAGTGAGATGAGTGCAGTGGTTTGCAGACCTCCTAAGAGCTCAGATGATAGGCCAACTATAGACAATGTCTCAAATGTTTTTTATAGTTGAAAAGGCAGGCTTGTTTCTGCAGTCTTGGTAGGTTCACAGAGGTTGTGAATTGCTAGGGGTGAATTGCAGAGGGTAAGTGAGATTTACTTTGGTGGAAAAATGCTGCTGGTCTGCACCCGGCAAAAGGGAACAATGCCGGGCACCTCGAAGACAATTTCACAGTTTTGGCCCGCGATTTGACTGTTTCAATGCTGAATTTATAGTTCTGGGGTTAAGCAGATTAGCTTGGTTCACTTTAGGTAGTAGGTGCAGAGTTTATATGGAATTCAACAGGTATTTTAATGGCAATTTACAGAGAAATGGTATGCATGGGCGAAAGTGGGGAATTACGGTGAATACCTGGATAGAACGCTTAAACAGCCTGCGGGCCGAACTCTGAAGGTTGACTTGATGAATTGGAACGGTTGCAATTTGAATTTGGAGGCCTGAAGGCGCTTTGGCAGCTGCAACGACTATCTCTTGCTATACGCGAAAATGACATAAAAACTGCCCAAAACGTGACTTTAACGATAAAATTCGGAAAGAATAGGTAATTGGCGCCTTTTCGCCAATGACGTCAGCATGACGTCATGGCGGGCCCGGGTACGGAGGATGACGTGGCTGCTGAGGTGGAGGCTAGGGTGATAGGACACGGTGGCGGGTGGATAAGGTGGCAGGGTTACGTGGAGGGCCACACAGCGCGGGGGCGGGGGGGGGGGGGCGCTACGTCATGCTGACGTATTGATGACGCAAGGGGAAGGCGGTGACGGGATGGTGGTAAGCGGGTTCCCCGCACCACCTTTGGGCAAAGGCGGTATCGGGGAGGGGGGCTCCGAACAACCCCACCGCCTGCCACGCGTCCCTTGTACGGGGCGGGAAACCGCTTTCCCCGGACGCTAAAGGTCGGTAGGTCGGGGAGCGAAAATGACCGCCCAGCGTCAGATCTGGGTGGCGGAGATCGGACGGCTGGCGGGTCCTCCGACGGATCGTGCAGGTTGGGAGGGTCCTGCTGGCCTATTAAAATATTCAATTAAATACTTTTAGGCGGAGAACCTTAGGGTTAAGGGTTTTTCTGTGCTTTTTAAGGATTTTTTGGGTTTTTCAAGAGTTTTTGCAAGGAAAAAGAGGTTTAAGAGTGGGTTTAGCAGGGGGAAAGGGGTTTTCTATGGCGTTATAAGCAGAGGGAAGGTGAGGGCTTATGGGAAAGGTTCTTGCTCATAACCAGAGGTTAGAGCAACCCCAAGACAGGGTTGACCACAGCCCCTGGTGGACTGAAGTCTCCCTAAACAACTTATTTAGCTATAGTGCCAAGGGGAGGGATATTTATACCATGTTTGGGGTTTATACACCATGGTGTTATACTAGTAGGGAAAGGGAAGTTTAGAGGATTTAGATAATAGAAGTTAGGGGTTAATGTGAATGAGGAAAGTGAATGAGGAGTGATTTCATCAAGTGTAGTTGAAAGTCACTTAGTTTAGGGAGTAGATCAAAATGAAAAGATTTTTAGACAAGAAATGTGGCTTTTAAAGGAACAAGAACCATATAAAACCTCAGATCTTCTCACCAATCTCAATAGATGAAGGGATGTTAGTAATGAGAGTGAAAGGGGAAATTTGGGAAGTTAGACATGCTTCCTTGCTTTGCTGCAACCTGATGGAGAAGAGAAGCTTCTCAACCATTGATTCTGCTTTGTGAAATAGGTTGGCACACCTTCAATTATAAGGAATGACACTTCTGCAACCCCATCTGCCTACCCATCTATTTGCCTAGCATTTTTTGTTTCTTCTTGGAGGGTGCACTTGGACTTGCAGACCCTTATTTTCCTTTTCTTTTCTTTGGCTTTTTCCTTTGATTTTCTGTCTAATACTGCCCTTATTGCTTCCAAGGTCCCAGATTAAGCAGTTGGGAACCTTAATTCTCTACCTAAGCTACTTGTCTGCCAAGATTAAATAGTTTGGACAGACTTCTTTCTCTATTCTACAACTGAAAATTTAAAACATGGCATGATCCAGATTAGGCTGTTGGACCATCCATCAAAATTGAGTCCACATCAAGCTATATGCACAGATTGTTTTCTCTTGGAAATATGTGATCTTTGCATGATCAAAGCAGAGCATATTTGGAACTTTTCATTGTCAATCATGAAATATGAAACCTATTGGTATAGTTAGCTAACAGTTAAGTTCATTCAATTTATTTTAGGATGATATTTATTAGAAGTTTGCCTTTCTGGATCACCACGAGATGTATGATACAATTCCTAAATGTAGTCTAAAGATGATAAGCAAGCTTTTATATCTTTTCAACAATGAAAATCCTAGCTACAAGGGGAAAAGAAAGACACAATCTTTTCTCAAAGAGCATAGAGCACACTGTAATGCACTTTTCCTAAATCAAAGCATGCAAACTATCAAAATTCAAATGCACAAATGCATGTATTTGTTTTTTCTTTCTTAATATTGATGCCTAAAAAGAAAGCTGTTGTACAAATTTGAATTCGATTTCAAGTGAAAACATAAACAAGTTCCTTTTTCAAAATAAAAAAGACGATTACGAAACTTTATGATTTACTTGTTTCGACACTAGAAATGCATAAATTCAAACCAAACGACAAAAGTAAAAGCTCAATCAACTGTGGACAGCAAACAAACTCACTCCTAGGATCAAAACGACACTTACGACAGGTCTAGATCTAAGGGCGACAGTATGACTAGTTTACTTTTGTAATGGGAAATTGCAAATGATGTAACAAATACACAAAGAACAAATACAGTTTCTTTATACAACTGAGGCGGAATTGAGGCAAAGAAAAGGGGTTTCAGATAGGTACACTGACTGATAACAGGCTGCAAACAACAGAGATAAAACTGAGCAAAAGGAAGCAAGGAACCACAGCTGCACAAGGCAAAGTCTGATCAGCGCACCCTCAGCACAGAGAAACTGAACTTCAGCGCAGGTATCCTTCACGGGACCTGCGTTGAAATGCAGAACCTCTTCACAGAGTCTGCGCTGAAGCAGAAACGAAAGTTGTTTCTGGGTTCTGGGTTACGATTTGCAGTTAAATCTACAGGTTTTGGCCGGATCAAAGCTATCAATTAGGTACAATTAGGAGGATGATTTAAAGGAGGACTAAGATCTATCACAAAGGGCTGTTAGAGCACTTGTGTATCAATTTTTTCAGATCATAAAAGCAGGCCCAGTGAGTGGACTAGAGTGGCAGATCTCTACTTTGCATTTGAAAATGGCAAATGCATTTCGATTCGACACTCCTGAGTTTATCAAAAGAACAATAATAGAAACAAAAATAAACTAAAAATATACTCTCCCCAGCGGAGTCGCCAATTTGTTGTTGGGAAAAGTATCCAATTCGGAATGCCCCTATCCCACTCTAAGGTGTGATAGTGCCTTAGCAACAAACGAGGTAAACTAATTGAGTGTTCTTCTTTATGAAATGTAAATGAGGAAGAAGGATCTAACTAACCTGTGTCTTCCGCTAGTTTGTCAATCCAAATCACTCCTCTCTTCAATAGCTCCCAGCTTCTTGCTCCCTCACCAGCCCAGCTTCACCGAATTCCTGCAAGATCATAAGAGAGAGAAACTACACAAAGATACAGATATACATTCATAAAAAGCTCAAGATCAGATTAAGCTAAACATGTAAGCATAACAAAACATCATTGGTATACAACATGTAGGAGAAACTCAAATAGTTTATTGATATGATAATAAAGTCCAAGAGGAGATACAACCAAGTGAGTTCTAATCCAGCATCTACCTCCCAGAAAAGGAATCCCTTCCTCTCCTCCAACAAAGCATAAATCACCCAATGTACTAATCTCAATCTCAAACCAACAGTAATTCTCTGCAAAGTACAAAATTCCAGCCTCCTGAACCTCTGGGTGAGAGATCCATATATAGATGTAAGCAGAGAGGATGAGTCAGCTTATGTTTTGACTTGTGGCTTCTCTCGGTCAGTTCTTGCTTCCACTTGGAGGTTGAGAACCTCTTACTCATCACTAGTCGAATTCATTGAGGCAAGTGTCATTGGAGAAGATTCTGGAAGCTTCGAGGGTCTTTCCACCTCGTTGAATGAGCTTGCCATTTGTCATTTCCCGCTCAGCGCACCCTGGTAGTGCTTCCACCTGCGTTGCAGTGCACCTAGCCAGTGTAGACTCTACATTTCAACGCAGGCAGCTAGTGGAGCCTCTGAATTGATCCTGAATTGACTATTCCTGAGTGGTTTTTGGTGGAGAACTTCTGGGAGAAGCTGTCATTGGTTGACCTTGTTCCTTTAGGAGTTGTAACAACATCTTTAGGGACTTTGGATCCCTTGAATTATGGACGTTTCATGCTTATAGCTGTAAGGCACAAAAATGTCTATAACAAGTCCTCTAGATGTTGATATAAATCCTTCTCGACCAGAGTTAGAAATCAGTCCTCCTCAACAAGACTTTGGGGTCAGCCCAAGGAAAGCACTCGAAATAAACCCAAATCAACAAGAGGTGTATGATTATCTAGAATCTTTAGAGAAGACAGCTGCAGGCCTAAGCACGTCATCCACTCTGCCTTACATAGCACAAGAAGCACAAGTCCAATCATTGAAACAAGAAGTGTTTGAATTGGAGGTCTTAAATAGACACATTAAACAAGAAAATGAAGCATTAAAGGAGAGAAGCAGATTGGATAAGATCATTCATGACAACACTACATTACATCTAGGACTGTGGCAAAAAAAGAATAGGAAATTAAAGAAAAAGTGCAGGAAGTTGAGTAGGGAATTGATCAGTCTCAAATTCAGATGTTTGATGAGGAAGCCCAGGATGGTAGTAGTACCAAGAAAAAGGAGAAGAATACTGGATGTACTGGCAGAAGCTTTAGAGCACATGGACTAAAGGGGGGATGATCAAAATTTTGGTTGCATGAGGACATGCAACACCTTCACAGTGGGGGTATGTTGAGCCCCAAACTTGCATCTTCCCTATACACCTTTCTAGCCTTTTTCCATTTACCTAGACTTCCTAAGTTGTCAAATCATTACATATTAGTTTAAAAAGAAGCATATAAAGTGGTTTCCTAACTATGTCTTGTGTCTGTTGTTTGAATTAGATTTTTTCTCATTCAGCTGCGGAATCTTGTCACTTTCCGCAGCCAGCTCAACTTTCCACAACCTTTTTGTTAAAGTCTATGTTACATGTGTCTTCAGGCAAATCTAGCCACATGGGCAAGTTGCAAATGACGTGGACATGGACCGTGCCCTATTGTCTTAGTCGAATCCATCAAAGAAGGTCGTGGTCAAAGATAGTCAAGCGGTGGTCAACCTAAGAGTCCTACAGTGACAGAACTCGGTTTTTCACCATGTGAAGACTTGCGTGGCTGTTCCTAAATCTCAGGAGATGTGTTAACACCTGTGGACTGCTCCATGAACCGAATCCAACAGCCACCCTCCTTAAATTTAATCTTCACGACTACCATAATGATAGATTCTTGGACGTGGTTGTTCACGTGTCTTTTATCAGCGCAGATTTTAGGAAAGTAGTTATGTCATCCTCTGTTATAAATAAAGCGTTCTCATACGCATAGTAGGTGGCTTTGGTAATGTAATTCTGACTGTTAAAGAGCCCACGGTGCCGTGACTTTATTTCTATGTTATGACTGCATTTTAATACATGAGAAGAGTCTGTTTATAAGCTCAATTCGTGGTTGATTGCTGATTGCCCAAGGTTATGCAGAGGGCCCCTATACAGACCGAGGTTTTATTAATTGCTGTATAGTTTCATGCTTTATTTCTTTACATTCCTTATGCCATAATCATTTACTTGTATATATTGCACTGCTTATGGTATTCACATTGATTGATGTCCATAGTTTTTATGCTCTCTAATGCTGTTAACTAATCAATGTCTTTGTTTCAGATTACATTAGGCAGCCCGAGAATTTGCACATAGCTTTATAATGACTAATGACATGGAATTATTCTTGTCCTTCTGCTGATTTATTTTCTTAGTTTTTAGTTCCAGCACTATTTTATTTATTTCAGTTTTTCTCATTTACTCTTCTGCAAGATAGATATTAAATTACTCATGTCATTTTTAGTTACCTCCAAAAGCCAGAGCAAGACAAATGGTGAGGGATTGAAGTATGAGTGCGTAGTTTGATATTAGTTTATTTTTCTGCAAGATAGATATTAAATTACTCATGTCATTTTCAGTTACCTCCAAAAGCCAGAGCAAGACAAATGGCGAGGGATTGAAGTATGAGTGTGTAGTTTAATATTAGTTTTGTTTTCTGCAAATTAGATGTCAAATTCCTCAATTTGTTTATGATTACCTCCGAAAGCCAGAGTGAGACGAATGGTGAGGGGTCATAATATGAGTTGATGTAATTTGATTTTGGTTTACTTTGCTTGCAATTTTTGGATTTCTTTGAGTTCAGTTTCTTTTATATTTATACAGCAACAAGTATACTGGGTTTCATGATCAATGATTCACTGTTTATTTAATTAGAATAGTGACATATTTTCATTCTCTTTTAGGAATTAATTTCATCATTGCATGTTTTAAAACCTTTTTGAATATTTTGAAGCTTGGAAATCATTTCAAAGGACACCATTGCCTTGAACACTTATATCCATACTTGAATTTTAGAATTGCCATCTTACATTAGGGAATCAACAAAGATAAACCCCCAAAAAAAAACTAAAAATAAAAAACGACAAAAATTAAGAAATCAGTTATCTTGCATATATAGTGCGCATCACTTCAGCAATTTACGACTCCCAGATTGACAGTTAATATAGCAATTTAGAACACTCTAAATTGACCAAACAAGGACCCTGAGCATCGAGTAAATCCCCTCTAAGGACTTGAGAACTAGAGCATTTAGTAATTAATTAATCACCAAAAATGTAATTAGGATCCACATATAGATGTGACTCTGAATCCTCCAGAAGAATCTCCTTCAAATCCAAAGTAGTCTATGAGCAAGTAGAATTTTATTGTATTTCATATTTTTCTTCTTCCTAGTAGTGATTTTTCAATGGACAAGGGAATGGCGGTAGCATCTCCACAGTAAAAAAAATGACTTCTTAATTGATAGTGGTTCCATAGCAATCGACTCTCATTGAGAAATGTCAATCAAATCCCTATCAGGATATAATGGAGAATTTTCCATGCCCTTTTTTGGATCCATCCCATCAGATGATAAGACGAAGGCCTAAAAACTCCCATAGGGTTTATTCCCACTTCCCAATCCCCCTGATCAGACATGGATTTAATAACCCTCATTGGAAAGTGGCACTCATATGTAGCTGATGTGGAAGAATTATTATTAGGATCATCATCTATATACTTAGATACTTGGGCATCAACAACTAGCCCTACTAATTCCACTAGGTGCCAAATGCAGTTCCACACCCCGCGAAACAGATTCATTTATCACAGAATTAAGATTTTGGGGAATATTATTCAGAGAAATACCTAGTTTTGAGAGTGTTTCAATATGACCCTGATCATTGTTATTCTTCACCGGAACAACCATTGGATGATCACCATCCACGACCTGTATTAGAGGTCGTCCATAGCCTCGTATCCCCTTGGGACAAGAACCAAGTACATGGCCAATGTTATGCACAATAAGCATCTAAATGATAGTCCCTAGTAATCGATGCCAAGTATAAAATAATATGGCCCCCATCAAAGCTCCATCTCGGCCAATAATCCTCCATGGAAATCCACCTCCACTAAAACCCATTCCATCCTCTTGTCTAGTTGGATGAAACTTCCTTCATCCCAATAGTATAATTTTCTAATAGTGTTTGATATAAATGCAATGGCATTCTTGTTCAATAATTCAAGTGGCAGGTCGAGGAGATTTTCTAGATGATCTTTCTGCGATGGATTTATTTGAAGGGGTTAAACCCAACATTCCATTGTTGAAGAATTAGAAACGCCCTACCATGAACCCATGGAGAAGCCACAATCTATTCAACATCTTCTTGGCTAAGGAAATGAAAACAAATCCAACTGTTAAAAATATACTAACCTTTGGCTGATATTTCAATAATTTCGTCCAACTAGAATCCACCCATGCCTTTATTTTTCCCCATTCATCTTGGTGAATTGCCACTTCCCCACTAGATCCCTTTGTTTTAGCATTTTGATGCTATCCCAATATGTTTCAATGTCGATATTTAAGACTTTTGTTTGTTCCACTGCCTTAAAATCTTTATTATTTTCATTGTCTCCACCCTTATTGTGGAATTGTGTGGCATGCCCTGTTTATGTCTAAGGGTTTGTGTCTACGGGCTTGTGTCTGTGGGCTTGTAGACCACGTTCAATTGTTATACATATTTTATGTCGAGAGAAGGATCACAATTCCCCAGTCCTCATTATTGATGAAGTTGTAAAACGAAAGATTTTTTAGTTGTTAATTAAAAATACTTCATCAAAATTAAAACTAAACGAAACTATTGAAATATGGACAATCTATTTATGATTTAAATTTTATATTTATTATTGAAAAAATAACTAGTTAAAAGTGAAAGTGAAAGTGAAAAAATATGAGAAAACTCTCAATTCCAACCACTGAAAATATTTTTAAATTATCAAATCTAATCATTCCTCATTTGATTTTTTATATTTTAGGAAATTTAAAATTCTTGAAACCTAATTGCAATATAGACCATTAGACCATTAGGTAACTATATTATATATTTTTTAATAAGGAACAATGGAATTAGACCATTAGACCATTAGGTAACTATATTATATGTTTTTTAATAAGGAACAATGTAAAAATGATTATTAGACATTTTTTATTTAAGTAATTTTCAAGATTTAGATTGAATTTTAAAAACTTTAACTAAAATTTGTAATGATAATTAATTATACACGTGATTATAATATCATTTTGATTTAGAATAGTAGTCTTCTCCTCTTAAAGAAATTAAATAAGTTCTTTTTTTTCCCTTTAAATAATATATACTCCACAGGAAAGTTCATTCCATTAAGCACTTTTACATTTTGATTGAGCATTTATTTTATTCACACCCAGTCCATCATGCCAAATGCAATTTCATCATTCAATTTTAACCACACCGACTATATATGGGTGTAATTTTAATTTTTTCCTTTAACTTTGATTACTTCTTAATAATTCTTTTCGTAAGTATGTAGGATTTCGTTATATTATAAAAACAGATTCGTACAATCGTTTGTAATTGTGAGTGGTCGAGCAGAATCTAATCCCTACCATCCGCAGAAAAGAGTTTTTTTTTGGGATTTCTTCCATTACAAAATATATAATTTTCACTAGTTTGTATACTTTTAGAGATCCTATGATCATCTAGCTTCTAATAAAATGAAATGGGTGAAAAATTTGGTAGGACCTTGGATTGTAAAAAAATTGATAGCAGTAGTAGCTTGAGCTTGGGGCTTCTTTCCTTTATTAATTACATTTCTTTTTATAGACTGTAACCAAAATCAGAAAACACTACCCTAGAGGGCACAAAGGCAAGACAAAAAGGAGTTAGAATTCATTAGACCATTTAGCTCGAGGGGTCTTCTTCTAGGAAGATCGACTTCTTAGAAATGCCACTAGCCAAGGTGTTCGTGATCTAGGTGGCTCTAGAGACACACAGAGGACAAAAAGGGCATATGACTGCTCAAAAATCAAGGTGTTTGGATTATGCTCGACCCAAGTTCATGTTAAAGATCTCGTCGTTGCGATCGTGGTGGTGTGAATGGTTCGTCAATCCGAGTTGGGATGAGGAAGATAGGGAAAGTCAAAGTTTTGGTTGAATTTTCTCATTGGGCAGGTTATGGAGAAACAATTTAGAATTTTCTGGCCGATGAAATCTGGCCAACTCCAGCCGGATTCCGAGAAAAATTTTCGCCTCGATAAAATGTCTCCTTCGGCCAATTTCCAGAATTTTTTTGAAATGGCCTTATTATTTAAGAAAAAATAAAAAACAAATATAAAGGAGGTGGTGGGCCACCACTCCCACCACCCCACACCTCACCATATCTATATACCATACGTATTAATGGGAGGCTAGTGGGTATCGAGCCCGCGCCAGCCACGTGGGCTAGCCCGCCACCATGCGGCGGCCCCATGTCACACCAAACCCACGTTGAATCCATATGATACATACCAACCTTTTAATACACCAACCACGTGCCACTAATGCAACTATTCAAAAAAAATTAATGCACGACATTTGCTGCAGGGGTTATGGGGCAAGCCGCCCAATGTAGACCCAACCCCTAAAAAAAACTATAATGTGGTTTTTTTCAAACAAGAAATGTATTAAAATGGAGGGGTCAGGGTTTGACCACTCGACCTCCTCCTTATAACTCGGACATCATACCAAGCCACCTAAACAACATTCCTTTTTTAATTTTGCCAGAAAAATTTATATAAATGTTGATTTTGTCAGTGTGCCGAGGCATGGAGGAACCAGGAGCTAGCACGGAATTCAAGACGATTTTTTTTAATTAATTTTTAATGCAGGTCGAACCATGACTGAGTGAAATTTCCAGGAGGGTGAAATTTTTGCAGTGTCCAAATTGGACAAACTTTATGTTGATCTTATACCTCTCAGCAACACGAACTTGATGGAACAATCATTTTATTGATATGAGCAGCTGATTTGCAGAGGACCCGGAGGAGGGAATCTTTGAGGAATCTAAAAGATTCCTTGAGCCCTAGATTTCCACTTTCTTGGAATTCAGAAATTTGACAGTCTATTTTGCACTATTCGACGCCACAAATCTGATGGTGCATTCAGATTTTCCATTTTCTCATTTTATTTTTTGGCCACTTTTCTAAGTTGAGTGTAGGTGTCAACATTCATGTGCAAGCAACCATTTCCATGAGATTCAACTCCGCCAGATTCGACGTGCGAACAACTTCAGCAGCTTGACATCCTTTTCTTCAGATGGCCCCTGGATGTGAGGTATATGCAATGTGTTCATGTACTTCTTTTGTTATGAATTGTGCTGCACAGATCCCTATTTGATGTTTGATGTGGGATCTTTTTTTCATACTTGCTTCATGATTCCTGCTTGATGTGATGTGGAATCATCTGTGTGATGTAGTTGTTGTCATGTTATGTTTTGAGATCCCTTTGTTGTATGTTGATGGGATACTCATGTTGTCGTCATGCATGTTTGCAATGAGATCCCTTTTATGCCATGTTGGCGAGATGTTCATCATCATCATGCATGAGTTTGTGTCATACTGATAGGAGTCCTTTTGACTGAGAGTTCCTGCAGTGAAACATCTCTTAGAGCCACTCCTGCGTGAGGGAATTTTCCTTGTATGATAGCAACATCACCTCTATGTACATCACCACTATTGACAACACTTAATGCAATGGCCTACACCATCTTAACACTCGAGCCCGAAGACATAGTCCCTCCTGGACGAACTCCATTATCAACGGCTTATGTTTTCATTTGTTGATGTATGTCATGTTCCTCTTCTTTACAACATGTATTCATTAATGCTCTTTTAAAAATGCAACTTAACACATCCCGAAAGTAAAAGGTCTTGGAAGGGTGCTTTGTCACACTCGGACCTGGATCAAGTGGTATTAGAGTGGTCTTTGCGTGGATGTGAATTGCAAGCATGAACAATGGAACATACAGCGACAGAGGATGAAAAGGCGATGTACGAGACCATGCTCAAAATTCCCAAAAGGGTGGAAATAATGTATGAAACTCTACAAAAAGAGACAGAGGAAAAGGAGCGATTGCAGCTTCAGTTGTGAGCCATGGAAGAGGTCTTGGAAGAACTTAAGCACAACAACCAAAGTATTCAAACAGATAACGCTAAATTGAAGATACTTCTACATGAAGAGAAAGAGGAGAAACATAGTTTGCTACGACAACTGCAAGCAAAGGATGAAGCCTTCAAAAAGCTACAGCGTGACCCATGTGAGGTAAAAGTAATTCTCTAAATTCATGTATGTTTCCTGATGATGATTTCGCTATTTTTGAAAATCACACCATAGGAATTGGCTCTAAACTGTTGAAGATAATGGGGTATGAAGGAAAAGTCTTGGGCGTTAATGGCCAAGGCATTATCAACCCCATCAAAGTAGAGGAATTACCTCGTTAGACAGGACTTGGGTATGTCAGAAAGGAAGTTGGGGAATCCGCCGAGACAACTAGTGAACCACCAACAACAGATGATAAGAAGCCCTCATCAGTTCGTTCCAAATAGACAGAGGAGGTAAAAGATGTTGATTTCCCTTTAGTTTCTTCGTCACATAGTATGATTTCTGTTGGAGATTTGGAGATCCCAATTACAGGGACAAACATGAGGCTCCTTACAAGGACGAGGCACAAGGAGGAAAAAGAACTTGGTGTTGATAACCAAGGCATAACTCAACCAATGGAGGATGTGTAGAGACCTCAATTTGCAGGCTTGAGATACACTAAGGGAGAATTCTTGAAGGTGTCATATGCTTCCAAGACATCATCGAAATCATCAAGAAAAGAGAATGATGGGAAAACATCCCCATCATCCCATGGCAGTTCCCAATGCAGGGAAAGAGCTGAGGCAAGCTCTCATTGCCATACTTGCACCAGAGACGGCAAGGAAAGGTATAATTAGTTTCAATATTCGAATGTTCATTTCGATGATAATTATGTTTTTAAAGATGAACATAAAACATGACATAAAAAAATGTACCTTTTGTGGATTACATAACCATACATTTTCTAAGTGTTGGAAAAGGCTGGCAACACACAAAAGGATGAGGCATGAAAGACCCTATCAATAATAGGTAGAGAAACATGTTAAGCAGATATGGAGGAAGAAAACCTATTGCAGTCATTGCGATAGAAGTGGCCATCAAAGAGCCACTTGTTGGAGGCTCCATCCAGAGCAATGCCTTAAAGACAAAGTGTCGGTGCATGAACCAGGTGAAACAATTGTTCGACAAGAAAAACCACCACAAGGAGGCGACCCATTCACCTTGATAAGTGAAAAATGGTTTCTAGATATGTTAGCGTTTCATGGTTGTAATTTTGTAAATCATTTGTTGCATTTTAAAATGTAAAAGTGATGATGTGTTTTCCATCACTTGTTCAACAACAATGATGTCTGGTCTTATTTTGTGTTGCATGATAAACTGTGAAAGTGATGTTGTGTTTCCATCACTTGTCAGAGAAAAAATAGTGTTTGGCCTTATTATTATAAATCATGTGTTGTAGTGATGATGTGCTTTCCATCACTTGTTGAAGCAACAATGATATGCTGGCCTTGTTTTTGTAGCCGGGGTATTGCGTCCATCTTGTTGTAAACTTGACGACCGAGTATGTGTTATAAACTCATGGCAAGTGTGGCACGCTTGGTTCATTAGTTGGTCATGAAAGTCGAGCATGTAATTTACAAAACAATGTACTATAGGTTGCAGAGGTTGCAGGTGTCGGCTCATCGCTTAAGGCTTCGAAGAACAAAGGTGAAGGGGATGGAAGTGAGATTTTTCAGGATTCTTGTGATGCAGATAAAGTACATAAAAGTTGTAGATTGTTTTTCATGCTTTTGGAGGACCAAAAGCTCCTCGATGGGGAGGATTGATCTAGGTGGCTCCAGAGATACACACAGGACAAAGAGGGCTTATGAATGCTAAAAAATCAAAGTGTTTGGATTATTCTCAAACTAGGTTCATGATAAATATTTCGTCATCGTGATCGCGGTGGTGTGAACGGTTAGTCAATCCGAGTTCGGATGAGGAAGAGAGGGGAAGTCAAAGTTTTGGTTGACTTTTGCTGACTGGGCAAGTTAATGGAGACACAATTTAGAATTTTCCAGTGGATGAAATCCAGCCAACTCTGGCCAGATTCCATCCAAAATTGTCGTCTCGATAAAATGTCTCCTTCGGCCAATTTTCGAAATTTTTGAAATGGCCTTATTATTTTAAAAAAAAATTAAAAAAAATATAAAGGAGGTGGTGGGCCACCACCCCCACCACCCCACACCTCACCATATCTATATACCATACATATTAATGAGAGATTGGCGGGTATCGAGCCCGCGCCAGCCATGTGGGCTGGCCCGCCACTGTGCGGCAGCCCCATGTCACACCAAACCCACGTTGAATCCATATGATATGTACCAACCTTTTAATACACCAACCACGTACCACTAATGCAACTGTTCAAATAAAAAATTAACACATGACATTTGCTGCGAGGGTTATGGGGTGGGCTGTCAATTGTAGACCTGACCCCCAAAAAAAACTATAATGCGGTTTTTTTTAAATAGGAAATGTATTAAAATGGAGGGGTTGGGGTTTGACCACCCAACCTCCTCCTTATAACTCGGACATCATACCAAGCCACCTAAACGACATTCCTTGTTTAATCTGCCCAGAAAAATTTATATAAATGCTCATTTTGTCAGTGCACCCAGGCATGGAGGAACCAAGAGTGGGCACAAAATTCGAGATGATTTTTTTAATTAATTTTTAATGCAAGTGGAACCATGACTGAGCGAAATTTCTAGGAGGGTGAAATTTTTGTAGTGTCCAAATTGGAAAAACTTTATGTTGATCTTACACCTCTCAGCGACACGAACACGATGGCGCAGTCAGTTTCCTGATATGAGCAGCTGATTTTTAAAGGAATCGCAGCAGGGAATCTTTGAGGAATCTAAGGGGAATCTAAAAGATTCCTTGAGCCCCAGATTTCCACTTTCTCAGAATCAAAAATTTGACAGTCAATTTTGCACTATTCAACGCCACGAATCTGATGGTGTGTTCATATTTTCCATTTGCTCATTCTATTTTTTGTCCACTTTTCTAAGTGGAGTGCAGGTGTCAACATTCATGTGTGAGCAACCATTTGCATGAGATTTGACGTGTGAAAAACTTCAGAAAATTGAAATCCTTTTCTTCAAATGGCCCTTGGATGTGAGGTATATGCAGTGTGTTCATGTACTTCTTTTGCTATGCATTGTGTTGCACAGATTGTTGTTTGACGTTTGATGTAGTATCTTGTTTTCATACTTGCTTCATGATTCCTTCTTGATGTGACGCAGAATCATCTGTGTGAAGTACTTGTTGTCATGATTCATCATGTTATGTTTTGAGATCCCTTTGTTGTATGTTGATGGGATACTCATGTTGTCATCATGCATGTTTGCATTGAGATCCCTTTTATGCCATGTTGGCGAGATGTTCATCATCATCATGCATGAGTTTGTGTCACACTGATAGGAGTCCTTTTAACGAAGAGTTCACGTAGCCGAACATCTCTTGGAGCCACTCCTGCGTGAAGGAATTTTCCTTGTATGATAGCGACATCACCTCTATGTACATCACCACTATTGACAGCACTTATTGCAGCAGCCTACACCATATTGACACCGAGGCCGGGAGACATAGGCCCTCCTAGATGAACTCTGTTATCATTGGCTTATGTTTTCATGTGTTGATGAATTTCATGTTCCTCTTCTTTATAACATGCAGATGTATTCATTAATGTTCTTTTAAAAATGAAATTTAACACATCACGAAAGTAAAAGGTCTTGGAAGGGTCCTTTGTCACACCTGGACCTGGATCAGTCCGCTGATGCAGGATGACTGGTTGAAGTGCCCCAAGTCTCTCACTTGATGGTGGGCATGCCTTCTCCTCCCACCTATATTGTCGCCATTCTCCTCTTGAGAAGAGCGTAATGTGGAGAATCTTTGGTGACAAAGTGCTTGTGGTGGATCGTATCCACGTAAACTATGAAATTATAACTAAGCATATTCATCTTGGATTCCAGGGATTTCACGGACTCAGTGTTCAATCATAAATAACTCATGCATTTCAGTTCAGAGGAAGACCCAATTGAGATTAGAGTTTAGGGACAATGTACTATCAGTTATATAATTTTCTGAGTTGTACAAATGGTGCATGCAATTAGTTGAAGGCCTATGGATGGATTGCATAATTATGGATAGTGGATTTCCCAATTAAATATGGGATAATTATCTCAGAAATTATGCAAGGAAGTAGGGGCTTGGCAAGTAGAAAATTTGGCTAAGTGTTAGCTTGAGCTGGTTTGTGAAGCAAAGA
Organism: Pinus tabuliformis; assembly: GCA_031772625.1. Classification (NCBI taxonomy): domain Eukaryota; kingdom Viridiplantae; phylum Streptophyta; class Pinopsida; order Pinales; family Pinaceae; genus Pinus; species Pinus tabuliformis. The sequence goes on along the minus strand of CM062804.1, from coordinate 1,209,932,194 downwards.
GATAGATTTTACTAGTGCAAGAATTGTTCAGGACAAACAAGTATTGTATTTTCTTCTTAGATATTCTGGTTAATGCAATATAGATAGTTGGGGTTTTGAGAAGTTGCTTTCCCTAGAGAAATATTGTGTTATGTGCGATTGATACTCTTCCTTTCCTGCTTAATATTTTCATTGATCAATTTTGGTTTCCAATGAAGAGTAGAGTAGATTCTTGTCTTGTGTTTTAGCATATCACATAAGCTGTTGAATCTACAAGTAAAAATCTACATGGTATCGAAGTTGAAGATAGTATAGAAGAGGAGAATTAGAGTTTGGTGTGTAGGTGAAATTGAATTTGCAAGTTCATACTTCAGATTCAATCATATGTCTTTCTAATGTTTGTGACTTGAGTATGCCTTGGAGGGAAGCTCGAATTACATAGCTTGGAAGGACAGGATGGAGGCAGTGTTGGAAGACAATGGCCTCAAGGAATTCATAGATCATGACATTCCTAAGCCTCCAACATCGGATGCTAAATATATGGCTAAATGGAGAAAGTTTGTGGACAAATCAAGAAGGATTATCATGGAAGGAGTTTGAGACCACATTGTCTTGACTATCCATGGCAAGGATACTCCACACTCAATGTGGAAGGAATTGATAGACCCATTTCAAAATAGCAGTGACCATAGGAAATGGGCATTGAAAGAAAAACTCACAAAGATTAAGTTGGAGAAGGGCGACTCTATTCCTAAGTACTTGACCAAGTTCACCCATTGTCGGGATGATCTTGGAAGTGTCAGGATTACTGTTGCCAAAGATGTTATGGTGATCCTATCTCTTCAGGGACTTGCCAAGAGATGGCACAATTACTAGGACTCTGTTAATTGCCAGGGGTGACTCTGGTTGGATTTGGTACAGGAAGAGATTCAGAGGCATACCAGAGACGAATCCTCATCAGAGACTGATGATGAGGAGAATTGTGTCTTAGCAGGTAAGGCAAAGAAAGGGAGGGGAAGGCATCCCATTCCAAATTAGATTCTTGTCAGGGTGGCATGAAGAAGGACATATCGAAATTCAAGTGCTTTCACTGTTGCGAGATGGGACATTTTTCCACAAAGTGTCTGCTCAAGAAGGGCGGTAAGAATCCCTCAAGAGGATTGGCAAGTGAGGCTCTTGCTTCACAATTCAAACTAGACTTTACCCTCATCGCATGTATGGTGTCATCGATGATGGGTAGTGTATGGTACTTGGAAAATGGAGTTTCTTTCCACATGACTAGTAACAAGGATCTCTTTAGTAACTTGGAGGAGAAGGATCTCCAGATGCATATCGAGATGGGCGATGACAGGAGGTATAGTGCTACCGGGCTTGGTACAGTTACCTTTCAGAGGGAGTTGGGTTCTCCCCTCACTTTCGAGATGTTGTGTATGTTCCTGGTTTGAAGAAGAACTTGGTATCTATTGCCATGTTGGACGATAGACGCTATGATGTGATATTTAGTAAGGGAAAGACATTCCTTCATCACATAGCCATGGTACATGTGAAGAGGATAGGGGTTCAAGTGAGGAATCTCTACAAGTTAGAGAAAGAAGATTGTGCTGCCTTGAGCATGAAAGTAGAGAAGGTGTAGAGCCGAGACATCAGTGATTTGTGGCATAAGAGATTAGGTCACTTGCATCATGGTGCTTTGAACATCATGCAAAAAATTTCTGCTGGTCTTCCCAAGGATACACTTGAGCAGGTTGACACATGCAAAGGGTGTACATTGGGAAAGTACACCAAGGCTTCATTTCATGACAAAGATAGCCGAGCATAGATGATCCTCAATTGAGTTGACCGAGATGTGTGTGGTCTGTTATCGACAACATCCATGGCCAAACAAAGGTATTATGTTATATTTGTTGATGATTTTTATCGTAAATGTTGGATATTTTTCATGTAGAAGAAACATCATACTTTTGCAAAGTCTTGTGAATTTAAAGCATTGGTCGAGAAAGATACAGGCATAAAAGTTAAGTCTCTCAAGAGTGATAATGGTGAAGAGTATGTGTTGATTGAGTTTCAAAACTTCTGTGCGGCAGAAGGCATTTGATAGGAATTGATAACACTTCATAAACTATAGTAGAATGGGGTGGATGAGAGGAAGAATAGAAGCATTGTAGGGGTAGCACGAATGATGTTGCATGATCAGGGAATACCACTACACTTGTGGGCCGAGGCATGTAACACAACTATTTATTTGCAGAACGTAATCCCTCATCAAATTCTTGGGATGAGTACATCGGAAGAGGATTTTTCAGGGAAGAAACCAGATGTGGGTCACTTCAGGATTTTTGGTTCATAGATATACTACCATGTAACAAAAGATGCATGGAAGAATCTTAAGTCGACAACAAAATTAGGGATATTTATGGGGTACACTGATACACCTCACAACTATCAGGTGTACCTGCCGACCAATAAGATGAAAATGGTTCGCAGTGATGTAAAATTTGATGAAGAGAAGGCCATGAGATGTTACCTTGAAAGGGAGCTTCATCTACATGCGGTTGAGGAGCTTTTATCTCCTAAGGATGAACCTCAGATTGATGTGGAGCAACCACATGCAAAGGATCAGGGAATGGAGACACTCACTCATGCAGAGTCTTCCAGAGATGGGAGAAAGAGCACCAGAGAGGTTGACAAGCTATTGCATATTGCTAAAGATAACATGGGAGCACCCACATCACAACGCAGCTAGAAGAGGTCACTAGAGAGGAAGAAGTGCAAAAACCAGTCTAGGTTGATGTCATGGTTGAGGAGTATGACTCCATTATCAGGAACATTGTTTGGGATGTGGTCCCAAGACCGGAAGACAAGTCAGTGGTGAGTTCCCGATGGCATTACAAGGTAAAGAAAGTAGTGGATGGTAGTGTGGAGAAACATAATGCCATTTTTGTGGGCTGAGGTTTTTCACAGGTGGAGGGGATTGATTACGATGAGACCTTTGATCCTATTGCAACATACTCATCAATCATACCCATTTTGGCACTATCAGTGCAGATTTGATGGAAGATACATCAGATGGAGGTAAAGAAAACCTTCCTTAAAGGCATGATTGAGGAAGAGGTGTATATTGAGTAGCCTAAAGAGTTTGAGACCTTCGACAGAGAGTCAAATGTGTACTGACTCAAGCAGGCACTGTATGGGTTGAAACAAGCACCCCGTGCTTGGTACACTATGATCGATAACTACTTCACCGGGTTGAGCTTCACTTAAAGTGAAGTAGATGCGAGCCTTTACCAAATTGTGGTTAAAGGTAAATTACTGATTATTGTTTTATATGTCGACGATTTGATTATGACAGTTGATGATAAGTTGGTCAAGTCTTGCAAAGAGGATATTACAAGAGGGTTCGAAATGAAGGACTTAGGGCTCATGCACTACTTTATGGGCATGGAAGTATGCCAAGGCGATGAGGAACTTTTTGTCTCCCATGACAAGTATGGCAACGAGACACTAAAAGGGTTCCACATGGAGAGAAGTCAACCCATGGAGACCCCTCTAACAGGTAACTAGAGGAAGGATGATGCTACTTTCGGTGAAGTAGTGGAAGCTACTATTTACAGGTAGTTTGTGGGTTCACTCATGTATTTGGTGAAACCAATATTGGACATGTGTTATGCAGTTAACTAGCTTAGTCAAGCAATCATTAAGATGACCAAGCTATATTGGTAGGTGATGAAACATGTGTTGAGATACCTCAGAGGCACCACTCAATACGGTTTATGGTATAGACGGACATAGGGAGTGAAGCTTCAAGGATTAACCGATGCAGATTGGGAAGGGAGTCCATCCAATAGGAATAGCACATCAGGTGGGATCTTTAGTATTGGGTCAGCAACTGTTCCTTGGTACAACAAGAAATAGAGATCAGTTGCACTCAGTTCAGCAAAAGCAGAGTACATGGTTGCTAGTCAAGGAGCCTATGAGGCTATCTAGATGAGGAAGATTCTTGTTGGTTTGTTTGGTTAGCAGATGGATCCAGCCGTGATTTACTGTGACAACCAGAGTTGTATCAAACTCTTTGGAAATCTAGTTTTTCATGATTGTTCCAAGCATATTTATATTCAGTATCATCATCTTTGAGATTGTGTGCAAAAAAGAATTATGTTGTTGGAGTACATTCCCACAGAGGATCAGGATGCAAATATTTTGACAAAGGGATTGTTAAGATGAAAATTCAAGTTTTAGAGAGGCAGGATCAGGGTAGAAGATAATCCCTTTCTTGTTGAGAGGGAGAGTTAAAAATAGCAATAAGAAATTCCAATTTAACTTTTTCTTGAATTAAATTGTGAATTAAAATTGTAATTCTATTCTCAAAGCAACTTGTAATAGTTAATTAAGTTAAATTAACTTAATTGATTTAGGAAATTCGAGTTGTAAGTCTATCTAGAGTCATGTAGAGTGATCCCTAAATTTTAGTGGCCCAGGTTGAGTTCTTTATAGTTGTAACTAGATAACTCAGTCTAACTGAGTTATAGTTAGTTAAACTAGTTCTAACTGTTAGAGGAACTAGTAGGAGTCTAGTAGTGGGGAAGTGCACCAGTGAATCCTTACTACCACACTAATTAACTGAAGATTTACTCATAAATAACTCATGCATATCAGTTCAGAATGAGACCCAGTTGAGATTAGAGTTTATGGACAATGTACTACTAGTTGTATAATTTTCATAGTCGTACAAATGGTGCATGCAATCATTTGAGGGCCTATGGATGGATTGCATAGTTATGGAGAGTGGACTTCCCAATTAAATATGGGCTAATTCTCTTAGGAATTTCATAAGGAAGTAGGGGCTTGGGAGGCAACAAATTTGGCTAAGTGTCAGCTTGCACTGGTTTGTGAAGTAGAGAGATAAATTTTACTGGTATAGGAATTGTTTAGGACGAACAAGAATTGTATTTTCTTCTCACATCTTATGGTTAATGCAATATATATAGTTGGCGTTTTGAGCAGTTGTTTTCCCTAGAGAAATATTGTGTTATGTGCTTTTGGTATTCTTCCTTTTCTATATTTATTGTTTTCATCGATCAATTTTGGTTTTCGCTGAAGAGTAGAATAGATTCTGGTTTTAACATATCACATAATCTGTTGAATCTACAAATAACAACTATAGTTAACTAAGTTAATTTGACTTAGTTGGCTCAATAAATTTGAATTAGAAGTCTATTTAGAGTCGTGTAGAGTGATTCTTAAATTTTAGGGGACCAAGTTGAGTTATTTTGAGTTGTAATTAATTAACTCGGTTTAACTTAGTGAAAGTCAATTAAACTAGTTCAAATAGTTGGAGGAACTAGTAGGATATGTAGTAGTGGGGACAAGCACTAGTGTGAATTCACTGCTCCACTAGTTAACTGAAGATTCTCTCATAAATAACTCATGCATGTCAGTTCTGAGGAAGACCCAATTGAGATTAGAGTTTAGGGACAATGTACTATCAATTGTTAATTTTCCGAGCTGTTGAGATGGTGCATGCAATCAATTGAGGGCCTATGGATGGATTGTGTAGTAAGGAGTTGGGAATTTCATAATTAAATATGGGCTAATTCTCTCAGAAATTGCGTAAGAAAGTAGGGGCTTGATAGGAAAAAAAATTGGCTAAATGTTGGCTTGAGCTGGTTTGTGAAGCAGAGAGAGAAATTGTACTTGTCCAAGAATTGTTCCAGTTGAACAAGCATTGTATTTTCTTCTCAGATATTCTGGTTAATGCAATATAGATAGTAGGGTTTTTGAGTAGTTGATTTCCCCATAAAAATATTGTGTTATGTGCGATTGAAATTCTTCCTTTTCTTCTTAGTGTTTTTATTGATCAATTTTTGTTTTCACTAATGAGTAGAGTAGATTCTTATCTTATGTTTTAGCACATCATATAAGCTGTTGAATCTACAAATAAAAGTTTACATATTATTTATTATTAATACTGACTACTATATTTATTTATATTAAGTAAATATATTACATTAATATATATGTTATTCATTCTTTACATGTATATTTATTTATATTAAATAAATATATTGCGTTAATAATATGTTATTTATTCTTTACCGGATGTAAATATATATATTATTTATATTATTTATTCTTTACATGTATATTTATTTATATTAAATAAATATATTGCATTAATATATATGTTATTTATTCCTTACATGATGCAAATACACAACATATCCCCCTAATGCAATGGCAGTGAGTTTTACAAAGAATAGATCTCAAACTTATGGCCACAGTACCTTAATTCTACAGATGTAGTCCATACCAAACTATCTACCAATCTTTTTGGTTAGATGGAGTACACGTCAGTTCCAATAATTTGTATTTAGAGCATCCATACTTTCACACGACTAAATAAATGCAATGATAACTTTGGAAAATATCATATTTTGTAAAGGGTGGTAAAATTATGTTAATGAGGACATGTCATATACATCTTGAGAACTTGGGCCATCGTTATTTTTTTCCTCACGACGATATATTTAATTAATGGCAAGACTCTTCAAGAGCATGTATTTGAATAAATAATAAGTTATGTAAACAAGGACTGCAGGCAGTGGTAGTCCCTGCCGATTTGATAGGGGAATGAAGTTACTCAGGGTATTATGTATAAAATTTTTATTCTAAGTTTACTCAGGCGTGATGAAATCCTTAAATTTATTACCCTGTTGAATAGATATAAGAGAAAATAAAACAGAAACAACAACTTGTAACTTGGAATCGATTGCATAAAGTGGAATCTATCTATTACACTTCCTAGATATATTTTCTCTTTGTATTGATATATTTATTATATATTGCTCAAGGTTCCAGGAATATTACTAGAAAGCGTACTTGAGATATTTTTTTACTGGTTGTGCAGAATACATCTAATATATATCATTCAAGGTAGCAGAAAGCTCAAGCTTGCAGAAAGCATACCAGAGAAAGAGTTGCTTTAAAAATTCTTAAATGCGATGCTGTGGTGCTGATGATGCACAATGTTGTGCTAATGATGGTCTCCACAAAAACTCTTTCAGAAATCTCTTCCAAATTGTTCATCAACAAAGGGATTCTTTCTTTCTTTCTATTATGAATTGATTTGAGTTGCAGGGAAAAGAAACTCAACGCTTAACTACTCTTATGCTCTTCTTCCCGGGTTACACGTCAGGGTTCTTAAATAAATACAGAAATAGCCATGCAGATAACCATCTGGCAGTAAATTTGTATATAAATAAATTTCCTCTTGTTCTAAAAAGATTAGATATAAAAAACTTTTCCAAGATAAGACTTGACTTTAGATATTAGAAAACCTTGCCACCACCTTACTTTGGATAAAATAAAATTGCTGATATTAGAAAACCTTGCCATAACCCACTTTGGATAAAATAAAATTGTTGCAACCTTACTACATGGGGGCATGTGAAGTTTGCAATAATGGGTGGAATATTTTATCGCCCAAAAACCATTGTTAAAAATGAATGTAAAATAGCAACCCCACATTAAGCATTGATTGTTATGGGTGAACATATGAAAGCAAAACAAAATAAACTTTCATAAAATATTAGAAACAAAAAGTGTATCCATCAATAAAATATTTCAAATGTCAACCTAAGCTTATGCCAATTTTACATCAAACAGAGATAGAATAATCAAAAGTAAGAAATATTTCGACATTTAATTATAAGTTAAATGTGTATTTCCTTTATTGCTGAAAAATATTTCAATATTTCATTTACTTCTTATTGCTTAGTACAGTACATATATGTAATTAATTTAATTTTTAATATGGAATTCTTATGTAAAATTTAAAAGGAAAATTAATAACAAAAATTTATATACAAAATAAAGACTTGTGATGATTTTTATGGTCAACATGGAGTTAATAAATAATATTTGTGTGTATATAGAAAAAGATAGAGAAAATTAGCATCGATTCATTGATAAATTTGATCATTATCGACACGATAAGTTAAAGATTAAGATACACTTTTTATTACCATCTCGAAAATCTTGAACTAAGTGTATATACATTAGTAAAAAATAATGACTACATAGTTAAATTGCGGAATAAATTTCAAGCAAATGCCTTTCATAAACGAATTTAATGTTGAGCTTAAAATAATTTATTATAATCAAAAATTAGTTCTATACGCATGGGAAATCAAAAAATAGTTCTATACGCATGGGAAATGAAGTGACCTAAAATATAGGTAAAGGAGTGCACGATCACCACGCCGAGCAACAAACTTAGCAAGTATGGCATCGTTATGTCAAAAGAGTTAGAAAGTAGCAGACATCATGCGAATAAAATGTCGCGCTAAATGCCTGCAGAGGCATGGAATCCGAAGGAAATTGAAATTGACGGCCGTCTCGCGAACACGATCATAGAAGGTCAACGCCAAATACTTGGAGAGGCATGCAGTTTTCTAAAAGGCTACTACCGGATAACTTGAGAGCAAAGGGTCAACGCCAAATATTTGGAGAGTCATGCAATTTAAGGAAAGTTAAATTGATATAGGTGCGCTGTAACACTATCATCGTGCCACACAACATGATTACATGTGATCCTAATACGGATTTCATACCATTCTTAAATAAATTATGTATAATGCAGAGTTTGGATAAAATACTTATATAAACCATGTATGCTCCACTGCTTTATAAATATATAAATATTTTTCGGATGTTTGACAGACTTTATAAGATACTTCATAATATTCGAATCGAAAAGATCTCCTGCAGGTATTTGAAATGATAAAAACAACAAATAACCTTTATATCGAAAAGATGTCACGGATGCTTCACGGATTCGATAAAAATACCTGATAATCTTCAGATCTAAAAGATCTCGTGTACGCTTCTCGTCTTTGATAAAATACTCTGATAACCTGTCTTACCTGATTATAGTATGTCTAAAATTTAATAGCTCACAAGCGTTCCATGGTGGTTCTCAGCGGCTGTTGTTGGTTGATGAATGAATGCTTCGCTTGCCTTACGAGAGGATCTATGCATAAGCCATGTCTGATGATTAAAAAGATGGAGAAGGACAGAGCGAAGCTGATATCACCTTTTCGACCACCTTTTCGACCATGGAGGGAAGGTGACAGTTTCTCCTATGGTGGAATAGGCCGTGGCGTTAAGCATTGATTGTTATGGGTGAACATGTGAAAGCAAAACAGAAGCCTTACCTGATGTCTGCCATTTCTCGATCTCAATAAAACAAACACAGTACTCGATCTCAATAAAACAAACACAGTAACTGATGCATTAAGGAAAAAGACCGTTTAGCAAATCTAAAAAGAGGTACTAAAGTTTTGCAGCAAGACTTTGAAAGCAAAAAATACTTCAAAGTGCCTAACGAAAAATATTCTTGAAACACAACAGGAACTCGTTGATTTTGGTGGAAACGAGAACCAAACCTTTCTGTGAAAATTTTGGGCAATTGTAAAATTTTACAGCTCAAGGAAAAAACCATTGAAAAAATTACAAAATCGAATCAGCCTGAAGGTAAAAAAAAAAAAAAAAAAAATCAAATACAACAGAAGAACTAGTTGAATTTGGTATCAATTTCTAGTTGAATTTGGTATCAATTTCTACGTAAATTTTGAAAAGATATGAGTGCATGAAGAAAAGCTTCAAAGAACAAAAAAATAACGAACTACAGTCAGTAATATCGATGACATCGGCGTAAAATCTTTGGATTATGAATTCTTTTCCAAAAGCCAAAATGTAGCGCCCATAAACAAGAAAAGCAAATACATAATTTCGCAGGCAGAAAAGATATGGTTGATCAAGATCAGCTAATTTTTAATTAGTGATAGAGGGAAAAGCATTAAAGGTCGCACGAATACCTTCTCAGCCCCTCGCGCATCCCGAGGTTTCTCCCGGTCGGACGATCAGCCATTGCCACAATTTCAGTTGTAAAAGGCCGCCAGGGCTTTCAACAGCGAGCTATTAAACATCGGAAGAAGAATCTGCAGGCTTCCATGTATGGAATCGGTCTGCGCTTCTTTAAAGTATGAAGCTGAGAAACAGGGAAACCTCCACAGTTGACGTAGGAAGCTGAGGCCAGCAGCAGATACAGCTAAATTAGGGCCGATCAATTGCACAGAGCCCCTTTAAGGTAACAAGGTCGCATTGTTCAATTTTCTGGAATAGATGAAACTACATGCAGCGGCCATTCAGCGACATGTGCTGCCACGAAGTTATCAGCGAGAGGAGATAGGAGCGTAGAAGAAGTGACAAGTGCCCAGAAGCCAGATGGCAGCTTGCTTGCGCAATTGAAAAACTTAGGATAAAATTACTTGTAACGGCTGAAATAAGAAATGGCAGATGGCAGATTGCTTGGGCAATTGAAAAACTTAGGATAAAATTACTTGTCCCTGCTGAAATAACATCGGGGCACGTGAGGCCTGCAATAAGACTTTGAATTCAAAATTTTGGTTATAAGTTTTTTACACCGATATCTTTGGGGATAAACTTTGCTTAAAATCACTTAAACACTGGAAATTTATGGTCAACTCAAGAACTAATACGTGGTCAACGGTCCATCGAACGCTATAGTCCGACCGGGACTAATAAATAATAACAAGTTATGTAAATATAAAATAAAATAAAATTGAAAAGCAATAAAGACTACATAGCAGTTAGTCCCTGCTTCTTAGTTTTGGTTTTTTAATAGAAAATGTATGTTTTTAATATAAAATCAGTGAATTTGGTGTGATTTTGGAGTTCATACGGTTACAATTAAAAAATATAAAATAAATAAATTAAGTATATACATTTCTTTACATTAACATTTTCTTTGGGAAAGTGTCAATATGAAATCAAGATTTGATACAGGATGTGGTGTGATTATAAAACCATATTCACATTTCCATGGCATTAGAGTTAAATATGATTTTTGATATTTTTTCAATTATTTTGTAATTTTTAAAATAATAATAATTACTAATTATTTATTTAAAAAATTATATGGTAAATATTTTTTTATATCATTTCATTTTTTTTGTTAAAAATTATTATTAAAATTATTTTTCTATAACTTTTTTTAAATAATAATAATTACTAATTATTTATTTAAAAAATTATATGGTAAATATTTTTTTATATCATTTCATTTTTGTTAAAAATTATTATTAAAATTATTTTTCTATAACTTTGGTTAGACGGAATCGGCAGAATTTATTGTTAATGAATAAGGTGTCCATGCTCTTATTGTCAGGGATGGGACTTGTCCACCCACTCTTTCCTATAGCAGCAGGTAGATTTTACATGGATTTATTTTAATGTAATTTTTGAGTCGGGCAAAAATTAATATGTAATTTATGTTGTTAAATAAATTATTTAATAAAGTGGATCCAATCGTTTTTAAAATGGTTTTCTATCAAATTTAATAGGTTTAGTGTAAATTACCATTGCGAGTTATATTGTAAATTAAAATTTAGATTCAACTTATATTCATTGAAATTAAGTTAATTTATTTTTCTCCTTTGCGTTTACATTCAACAACTCTCTGCATATGTGTAATTAACTAAATGCAAGTCCTATGATTAATTAAATGTGTGTCTTGTGGCTTTCAATTAGGAGCCACTAACCTCTCTCTTCTTTTGGTAACGAAGCACTACGTTCTCTCACCATTTGGTAGAGAGGCACTACCCTCTCTATGCCTAGAGTTTCACTTGTAATATAGAGAACGAACACACTAAGGACATCGTAGGAGGAATTGCTCACAGGTGGCATTTTCAAGATACAGGGCATTTGGAGAGCCACTTACAACTGAACTAGTGTTAACATTGTGAATAAGGTATGTTTCTTTATTTTAATGTTCTAGTGGTTGCTTGATGATTTTGAAAGCTTTGGTGTTTTTTTTGGAATGCTTTTTTAGGGTGACAAATTATAAATGGTTTAAATTTTGCTACTTGTTTCAATTTGATTTTTTTCCTTAGAAAAAAATCCTTTCTTTTGCAATTTGTTCCTTATGCTGGTTCTATTCTCTAAACAATTTCCTTGTTTTTCAAGTATAAAGATTCACATGTTTCATTGAAGATATTTTTTTATGGTGGTTCTATTCTCTAAACAATTTCCTTGTTTTTCAAGTATAAAGATTCACATGTTTCATTGAAGATATTTTGTAATCTCTTCACCATTTTCAATTTTGTGCCGAATCAAAAATCTTATAGTGATGGTGGCTTGGTCAAAACCTGTTGTCGTGGTGAATTGAACTTCTTTAACTTCAAAGGAAAAGCTGTTTGAGCAAAAATGTTATAAAAATAGAAATCCAAGCCATGACAAAAACTAAGCAGCCTAAGGGAAAGCAAAAAATGTTATAAACATAGAAACCACATGTATAACCCTTTCATACCTGTGCGAAAACTGGGTACAAAAGGATGAAATTATGAAATCGTTGCATGAACTAAGGTCAGAAGTATATAAACAAATATATCTTTACAAGTAAATCTCGTCAGTTTTGAAACAGTTATTGCGAGCCACAAACAATCAATAATAACGTGATAATTCTTCAAAGAATGTGATAAATTTTATTTGATTTGTCTCATTTTTCCAGTGAATTTGTCTAATATCCGATAATTACTTGGCATTGTTAAAAAGTAATAATATTTACTTCTACCATTATGAATCAAGAATCAGTTGTAAACATAATTATATTTTTACTTCAATCGTTTACATATTAAAATTGGTTCAAAAACTAATTTAAATATCGTGTGTAATATGTTTAGCAATTTATATGTTGGAATTTACTATTCTTTTTCAAAATATTATTATTTACCATTCCGTTACAACCACCGAAGGTAACTATATGCTTTCGTTTCTTTGTTTTCTTGGGGAGAACAATAGGTGGGATTTTTTTATTAGCGCTTTGCATTTTCGCTTCCCATCGTAGATCCTCTATTTTTTGATCGAGTTTGTAGCTCTAATGGTGGTATTTAGTTTTTGTTGCCAGTGATTTGTGGTGAACCGTAATAGTAATCGATTGTGAGGCAAAGAATCTCATGTGAAGGATTTCGTCTAGTGTGTTACAAAATTTTGTTGCACGAATGCTAAATCAGGTTTATGTTGGTTTGTTGCATGAATACTAAATTAGGTTTATGTTGGCACAAGAATTGAACTATTTGTACTGATGGTCCGGGTGGTTGGTTTGCACACCCCTCGGCCAATTTCCAACCCTGTGAATTGCTGCTGCAGCACATATTGTTTCGATGATGGCTTAATATGTCTCGATGTGTCGGTTTTGACAGGTATTTGTAATATATCTATAAAAAAGAAGAAGGCCCATAATGTTTTTAAAGGGAACTAGCCCCTCCCATTTTTAAAAAAACAATTCAACTATTTGGAGAGGGAAACAAAGTCTTCTCGTTAAGAATGGAATAATGAAATTTATGTGCAATGCAAACTTTGATAGCTTTCCTTTTTCCTACTAAAACTTCATAATTAGGTTTATGTCGGCACAACAATTCAACTATTTGGAGAGGGAAACAAAGTCATCTTGTTAAGAATGGAATAATGGAATTTATGTGCAATGCAACTTTGATAGCTTTCCTCTTTCCTACTAAAATTTCATAATAATGAAATTTATGTGCAATGCAACTTTGATAGCTTTCCTCTTTTCTACTGAAATTTCATAATCACTGAAAAAAGATTTCATAATTAGGTTTATGTGGGCACAACAATTCAACTATTTGGAGAGGGAAACAAAGTCATTTTGTTAAGAATGGAATAATAAAATTTATGTGCAATGCAACTTGGATAGCTTTCCTCTTTCCTACTAAAATTTCATAATCACTGAAGAAGACATTGTTGTAGAATATGAAATAAAATTTCATAATTAAAGAAGACATTGTTGTAGAATATGAATGCGAATATACAAATGTAGATAAGTGTAGAAAGGAGAGGAGTTCACGTCAAGAGAAATAAATATAAGTATTTTTCTCATGGTATTTAAGAAGGATATGCATATGTTTGTTAGATTTCGTTTAGAAAGGAATTTTCATATGAAAAAAAATTATATGTGCATGAGATTAGTATCTATTCAAAAGATTACATGTTAATTGTGTTTGTAAGAGAGATCAAGAACTTTGTTATTCTCTAAAAACATTATACGTAAAAGAGTAGTGTCTATTCAAAAGATTACATGTTAATTTTGTGTGTAAGAGAGAAACATTATAGGTAAAAGAGGTTAGTATTTATTCAAAAGATTACATGTTAATTTTGTGTGTAAGAGAGATAAAAGATTACATGTAAATTTTTGTGTAAGAGAGATAAAAGATTACATGTAAATTTTGTGTGTAAGAGAGATAAAGAAGTCTGTTATAAGTTAATCTCGAGGGTTAATTTTTGGATAGAATTCTTGAAAGAGTTTTTGGAAAATGTGGGTGCTTACTTTGGTTAGTTTGAATGTGTATTGTTTGTCAAACAGAAAATAACTATTTGTTTGAAAATAGCACAAATAAATATGCAAAAAAAAAAAAAAAAAAAAAAAAAAAAACAACAACAACAACAGCAGTTATTGCATTTATGAAAAAGTGAATCTATATCAAAGAAATGGTTAAGTATCTTTTGTTTAAAAGGAAAATGACATTTGCTTGCACTAAAAATATCACTATTGTGTTGGAGTTTTTTGAAAGCTGCATTTGGTTTCTAAAAACATGTGTGTGCATGCTTGAAAAGTTAACTAATATGCTTTTGATTTTTCTTGGAAAGAAGTATGTATATATTTATTTTACTATTCTTTTGAAAAAATATTATTGCATGTGAATCTTGCAAGTAACGTAAATAAATATCATATCTTTAAAGGGAAATATGTTTAAACAGTTTTCCCTTGAGAAAGATTCTTTTGCAAAACAACATGTATTGAATATCAAATTTCTATTGGAGAAGAACATGTAGCTATATGTAAGTGTAATAGCTATTGTGTCAATTTATTTTGGAAGTGTAATACCTATAATGATGGTTCTCTTGGATAAAATTATGGTTCCATGCTAAAATAACATCTATTATGGGAAATATTATGTATTTACATAGTGTATTTTTATTATGGGAAATATTATGTAATCACATAGTAGTATTTCTATGCAAGAATAATAACCATAGTGCCAATTCCTTGCAAAGGGGTATATTTTTAATTTTGATAGATTCCTTCGAGAAGAGATCTGTATTGCATTTATAAGGAATACTCAAATTGTGATAGGATTCCTCAAAAGAAATAATTTTTTTACATCCACGAAAATAGAACTATTGTTTTAGATCTTTTAAAGAGAAACATGAATTTGAAGCACTATTGTGTTAGATCTTTTAAATAAAAACATGGATTTGTGTGTAGAAAAGAGTAATTATTATGTTAGATCTTGGAAATGAAAACAAGTAATTACATGCAATAAATGCACTAGCTTTCATTTGTAAAATATATATAAATACTAACACATTAGTTTTATTTTAGAACACATGTCTTTGTGCATACAATAGATTTTGTAAATAGCTCTATCTTGGGAAAGATGCTTTTCGAAAAGGGACTTGCATTTGCAAGTATGATAATGATGTCGATCATGTTAGCTTCCCCTTAGAAGGGGGCATGTAATTTTATGTATTATAATAATATCTATTGCATTGGAAAGATTACTTAGTTACATGCACAAACAAGAAGCTAAGGGGATACCTTTATTTGAATAAGTTTTTATGTAATTACATGCACATAAAAACAAAGATAAGTTGCTAGCATCCTTTAAATGAAATAGATGGTTACAATGGTTTCCTTTGGATATGAACGTTTGTTGGTGCGATAATGATCATAGTAACATGGTAATTATTTCAACACGCTTGATAATTGTTGTTAGAAGAAGCATGTTGTGATATTATATTTACATCTCATGTATGCACATGAATAGATGTTAAAATATCACTTTTAGAGACTGATTACTAATTGATTAATACTTTATCTAATCATGTTACCAATTCTTGTTGATGACAAAAATGACAGGAAATGATGGTGATTTATGCAAAAGACAAATTATGTTTAACATTGTGGCAGATAAAGAGCTAATGGACCATGTTGATGAGTGCGAGCTGCAGGATGGTCCACTGATGGAACAATCATGCCACAGGGATATAAAGAGTAACGATTTGTGGGTAAATCATTTCATGATGATTGTAGTAGATTTTAGCTAGGTATGTTGTATTTTAATGATATTTCATTGTAATATTTTATGACAATGGTTAAGGGATGGAATCCATTATAAGCCATTGACTTAGGGATAAAAACCCTCACGAACTTTTAATAATAAAATTAAGTGTTTGCTGGTTTTCACTCTACGAGGTTTCCAGGGTATATCGGTGTTTCATGTTGTGATTGATTAGTGTTTGTTGGTTTTCACTCTACAAGGTTTCCAGGGTATATCGGTGTTTCATGTTGTGATTGATTATTGTTTCAGTTTGACAATGGTGATTCTGTGTTTGATGTGATGTTGATAATGCCAAATATGTGGTTAATTATAATGGCTAAGGGAATCATGAAATAGATGCAAAGATACATCATACAATCTATGTTAATATACTACAATAGTGGTTGTTAATAGTTACACAACTGAATATTCCTCTACTAAAAATTACTCTATGTACTGATGAACATTTTATCTAATGGTTGATGATGATCTGGAATAATGATCTAGATAATTACTCGTGGGAAATTTGTGTAAAATTTTTCTAACTCCCTGCATTTTTGTGTGAGGTTATCAGGGATGTTACAATTTGGTCTCGAACGATCTTGAAACATAGAATTATCTTGAAACTCAAAATTCCATTTAGAGAAGAGGCATTTTAACTTATTTTAAATTAAGTGAATAATTTATTTTGATAAAATAAATATGAATGTAAAACTTTAATTTATAAAAAGAATGAACATCCACATTCCTTTTCATAAATATGGGAAAATTAGACCAGTTTCTAGAGCAAAAATTAGAACATGTAAAGAAGTTAAAGGGAAAAACTAATTACACATTCAAGTGACCCCTAAGGGGCATCCTAATTGTCACTCATGTTTACCGAAAGTTAAAAATTTATTTCAATCCATTGAATGATACACAAAATACTCATGCAAGTAGTTGAAAGGTGCTTTAATACAACTTTATTTAGTGGCAACCACACCAAATCCTAAGACAACTCGATATGCAAATACTTCTCAGCAGGGGACATTATCGAGATCAATTACTCATCCTTGGATGAAAGGTTGGAAAAAAAATGCTGGGATGAAAACTACTATCTCAAATGCTTTTAATCTACTTCAACATGGATCATTGTGTATGTCATGTAGCCATGATGTCTTATTTGGATCCCATGTATATTGTTTATGACCATGATAGAAAATCTAAATTATTATTATTTTTTTCATTCAAATATAATATCTAAATTATTTCATCATATTTTTTTTCCAACCATGAAAATTAAAAAGAATGCAATATCAATCATCAAGTACATGCAATGCTTTTTAGAATAATATGACAAAACACAATAAACTATATTGTTTTTAATGATACTTAAATTAAAATTAATTTCGAGAAATGATATAATTACAATGATTTTAGAAATAATAAACTATATAGGCATTATGTAATTGTATTACTTTTAAGAATGATATAACATGAAATATTATTTATTCTAGATATGATAAAATGAAAGATGATTTAGAGAAACTAGTTACGTTGATTTGAATAGTAACACATGCAAAAAAATATGATGTTTTAAATTTAGTGATGATAAAATGAAAAATGATTTAAAATAATCAAATAATTGTATTGATTTTAATAGCCAATTGTAATTAGTATCATTCATTTCTTTCAATTAGCATGTTGTATGCATGAATGATGTGAAGGGTATGTCTCTTTTAGTTTTTCATCCTTGCTTCGAAGAAATTAAAACTAATATTACTAGCATTTTCACATAAAACAAGGAGATTGGTTTACTGATATTAACTCAAGGGTGACTAGAATAGCACTAATCCCTACCCAAATGCAATTTCATTACTATATCACAACAATTTGCTTTATGTGAAGTGTTGGGTTGCAATTTCAATACTATGAAACAGTTTATTTTATGTCACTTGTTGGGTTGAAATTTCAATATTATGAAGAAATTTCTTTTATGTTGTGTGTGTGTTGGGTGATAGGAGATCAAGGTGCTTTATGACTGGAATCATTGGTAAATTTTGTGTACATACAGAAAACTTATGCACATTACAAAGAGAACTTTAGGTATCTCCTTCTACAAATGAAGTAGAAACTAGAAAAATGAGATTACAAATAACATACAATATCATCGTGTCAAAATATTTCGATGATAGTGCGTGAAATGTACTAATAATGTTGCATCCTTAGGCTCCATGAACTAGACCATCTATGATAGCTTCAATTTTCTTCCTGCTCTTGCCCAATGTGCATTACAACAATTCCAATAAAACCATAAAATGAATTTTTATTATGCTTTGCACTTCTATCCATTGGCCTATAGAGTTGTAAACCTTTGGAAAAATTTTGTTGGTAGGAATTTTATATTGTAAATTTTCTATTAATTAATAAAATCAATTTTATTTATCTTATACATTAAAACACATCTAATCTACTAACTTTTTGAAAAAAAATATTGGCAATAATTTTGTATTGTAAATTTGTTATTAATTAACAAAATATTTTTTATTTATCTTATACATTAAAACACATTTAATATACTAACTTTAAAACTCAATAATCAAAATAAGCAACATGAAACGCTACCTATGCGGCCCTATTCACAATTTTGAAACCTGCAACATTTGAAATATTCAAAAAACTACATTAGAAATTTAGTAAAACAATCTTAGCAAATCATTATTAATACATGTCCAATTAGAAATCAATCCACCACAAAACTATCTATTACTAACAAAACAATCACATATGTGTTTAATCTAGGTTCTGATGTTACCAACATGCCTTTGTTAAATGTGACAATGGCATGTGATTTGTGCCTTGCGGAAGCCATAAATTCCCAACTGAACAATCAAGTGTCTCTAATCCAAATTTTTGTTGATACCAAAATGAATTTGTTAAATGATGACAATGTCAAATTGTAATTCATTGTTCCTTGGGGAAGCCATAAATGCAAGCTTGTCATATATAAATGCCTAGCCTGCAAATGATGTAACCTCTATACTCTCGTTATCATTACACAATAAGATAATAATTAATCTATAAAAAATAATTTTAAAATATTTTAATAAAATCAATAAAATAATAACTAATTTATGAAAAATAATTTTTAAATAAAATTAATAAAATAATCAATCTATGAAAAATAATTTTACAATATTTTAAAAAATAATAAATTTGAATATCCCACACACTTCTCCTTTCAAGCATTCAAATTTCCTATTCGTATTATATTGTCCGAACACTATAGGGGATGGAATCATAGATTTCACATTATGAATGTTTATGCCCCATACAAAAACCACAAATATTTTTGGGACCTGATGGACTTTTCTGGCATTATGAACATTAATAATATGATCATGGCACGGGATTTAAACTTCACATTGGAGGATAGAGAGTGTTAAGGTCAAAAATCAAAATCGGATGCACTTTCCCCTTTCCCCATTGACCTTTTTTATTGGAAATACCTCAAAGATATCATACCTGATTACCTCTGCCCGACTTGGAGAAATGGCTGATCGGGGGTTGATCACATTGTGAAAAGAATTGACAGGTTCTTCGTGGATTCTTGCTTGTGCCAAAGGTTGATAAACATAAAATCTTGGAATCTGTTCTTTGAAATCTTAGACCATGATGTGATATTTCTGGAGTGGCAGGATGAATTGACACAGGGAAATATACCCTTCAAATTCCATCACATATGGGTCAATAACCCTGAATTCTAGAACCTTGTCAACATATCCTAGTCCACGCCGATTTATCCATCTCTGGTTGATTCCACATAGTGTATTACACAAAAACTAAAGAGATTGAATACTGTTGTTAAATTCTGGTTCCATTGCCAGCGATAAATTCTTAATCAGGAGTTACGCACCATTGAACATGAGATTTCCCTTCTCATTGATTCGATTGCACCTAGTCTATTCTCTGCCCATCAACATCGAAAAATTCTAAGTCTGTGTCAAAGGAAGGAGGAAATTCTCAAAATACAGGGGGAGGAATGGAGGCAGAAAACTCGCATTGCTTAGATAAAGGGTGGAGATAAGAACAATTTTTTTTTCACGAGACCGCCTCCAAAAAAAAAAACTCGATATGGACTATCACTAATGAAGATGGGATTACCCTCTTGGATAAAGGGTGGAGATAAGAACAATTTTTTTTTTTTTTTTTTTCATCAGACTGCCTCCAAAAGAAAAAAAAGAAAAAAAGGAAAAAGAAAACTCGATATGGACTATCACTAATGAAGATGAGATTACCCTCTCCTCCCATATGGACATTAAGAGGGCGAATTTCCATCACTATAAGAAGCTATTCATGGAAAGGGACACAAAACATATGGCAGACAAATTGGACTTAATAAATCATTTCCCTGTCATGGTTAATGGTGAGGACACATCTCTCATGGATGCTCAAACATCAGAAACATAACTTCTCTAGAATCTAAAAGAGATGCCCAAAGATAAGAGCCTAGGGCTCGATGGTTGGCCAACTGAGTTCTTCCTCCACTTCTTCGATCTGATGGGTTCAGATATAGTAAAATTGGTTGAGGCTGTGAAGATTTTTGGGCACATTACAAGTTCTATTAACTCCACCTTTCTTACTCTGATTCCTAAGATTCAAAAACCGCTTTCTTTCTCTGACTATAGGCCAATTTCCTTGTGCAATACTATTTACAAAATGATGTCTAAACTCCTCGCTAACCATGTCAAGAAGATTATTTCTCCTCATGTATCTATGGAGCAATTTGGTTTCTTGTCTTCCAGGCATATACAAGATGTGGTGGCTATTGCACTAGAAGTCATACATTCGACCAAGATAATAAAGCTAATCTCTTGTCTCATGAACATCGACCTTTCCCAGGAATTTGACTATGTAGACTGGGAATATCTCACCATAATCTTATACAAAATTAGGTTTAATCATAGGCATGTTTCATGGATCAAGGCATGCATATCATCAGCCTCAATGGTTTTCCTCATCAATGGGGAGCCAACTTAGTTCTTCAAGATGCACAAGGGTCTCAGAAAAGGCTGCGCACTGTCACCTCTACTCTTGATTGTTGTCATGTACTCCTTCAACAGGGAAATATATGCAATGAGAGTGGTTGGAAATATTTCTGGATGTCAGATTTCCAACACATGCAACCTGTCCCATCTTTTATTCGTGGACGAAATCCTTTGTGTTGGTGCCGCAAACATTTCAGAATGGACATACTTCCACAAGGCATTCTTGAAATTCAGCAACACTACTAGGTTGCATATCAATAACTCTGAATCCAAAGTCATATCACATGGTGAAAATTTGTTGGAGATCACTGAAATTGCAAATTTATTTGGCATTTCCACCCGCCATCTGTCTAATGGTTTTAAATACCTGGGGTGTTTTCTAAAACCCACAAAATACAAATTTCTTGACTAGGACTGCATTGTTTTCAAATTCAAGAAGATTCTCAATCGTTGGGACCATAAATGGTTATCTCTAGGGGGCAGGGCCATCATGACCAAGGCAGTGCTGTAAGGCATTTCTGTTTACTGGATGCATCTCTTTTACATTCCTCAGACTATTATTCACAAAATGAACTCTATTGTTGCTAACATCATTTGGTCTGGCGCGTGCCCTCAAAGAAAACTTAACCTTGTGGCTCTTAGCACAATCTCCTTGTCGGTCAAGTTGGGCAGGTGGGGCATCATGGATCACTGAAGGCTCAATATCACCCTCTTGACCACGAATCTATGGCGAGATTTCAAGGAAAGGGGCATTTTGTAGTGCATTCTATTCACTGAATACATCCAATTTCAGGGCCTGGAGGAATGGGTGGGGGTGGGGGTGCCATCTAATCCCAATGCATCATATATCTGGAGTAGTTTTAGACATGTTGTTCCTTGGCTATATAACAATCTCCCCTGGTTGGTGGGTAATTGAGAACAAATACTTGTTGGCATGGATGCCATCAAAGGTATGTCAGGATGCCACATATTATCTATCCCATTCATTCACACTCTCATCCAGTTGGGGTTCCATAATCTGGCCAACCTCATATTGGACATTCCTTTCCCTCTCCGTGCTCCGATTTGGCCTCATGCTCAACAAATAGGAAGTCCAGATGTCTTGGACACTGAATGGGAATCTTTTCACAATCATCTCACTAAGGATGACATCTCATTCTCCATGCAACTTGATCAAATCATTAGGGGAGGTCGGATACTGAATGGGCAGATTTCTGCCATGGATGCGCTTGAATATATTTCCTCTTGCATCACTCCTCTTCCTCTTGTGGGCTACACATCAAACTTTTGGCTTTTAGAAATCCCTTTAAAAATCAAATTCTTCTCTTAGATGGTCTTATACAATCGTACCCTCACCTAGGACAAACTACTAAGAAAGGGGTCTGTGGGCGTTGGTAGATGCTCTCTTTGCCGGTTGGAAGTTCAGGTCTATCTCCATCTATTCCTACACTCTCCCTTTGTTGCTGATGTCTAGATTATGGTTCCACTCCTCATTGGAATCAACATCATCTAACTACTCCTCCTTTCTTGCCTGGTTCGAGTCTTAGTCTCTACAAGCCACAAATTATAGAGTTTTCCCCCTTTATGTCCAATGGGGCATCTGGCTCTCTTAAAATAAGTTGATCTTTGAAGACATTCCCTCCGACTCATTGTCCACTTCTATCTAGATCATGACTCTCTTCGTGGAGGTCAACCCATGGTACCCCAAAGCCCCATCGAGATCCATGTCATTCGTTGAATTGGAGGGCAGATTCCTGATTTTCTTTTTTGATGGAGCTTCGATGGATGGCATCTATGGTTGTGGTGCCCTACTCAAATTGGATCCTTCTACCCACTACAAATTCTATTAGTCTGCTGGTGCTGGGGATAACTGTCGGGATGAGTTGCTGGCCTTGTGGGGTGCCCTCCGATGTTGCAAATGGCTGGACTTAGACAATATCGAGGTTGTTGGAGACTCCCTCTCCATCATCAGATGGATTCAAGGCTGACATTCTCTTGATGTTCCCTCACTCTACAACTAGGCACAGATGATGTTGAAGCTGAGGTCTTTTTTCATGTAGGGTTCTCTCTATTTGGAATTCTTTTCCCAAGGAGTTATCTATGGAGGTAGAAAAATTGCTGGGACAACCAAAAGTAGCCAGAATCCGGGCAAAAAATTTCAAAAAATCTTGTAGATGTAGCGCTTGAATCATGTTTTTGACGGTGAAAATGGATTCAACACCATAAAAAACGACTAGGGCACCTAAAATTATGAATTTTGAGAGCTCTTACTTGGATTTACAAAAATCCTTGCGAGATTTTTTCAAAATATGACCAAAATTTCCATAACTTTTAGGGGAAAAAGGCATAATTTTTAGACTACTGCTTTTCCCAACGCCACCTCTGTCTCTAGATGGCTACAATAACTCTCGAACACATTCACACTCACCTGCAACTTGAAGCCCATCAGAAACAAGAATTCCATCTCCATTCTATTTATTTATTCGCTGTTCATGCCTACTCTCGCGTAATACAAATTCCTGTAATATGTACTCACAAAATCAAAATTGATGTTAAAATCTAGAGACAAATGTTTGAAAATAACAGGTTTTATAAAAACAAGAAATAGATGATAATCAAAGCATTGAATAGAGGATTTTCTTATAGGTTTTTGAGGAACTTGGAGGCAACCCTGACGGTGGTAATGATTAGTAGCCTGTGGATGTTGGCAGACGTAATGTGGAATTGAGGATGGAATTGAATGAGGCGGTCGATGTAAGCACAGGCTGTCACAAACACAGGAGAGTTGCACTTAACATACTTCAAAATCCTCTCCACATACCGCTCTATACACATTTCCGACACCTGCACAGCGTTGAACACCATAGTTACCAAGTTTGGCTGTAACGACAAAACAAATTCGTAAAGTCATTGATTCAGTTCGATACAATGAATAATTCATCTGATTCATCTGATTCATCTGATTCGGGTTTGATACTGTGTGTTGTGGCCCATAGATTCGTGCCTCTGCCAGTTTGAACGCAGAAAAGAGAAAAGGCAAAGATCCAACATATTAATGGAACTTTGTAGCCTTCATGAAAAATTAAAATTCCAAATTCTCAAATTCTCAGATAATGCCTTATTTGGAACTCCGTAGCTTTCATGAAAAATTAAATAATGGAAATGAGAAAGTTAATGGGGATTAGTTAGCTTTTATAATTTTTCATAGAAAAAGATGGCAAATTTTTATAGGAAGATTAATTAACAAATTAGTAATTATTTTATGAAAAAACAAAAGAAATGGTAATTCTTATAAAGGAAAAATTAAAAGCAGTAAATTTTATATTAGAAAAAATTATAAAATAGTAAATTACTAAAAAAAGATAATTCTTACTTTACCAAAAATTATAAAATAGCAAATTAGTTGCAAACTAGTAACTCTTTTATTAAAAAGAAAGAATAATAATTTTTATTGGAAAAAATGATAAAATGACAAATTTGAGTCCAATATTAGAAAAAAATTTAAAACTATAAAATAACAAACTTTATTTGCAAATCCATATCTACCATACAAAAGAATAGTTACCAATCCATATTTTTACTAGAGAAAAATTTAATAATTTTTTATTAAAATTTGAAATATAATGATTGTTTATATAAATTAATATTTGAAATATAATGATTGTTTATATAAATTATATGTGTGTGTGTGTGTGTGTGTGTGTTTAAGTATTTGTAAGAGGTATAATGTCGTTTTTTTTAGTATTTGATTTTTCTTATTGGAAATTTTTGGTATCTAATCAACCGAATTCGAATTTTGTAACTATTTTGAACACGCGGTATTTGGGAGGCAAATAGGCGGGGATGTTAGAGGTCGCAAGCCTCTCATTTCTGGTGAGAGACGGCTCCACCAGAGATGAGAACAACGATATGACCGTGGGTGTCACGCCCCCAATTCTTTTTCCCTTAAATTGGCTGGGTGTGGCACTGCCTAAGTTACCAACTCTTTCCATAGATAGATTAACTTTACGAACTACGCCTTCAACAATTCAAAATAACCATGAATTAACATTATTAATGTGCGGAAGCCATTAATAATACATAGAACAACAATATAACATCAACAATATGCAAGAGGAAGTCTTCTTTTATTATATATGAGAAAATGTTACAATGACTGGGAGCGAAGCTCCACCGGCGTTCATAAACAAGGTTGGGCGCCCGCCTGTGCAAGAGCGCATGGCGGTCACACCACAACACTCACCCAAATAATATACAATACACACAATCTTATGCCCAAACGGGCAGGCGCGCCCGTTCCTGTGCACAACTGAGATCGTGTACCAAGTTCGGGGGGCGGGCGCCTCACTATGCCCTCCACCTGCACCTCAACCGCTCTACACGACGTGCCCGTTCCTTGCCCGACTCGGCGGGTGCATCTCCACACTACCGTGCGCTGCGGCTTTAAGTGTGACTTCGCACCATTCCTTATGCAATGAATCAATGCAAAGTTCGTTGTTGCAAATGATCGTTTTCACCAAGTGTTTATACACTTCGGTCGTGAGGCGACCTCCTGCCCGGCCGACTCACCATTGTGCCCAACCGTTGTGTCTACAAACTTATTCATGTGCCTTTGTGCGGTCAGCCCGCCCATGGCGCAGGACCGCCCCACCGTTTCACCCGTCGTTTGCCCTCATGATTGGTCGGTTGTTCGGGCGAGTGCTCCTTGACTCGCCCTATAACTATGTGAGCGCCCACTTGCTCGCGCGCATTATTACAACCGCGCCTCACCGTCAAATGCTCGCACTTCTTTAGTTAGTTGTTTTTCGGAGTGGCTAGCGTGCATGCCCGGCTATACAATCGTAGGGCATTACATCCTCCCCCACTGGAAATCATTGTCGCCCTCGACAATCCCGACTGCCTCAGTATCTTCCGTTCATACTTCGCAATCTTCTTCTTCCATCTCCAAAGTGAGTCCTTCGATTCCCAGCTTTCTTCCTCTGGTGCATTCTTCCATCTGACAAGATACTCTCGTTTCATGTGGCAACTAATCCCTGTAGTTCGATAGCTCAAAATCTTATCCAACTCCAATCCCAGCTGGTCCTCTCAGTGGTTCAGCTCTCTCTCGATGGTTTGAATCAAGGCTACATCTCTTGAACTGACTCACATGAAAAACTGGATGCTTCATGTGCATATGGTGTGGAAGCTCCAGCTCATAGGCAACTTCTTCACTCAGAATGGTCCCTCATACTTCCGTGTCAGTTTGCTTGCAGTCCCCTTGGCTGGCTGAAACTGCTCCCCGGTAATCTTGAGAAACACCATATCTCCCACACCGAAGTGTGCCTCCCGTCTCCCACGATCATCGTACTTTTTCATCCTCCTTGCAGCATCATGCAAGCGCAACGGTGCTAACTCCAAGGTCTCCTCCCAAGCCTTCATGAACTTCTTCGCATGAGGACTCCTCAAGAAGCCTCCCGTCACTAAAGTATGCGGTGAAACTGGCATCTGTCCATTCACCAACTCAAATGGACTATACCCCATCGCAAAACTCTTTTGAATATTGTAGCTAAACTGAGTAATATCCAAGAGTTCAGGCCAATTCTTCTGATCAGCCATCACATAATGTCGCAAGTAGTCATCCAGCAATGCGTTGATCCTCTCAATCTGTCCATCTGTCTACGGATGGTAACTCGAACTCATCAACAACTCTGTCCTGACTAGCTTGAACAATGTGGTCCAAAATCTACCTGTAAAACGTGGATCTCTATCTAACACAATGCTCAATGGCATCCCCCAATACTTCACTATTTTCTTAAAGAACAACTCCGCAGTCCACTCCGCTCCACAAGGCATCTTTGTAGGAACAAAGACATCATACTTAGAAAAAAGATCAACCACGACCATAATCCCATTATACCCCTGAATCTGTGGCAACTGAGTGATGAAGTCTATCGAGACACTCATCCATGGCCTCTCTGGAATCGGTAAAGGCTGCAACAGTCCTCCTTGCCTCTGAGTATCTAATTTGTCCTGTTGACAAATGATGCACGTATGTACATACTCCTCTACATCCTCTCGCATCTTCTCCCAAAAGAATCCTCTCTCCAATAATGCCAAAGAACGACGCATCCCTGGGTGGCTAGCCCATGGCGAGTCGTGGCACTCTTTCAAAAGGTGCCTCCTGAGTCCAGATGACTTTGGAACACAGAGTCAGTTTCCAAAGAACAAGAACCCATCTCCTAGAAAGAACTTTCGTGTTTTCCCCTCCTTTATCTGCTTAACTATATTCTGTGCCAAAGTATCAGTTTCAACACTTTCCTTGATCTTATTCTGCATCTCTTCTGACATCTGAACTCGACTCCTACTCCTAGCTGCCCAGTCTTCTCCCTCCAATGCCGCAAGTTGTCCCTTCCTCCTAAGGGCATATGCTACCGCATTATGCCTTCCCGGTCTATACTCGATAGTCATGTCAAATTCTGCCAACAAGTCCTGCCAACGAGCTTGCTTCGTAGAAAGCTTCGGTTGTGATGCAAAATAACTTGCTGCAACGTTGTCAGTCTTGACAACAAATAGCTTCCCAATCAAGTAATGCCTCCACACATGAAGATAGTGAATGATTGCAGTCATCTCCTTCTCATGGACCGGATACATTTGTTCTCTATCCTGCAACTTTCGACTCTCGTACGCCACCGGATGCCCATCCTGCATAAGAACCCCTCCTATGGAAAAATCCGAAGCATCATTGTGCACCTCAAATGGTCTTTTGAAGTCAGGCAACTTCAGTATCGGTGTTGTAACCATCCTCTTCTTCAGGTCATCAAATGCCGCTTGACATTTATTCGTCCAACTCCACCTCTTGTCTTTCTTCAATAGGTCTGTTAGTGCTGATGTCACCTTGGAGTACCCCTCTACAAACTTCCGTTGGTAGTTGGTCATGCCCAAGAACACCCTCATCTCATGGACATTCTCCAGTTCAACCCAGTCCTCGGTCGCTTTCACCCTGCTCGGCTCCATCTGTATGTACCCTTGACCAACAATATGCCCAAGGAACGGAATCTCGGTCTGAGCGAATACACACTTAGACTTCTTCAAGAACAACTGATTTTCCCTTAGTGCCTCAAACACCATCGCCAAGTGCTTCTTATGATCCTCCATGTTGTCACTGAACACCACAATATCGTCCAAGTACACTACTACGAATGAATCCAAGTATGGTCGTAGGACATCATTCATCAAAGTGAAAAACGTAGCAGGAGCGTTGCAGAACCCGAATGGCATAACAAGGAACTCAAAGCTACCATACCTTATTACTATCGTGGTCTTCTTCTCGTCTCCTTCAGATATCCGCACCTGATAATACCCATGCCTCAAGTCTAGCTTGGAAAACACTCAGGCTTTCGCAAGCTTGTCAAAGCAATCAGCAGCCAATGGCAAAGGATATCTGTTCCTTACCGTCTGCTTGTTCAATGCATGGTAATCACAGCACATCTGTAGCTCATTCGAATCCTTTTTCCGTTGGAACAATACTGAAGCTCCATAAGGGGACCTTGAAGGTCTAATGAAACCTGCATCAATTAACTCCTTTAACTATCGTTTCAATTCCTCCAACTCAGGCCCTGACAATCGATAAGGTTCTTTAGCCGGGGGTTGATTTCCTGGCTCAAGCTCAATGCTATGGTCCACTGCACGCCTTGGTGGAAGTTTCTTTGGTAGCTCATCAGGCATCAAATCCGCATACTTGGTCAGCACATCAGATATCTCATCTGGAATAGGCGTCCCCACTCCATCACCTTCAACATCCTTGAACATCACCGCATATGTCTCCATATCTGACTCCTTCATAGCCTTCTCCAAACTCAGTGCCGAAGCATGCTGCACCTTGACTTCCCCCCTTGCCTATGAGTGGGCAAAGTCCAAGTTTGTGACTGTCCAACCAACACCACCTCATCATAGAATGGGACAACAATAGCCTTGTTGCCCTTCAAGAAATCTTGTCCGAGTATCATATCAAAGTCATTCATCTCCATCACCGTGAAGTCCAACTGACCCTTCCAGTCTTTTATCTGCACAGGTACTTCATGTACCAAACCCGCCACTTTAGCTCTAGAGTTCACTGCCTTGACTTCCACATTCGATGGGAAGATCAGCAGCCCAACCTCTTTTGCCAACCATTTCATCATGAAGTTATGAGTGGCCCCTGTGTCCACCAGAGCTTGAATGGTCTTGCCATGAACCATCAAGTCCATGAAACCTAGACTAGTCATCCATGATTTCTCCATAACTCTTCCCTGCATACATGTCTGTTCTTTGCGTTCATCATCAAGCAACGGCTTCACCACCCGTGAACCTGCTTCATCAAGCTTCATCAACCTTGAATCAGCTCTGATACCACCTGTCATGCCCCCAATTCTTTTTCCCTTAAATTGGCCGGGTGCGGCACCGCCTAAGTTACCAACTCTTTCCATAGTTAGATTAACTTTACAAACTACGCCTTCAACAATTCATAATAACCATGAATTAACATTATTAATGTGCGGAATCCATTAATAATACATAGAACAACAATATAACATCAACAATATGCAAGAGGAAGTCTTCTTTTATTATATATGAGAAAATGTTAGAATGACCGGGAGCGAAGCTCCACCGGCGTTCAGTAGTCTAACCACACTGCTTTTTTTCTTGAAAAATTAGAGAAATTTCAAATTTCAACCTGATCTTCTTTCTTCCCTTTTTTTTTTCCTTCCGGAAAAATAGGGAAATTTCAGCAAGATTTTGATAAAATAGGGTAGGGGTTTCTGTAAATCCAGGATACAACCTTTAAATTTCAAGGTTTTGGGTGTTTTGGGTGTCTCAAAGGTTTTTGATGGTGTTAATCTATTTCCACCATCAAAAACATGTTTTGAAATTTTTTAAACCAGATTCCAACCATATTATAGGGTTTATAATATGAATCCTAAGGTTTAATATAGATACCTTAGGTATTAATATAGATACCTTTATCATATAAATTCTTCGGGTTTATAATATTAATCCTAAGGTTTTATAATATTAATCCTAAGACTTATAATATTTATCTTAGGGTTTATATTCTTAGGGTTTAATATTAATCATTGGGTCTAATGTTATTCCCTTCAGTTTATAATCCCTCAGGTTTTTAATATTAGTCCAATGCTTTTAGTAATCACTTTGGTTTTTAATATTCATCCTAGGGTTTTAATATTAATCATAGGGTTTGTATTCCTAGGGTTTAATATTAAACCTACGGTTTATAACATTAATCTTATGGTTTAATATTAATCTCTTTGGTTTATAATCCCCTTCGTTTATAATATTAATCCCTTAGGTTTATTAATATTAGGGTTTATGTTCCTAGGATTTAATATCAATCATAAGGTTTAACGTTATTCCCTTGGGTTTTTCATATTAATCACTCGGGTTTTGTTAATCAGATAGGTCTCTTTGTCCAACATCGCATTGTGACAAAGATTGTATCAATATGATAATAAACAATTTTCAACCATCATCAACCATGGAAATTCATATCCATGGTCCAACATCACAAGATTTGAGAAATATTTTTTCAATATGAAAATCAACCATGGTCAACCATTTTAAACCACATTTAACAATGGTTGTGTATTTGTTTTATTAATTGTTCACCATGGTCCAACATCTGACACAGGGTTGCCCCTGTTTCACCTGTAGTATGCATGTAGACCTATGCATAAACCAGTTTCCTAGGAATAGATATGACCTACCAGGTCAAAACTTCATTAATAGTGATGGTTAGGGCCCTTTCCATTATCTTTCATGTGGAAACATATTAATAGACTAACCCAAAGTCTAAACCCTCATTATTGGGACTTTAATCCCTTAACCTTCATTCCCATTAATGTGAGGACTCATACAACCCCTCTAATCCATTATTAGATCCTTATTCCGTACCATATACAAAACCCTCTTTTAACTTTGGGTTATAATTGTGCTTAACCTTAACCTTGGGGTTTAGTATTAATCCCTTGGGTTTATAATATCAATCGCTTGGGTTTATTATTCTTGAGTCAAACACGGTTTATTATGATGTCGACCATGGTCCAACATGGAATTGTGATAAGGATTGTCTCAATATGAAAATCAATGATGGTACATCATGTTTATTTCAATGTTTATAATATTTGTCTTAGGGTTTATATACGTTGGGTTTATAATATTAGTCCCTTGGGTTTAATATTATTCCCTTGGGTTCATCACCCCTTGGGGTTTTACTACTAATCCCTTCATTTTATTGTTCCTTTTGGTTTCTCATATTAATCCCTTGGGTTTATTATTCCATTAGGTTTATAATATCGAACATGGTAAACCATTGTCAATCATAGCCAACCATGGTCAACCATGCTTGAATGTGACATTGTCACAAGGATTTTCTAATCATGAAAATAAATTATGTTTATTTTAGTGTTTGTAATATTTATATTTGGGTTTACGAATGTTGGGTTTATAATATTAGCCCCTTGGGTTTAATATTATTCGCTTGGGTTCATAATCGCTTGGGATTTTAGTATTAATACCTTGGGTTTATTATATCAATCCCTTGGGTTTATATTATTAGTCCCTTTTGTTTAATAGTATTCCCTTTGGTTCATAATCCCTTGGGGTTTTAGTATTAATCCCTTGGGTTTATAATATCAATCGCTTGGGTTTATTATTCCTGAGTCAAACATGGTTTATTATGATGTCGACCATGGTCCAACATGGAATTGTGATAAGGATTGTCTCAATATGAACATTAATGATGGTCGATCATGTTTGTTTCAATGTTTATCATATTTGTCTTAGGGTTTATATACGTTTGGTTTATAATATTAGTCCCCTGAGTTTAATATTATTCCCTTGGGTTCATAATCCCTTGGGGTTTTAGTGAAAATCCATTGGGGTTTTAGTATTAATCCCTTGGGTTTTTTTTTTTTTTCCAGCTGGTTCACATATCCTGGTCAGTTGATCCGCTACTCCAGGTTCGATAAATCTGGGTGGACCCCACCCGAAGGGGGTCCACCCCTTGGTCACCACAGACCTAACCCCAAGAGCTTTCGGGTTTCGACCCTGTGACCTCCCATTGGCGAGGCCCCGACTTGACCGATTGAGCTAACCCTTGGGGCTATTAATTCCTTGGGTTTATTATTCCCTTAGGTTTATAATATCAACCATGGTCAACCATTGTCAATCATAACCAACCATGGTGAACCATGTTAATCATAAGGTTTAATGTTATTCCCTTGGGTTTTTCATATTAATCGCTTGGGTTTATTAATCAGATAGGTCTCTTTGTCCAACGTTGCATTGCGATAAAGATTGTATCAATATGAAAATAAACAATTTTCAACCATCATCAACCATGGCAATCATATCCATGGTCCAACATCACAAGATTTGAGAAATATTGTCTCAATATGAAAATCAACCATGGTCAACCATTTTAAAACACATTTAACAATGGTTGTATATGCGGTTTTATTAATGGTCTACCATGGTCCAACATCTGATGCAGGGTTACCCTTGATTTACCCACAGTATGCATGTAGACCTATGCATAAACCATTTTCCCAGGAATAGATATGACCTACTAGGTCAAAACTTCATTAATAGTAATGGTTAAGGCCCTTTCTATTATCTCTCACGTGGAAACATATTAATAGACTAACCCAAAGTCTAAACCCTCATTATCGAGACTTTAATCACCCCTTAACATTCATTCCCTTTAATATCGGGACTCATACAACTCCTCTAAGCCATTATTAAATCCTTATTCCGCACCACATACAAAACACTCTTTTAACTTTGGGTTATAATTGTGCCTAACCTTAAAACCCTTCTATCGCACTTCAATCCATTATAATCCCTTTATAATTGATAACACATAAAACCACATACATCATGCCTTTTTCCGCCAATCCTTGATCTTTGCACAATTCTCGAGAATCACCTTTATCGCAGTCGCTCATCTCCAGTTACCATGGTTATACCACATACATACCTTTATCTCGCTCTGACTCTGATATGCGACTATCGGAATGTTTGAATAACACTTTTGCATAAAAGCCCTTGGCACAACACTTTATAGAAATACAAAGGAAATACACTAAATTTCCGCTCTGAACCATATAAGCAGATCTCAAAATTTATACTTCCGCATTTATAAATATCGTCGGGTCCACTCATTGGCCTTCACATTATCCTCCGCCGTTGATCTCCTCTCGCAGATCCAGCGGTTTACATTGGTTTCGGGTTGCCAACGTGCACGAGGTTTAACCACTTGATAAAGCGGTTTCCCCACTCCGCTCGCTGCTACATGTCAAACACTATGTGGAATTGGGTCTGCTGCACCACAAAGCTATGTACGTTGGGTTCCATCGATTGCGATTTGCGAAAGGAAGACTTGAAACATATATATGCTATGTTGTAAAGTGCCGGTGGATCCACAATAACATAGCACGCCTTTATATATATATATATATGGGTTTTGCCGATTGCGATATGCAATGGCGAGACCCGATATTACATATATTATGTTTAAATCTCTTGGCAGATCTGCGATCATCACATAACATTTATATATATATATATATGTGTGTGTGTGATTGTTGATTGTGATTGTGATTTACGATGACGATCCAAACCCGAAATTATTTATATCGCATTTTATAACTCTGGCGGGTCCACAAAGCGTACGAAGGGCGGATTTAAAATTACAAGTGGGATTTCAGGTGGAGTTAAAGTGGTAAGTGGTTTTTAGTGGAGCTCACCCGATTCCACTTATCATTCGACATGTAGCAGTTGGGTGGAGAGAGAAAACCGCTCATTTCGGGCGGGTATTCTTCGGGCTTATGTCCCACCTGAAATCTTTGTAGACCGTCTGATCCACTTAGGGTAGATCTACGGTGGGGATCTATTGGGCAAACCTGTTGCCTAGAGAACTGTGCAGAGGCTTTGAAAAGTGCGGAAAAGGTATGTTATGCATGCTTTATAGGTATGTTCATTATAGATGGTTTATAATGAATTTAGCGTGGATATAAGGGTTTATAGGTAAAGACCATGGTATAACCAATGTTAAGGAGTGAATTAAGTAGGCATATATATATATTTGGGTTAGTGTTTGTAATATTTATATTTGGGTTTACCATATTAGTTATCGATAATTGTGAAAGGCTTATGAAAGGCAGAAAAGGTAAGTATTTGCATGTTTTGGGTTATTTCATTTGTAAATGGTTTATGAAGGATTAAAGTGGCGATAGAAGGGTTTTATGGTTTAGTCCAGTTATAACTCAAAGTTTAAAAGGGGGTTTTGTTTATATATGCGGTTAAAGGGTTTTATAAAGGTTTTAGAAGGGTGTATGTGTCTTGATAGTAACGATAGGAAGGATTTAGGGAAAGGCTTTAATAAAGGGTTAATGAAGGCTTGGGAGTTGATATAATTTCTGATAGTGAAAGAATTTGAAGGGTTAGACTATGTTCTAATAGATGAATGTTCCCACATCAATTCTAACTCATTGGGGCCTTAACCATATAATGTATTAAGGATTTAACTCGGTAGAGAGTTAACAATTCCTGGGATGAATGTGATTATGAATATCGATCATGGTAAACCATTGTCAATCATAGCCAACCATGGTCAACCATGCTTGAATGTCACATTGTTACAAGGATTTTCTAACCATGAAAATAAATGATGTTTATTTTAGTGTTTGTAATATTTATATTTGGCTTTACAAATGTTGGGTTTATAATATTAGTCCCTTGGGTTTAATATTATTCCATTGGTTTCATAATCCCTTGGGGTTTTAGTATTAATCCTTTGGGTTTATTATTCATTTGGGTTTATCATATCAATCCCTTGGGTTTATTATTACCTCATGTTTATAATATCAATCATGGTCAACCATGGTTTAATGTCACATTGTCACAAGGATTGTCTCACCATGAATAAATCATGTTTATTTTTGTCTTTCTAATATTATATTTGGGTTTACAAATGTTGGGTTTATAATATTAGTCCCTTGGGCTTAATATTATTCCATTGGGTTCATAATCCCTTGGGGTTTTAATATTAATCCCTTGGGCTTAATATTATTCCCTTGGGTTCATAATCCCTTCGGGTTTTAGTATTAATCCCTTGGGTTTATTATTCATTTGGGTTTATAATGTAAATAAGTTGGGTTTACTATTCCCTTCGGTTTATAATATCAATCATGGTCAACCATGTTTGAATGTTGCATTGTGACAAGGATTGTCTCACCATCAAAATAAACTATGTTTATTTTAGTGTTTGTAGTATTTATATTTGAGTTTATCAATATTGGGTTTATAATATTAGTCCCATGGGTTCAATATTATTCCCTTCGGTTTATAATCCCTTGGGGTTTTAGTATTAATCCCTTAGCTTTATTATTCCTTTGGGTTTATAATATCAATCCGTTGGGTTTCTTATTCCCTTAGGTTTATAATATCAATCATGGTCAACCATGGTTGATTCTCGCATTGTGACAAGGATTTTCTCACCGTCAAAATAAATCATTTTTATTTTAGTGTTTATAGTATTTATATTTGGGTTTATAATATTAGTCCCATGGTTGAATGTCACATTTTGACAAAGATTGTCTGACCATGAAAATAAACCATGTTTATTTTAGTGTTTGTAATATTTATGTTTGGGTTTACCATATTAGTCCCGTGGTTGAATGTCTCATTTTGACAAATATTGTCTCACCATGAAAATAAATCATGTTTATTTTCGTCTTTGTAATATTTAGATTTTGGTTTACGATTATTGGGTCTATAGTATTAGGCCCTTGGGTTTAATATTATTCCATTGGGTTCATAATCCCTTGGGGTTTTAGTATTAATCCCTTGGGTTTATTGTTCATTGGGGTTTTAGTATTAATCCATTGGGTTTAATATTATTCCATTGGGTTCATAATCCCTTGGGGTTTTAGTATTAATCCGTTGGGTTTATTGTTCATTGGCGTTTAGTATTAATCTCTTGCGTTTATTGTTCATTTGGGTTTATAATATCAATCCCTTGGGTTTATTATTCCCTTTGGTTTATAATATCAATCATTGTAAACCATTGTCAATCATAGCCAAACATGGTCAATCATGGCTGAATGTCGCATTGTGACAAGAATTGTTTCACCATCAAAATAAACCATGTTTATTTTAGTGTTTGTAGTATTTATATTTGGGTTTACCAATGTTGGGTTTATAATATTAGTCCCATGCTTTAATGTCACATTTTGACAAAGATTGTCTCACCATCAAAATAAAACATGTTTATTTTAGTGTTTGTAATATTTATATTTGGGTTTACGAATATTGAGTTTATAATATTAGTCCCTTGGGCTTAATATTGTTCCCTTGGGTTCATATTCGCTTGGGGTTTTAGTATTACTCCCTTCGGTTTATTATTCATTTGGGTTTATAATATTAGTCCCATGGGTTTAATATTATTCCCTTGGGTTGATAATCCCTTGGGGTTTTCGTATTAATCACTTAGTTTTATTATTCCTTGGGGTTTATAATATCAATGCCTTGGGTTTATTATTCCCTTAGGTTTATAATATCGATCATGGTCAACCATTGTCAATCATAGGCAACCATGGGCAACCATGGTTGAATGTCACATTGTGACAAGGATTCTCTCACCATGAAAATTAACCACGTTTATTTTAGTCTTTCTAATATTTATATTAGGGTTTACCAATGATTGGGTTTATAATGTTAGTCCCTTGGGGGCTTAGTATTAATCCTTTGGGTTTATTGTTCATTTGGATTTATAATATCAATCCCTTGGGTTTATTATTCCCTTAGGATTATAATATCGATCATGGTCAACCATTGTCAATCATAGAGAACCATGGCCAACCATGGTTGAATGTCACATTGTGACAAGGATTCTCTCACCATGAAAATAAACCATGTTTATTTTAGTCTTTCTAATATTTATATTAGGGTTTACCAATGTTTGGTTTATAATATTAGTCCCTTGGGTTTAACATTATTTCTTTCGGTTCATAATCCCTTGGGGTTTTAGTATTAATCCTTTGGGTTTATTATTAACTTGGGTTTATAATATCAATCATCGTCATCTTTATGTTTCTCTTGTGTTTGTAATATCAATTCCTTGTGCTTCTTGATCCCTTAGGTTTTTAATATTTATCCATTGGGTTCACTAATTCCTTAGGTTTATAATATTAAAGAGTTGGGTTTATTAGTTCCTTCGGTTTATAATATTAGTCCTTTTTGTTTAATATTATTCCCGTTGGTTCATAATCCCATGGGATTTTAGTATTAAACCCTTAGGTAATAATAAACAAAAGGGACTAATATTATAAACCCAATGTATACAAACCCTAAGATTAATATTAAAAAAACTAAAGCCTGAGCTTAAGAAGAAGAAGAATAATAATAATAATAATAATAATAATAATAATAATATGAGTTTATATTATTATAATAAAATTCATATAATAATCATAAATATATAAATATAAATATATGAATATGTAAGAATATAGTTGTTATTTTTTGTATAGGTATTAATTATCATAAATAATAATATTGATTATATTATTATTATAATAATAATTATATTTGTATATTATTATAATAATAATATTATAATAAAATATTATTATTATTATAATATATATATATATTTTATAATTTTATATTATTAGATTTTTTAAATAATATACTGATAATATAATATTATTATGAGCTATTCTTATTATTAATTAATATATATTAGGGGTTTATATAATTATTGTAATATTAATATAATTTATTTGTATAGTTATTAGTTATCAAAAATAATAAATAATTGGTCTATCTTGTTCTTATTATAATAATATTGATTAGATTATTATTATAATAATTATATTTGTATATTATAATAACATAATAATAATAATAATAATATAATATTATTATAATATTATAATCGAATGTTATTAATAACTATATAAATATTAACAACCAGATTATTTCTATATATTATTGTATAAATATTATAATAATAATATAAACTCCTAATAATATTATAATAATGATTATATTATTATGATAATATGGTAAATATATTTGTATATTAGTATAATAATATAATATTATTATTATTATTATTATTATTGTTATTATTTTTTTTTATAATTTTATATTATTAGATTATTTAAATAATATAATGATAAGAACCATATGATGGATTTTTCATTGTATTTGGAGAAGAAAAAAAATTGTGTTTCTCATAGTAATAATATTAGTGATTTGTTCGGCGTCTGTGTCTCAGCACTCCTTCTGAGTTCTTCAACATGGTTTCGCCCTTGGGAGGGGCGGGCTCATCCCACCCTCCACCCACCAGTACCTCCTCTGACAAAACAGGCCGAGCAGACTCTCTGAACAATCCAGGAGTCCCCCCACGGACCGATCAGGACCCTGAACCTGTCATAGATGCCGCTGGGAACTCCGCTGCAGGATCTGCAGCTGTCAATGAAAAAGGCACAGGCCAAAAGGCATCAACATCACAACCAAAGGCGTCTTCTGCAACCTGCATCCCGAAGTCTGTAGAATGAATCAAAGTAGATCTTCCCAGTTAAAGAATCAACAACCAGATCCAATACATGAAGGATCATGCACTTATAGGAAAATTTCTCGGATTCTTTCCTACTAAAAAGGCCTTGCATGGATGGATAGCATCCAAATGGAAGCCCAAAGGACAAGTCACTTTGCAGCTTGGCCCCAAGGGCTTCTTCACTGCCACATTCAACTGTTTGGAGGACAAATCTTGCATCTTCGAGGGAGGACCGTATTTTTTCAACTCTTCAGGCCTGTACCTTCGAGAATGGAGAGAGAGGTTTGACCCAGACAAAGAAGACTTCAGTTGGGCTCCAGTATGGATACACATGTACTCTCTTCCTTTGGAATACTGGAACGAGGAGACCTTAAAAGACATAGGCGACAGCCTGGGGGTATTCATAAAAGCTGCTGAGGAAACCAAATCCCGAAGATATACCTCCTACGCCAGGATCTGTGTTCTCATGCATCTGACCAAAGAACTCTCCGACTCGGTAAGTCTATTTCATGACGATTTTGAATGGATCCAAACAATAGACTATGAGCATATCCCTTTTCGTTGTAGAAAATGCCATGAACATGGCCATCTTTTCAGGGATTTCCCTCTGAATCTGCAGTCCACAGCCCCAGGTAATGAGCCCAACAAAGATAGGGAAGGATTTACAAAGGTTCCTAATCGCAGGCGACATGCCAAGAAAATCCCTGCACCCCCAGCCAGCTCCAGTAAACCTAATACCCAGAACAGATTTGCAATTCTAACCTCTCAAAATACCTCAGAGGATCACCCTGAAACCCCTCTCGTAGATCCCTCTCCTTCCTCACCCCCCAGGCTCTAAAACCCTCATCTCCAATCTTAGCCTCCACTCTTACCAGCTTCCCCGCCTCAACCTCTTCTGAGAAAACAGAGCTCGAAAACGCCATGCAGGCCTCAGCTATGGAATTAGATGCAGCTCTTGCTCTCAGCATTCATCAAAAGACAATCGAGGAAGAACAAAACACTCCGACACACATGGATGAGGAAACAGAAAGCGTGAATCTGGAAGGTTTGGACATTCTTACGTTGGAAACAACATGTAGACAGAAAGATTTTAATAAAATACCCATCCAGGAGATTGAAAAGCTGGAAGGAGTTCTAACCAAAGCACAACACAACAAAAGTCTAGGTATTCAGGCTGGCAGTCCTTGGGATAGCAAGAAAATCCTGAAAGAGATGAAAAAACGAGGGCACAAAACGGATCTGCAAAGGACCATAATCATCGGAGACATGCTGGTGGAATCTGGTAGATTCCCCAAGCTGACAAAGTTCTTCAAAGCCCTTCCCAATAGTTCTCCATGAAGCTAATTTCATGGAATGTGAGAGGGCTGAATAGCCCCTCAAAACACAGCATGTTAAAAAATTTGATTTAGCAAGAAAGGCCTTCAATCGTCTTTCTTCAAGAAACCAACAATAATAACACTGTATTGGAAAGGATTCTAAATAAGGTTTGGATAGGATGCCGCTTAGTCTCAGTGGACACTTCTGGAGCCTCAGGGGGATTGGCAATCCTGTGGAACCCGCAGCTACTTTCCCTTCAAGACTTTCATGCCTCACACTTCTTCATTCAGTCCACATTTCATCTCATTGGGACTAATATCCATGGCCATCTTTCTAATGTATATTTTCCACAAGATGCACAAAAAAAACTGAATCTACTGGACACACTCACAGCTCTCAATTCGAATAGACAGTTTCCCCTATGGCTTGGCGGCGGTGACTTCAATATAATAACAGCTTTAAAGGAAAAAACAGGGGGCAGATCGAAGCTAGAAGGGGACAGCATAGGCTTCAAAGAATTTATTCACAACAATCAGTTAATGGATCTCCAGACTTCAAATGGTATGTATACCTGGACTAACAAAAGGAGGGGATCGCAGCATATAGCCTCCAGGTTGGACCACTTCCTCATATCAGACAATGCTATACACTTAGGAGGGGACTTTCACGCCTCCATTATGCCTCATGCGGGCTCGGATCACTGGCCCATAATGCTACAGTGGTCGCATCTAGGCATAAAGAGCAATAGACCCTTTCACTTTGAAGCCTTTTGGTTCTCTCATCCCAAATTCAAAGCAATTGTTAAGGAGGCTTGGAACTCCTTCATTCCTCTCAAAGGAGCCAAGATTTTCCAGTTCCAACAAAAATTAAAATACCTCAAGCAGGTTCTCAAATCATGGAATCAGACCCAATTTGGCAACATCTTCGAACACCGAAAAAAGCTGGAGCAGCAGATGAAATCACTACAACAGAGTATCATTTTAGAGGGAAGAACGGCAGAATATGAACAACAGGAGCAGACCCTTTCAACCGAGATCGAAGCACGAAGGAAGCAAGAAGAAATTCTCTGGCGACAAAAGTCTAGAATCAGATGGCTTAAGGAAGGGGAGAAAAATACAAATTTTTTCACAGATCCACTCTTCAAAGGAGAATGCATAATAATATTGCCTTCATTAATAATCTACAAGGGGACAGACTAGAAGTGCATGAAGAAGTGGAACAGGAATTCAAAAAATACTTTCAGGATATTCTTCGGGAGCCACCAGGATGCAGGGATCAAGCCATTCGATCACTGACACGGCACATTCCGAAAATCATCACGGAGAACCACAATAACATGCTGCTCCAGCCCATCACCATGCAGGAAGTGGAGGAAGCTATGGCCCAGTTCAAAGATGGTAAAGCGCCGGGACCCGATGGCTTCACTGCCAACTTCTTTCATGCGTTTTGGGAGCTGATAAAAACAGAGGTATGGGAGATAGTGGAGGAATCAAGATCCATGCACTGGATCCTTCCTTCCCTAAATTCGACCTTCATAGCGCTAATACCCAAAATAGATGAACCCAACATGCCAGACAAATACAGGCCCATAGCACTGTGTAATGTTATTTACAAACTCATCTCCAAAGTCTTGGCGAACAGGCTCAAACCACTTCTCCCCCTCCTCATCTCGCCAGAACAAACCAGATATGTAGAAGGGCGCCAGATAATGGACGGTATCATTCTCTCAAACGAAGTGATCAACTCTCTCAAGCTTCTAAAAAATCCAGGTATGATTCTCAAGCTAGATCTTTCCAAAGCTTTTGATAAACTCAGCTGGAACTATATCCATCAAATGTTATTGGCATTTGGCTTCAGTGCTACTTGGACCCGTTGGATTATGAGTCTCATCTCATCTCCCAGCTTCTCAATCCTGCTAAATGGCTCACCCTCTGCACCCTTTCGTCCTTCCAGAGGCATTCGACAGGGTGATCCTCTTTCCCCTTTCCTCTTTGTTCTCATGGCAGAAGGTCTCAGTCGTCTTCTTCAATTTTCCATTTCCTCTCATACCCTTAAAGGCATTTCTCTTCATGGTCTTCCCCCCACTTCCCATCAACAGTTTGTTGATGACACCATGCTCTTCGGCCACCCATCTGTTCAAGAAGCCTCCGCCTTCAAGGCCTTGCTCAATCTCTTCTCTGAAGCCTCGGGAACCTCCATCAATGCTGCAAAATCTCAGCTTTTCTTCTTTAACACCCCATCTGTGACTCAGAGGAACATTGCCAGGATACTGGGCTTTCCCATAGCAGTGCTCCCTTCGAATTATCTGGGAGCTCCACTGTTGGACACAGCCATTAAGCACGCCACCTGGAGAACCCTCCTCGACAAACTTGAACTAAGGCTATCCTCCTGGACCTTCCGCTCGCTTAATATTGCTGGTAGGCTCATCCTTCTCAAATCTGTTCTCCAAGCTATGCCTCTCTATCTTTTTTCCATTTTAGCTGCTCCTAAATGGGTCCTGAAGAATATATGCAATCTCCAAAGAAACTTCCTCTGGGGTTCCTCAGGTCTCAATAGGAA
The DNA here is from genome assembly GCA_031772625.1 of Pinus tabuliformis. NCBI lineage: Eukaryota > Viridiplantae > Streptophyta > Pinopsida > Pinales > Pinaceae > Pinus > Pinus tabuliformis. Next base: position 1,209,889,514 of record CM062804.1, on the reverse strand, counting down.
ATGGGCTCTTGTCAAATGGAATGAGGTCTGTCAACCAAGATCAGTTGGTGGGCTAGGCTTGAGGGATCCCCTTCACAGCAATAACATAATGGGAGCCCGTATCTGGTGGAATTGGATTTCCAAACCATATACACCTTGGGCACGTCTATGGCAAGCCAAATATGCGCCAGGCAGTCATTTGGAAGAACTCATCAGAATCAGTACATCTACTCCAGGCTCGTTGATCTGGAATGCTGCTAAGCAACATAGTGCTTTTATCCAGGCGCACAGTTTTTGGGAGATCCATTCGGGCACCACAGCTAGATTTTGGGAGGATTCATGGCAACAACTCCCAAAATTAGCCTCTCTCTTCTATAAACCTAAATGGCAAGCTTCCATGCAGCAAGCTAACCAAATCCATGTTCATCAGTACTGGCAGCAGCAATCCCCTGATGATTTTCAACTCTGGAGACCAGCGAGCACCTGGCAGGCGGACTGGCAAGGGGAGACCCATGAAGAGATCGATCAGGAGCTAATATTCCGGAAAATCAAACACTCAGATCAAAAGGACAAACTGCGCTGGGGACACACACCAAAAGGAATGTTCACAACCAAGGAAGCATACCAGCTTCTCTATCAACCCATGCAGGCAGCAAAGGACCAACTTTGGGATCAGGTATGGAAACCAAGCATATGGCCTAAGGTTTCCACTTTTCTATGGCTTTTGAGCAAGCAGCGCATCCTCACATGGGACAATCTTCAAAAGCGAGGATTTATTGGTCCATCCAGATGCCCAAACTGTAATCTTAACTCAGAAACCATCTCGCATCTCCTGGATTCATGTCCTTTAGCAGTACAATTATGGGAAAAAACTGAGCAGTGCAATAGAAGATCGGGTAGACAGGTGGGCAACATCACGGACACCATCAGAAACTGGCCCCGACATCCTTTTCAAAGCCTTCTTTTAAATTCCCTCTGGAGCCTTCTCCCGGGCTTTGTCTACTGGATCCTATGGAAGGAGAGGAATAATAGAATTTTCAATAACCTTAGCAAGTCTCCAGATGCTCTATGGATACTTCTCAAACATAATCTGCAAGAAACTCTTGCTCTAAAACATTGGCAAGACTTGGACCTACCAGAATCTCCTCAGGAACGCCTAATCCTGAAAGAATGGAATTTGAACCTCACATTTTCAGCTCAAGACAAGAATAATTCCCCAATCAGCATCACTTCTCCCCACACCTGGTCCCCTCCGGCTACCCACTCTTACAAATTGAATTTCGATGGGGCTGCCAAAGGCAATCCCGGGCCGGCAGGTTATGGCGGTGTCTTCAGAAACGAAGTAGGTACAGTATTGAACATATATCATGGGTCAATTGGCAAAGATACTAACAATGCAGCAGAACTGGAGGGTCTATGGAAAGGCATATGCATAGCAGAACAGGAAAATTTTTTCCCTCTGGAGGTAGAAGGGGATTCTCAAATTTTAATAGCAGCTGCCACAAGGATTCAAGCAGGCACCTCAGCAGCTAAGATTGCCTCAAGCTGGAGGCTTCTCAGCAGACTGGAACAGATTGAAGAAAGGCTCAGGACAACCAGCAGCATTACTTTCAAGCATATTAGGCGCACAACTAACAGGGTAGCAGACAGATTGGCTAATCAGGGGGTCAATCAGCCGCTCCTATTCTTCTCAGGTCCTCTATGTGATTCAAATGATGAACACCTCAAAAAAGAGTGCACTTCTCTGGTGCAAAAGGATTTCTTTCTCCCGGATGCGGGTGATCAATCTAGAATGTAGTACGAGGATGGCTTGGCGGGAGGGCGCGTGGCCGCTCACCGCAGCCAGATGGAGCTGCAGGATGCAGCAGTTAATAGTTCACACAATAAACTTTATTACTGCATTAATGCAGCTCTCCCAGGTGCGACAATTTGATAACCTGACTGCAACGATGCTCGGCATGGTTCTCATTTTCGCTCTTCACATCTGCTTTTGCTGGCAAAGCAAGGTCAAAGCTTCTTGTGCTAGAGACAGTTCAGGGCACTGTCTAGCTCTCGTGCGACGAGCTAACACTCTTCCAATCTTTCATGCTCCAATTCACCCATTTCGAATTCTCCTCTGTAGCCACTGCGCATTCCCCTCTTTGACTGTTTGTTCTGCTTCCCTAGCTCATTTCAACATGCCCAGAGAGCACACCAGAATGGGCTGCAGAAGAGGTAGCTCTCGTGGTCGGGTCCTCCGCTAGGCGTCCTCAACAACCTCGGACCCTTTGTCTAAGGCTTCGGACTTTAGTTTTTATTGCTATCCGGCGACCAGAAGCAGGCGTGGCAGAGGAAGGAGGTAGTTTATGTCAGGAGTGAGCTCTCAGCATTCCAAAATGCACACGGCTCGCTTCCGCCTCCCTTGTAGACTTGGTAATTCCTCCTTCATTGTTTCGGTCACTGTTGAGCTGAATGAGCAAGCTGGGGGTTCGGAGACAGTCGGCTCAGTAGTTCCTCAGCACCAGCGGATGGAAAAATGGAATGCTCCCTCACGAATGTGACTGCACAGAGACGGGATATTGGGGGTTGTGCTATTCAGGATTTGCCCATTCTTGCTGGCCCGAGTGCTCCTGTAGCAGAAGAACTTGCAAGAAAAGAGTGTCAATCCATGGAGCCTAAAGAACCAGATCATTATGGCTGTTGCATTATTGAAGAGTAGCCTCCAACTCAGCATGAAGACTGAACAAGTTAGTGTGTCTTTGGTTTTGTTCAATTGACGAAAGCGGTTGTTCAATCCTCTCAAGTTTCAAGGTCATCCTATGTTTGTAGAACCCAATATCAGGTTTTTTCAACTCTTTTTGAGGGCCAGTTTCCCCTGTGTGGGCGGCATTCCTTGTCTGTTGGTTAATGTCTTGGCTAAGGTGGTTTGCGAGTCAGATTTGGGTCACTGTCCAGATACTAAGTCTTTCGTTATGGATTCAGTTATTCCAAGTCCTAAAGCTAGTCTTTTTGTAAGTCCTTGGGATAGTTTGTCAAATGTTCTTTGTCAGTATGCCGTTTCATGGGCTAGAACTCTCGAGACCTTCATCTCGTTGTAAGCATATTTTGTATCAATATAGAAGTAGACCAATTCAGAAAAAAAAATATAATGATAATTTAATATTATTTTAAGTTATTCTTATTATTAATTAATATATATTAGGAGTTTATATAACTATTATAATATTAATATAATATTTATATAGTAATATATATAAATAATCTGGTTGTTAATATTTAATAATTGTATATAGTTATTAATAATCCTAAATACCCATAATAATTATTAATGTGGTTGATATAAGCCTATGTGTAATCCCTGCGTGCAACAGGGATAAGAATAATAATATTTTCTTTTATTTCAAAAAAACACTAAAATTACTTTTATTATCCCTGCTTCAAGGGAAATTCGATTCATGGTCAAAATATGAATTGATAAGGTGAAAAAATGAAATAACCATAAATAAATAAATTAATTTTTTAATTTATTTATCTAAATTGTGATGGGTGGAAAAACATCGAGTCTTATTGTTTCATAATGAATTGTGCCATGGATAGCTCTCAGCGTTTGTCCTGGGTTTTAATTTGGCGTACTCCGCATGTAGGTTCAACATCGATTTACTTTAATATAATCCTCCAAGCGGGCAAAGATAAATATGTAATTTATGTTTTTAAATATATGACGTGGATCTGTAATTTATGTTTTTTTATCGCTTCACTTTGATAAACTGATCAGTTGGTGTCTACGTTCTTAACGCTCCCCGTGAACATAGTTGAGCAACGACACATGCCCACAGTTTACACAAAAATATTATTATTTTATATTATCTTATTTTGAAGTCGTGAGTACGAAATCAAGATATGGTGTGATTTTGGAGTTCATATGGTTACAATTAAAAAAATATAAAATAAATAAATTAAATGTATACATTACATCAGCATTTTATTTTGGAAAGTCTCTGTATGGAATCAAGATTTGATACTTAATGTGGCGTGATTTTTGAAATTGACATTGTCACAATTAAAAAACAAAAAATAAAACCATATTCACATTTCCTGTTTTTCTGGGATGTTTTTTCAATTATTTTGTAATTTTTTTTAAATAATAATAATTATTAATTATTCATTAAAAAATTTAAATAGTAAATATATTGTTATATCATTTCATTTTTGTTAAAAATTATTATTATTATTATTTTTTTTTTCTATATAACTTTTGTTAGATGGAATTGGAAGAATTTATTGCTAATGAATAAGGTGTCCATGCCCTTATTGTTAGGCATGGGACTTGTCCATAGAGTCCTTCCTATAGCAGTATGTAGATTTGACATGGATTTATTTTAATGTAATTTTTGAATCGGGCAAAAATAAATATGTAATTTATGTCATTAAATAAATTATTTAATGAATTTAAGATGGTTTTCTATCAAATTTAATAGGTTTAGTGTAAAATACCATTGCGTTCATTTATTCTTCTCCTTTGCATTCACATTCGTCAACTCTCTAATGTGTAATTAACTAAATACAAGTCTTGTGATTAATTAAACGTGTGTCTTGTGGCTTTCATTTAGGAGCCACTAAGCTCTCTCTTCTTTTGATAACGAAGCACCACGTTCTCTCACCGTTTGGTGAAGAAGCACTACCCTCTCTATGCCGAGAGTTTCACTTGTAATATAGAGAACACACTAAGGACATCGTGGGACTTTGGAGAGCCACTTACAACTCAACTAGTGTTAACATTGTAAATAAGGTATGTTTCTTTATTTTAATGTTCCACTGGTTGGAGTAGTCCGTTGATGATTTTGAAAGCTTTGGTGTTTTTTTGGAATGCTTTTTTACGGTGACAAATTATAAATGGTTTAAATTTTGCTACTTAGTTCAATTTGTTTTTTTAAGAATTTTTTTTTTTTTTTTTTTTAATATTAGTCCTTTTTCTTGAATTTGTTCTTTACGGTGATTATATTCCCTAAACAATTTCCTTGTTTTCTAAGTATAATAATTCACATGTTTCATTTACAAAATTTTGTTGCACGAATGCTAAATCAGGTTTATATTGGTTTGTTGCACGAATACTAAATTAGATTTATGTTGGCACAACAATTCAAATATAGGTTTATGTTGGCACAACAATTCAACTATTTGAAGAGGAGAAAACAAAGTTTTTTCGTTAAGAATGGAATAATGAATTTATGTGCAATGCAATTTTGATAGCTTTCCTCTTTCTTACTAAAATTTCATAATTAGGTTTATGTTGGCACAACAATTCAACTATCTCGAGAGGGAAATAAAGTCATCTTGTTAAGAATGGAATAATGAAATTTATGTGCAATGCAACTTTGATAGTGTTCCTCTTTCCTACTAAAATTTCATAATTATTGAAAGAAGACATTGTTGTAGAATATGAAAGAAGACATTGTTGTAGAATATCAATGCGAATGTACAAATGTAGATAAGTGCAGGAAGGAGAGGAGTTCACGTTAAAAGAAATAAATATAAGTATTTTTCTAATGGTATTTAAGAAGGATATGCGTATGTTTGTTAGATTTCGTTTAGAAAGCAGTTTTCATATGAAAAAGAATTACATGTGCATGAGATTAGTATCTATTCAAAAGATTACATGTTAATTTTGTGTGTAAGAAAAATAAAGAACTCTGTTATTCTCTAAAAACATTATACGTAAAAGAGATTAGTATCTATTCAAAAGATTACATGTTAATTTTGTGTGTAAGAGAGATAAATAACTCTGTTATTCTCTAAAAACATTAATGGTAAAAGAGATTACTATCTATTCAAAAGATTACATGTTAATTTTGTGTGTAAGAGAGATAAATAACTCTGTTATTCTCTAAAAACATTATAAGTTAATCTTATGGGTTAATTTTTGGATAGAATTCTTGAAAGAGCTTTTGGAAAATGTGGGTGCTAATCCATACAAAAGAAATGGTTAAGTATATTTTGTTTAAAAGGAAAATGACCTTTGCGCGTACTAAAAATATCACTATTGTGTTGGAGTTTTTTGAAAACTATTGGAAAAGAAACATGTGTGTGCATGCTTGAAAAGTTAACTAATATGCTTTTGATTTTTCTTGGAAAGAAGTATGTATATATTTATTTTACCATTCTTTTGAAAAAATATTATTGCATGTGAATCTTGCAAGTAACATAAATACATATCATATCTTGAAAGGAAAATATGTTTAAATAGTTTTCCCTTGAGAAAGATTCTTTTACAAAAGAGCATGTATTAAATATCAAATTTTTGTTGGAGAAGAACATGTAGTTGTATGAAAGTGTCATAGCTATTATGTCAATTTATTTTGGAAGTATAATACTTATAATGATAGTTCCCTTGGATAAGGTTATGGTTCCACACTAAAATAACATCTATTATGGGAAATATTATGTATTTACATGGTGTATTTTTATTATGGGCAATATTATGTAATCACATAGTGTATTTCTATGCAAGAATAATAATCATAGGGCCAATTCATTGCAAAGGGGTGTATTTTTAATTTTGATAGATTCCTTGGGGAAGAGATATGTATTGCATGTATAAGGAATAATCAAATTGTGATAGGATTCCTCAAAAGAAATATTTTCTTTACATCCACAAAAATAGAACTATTGTTTTAAATCTTTTAAAGAGAAACATGAATTTGTAGAACTATTGTGTTAGATCTTTTAAACAAAAACATGGATTTGTGTGCAGAAAAGAGTAATTATTATGTTAGATCCTCGAAATGAAAACAAGTAATTACATGCAATAAATGCACTAGCATTCATTTGTAAAATATATATATCCGCATACAAGAAATAATGACTAACACATTAGTTTTATTTTAGAACAACACATGTCTTTGTGCATACAATAGATTTTGTAAATAGCTCTATCTTGGGAAGATGCTTTTCGAAAAGGAACTTGATTTGCATGCACGATAATGATGTCAATCATGTTAGCTTCCCCTTAGAAGGGGGCATGTATTTTTATGTATTATAATAATATCTAATGTATTATAAAGATTACTTAGTTACATGCACAAACAAGAAGCTAAGGGGATACCTTTCTTTGAATAAGTTTTTATTTATTTACCTGCACATAAAAACAAAGATAAGTTGCTAGTATCCTTTAAATGAAATAGATGGTTACAATGGTTTCCTTTGGATATGAACGTGTGTTGGTGCGATAATGATCATAGTAACATGGTAATTATTTCGACACGCTTGATAATTGTTGTTAGAAGAAGCATGTTATGATATTAATTTGCATCTCATGTATGCACATGAATAGATGTTAAAATATCGCTTTTAGAGACTGATTACTGATTGATTAATACTTTATCTAATCATGTTACGAAAGCTTATTGACGATAAAAATGACAGGAAATGATCGCGATTTGTGCAAAAGACAAATTATGTTTAAAATTGTGGTAGATAAAGATCTAATGGTCCATGTTGATGAGTGCAAACCGCAGGATGGTCCACTGATGGGACAATCATGCCACAAGGATATAAAGATTGACGATTTGTGGGTAAATGGTTTCATGATGATTGTAATAGCTTTTAGCTAGGTATGTTGTATTTTAATGATATTCCATTGTAATATTTTATGACAATGGTTAAGGGATGGACTCCTTTATAAGCCATTGACAGAGGGGTGAAAACCCTCACGAGCTTTTAATAATAAAATTAAGTGTTCACTGGTTTTCACTTTACGAGGTTTCCAGGGTATATCGGTGTTTCATGGTGTGATTGATTAGTGTTTGTTGGTTTTAACTCTACTAGGTTTCCAAGGTATATTGATGTTTCATGTTGTGATTGATTATTGTGTCAGTTTGACGATGTTGATTCCCTATTTGATGTGATGTTGATAATGCCAAATATGTGGTTAATTATTATGGCTAAGAGAATCATGAAATAGATGTAAGGTTACATCATACAATTTATGTTAATATACTACAATAGTGGTTGTTAATAGTTACACAAATAAAAATGATGAACATTGTGGAATATCCGAATTCAGTCTCTCAGAAACCACTCCACAGAAATCTACAAACCAATAATAGTTACACAACTGAATATTCCTCTACTAGGAATTACTCTATGTACTGATGAACATTTTATCTAATGGTTGATGATGATCTAGAATAATGATTTAGATAATTACTCATGGGAAATTTGTGTAAAACTTTTCTGACTCCCTGCATTTTTGTGTGAGGTTACCGGGGGAAGTTACAATTTGGTCTCAAATGATCTTGAATCTCAAAATTCCATTTAGAGAAGAGGCATTTTAACTTATTTTAAATTAAGTGAATCATTTATTTTGATAAAATAAATACAAATGTAAAACTTTAATTTATAAAAAGAATGAACATCCACATTTCTTTTCATAAACATGGGAAAATTAGACCAGTTTGTAGAGGAAAATTTAGAACATGTGTAAAATTTAGAACATGTAAAGAAGTTAAAGGGAAAAACTAATTACACATTCAAGTGACCCCTAAGGGGTATCCTATGCAGTTGTCACCCATGTTTACCGAAAGTTAAAAATTTATTTCAATCCATTGAATGTTACACAAAATACTCATGCAAGTGGTTGAAAGATGCTTTAATGCAACTTTATTTAGTGGCAAACACACCAAATCCTAATACAACTCGATATGTAAATACTTCTCAGCATGGGACATTATCAAGATTAACTACTCATCCTTGGATGAAAGGTTGGAAAAAAATGTTGGGATGAAAACTACTATCTCAAATGCTTTTAATCTACTTCAACATGGATCGTTGTGTATGTCATGTAGCCATGATCTATTATTTGGATCACATGTATATTGTTTATGACGATGATAGTAAATCTAAATTATTATTATTTTTTTCATTCAAATATAATATCTAAATTATTTCATCATATTTTTTTTCCAACCATGAAAATGAAAAAGAATGCAATATCAATCATCAAGTACATGCAATGCTTTTTAGAATAATATGACAAAACACAATAAACTATATTGTTTTTAATGATACTAAAATTAAAATTAATTTAGAGAAATGATATAATTACAATGATTTTAGGAATAATAAACTATATAGGCATTATGTAATTGTATTGATTTTAAGAATGATATAACATGAAATATTATTTATTTTAGATATGATAAAATGAAAGACAATTTAGAGAAACTAGTTACATTGATTTGAATAGTAACACATGCAAATATATATATATATATATATATATATATATATATATATATATATATATATATATATATAATGTTTTAATTTTAGTGATGATAAAATGAAAAATGATTTAAAATAATCAAATAATTGTATTGATTTTAATAGCCAATTGTAATTAGTATCATTCATTTCTTTCAATTAGCATTTTGTATGCATGAATGTTGAGAATGGTATGTCTCTTTTAGTTTCTCATCCTTGCTTTGAAGAAAGTAAAATTAACATTACTATCATTTTCACATAAAACAAGGAGATTGGTTTAGTGATATTGACTCAAGGGTGACTAGCATAGTAGTAATCCCTACCCAAATGCAATTTCAATACTATATCACAACAATTTGCTTTATGCGAAGTGTTGGGTTGCAATTTCAATACTATGAAACAATTTATTTTATGTCACTTGTTGGGTTGAAATTTCAATATTATGAAGCAATTTCCTTTATGTTCTATTTGTGTTGGGTGATAGGAGATCAAGGTGCTTTATGACTGGAATCATTGGTAAATTTTATATGCATACAGAAAACTTATGCGCACTACAAAGAGAACTTCAGGTATCTCCTTCTGCAAATGAAGTAGAAACTAGAAAACTGAGATTACAAGTACTACTATGTGGGAGATATGTAGTGATATTTGGAGCCTGCATTAAAGTAAAGCAAAATTTTCATTTATTTTACTGTTTTAGTCATTTTAGTGCAGTGCTATTTTACAACATATGGAAAGTAATTTTGCAAAACCAAATGAGGTTTTGTTAACCACGAGCCATATAAAAAAAACCTCTTTTAGTTTATTCACAGGTGTCATGAATTGGTGTATGTGACTAGATCTTTACAGCTCATTTTCACAGATTTAAATTTTTAATGATTTTCTGTTTTAGAGATGATTTTGTGGCACAAATGACGAGCAACTGGAAAAAATTTTCCAAAATTTGAGAAAGGGTTTTCTCCAACATGACCTTATATACAAAAACCTCTTTCAGTTTTGTAACAGGTGCTATGGTTTAGGAGATAAGAGTTCATTTTCAACACCTATTTTCAGAAATTCGGTCCAAGTTTAATGTAACTGATTCTATTTCGAAGAAAATGGTTGAGCTCAATTCCCTTAGTAAAAGGATGAACACATGTATATATTTTATGAATTTCATAGTGTAGAGGTTGGATTTTGGAAGCAACGACTCTGTTTGGCATTATGTAAAATTTTCCTGAATATCCTTTTAATAAAGCATTTTTTTGCTCTTTGGACCTGAGATCGATCACGGTATTATTGTTCAATATGTTTTTCATGTAATTCACTTACACATTATGTTTTTTCTGCTTTCTTTCAGCATTATCTAAATGATATATTAGGAATTCATCCATAATGATGCTCCTTTCATGATTATTTTGCTATTAGTTGTAATGGTTGTCTTAACAGAATTCATCCTTTGCTAGACACTTTGTTGAGCAACCTCGTTATTTTCTTTCATATAAAGTTGCTGCTGCAGATCCATCCTTTGTTTGATGCTTGCAAGGTAGTGGGCTTTCTACCCTATGCTACTCACATTCACAATCTTTATCTGGCTGAACATGGTACTTAATTTGCCCCAAGTTTGCCAGCAGAAACTGGCATCGACTCCATAGTCCAAAATCATCCTTTCTCTTGTTGTTTCGACCCAAAACTTTTCAAACAAATCCCTGCACTCCATAGCTAGCCTAAGATTTTATTTATTGCAGCCACACTTTGTTGGCAAGGAGAGAGCCCTCTCCCGACCTGGTAGGGCTAGCTACTAGGTTAAGCTTGGTTTGTGGTTATCCCAAGATTGCCTCCCTTCAGCCTGAGGTTGATCTAGGCTCTAACAGTTCCACGCTAAAATAACATATATTATGGGAAATATTATGTATTTACATAGTGTATTTTTATTATCGCAATTATGTAATCACATAGTGTATTTCTATGCAAGAATAATAATCATAGTGCCAATTCCTTGCAAAGGGGTATATTTTTAATTTTGATAGATTCCTTAGGGAAGAGATATGTATTGCATGTATAAGGAATACTCAAATTGTGATAGGATTCCTCAAAAGAAATATTTTCTTTACATCCACGAAAATAGAAGTATTGTTTTAGATCTTTTAAAGAGAAACATGAATTTGTATAACTATTGTGTTAGATCTTTTAAACAAAAACATGGATTTGTGTGTAGAAAAGAGTAATTATTATGTTAGATCCTAGAAATGAAAACAAGTAATTACATGCAATAAATGTACTAGATTTCATTTGTAAAATATATATTAATTATTATGTTAGATCCTGGAAATGAAAACAAGTAATTACATGCAATAAATGCACTAGCTTTCATTCACAAAATATATATATCCGCATACAAGAAATAATGACTAACACATTAGTTTTATTTTAGAACAACACATGTCTTTGTGCATACAATAGATTTTGTAAATAGCTCTATCTTGGGAAATATGCTTTTCGAAAAGGGACTTGCATTTGCATGCACGATAATGATGTCTATCATGTTAGCTTCCCCTTAGAAGGGGGCATGCATTTTTATGTATTATAATGCTATCTAATATATTGGAAAGATTACTTAGTTACATGCACAAACAAGAAGCTAAGGGGATACCTTTCTTTGAATAAGTTTTTTTTAAATTACATGCACATAAAAACAAAGATAAGTTTCTAGTATCCTTTAAATGAAAGGGATGGTTACAATGGTTTCCTTTGGATATGAATATGTGTTGGTGTGATAATGATCATAGTAACATGGTAATTATTTCGACACACTTGATAATTGTTGTTAGAAGAAGCATGTTGTGATATTATATTTACATCTCATGTATACACATGAATAGATGTTAAAATATCGCTTTTAGAGACTGATTATTGATTGATTAATACTTTATCTAATCATGTTACCAAAGCTTGTTGACGACAAAAATGACAGGAAATGATGGTGATTTGTGCAAAAGACAAATTATGTTTAACATTATGGAAGATAAAGAACTAATGGTCCATGTTGATGAGTGTGAGCCGCAGGATGGTCCACTGATGGAACAATCATGCCACAAGGATATAAAGAGTGGTGATTTGTGGGTAAATGGTTTCATGATGATTGTAATAGCTTTTAGCTAGGTATGTTGTATTTTAATGATATTTCATTGTAATATTTTATAACAATGGTTAAGGGATGGACTCCCTTATAATCCATTGACTGAGGGGTGAAAACCCTCACGAGATTTTAATAATAAAATTAAGTGTTTGCTAGTTTTCACTCTGTTAGCACTTGAAATTTCACCTCAGGCTGGGAAAGGCAAACCTCAAAGCTACATCAAACCATTCAACCTCGTAGCTAGCCCTACGAGGCAGGAGAAGGCTCTCTCCGGTCTATCTCGGTAAAATCTTTAATGGGATGAGATGACCAACAAGGTAACACTGATATTAGGCTATTCAACTGATTAAAAGGTTGATTTGGGGTTTTTGGGTTTTTGGTGGCAAATTGAGGAACTGCAATTTTGGGTGCGGGGATTTGACACAGTTTCCGCAGGGGGTTCTTTGGGGCGAGGTAGGAGACCGTATTGATGCCATTGATTGAGGTGAGTGGATGGAAAAGACCGGTGAGGAGCTAAGAAGAGCAAATAATACTTTGAATTCTCCTTAAACAGTAGAAAACATAGAAATTAAACAAATTTAAAAGCAGAGCATGGCAAGCATGAATTCTTACTTTAACACTTCATTTGTTTAATCTGCAGAAGGAAAGAAAGGAGATGATCACATAAACACACTTACAAGAACATTGAGATACAAACCATCAACACATGAGTCCACAAGAATCCCAAAGAGGACTGCAAAACCCTCGTCTTCCTTAGCCAAAAATTGCAGACATACAGTGAAATAATACAATGATATTTTCTCACTCAAGAGTCCAACCATGAAAATGAGCAAGAAAGTACATAATATAGATGATCTAACCTCTTTCCCTACCTCCATGGGTCGAGCTCACTATCCTAGGAGTTGTTTCAACCACTTCTAAACTAAGCACTACAAAATAGGCAGTCAAAACAACTTGCCTCTATAAACTTGGAAACCAGTTCATACATTCAAATTTTACCCTTTACATGAATGAATCTTCTAGAAATGTTACATAAGAGTAAAAGTGTCTAAAAAGTACAATAATTACATCAAATATAATCATCTTCCACCCCAAAAAGTCAAACTGGGTCAAAACTGCGGTTTCTGGGCTGAATAAGTCAATTCTAGCAAAAACTGCCTGACGGGTCATGCCCCCCTGCCTGACAGGTCGCGCCCCTTTGGAGCCCTATTTGCGGCACTTGCAGGTGGCAAAATTGAGCAAAAGTGGGCTTGTTGGAAAGGTCTGTGAGTCTACTTTCCAACCCAACTGGAATATTTGAATTGGCAGGTCATTTACCCTGTCAAAACTTAATTCTCCCAAGACTGGTTTCTACAACTCAAAAAAGGGGCAGAAAGTCAAATTTTGCATGTATTTTGACCTTCTGGAGGCCCAAAACTCCATAAAAACTCAATTCCATCCATAGGCATATGTAATTTTACATGAAAAATGTAGAAATGCTGAGTTTTTGCAAAAAGGAGTTGCCATGACAAAGGTTCTCACCGGGGGTGAGACCCGTTGAAGAGCCAAAACCTGTAAATTACCAAAAATTATCAAAATTACACAAAATTTTCAGAATTTTTTGGGATTTGAGCTGTGGCTAGGCTAATGAGTGCCATGATCCTTGAGTGAAGCCTCAGCCAAGATATGGAGGGGATTTGGCTTCTTTCTCCATTTTTGAGCCTCGATCAACCTCCCTTGAAACACTTTCATTTTGGCTTTGCATACATGCATCCTTGCCCAATAATGATTTTTCATATTCCTCAGCAGCTTTTTCTCTTGGTTGGCCTTAGCCAATAGCCTCTCCAAGTGTGCATTCACCTGGATGAGCATAGACTCTCAGTCAGCAGGCAATGGATCACCGGGTCTTCTTCGGTTCAAGACTCGGTCACTACGAATCCTCCATAACTCATCAAGTACTTTCTCCTCCTCCAACTGTTTGTTCCGCTACTCCAGGTAAGTGATAGTCCATTGGGAACCCTCAAGTCTCCTCTGAAAAACATCATTTTCAGCCCTGAGATGCTGAATGATCTCCTTTGCCTCTCGGCTAGGAGAACTGGCCTCAAGATCAATCATCTCAGTGTTTGGAACTCCTGATGGACCCTCATGAATCATGGGTTGTTTGCCCCTCTGTGATACCTGTGCTGGTGAAGAAAACGAGGCCCCTTCCACTTGATGTGGAGATAACACTCGCTGTGTTGATGATGAAGGCGAGACCCCTTCCACCTGCTGTGGAGATAGTACTCGCCTGGCTGCTGCAAATAAGGCCCTCTGGCCTCTCTGATAAGTGAGCTGAGGTGAAGAACTAACATGTCTAGTGACCGGAATATCAGGCTGCTGAGATGGTCCTCCCTCCTCCTGAATGACCTATGGATGTGGCTGGGGTGGTGCTGTGAAAAACTCATGGGAAATGAACTCCTCCCATGAGATGCCCTGCTGAGTCAACTGATGCAAGACTATGAGCTGAATCAAACCATAATGACATAGGCTCCTGTACTGTTGGGCCGGGATCTTCCTCTGCAACATGGCACCATCCTCTGAATGTTCTGAAAGAAGAAGACCGGGATGTTCATCATCCTCACTCGGGTGAAGTGCATCAAGAGGCGAATGTGATATGAGTACACCTGTGAAAATCTGCCCTCACAGGTAAAATAGTGCATAATAAGCCTCATGATGGGAGCATACTCGCTCCGGAGAAATCTGAATGGAAAAACACCCGCCAAATGTCTCATGAATGGTGGCCGGACATAGGGCTCAAAGTGAACAGTATCTAGCAACTTGTGCTTAGGCCACACCTCACCAACATTCGGTATCCCTGTAGCATGTGAGATCACCTCGGGTGTCAATGTAAAATCTACCCCTGCTAGATTGACATGTCCATCATGCAAATGTAAAACAAAGAGGTGGGCCAACTCTCTGTGATGTTGAATCCGAGAGATCCTCTCACAAAACTGATAACAAGACATGTACTGAAAACAAGTAACTGCCATAGGACAAGCCTGTAATTCTGCCAAAGAGGTGGGCTCCTCTCGCTTATGATGTCCACCCTTACCCCCCTTACGAGGCCTCCTCGATACCTCAACCTCTGTAGATGATGAATGGTCATCACTTTGCTCATAAGTTTCGGTTTCTGACATGGTTTAGGAGCAAAGTGGACAAGCTGAACTGTTGTCTCTGCCTGCAAAAACTACTGAACTCTATGCTGTTTCAAGGGGGAAAAGACATGAGGGAAATGTTAGGGGAGGGATCTTTTAACAAGGAATGGGAATATATAAATATAACAGGGAATTTTTAAGGGAAATGTTGCAAATCATTATGCATATAGGAATACATATTTATAATTGGGAAATCATTTGCAAAGATCATTGCATATGGGAAAAAACATGTATGAAAGTGAACATGGGAATATGCATACATGTATTAATAGGAGAAATAGGGAAACCATGCACAAAACATGTTGACATATTTACCAACACTTTTTGTTATTTACACATGCATATGGTGGAGGGGAACTAGGGTTTTGAATTTTGTTTTTTTTGGATGCTTTGGCAGAGGGGTAGGGTTTTCATTTTTAGTGATTAGGGATGGGGAAAGATTTGCATTTCATTTGTAAAATAATATGGGAAAAGAGATGAACATATAAGTGTGAGTGAAAGGGAAAGGAAGGAAACAAACCAAAGGGAAAAATATCTTGAAACAACACAAACCCTAGCACAGTTTGCTCATTAACATTGCAGCCATATAATGTCTTTTCACTTGCATGATTTGAGGTTAAAATACAAGCATGAGGACTTACATTCATCACCAACCACAAAAATGATGTGTAAAGAGCCTACCTCGAACAAATTTGATGACTGGGAGGAAGATTGGGCAATTTGTTTGAAGTTTTCAGCAAGACAGTTCAACGGGTCATGCGCCACGCCCAACGGGTCGCGCCCCTCTGACGGGTCGCGCCCGTTGTTTTTCTGAACTGTGGGAGACCCTCTGACGGGTCGCACGCACCCAATGGGTCGCGCCCCTCTCTGCTGCCCGAAATCGCTCTGCCTTTGCTCCTTTCTCTTAATCACTCTCTCTTACCTCTCTTGCAACCGTTAGGATGCACAATGAGAGTGAAAGGAGGGAATTTGGGCTTTTATAAGTTTCATTTGAAAAAATTTCATTCATAAACCCACTTTCTAAAGTTTATCTTTGACACTTTTATACCACTGATTTTTTGGTTTCTTTTATCCTATATTTGACTCATTGAGTGCTTTGACTTGATTCTTTTTGCAGGTAGATCATCTGAGGGATCTTGGCAAGGGGACCAGGGTTGCATTCTCTCCGCTGAAGACTTTTGAAATTTCATCACTTATTTAAAAAAACTGAGAAAATGACCTTGGCTTTAAAAACAGAGTTTTTAAATCCAAGGTGAAAGTTCACTGTACAAGATAAAAATATCGAAGAAACATGTTTACAATCCTCCCTCTGGCTTGCTGAATACTCGTGGATTTTCAAAGACATGACCTTGCAGAAATAAATGACCAAAACCCTAGTACTAAGACTTTGACCTCAAGACAAATCAAGACAAGCTTGAAAAACTTAATGACTGATATGACCTGATCTAGCAAAGCCAAGAGGGGTATAAATAGACCAGCTCCTTCATCAGGGTTATGGCATGCCTAACGGGATGCAAAATTTGACACTGATGAGACACCTACTAATGCAAATGCAAAGAGCTTTGATCACTGATGGAGGGCTTTCAAGACCGACACTAACACACTCTACGAGGTTTCTAGGGTATATCGGTGTTTCATGTTGTGATTGATTAGTGTTTGTTGGTTTTCACTCTACAAGGTTTCCAAGGTATATCATTGTTTCATGTTGTGATTGATTATTGTGTCAATTTGATGATGTTGATTCCCTGTTTGATGTGATGTTGATAATGCCAAATATGTGGTTAATTATTATGGCTAAGGGAATCATGAAATAGATGCAAGGTTACATCATACAATTTATGTTAATATATTGCAATAGTGGTTGTTAATAGTTACACAACTGAATATTCCTCTACTAAAAATTACTCTATGTACTGATGAACATTTTATCTAATGGTTGATGACAATCTGGAATAATGATTTAGATAATTACTCGTGGGAAATTTGTGTAAAATTTTTCTAACTCCCTGCATTTTTGTGTGAGGTTACCAGGGGGTGTTACAATTTGGTCTCGAATGATCTTGAAACTCAGAATTATCTTTAAACCCAAAATTCCATTTAGAGAAGAGGCATTTTAACTTATTTTAAATTAAGTGAATCATTTATTTTAATAAAATAAATACAAATGTAAAACTTTAATTTATAAAAAGAATGAACATCCACATTTATTTTCATAAATATGGGAAAATTAGACCAGTTTGTAGAGCAAAATTTAGAACATGTAAAGAAGTTAAAGGGGAAAACTAATTACACATTATAGTGACCCCTAAGGGGCATCTTATGCAGTTGTCACCCATGTTTACCAAAATTTAATTATTTATTTCAATCCTTTGAATGATACACAAAATACTCACGCAAGTAGTTGAAAGGTGCTTTAATGCAACTTTATTTAGTGGCAACCACACCAAATCCTAAGACAACTCAATATGCAAATACTTTTTAGCATGGGACATTATCGAGATCAACTACTCATCCTTGGATGAAAGGCTGGAAAAAAATGTTGGAATGAAAACTACTATCTCAAATGCTTTTAATCTACTTCAACATGGATTGTTGTATATGTCATGTAGCCATGATCTCTTATTTGGATCCCATGTATATTGTTTATGACGAAGATAGTAAATCTAAACTATTATTATTTTTTTCATTCAAATATAATATCTAAATTATTTCATCAAATTTTTTTTCCAACAATGAAAATTAAAAAGAATGTGATATCAATCACCAAGTACATGCAATGCTTTTTAGAATAATATGACAAAACACAATAAACTACATTGTTTTTAATGATACTAAAATTAAAATTAATTTAGAGAAATGATATAATTACAATGATTTAATAAACTATATAGGCATTATGTAATTGTATTGCTTTTAAGAATGATATAACATGAAATATTATTTATTCTAGATATGATAAAATGAAAGATGATTTAGAGAAATTAGTTACATTGATTTGAATAGTAACACATGCAAAAAAAAAATGATGTTTTAAATTTAGTGATGATAAAATGAAAAATGATTTAAAATAATCAAATAATTGTATTGATTTTAATAGCCAATTGTAATTAGTATCATTCATTTCTATCAATTAGCATTTTGTATGCATGAATGTTGAGAATCGTATGTCTCTTTTAGTTTTTCATCCTTGTTTCGAAGAAAGTAAAAGTAATATTACTAGCATTTTCACATAAGAAAAGGAGATTGGTTTAGTGACATTGACTCAAGGGTGACTAGCATAGCAAGTATCCCTACCCAAATGCAATTTTAGCACTATATCACAACAATTTGCTTTATGCGAAGCGTTGGGTTGCAATTTCAATACTATGAAACTATTTATTTTATGTCACTTGTTGGGTTGCAATTTCAATATTATGAAGCAATTTCCTTTATGTTGTGTGTGTGTTGGGATAGGAGATCAAGGTGCTTTATGACTAGAATCGTTGGTAAATTTTGTGTGCATACAAAAAACTTATGCACATTACAAAGAGAACTTCAGGTATCTCCTTCTGCAAATGAAGTAGAAACTAGAAAACTTCCTTCTGCAAATGAAGTAGAAACTAGAAAAATGAGATTACAAATAACATACAATGTCACAGTTTCAAAATATTTCAATGTTAGTGCCTCAAATGTACTAATAATGTTGCATCCTTAGGCTCCATGAACTAGACCATCTATGACAGCTTCAATTTTCTTCCTTTTTTGCCCAAAGTGTGTTACAACAATTCCAATAAAACCATAAAATGAATTTTTATTGTGCTCTGCACTTCTATCCATTTGCCTATAAAGTTGTAAACCTTTGGAAAAATTTTGTTGGCAGGAATTTTATATTGTAAATTTTCTATTAATTAATAAAATCAATTTTTATTTATCTTATACATTAAAACACATCTAATCTTCTAACTTTTGGAAAAAAATATTGGCAATAATTTTGTATTGTAAATTTGTTATTAATTAATAATTTTTTTTTTACTTATCTTATACACTAAAACATATTTAATATACTAACTTTAAAACTCAATAATCAAAATAAGCAACAGGAAACACTACCTATGCGGCCCTATTCACAATTTCGAAACCTGCAACATTTGAAATATTTGGAAAACTACATTAGAAATTTAGTAAGACAATCTTAGCAAATCATTATTAATACATGTCCAATTAGAAATCAATCCATCGCAAAACTATATATTACTAACAAAACAATCGCATGTGTTTAATCCAGGTTCCGATGTTACCAACATGCCTTTGTTAAATGTGAAAATGGCATGTGATTTGTGCCTTGCGGAAGCCATAAATTCCCAACTGAACAATTAGGTGTCTTTAATCCAAATTTTGTTGATACCAAAAAGCATTTGTTAAATGATGACAATGTCAAATTGTAATTCATTGTTCCTTGGGGAAGCCATAAATGAAAGCTTGTCATATATAAATGCCTAGCTTGCAAATGATGTAACCTCGATACTCTGGTTATCATTACACAATAAGATAATAATTAATCTACAAAAAATAATTTTAAAATATTTTAAATAAAATCAATAGAATAATAACTAATTTATGAAAAATAAATTTTAAACAAAATTATTAAAATAATAATCAATCTATGAAAAATAATTTTAAAATATTTTAAAAAATAATAAATTTGAATATCCCACACACTTCTCCTTTTAAGCATTCAAATTTCCTGTTCTTATTATACTGTCCGGACACTATAGGGGATGGAATAATAAATTTCACATTATGAATGTTTATGCCCCATACAAGAACCACAAATATTTTTGCGACCTGATGGACTTTTCTGGCATCATGGACATTAATAATATGAT
Organism: Pinus tabuliformis; assembly: GCA_031772625.1. NCBI lineage: Eukaryota > Viridiplantae > Streptophyta > Pinopsida > Pinales > Pinaceae > Pinus > Pinus tabuliformis. The sequence continues at coordinate 1,209,869,139 of CM062804.1, read as the reverse complement.
CATGGCACATGATCTAAACTTCACATTGGAGGACAGAGAGTGCTAGGGTCAAAAATCAAAATCAGATGCACTTTCCCCTTCCCCATTGACCTTTGTGATAGGAAACCCCTCAAAGATATCATACTTGATTCCCTTTTCCCGACTTGGAGAAATGGCCGATCAGGGTTGATCACATTGCAAAAAGAATTGATAGGTTCTTCGTGGATTCTTGCTTGTGACAAAGGTTGATAAACATAAAATCTTGGAATCTGTTCTTTGAAATCTCAGACCACGATGTGATCTTTCTGGAGTGGCGGGATGAATTGACATAGGGAAATATACCCTTCAAATTCAATCACAGATGGGTCAATAACCCTGACTTCCAGAACTTGGTCAACATATCCTGGTCCACACCAATTTCTCCATCTTTGGTTGATCCCACACAGCGTATTACACAAAAACTAAAGAGATTGAAGACTGTTGTTAAATTCTGGGTCTATTGCCAGTGATAAATTCTTAATTAGGATTTGCACACCATTGAACATGAGATTTCCCTTCTCATTGATTCGATTTCAATTGGTCTATTCTCTGCCCATCAACATCGAAAAATTCTAAGTCTATGTCGAAGGAAGGAGGAAATTCTCAAAATCCAGGCGGAGGAATGGAGGCAGAAAACTCGCCTTGCTTGGATAAATGGTGGAGATAAGAACAATTTTTTTCCACCAGAGCGCCTCCAAAAGAAAACAAAAAACCTCGATCTAGACTATCACTAATGAAGATGGCATTACCCCCTCCTCCCCTATGGACATTAACAGGGAGAATTTCCATCACTATGAGAAGTTATTCATGGAAAGGGAAACAAAACATATGGCAGACAAATTGGACTTAATAAATCATTTCCTTGTCATGGTTAATGATGAGGACACATCTCTCATGGATACTCAAACATCAGAAACATAACTTCTCCAGAATTTGAAAGAGATGCCCAAAGATAAGAGCCTAGGGCTCGATGGTTGGCCAACTGAGTTCTTCCTCCACTTCTTCGATTTGATGGGTTCAAATCTGGTAAAATTGGTTGAGGCTATGAATATTTCTGGGCACATTCCAAGTTCTATTAACTCCACCTTTCTTACTTTGATTCCTAAGATTCAAAAACTGCTTTCTTTCTCTGACTATAGGCCAATTTCCTTGTGCAATGTTATTTACAAAATGATGTCTAAACTCCTCGCTAACCGTGTCAAGAAGATTATTTCTCCTCATGTATCTATGGAGCAATTTGGTTTCTTGTCTTCCAGGAGGATACAAGATGTGGTGGCTATTGCACAAGAAGTCATACATTCGATCAAGATGAGAAAGCTAAAATCTTGTCTCATGAAAATCGACCTTTCCCAGGCATTTGACTATGTGGACTGGGAATATCTCACCATGATCTTGTACAAAATTGGGTTTAATCATAGGCATGTTTCATGGATCAAGGCATGCATATCATCAGCCTCAATGGTTGTCCTCATCAATGGGGATCCAACTCAGTTCTTCAAGATGCACAAGGGCCTCAGACAAGGCTGCGCACTGTCACCTCTACTCTTCATCCTTGTCATGGACTCCTTCAGCAGGGAAATATGTGCAATGAGAGAAGTTGGAAATATTTCTGGTTGTTGGATTTCCAACACATGCAACCTGTCCCATCTTCTATTCGTGGATGACATCCTTTTTGTTGGTGCCGCAAACATTTCAGAATGGACATACTTCCATAGGGCATTCTTGAAATTCAGCAACGCTACTAGGCTGCATATCAATAACTCTAAATCTGAACTCATATCACATGGTGAAAATTTGGCGGAGATCACTGAAATTGCAAATTTATTTGGCATTTCCACCCGCCCCCTATCTAATGGTTTTAAATACCTGGGGTGTTTTTTAAAACCCGCAAAATACAAAGTTCTTGACTGGGACTGGATCGTTTGCAAATTCAAGAAGATTCTCAATCGTTGGGACCATAAATGGTTATCTCTGGGGGGTAGGGCCATCATGACCAAGGTAGTGCTGTAAGGCCTTTTTGTTTACTGGATGAATCTCTTTTACATTCCTTAGACTACTATTCACAAAATGAACTCTATTGTTGCTAACTTCATTTGGTCTGGCGTGTGCCCTTAAAGAAAACTTAACCTTGTGGCTCTTAGCACAATCTCCTTGATGGTCAAGCTCGGTGGGTGGGGCATCATGGATCACCGAAGGCTCAATATCACCCTCTTGACCACGAATCTATGGCGATATTTCAAGGAAAGGGGAATTTGGTAGTCCATGCTATTCACTAAATACATCCACTTTCAGGGCCTGGAGGAATGGATGCGTGTTAGAAAATTATATATATTACAGAGCAATGGAACACATAAAATATTGCAGAAATATAAACATAGAAAACACATAAAACAAGAGAGACACAGATATACATGGTTCACCTAGTTTGGGCTACATCCCTGGAGAAATAGCCAATCCTTCTTTTATTATATTATCCAGCAAACTGAAGAGATACAACCTACAACAGATCCGCTATAACACCCTCCTCACTCTCAATCTCGTCTCTCTTCCTCACTTAGAATATAAATATAAATAGACGCAATACAATTCCCTCATATATAGTGAGGGGTTGCCTTCTAGGGCAAAAAACCCTAAATTAAACATAACTTATACCGTCAGATCATCCGCCTAATGAACCACCCAGATTGACTAGAAATTACTATACTTTTACAAGGCAATTTTACATCTATTTTTAGCTTCACGGGTGTACAGTATTCCTAGGGTATACATCTGGCTGAAACCTTTGAATACAGAAGATAATCAAGCTCCACATCCAACAGTGCGGGTGGGAGCACCATCTAATCCCAATGCGTCATATATCTGGCGTAGTTTTAGACATGTTGTTCCTTGGCTATATAACAATCTCCCGTGGTTGGTGGGTAATAGAGAACAAATACTTGTTGGCATGGATGCCATCAAAGGTATGTCAGGCTGCCACATATTATATGTCCCCTTCATTCAGACTCTCATCCAGTTGGGGTTCCATAATCTGGTCAGCCTCATATCGGACATTCCTTTCCCTCTTCGTGCTCTGGTTTGGCCTCATGCTCAACAAATAGGAATTCCGGATGTCTTGGCTGCTGAATGGGAATATTTTCGCAATCATCTCACTAAGGATGACATCTCATTCTCCATGCAACCTGATCAAATCATTTGGGGAGGTCAGGTACTGAATGGGCAGATTTCTGCCAAGGATGTGCATGAATACATTTCATCTTGCATCACTCCTCTTCCTCTTGTGGGATACACCTCGAAATTCTAGCTTTTGGAAATCCCTTTAAAAATCAAATGCTTCTCTTGGATGGTCTTATACAACCGTATCCTCACCTAGGACCAAATGCTAAAAAAGGGTTTGTGGGAGCTGGTAGATGCTCTCTTTGCTGGTTGGAATCTGAGGTCTATCTCCATCTATTCCTACACTCTCCCTTTGCTGCTGATATCTGGATTACGGTTCCAGTCCTCCTTGGAATTAACATCATCTGACTATTCCTCCTTTCTTGCCTGCTTTGAGTCTTGGTCTCTGCAAGGCACTGCTTATAGAGTTTTCCCCCTTTATGTCTAGTGGGGCATCTGCCTATCTTAAAATGAGTTGACCTTTGAAGAAATTCCCTCCGACTCTTTGTCCACGTCTATCTAGATCATGACTCTCTTCATGGAGGTCGACCCATGGTACCCCAAAGCCCCATCCAGATCCATCTCATTCATTGACTTGGAGGGCAGATTCCTGATTTTCTTTTTTGATGGAGCTTCCATGGATGGCATCTGTGGTTGTGATGCCCTACTGAAATTGGATCCTTCTGCCCACTACAAATTCTATTGGTCCGCTGGTGCTAGGGATAACTGTCGGGATGAGTTGCTAGCTTTATGGGGTGCCCTCTAATGTTGCAAATGGCTGGGATTAGACAATATCAAGGTTGTTGAAGATTCCCTCTCCGTGATCAGATGGATTCAAGGCCAACATTCTCTTGATGTTCCCTCACTCTACAACTAGGCACAGATGATCTTGAAGCTGAGGTCTTCTTTCATGTAGGTCTCTTTCCAACATATCTACAGGAAGAAAAACTTTGAAGCAGACCTTCTTTCCAAACGTGGGTTGCCCATGCTTCCTGGATATATGTTCTTGGAGGCCTTCGAAAGTGGGAAGATCTGCGGATAGGGGTTGTTTGAGCTATAAGGTCTTCCCTCTACCATTCAAAATCATTTCCTATGCTGATGCCACTCCTTTGTTTTCTCTGTCTCTATTCTTATGACATTGGTCTCTTTGCAATGTAACCTCTTTGGGAGGCATGGTATTTTTGTTGGTACTAAGATCTAGTTTATTTCTTACCTTATGGACATTAGTAAGGTGAGATGACACCCTTGAAAAATGACCAATCGAACATGTAAAACAATCCTATCAATATAAGACTATTCTGTTTTTTCTACTCAAAAAAAAAGAAAAAAAAAAAGAAAAAGAAAAATGTTAAATTATGAGAAATGTATAAATATTCATGATCAAAACCTAAACTAACTTGAGTATGACCTAGAAACCCAATGCCTAAGTCAAACAGAGATAATATGGGTTTGACCTAAAAACCCAATGCCTAAATCAAACAGGGATAATATGGGTTTGACCAAAAACCCAATGGCTAAATCAAACAGGGATAATATGAGTTTGACTTAAAAACCCAATGCGAAAGTGCATGGATAATATGGATTTGACTTAAAAACCAAATGCGGCAGTCACGCAAGGGATAATAATAATGTTAGAGGCAAACATTAATTACCATCGATTTATTTTTAAATGTTATTATAAGAATCCATTTTAACAAAATATAAGATTCGCCATGCATTAAAATCCTTATATTTACACTTATAGGTTAAAATACTGATATTTATACTCGAGAGATTAGAATACAGATGAATATGGTTACCGAAATCTTTTCGGATGCACCGTTATCAGATTGAAAATCACCACTAGTTTCAGCGTCTCCAATCCCAATTGTATTGTCAAATTGGGGTATGGCTTATGGCTTACGCATAATATGGGGTATGGTACACAAAAGTGACCAACTATATGTACAAAATTTGACGTACTTATTTGGCATAATTGAAAACTTCCCTTCAGGCCCTTTTATTCTCTCAATAATTAATCCACAATTAGATTCATTTTACAGTCTGTCTGCACAAATGAGTTGCAATATTAACATGTGTTAGATTGGAAGCCCCATGACACTTTTTATGTCGTGCGACAGTGGAGTTTCTGTCGCGTGGCACCAGAGAAAATGAATGGAAGAAGGGTTCTCTTTATTTGCAATTCTTTTCCCTATCTATGGAGGTGGAAAAATTGTTGGGATAATTAAAAGTAGCTTGAATTCTAGAAAAAATTTCAAAAAATCTTGTAGATGCAGCGCTTGAATCATGTTTTTGATGGTGGAAATAGATTCAGCACCATAAAAAATGACTAGAACACCTAAAATTATGAATTTTGATAACTTTTACTTAGATTTACAAAAATCACTGTGAGATTTTTTCAAAATATAACTAAAATTTAGGGAAAAAAACATCTGTCCGCTATTAATCGATCAATCTCGAACGGGAACGGGCCCTTCACTTCGCCCAATAGAGAAGGCAGGAGCATAAGCATAGGTAGCAAAGACAAGGGCATAGGTGGGAAGCCCAGTAGAACAGAGAGCCAGTGACAGAAGAAGAGGCACCGAAGCAAGCAGAGGCACCACCAGTGGCTAAGGTAGCAGAAGCAACAGTTGCCTATTCTATTATTGACCCAGTTTAAGCGGCAGAAGCGCCCACCCTCCGGAGCAGCCTAGCCATATCGAGATCCAGAAGCAGAGCCAGCAGCATATGTGGATCCAGCACCAATAGTGGATCCAGTAGCATAGAAGACAGGAGCAGATCCTACAGAGGCAAGAGAAGCAAAGGTAGAGGAAAAGGTCCTATCAGGTCTTGGACGGGGTCCGCAAGGCACTAATTTTTAGACTACTGCTTTTCCCAACGCCACCTTTGTTTCCAGATGGCTATAATAACTCTCAAACACATTCACACTCACCTGCAACTTGAAGCCCATCAGAAACAAGAATTCCATCTCCATTCTATTTATTTCTTCGCCGTTCACGCCTACTCTCGCGTAATACAAATTCCTGTAATTCGTACTCACAAAATCAAAATTGATATTAAAATCTTGAGACAAATGTTTGAAAATAACAGGTTTTATAAAAACAAGAAATAGATGATAATCCAAGCATTGAATAGAGGATTTGCTTATAGGTTTTGAGGAACTTGGAGGCGACCATGACGGTGGTAATATGTAGCTTGTGGATGTTGGCAGACGTAATGTGGAATTAAGGATGGAATTGAATGAGGCGGTCGATGTAAGCACAGGCTGTCACAAACACAGAAGAGTTGCACTTAACATACTTCACAATCCTCTCCACATACCGCTCTATACACATTTCCGACACCTGCACAGCGTCGAACACCATAGTTACCAAGTTTGGCTGCAACGACAAAACAAATTCGTAAAGTCGTTGATTCAGTTTGGTACAATGAATAATTCGTCTGATTCGGGTTTGATACTGTGTGTTGTCGCCCATAGATTCGTGCCTCTACTAGTTTGAACACAAAAAAAGAAAAGCCAAAGATCCAACATATTAATTGAACTTCGTAGCCTTCATGAAAAATTAAAATTCCAAATTCTCAAATTCTCAGATAATGCCTTATTTGGAACTCCGTAGCTTTCATGAAAAATTAAAATAATGGAAATGACAAAGTTAATGCGGATTAGTTAGCTTTTATAAATTTTTATAGAAAAAAGATGGCAACATTTTTTTTATAGGAAGATTAATTAGCGAATTAGTAATTCTCTTATTAGAAAGAAAAAAGTGGTAATTCTTATAAAAGAAAAATTAAAAACAGTAAATTTATATTAGAAAAAATTATAAAATAGTAAATTGCTAAAAAAATATAATTTTTATTTTACTAAAAGTTATAAAATAGCAAATTAGTTGCAAACCAATGACTCTTTTATAAAAATATAAAGAATAATAATTTTTATTGGAAAAATTGATAAAATTATAAAATAGCAAACTTTAATTGCAAATCCATATCTATTATACCAAAAAATAGTTACAAATCTATATTTTTGTTAGAGAAAAATTTAATAAATTTTTATTAAAGTTTGAAATATAATGATTAAATAAATTTTATATATATATATATATATATATGAGTATGAATATGAGAATATGTATATATATGTTTGGAGTTGTGTATAATGCGATTTTTTGGAGATTCGACGGAATCCGGCGGAAGAAATTGAGGTTAAATCTTGATTTGTTGCAGTTAAAATGGTTTTTTAACTGCATATTTGGATTCAGCACCCTGGAAAACCCCTAGGACGCTTTCATTGTGCAAAAACTAGCTATCAAACTTGCGATTCCAGCTGGCAGTCATCGCGTTGGATTGAATTGAATATGGAAGCAGGCAGGCAGAGAGGTCCAGCTGCTTCACAGGCGAGTCAGCAGAAAAATATCCATTTGATTAGAATAGATTCGACTTCATTAACATTCAGGGACCGTTGAGATAGCCAAAGCCTTCGGAAGGGCAATTTCATGCCGGCAATACGGAAATCTCAGCTAGATTTTCAATAAAATAGAGTAGGGATTTTTGTAAATCCAGGATCTTAAATTTGTTTCAGAAGTTTTGAATGGTGCTAATCTATTTCCACCATAAAAATATGTTTTGAAATTTTTAAATCTAAATTCCAACTATTTTTATCATCCAATCAATTCCTCTTCCTCAATAAACACTTTCTAATTATCTTCTTATTAAAAAAACATTTAGTTTAGTTCAGTAGTAAAATATTGAAACATTGTACGTACCAACTGATATATATATGATTTGTTTTTTAAACATGCTTAAATTCATCTTGATTTTATTCCATAATTTTTTCTAATAATTTTAAATTTAAAATACATTTTTCAGTAATATAATTTATTATTAAAATTAAATACGTATTTTAAAATTATTTTATTTATAAAATTATCTTAATTATATAAATAATAAATTATATATATATATATATATATATATATATATATATATATATATATATTATTTTTTAAATTATTTTAATTATACTTTTATTAATTTTAAATTTAATTTAATTATTTTTTATTTAATATATAAATAAAAATATAAAATAATTAAATTAATGTATATTTTTTATTTAATAGATTTTCTAAATACTCCTTTGTGTGAAGTTACTATTTCAATTTCCCATCCTGTTTAGGGTGATATATTGGACATGATAAAGATGTAGTCCCACCAAGCTTAATATTCTTAGTGATCACATATCAAAGATATTGTGACAAAGTCTATTTACAAGTTAAGAATATGAGTGGTAAAATAGAGGTGGATTTTTAAGAGTCTTTGTTACATGTTATTTTAAATGTATATACTAATTCTTTTAATAATAATAATAAGTAGTAGTAATAGTTATAATATATTTAAATTTTAAATAATAATAATAAAAATAAAAGTTATAATATAATAAAATTTTGATGATTTATTTTTTTATTTTTTATTTTTTTTTTAAATTTTAGCAATGCCAAATGTATCATGAGCTAAGTGTTTTGATGTTGATCATGGATTGATACATTGTTATTTACCAAACATTTAATTTATATGGCTACACTAATTTAATTATCATTAATTATTAGGTGGATGATAGGTATTTAACCTTCAAATAATATTCTAAAATATTCTTAGCAGTTGTCATAAATCAAAGGTTGAGATTTATCTCAAAAGTATTATGTCATTTTTATCCTTTTAATTAAATTGATAAATTAAAAAAATGTCATATAAACAAGTGGCATATGAAACAAGTGCTTCCGCTTAAATTACATTATTGGAAAAATTATATAAGAAATTATAACCTACATTGGTAAACGTTAGCTAAACTTTTAATAGTGGTTAATAGGAAAATCAAATGATATCATCTTGCTTTGGGAGGAACTAATGAATTGAGATGTGAAGTAGATAAATTAATTGTTTGCTTATGTACATGGACTTCCATAAATTTTAGTGGGTAGTAAACAATAGTAAGTCTACACATTTATAGTTTTACTCCTACGTAAGTGTGAGGAAAACATAAATAATGCTGAGAAATAACTAAATAAATAAATTTATTTACTTACTTCCAATCTTAAGAATAGAAAACCATTATGTATAAATATCTAATTTAATGCATGAATATTACAACCATATCCATAAATTATGGCATAAAATATGTGAGGGAGTTATACAGATAGAATTATTTTGTGCAAATGCTTGAATAAGACCTTCAAGTTGTGGTCCAATCAAATGTTTGAAGATTTAGTTTTTTTAATAATATTGAAAAATAAATAATCTCTCTCACACACACATATAATTGAAAGTGGAAATTGAAATCTTTATCCATCGACATGTAAAGTACTATCTAAAGGTGCATTGAAAGCACAAAGGGAAACCATCAAAATGGTATTCTTAAATCCTCTAGGAGAGTTACTCTGTACATAATTTTATCCACTTTACATCATCATAAGATCCAACTAACACTTAAGGAAGTTCTAGATTTTTCATATGTACTAAAGTGATAAAACATAATTGGTAACAAGAGGTCTTCCTTTGACACAATGTCTACCATTGGATTGAAATACAAGCATATATGTTGACAAAATGCTTGAATTTTTACTGGAGATTTATTTTATTATGGGGCTAAGATTTATATTATGAACCTGAAGTGAATTTTTCATCCACTACATCATTAGGAGGGAGTCTCCTATCAATTGTATATTTTTTATCTTTGCAAATTTTAGTGGGAAGAGTAGAGAAAATGCTTGAATTTTTCTTGGAGATCTATTTTATTATGGGGCTAAGATTTATATTATGAACCTCAAGTGAATTTTTCATCCACTAGATCATTAGGAGGGAGTCTCCTATCAATTTATATTTTTTATCTTTGCAAATTTTAGTGGGAAGAGTGGAGAAAGCTATTATGCTTTATTGTTGGTTCCATTACAATATTACCTTTGAAAGTATAGTAGAAATATTTAACGACATACAAAACAAACCACAATCGCCATATGTTTGATTCCTTGGAACGCACCATCAAAATATGGTTGTCATCAACTAAAAGTCAGAGCCATCACATGTTCAACTATGGATGATCTAGATGTAGGTGTATGAAATAAAAAGGATGAAACATCTTTTAGGGCTTCACTATCTCGTGAAATAAGGATTGCCCTTCAAATGTAGTGGAATTGTGAGCCACATGCTCTAGATTATCAGTAAAGGAAGAGTATAGAAGGATTTCAAATTACATTTGGAATACCAATCTTAGAAAAAAAGTTCTACACTTTCTTTATTCCATGTTCCTTGAATATTGATGGATTTTTACATCTCATACAATACTACCAAGAAGAATTTGCATCAAATGAAGAGGTTTTGATTGTCCCTGTTATTTTCTTTAAAAAAAACAACAACATTATTAGACGCTCCTAGCTCTTCCTTTGGAGAACATCACATGTCACAGTGTTTCCATTGAGTACTAAACACACTAAGATGATGCTTTTAGGTGGCATCTTAAGATTTCCACAAGGGTTTCCACCACCATTCAAGGTTTAGGATCCTCTCCTCCATAAATGCTTGATATCCTTTTGCTTTATAACAACCTCCCAACGTATTATAAACCCATGAAGTTCATCTCTTTTCTTTATAATATCGTACTTGCATGTTAAAAATGCCTATTTATGGAATAAGAATATTTTACTTTTAATCACATTGTCTGTGTCTATGCATGCACGCACAAACATATGTGTGTGTGTGTGTATTCTATGATGATGATGATGATGATTAACATCCTTTGATACTATATATCTCCCATATCTTAAGAAGGTAAGAGATTATGTAGAATTTTTTTGAATTTTATTTCTATGCTTAACAATTATTAAGAGAAATGTTCCAATATCACCATATTTTCTACGAGTTAAAAGTTCAAGAAGGTTGATAGTGTGACAAATATGTTCAAATTAAGATATAATTGGAGGTATATGTTGGAAAATCTAAGAGAAAGTTCTTTTCAACTTCAACCTCCTTAGTTTCATAAATGTGACATATTCTTTCAACCCATGATGTTTTGGGAATTAATCAACACCCAATTTCACTATGGAGTTCATGAGAATCTATTCTTATTTTGTCAATTCTTATTTCCTTCATTACACTAGTTAAGATAGATAAATACATTTGAATTTCCAGATTTGGATTGATCACCTCCTTATAATATCTTAGTTCTCTTTTTTCTCAAATTCTTTATGACACTACAATTTCTCCTTATGTTTTGATGTAATAATATTATTGATATAATCTTTATTTTACAAAATGATCTCTTCCTTTAGCCCCTAGTGATCTATCCAATATTGGACATTCTTATGACATCCTCATTGCATACGAAGCTGGGTTCAGATAGAGTTGGAAGCAAATTTTAGAAGTATCTTATCGTCTATGTTTTTTAACCTCTTATTATGCATTAGATACCCGGTCATAGCCACCCTCTCAATGGGATAAACACTTGCTTCCAAGAGCAGGATACAATAGGGTGTATTTCCTTTAATTTTGAGATTGTAGGTTATAAATTTCTTTTGTATATGTTATAAATTCATCCATGATTCTCTAGAGATGCTATATCCCCAAACTTGACATCCATATAAAATAATAGGGGCAACGAGAGTTTCAAAGAGGAGTTTTTTATTTTTATTTGTGTTAACCAATATCCAAAGGTTTGTTGATTTAAAATTGTTTTCTATTCCATGATGAGCATTCCACCCTCCTTCTATCCTTATCTCAATGATAAAGTTTCATATGAGCTTCTGATGGATATCAATTTTGAGATATTTGTATGAAGGGACTTCCTCCAAGTTGTTGTTGTTGTCATACACAAATATATCATATGTGATATTTTTGGATTTATATATCATGATTTTCAGTTTTGTCAATATTAACAGCCATACCCATCTTGGAATAGAAATCTGGGAGTATTCTTATTTTCTTTCCAAGATCATAAAGAATCCTTGCCAAAAGAAAAATATCATTAACTTATAGAAGTAGAGTGATGACTATAGTAGCGAGAGTTATTCCAACACAACCTGCTTCTTCCAAACACTCTTCCCACTTATACACATACACACACAACTAAAAAGGGTAGGGGACAAGGGACACCATTTCTTCACTCTAATATTTTAGTTAAGTTATTACAACTATCCCTTACTGGTCATAAGCTTAACGATAAAATTCTCATACAACCTTGTCTAAACAATCTTCAACTCAAAAGGAATATTTATTTCTTCCAACCTCTTCCAAACATTTGTCAAGGGAATGATGTCAAAGGATTCTCTAAAGTCAATGAGACAACATAGAAGATCAATTTTATTTTTATTTTGGCACTCCTCCACAATGATCATAAGAGTAATAAGTGGTCCATAGTTTAATGATATCTCCTGAATTGGCTTGGAATTTATCTCTTTTTTCATGGATTTATAGAGATATTCTAATCTTCTTTTCCAAAATGATTCTTTACAACTTGTTAAAAGAGGGTTAATCATAATGGTCCTATAATTAGAGGGAATTATTTTATCCTAAGTTATAAAAATAGGTGAAACTTTATTAAGCTAAAAGGAACTTTCTACAAATTTGTATGAGGAAGATGTGTAATTATTTCAATGCTGAGCATGGAGTTGACACGTGTCATTTTAAAAAATATTAGTAAAAAAAAATTTTCAATGTTACCCATATCAACTTCATATATTTATTCCAATGTCAATGAGATACTTATGAGGAGGAAAGTCCACTATCCCACAAATAAGGGCGACTCATACACCAATTAGTGTATGGATTAGCCATGACCTTGAAATTATGTTATTTATTATTGTAGAGCTAGAATGAGCCTAGTGATTACGAACATGGGTTTCTTCCTTTGTTTCTTGTGAAAAGAAACTTGTGCTTCCATTCAATTTTAGAAAGAAAATACATTTTGTATATACACACTAGATGTGTGCATTCACCAATGATATTCCTAGATCACGTGTGGTGTACATATAAAAAGGAATATGTTTAAAGTATGCATAGAAAGATGGCCAAAATGATATTGAAGGGAAACGTAAAACAAAATAGGGAAAAAATTAAATACTACTACAATAGGGAAGATCAAGTAATGAAGAAATCACTTATCTCACTTTCTTTCCTTTATTTTCTTGGACTTGTTGCCATTCTACAGAATTGGGGCCAATTGGAACCAAAAACAACTCACTCGCAAATGTCTCTAGAGGATGTTGTTTATAGAATCTAAGATTTCTTATAGATGGACACATTTTGTGCCCACCAATCCATCCTTCAAGTGTGTCTATTTTTTTTATCATTGATAATTGGTAATAAAACTGAATATGTCCTGTTTTATTTAAGAGAAGTAATGCCATGAGCTATAGATTCTCCTAATGTGTGATTTCCATGATGAGTCTGCACATCATGTTTTGCATGGACTAGTTGGTCCTCCATGTTTTCCCATTCCTCTTCATATGTAAGGTGTGGATCTAAATACTGCCATCCATTTTGTTTAAAGACACACCTATTTTTCTTTATTGGATACTTTTTTTCATGTGGGCATGTGTTCTGCAAGTTTCTAATTTGAAAGCACATTCGACATCTAAATGTCATATTCTTGTATCTAATATTCGTGTCCAACTCAATTCATTTTTTTTTTTAATATGGCTAGGAAGCCATATCTTCAAATCTGTCTCTACACATATTCTGGAAAAATTAAAAGGACCTTTCTTTGTCGTTTCATAGTCCATCTTCTTGAATTTTCCAAGAGTATTCCCAATATCCTCTAGGACCCTATGGTGCCATAAAGGTAGGGGAATATTTGGAAGTCTCACCCAATATCGAAATTGTAGATACCACCATTATTCTAACATACAATTTTGCAAATCACGGTGTAATGAAAAACCCAACATTTACCCAAAACCATGGCTCTTCATTCAGCACAAGTTCCATTTATTATTGTGACTCAAATTGAACAATGAAAAAATATTTGGAACATAAATATAGATTTCACTTTGACATCCCAAGAGTAAGAATCGATTGGTGTAATTAGTTCTGGTTTATGCCAAAACCCATTAAACCTACAAATTCCGGCCTTAGATTGGAGGGAAGAAAATAAAGAGTTTAGCTTAGAAAGGTTTACTTCCATGGCTTGAATTTTATCCATTTGTTGAACAATGTATGAACCATGATTTTTTTGGATCAGTCATCTACAAATGTTTTGAGGCTATTTGACCAGGTCCTCAAAATTAGGCTAAAAAATAAAAGTGTTAGAATCTTGATAAAATTAGCTTTAGATTGAAGAGCTCATCACTTTGATTCCAATGGTGGAAACGAAACTCAAATTTGAGCTCATATGCAGAAGTTAGAGCAAGTCAAAGTTCAGGTTTGACTTGGACACATGGCAGGATTGGATGATGTGGCAAGGTCCTTCAGCGAATGAGAAGGCACCAAGTGGCAAGCTGCCATTGGTCCCACATCTCACAAATCAAAATTGGAGCAAAAATGTGGGTCCCTATTGGATGTGGAGTATTTTGTGGAACAAATAGTCGGAAAACTAGGAAAAGTCATAACTTCTTCAGTTTTCCACCAAATTGGTTGCAAAAAGAGCCTCAATATCGATTTTTGAGTATTCTGGACTGATTGGAGTAGGTTTCAGAAGAATTTAAGCATTGTAAACACATATTTTTACACTTTTTATCATAATAGAGAGTCCCAAGCCATTGGAAGTTGGACCAAGGAGACGTAGCCGAGGAGGGCTAAACTCCTTTATCATGTGCTTGTTTTAATGTGTTTTTGATGATGTTCTGTATATGTTTATGCTATTGTTTAGTTTTTGGTTTATGTTAAATTTCTCATAAAATTAACATAAAACTCTTCATTTCACTTGAAAAAATTGATGAATTCTTAAGCACAATGAAAACATTTTGTTTATAATCCGAGGAAGATCTTAGCACTATAAACTAATATTCTAAATCAGATCAATTTGATATCAAAGCACTAGGTTTTCTTTGTGAAAGAAGGATTTAATTGTTTGCAAGTTTATGTCATACTTACAAGGTTAAAAGTCAAAAGAGGTGAAGGAAAGCTGGTTGGAAGCCTTGAAGTTGGGTCAATGCGAGAAGATAAAGGTTGCCACAATCTCCAACACCAGTTCAACCTCAATTTTCAGTTGAGACTCCAGCGATCATGTCTCATGAAGGAGAATCTACAAACATGACAGAAGATGAGAAGACCTTCAGAAAGGCTATCTTTTATATGACAGAGATGGTGAATATCCTCTATGAAGAGAGGAATAACAGGCTACAAGGAGAAAGTTCCAAACCTCCCAATGGAGAAGGCTCTTCAAGAGGAGGTGATGGAAAAGGAGGTAACGGGGATGGAGACAAACCTCCACCCTCCCCACCATCTTCTTCATCTTCTTCTTCACAATCATCTTCACACTCTTCCACTAATACAACCCTTACTCATACTTATCATCATTCTTCAAAAGGGACTGGTAAATCACCTTTTTTAAAACTTGATGTTAAATTTGAGTTGCCCATGTATAATGGTTAAGTGAATGCATAGAAGCTTGATAATTGGATTCATTAGTTAGAGGTCTATTGTAGGATTCAAAACCTTCAAGAGGATGACATAAATATTCTGTTAGCTTCCTTGAGAATGGAGGGTGCAACACTAGTATGGTGGGAATCAAAGACCCAAGAGGAGATTAAAAAACATGGTAAGATCTCAATTTCTTGGAATGATTTCATTGCTACAATTAAAAGACAATTCTACCCTCTAGCTTAAACACAGAAAGCCATCAAGAATTGGCATAACTTTATACAACTTAAAGATCAAAATGTGCAAGATTACACCCAAGAATTTAGAAAAAGGTCTCTGATGTTAGGTGTAGATTTGCAATCACAGGACACATTGCTGAAGTACATAGGGGGTTTACACAACCTTAGGCATACTATCTTAATTTTTAATCCCAATAATCTAGATGATGTGTTTGTGCAAGCCACTCATCTTGAGGAAAGAGGGAAAAACACCCAAGAAGAAGGTAGTAAAAAGTCATTTAAGGGTAAAGAGAAAGAAAAGGGTTTCAAGGGAAAGAAAAATGCATCCATTAAAAAGGAAGGAGAGAAGAAATATGTAAACACTATTCCAGAGAGGGTCATAATGAAGCTCACTGTTGGAAGCTTCATCTCGAAATGAAACCAAAGAAATTGAACAACAAAAGAAAAGAAAAAACAACTGCAGTCACTCAAGACGAGGATTTGGGATACGAATCGGGTGATGAAACGAAAATCACAGCGATGGTTTCAAGGAAAGGAATCCATTGCCAACACTAGTTCTTCAAACTCACATAATGAAACTCCAAATGAAAAGAGGAGAATATAACTGTTTCACATAAGGGTGATATCAAAGCATAACAAGATTGATACGCTGATTGATAGCGAATCTCAAGCCAATCTTATCTTAGAAAACATTGTCAAATGTTTAAATCTGGAAATTGTTCCACATCATCAAACGTATCCACTTGGATGGGTATGTGACAATGCGCAATTGTAGGTTATGAGAAAGTGTAAATTGAAATTCACAATCCCTACAAAATTCATAGATGAAGTGGAGATTGACGTTGTGCCATTAGATATCTATGGCATCATTTTGGATAGCCCATACCTTTATGACATAAAAGTTATTTTCCATCGACATGGAAACAAATATCACATATTCAAAAATGGAGTAGAATATATTGTGACAACTCACAACAAGAAAACAAATATTTCTCTTGTTAATGTAGGGCAGATGAAAAGACTGGTGAATTCAAGCAATAATTTTGTGCTTCTCATGATCAAATCGAGGAATGATATTGATTATGAAGCATTTGATGGTTGTAATTCGAATTTGAAAACTGATTTGGTTGATGTTGTTAACCAATCTGATGAAATGTTTCAGGAATCAAAGGGATTACTTCCCAAGAGGGGAATCCAACCTGAGTTACAGTTGCAGCAAAAGTGTCTTTTTCCTAACATTGGCATGTACAGGATGTCAGTGATGGAAAGCACATAAATTAAGACACAAATCCAGGGATTATTGAATAAAAGGATCATTCGGCCTATGCCTTTACCTTGTGGTGCACCTCTTGTTTTGGTGCCCTAGAAGAATGGTAAGCATTTGCTTGGATGAGATTCAAGAAGTGGTTTTCATCAAAGTAGAGTTGTTGAAGGAGATATAGGGAAGACAACATTCAAAACTAGGCAAGGTTTATTTGGATGGCTTGTTATGCCTTTCAGTCTTTGCCATGCTCCTACTGCTTTTACACATATAAAAAAAGATGTGTTGAAGCCATTTCTAGACAGGATAGTCTATTTGGATGACATGTTCATTTTTATAAAATTTCATTATGAACATGTAATGTGTGAGAAAAAAATACTTGATTTTGTATGTCAAGAACATTTGTTTCTGAAGATGTCAAAGTATATGTTGGATAAAACTTCTTTGATGTACTTGAGCTGTGAAAATGGTTCTTCCAAGTGTGCTCAAGTTCCTAAAGGCTTTTTGGCAGTCTGAGTGGGATGTGGAGAAGGTGAGCTAAAGTTAGACCTCTCCAAGATTGATGACGTAACAGTCTGTGGTGATATTGAATCTATTCCTACAAGCACAGGTGAAATAATCATACATCCCTGCGAAGCCGCAAATGCCTTTTCTCTGCTCGCAATTTACATAGGCAGGATCAAGATATTCATTTGGATAAGAGGTTTTTTTGGAACAACCCAATGTTGGAGGAGAAATTTTGTTAATTTTTCTTCTATTGTAGTTCATTTACATTCGTCGACAGTTGTGCCAAAGGTCTTCCAGTGGGGAGGAAAACAACGAGAGGCATTTCATGCTTTAAAATAAAATATTAGTACAACTCTAATACTTTCTTTCCCAGACTTGAGACAATCATTTGAGTTTCAGGTTGCTGTATGTGACGATGCCATGGGCGCAATCCTTTTGCATTGTGATAAGCCCATTTCTTTTCATTCAGAAATTTTCAATGACAAAGTGTTTAAGTTGCAGCGACAAAGGCACTTCCATTGGATGGGTTTTCTTCTACTATTCCACTCAATCAAAAGGTATAAAGAAGGTATAAGCGACAAGTTTTTTGATGTACTTTCTAGGCCTATAGGTTGTATAACTAATTTACTCAAGCATCATTTTGTTTTGCATGAAAGTTATGTTCAGAAAAATACATACCTTCAAGATGTATATTCAAGCTTGAGTCAAAGGAATCAAGTGGAGTTATTTGTTTACCATTTGTATAATAATGTATTGTATCATCTTGGTAAAAATGATATTGTTACTAATAGTAACATGGACAAGGCCAAATAGTTCATTGAATGACTCCAAATGGTACATCAAACAGTGCAAGAACAACTTGAAAAGGTTAAAGGCAAGTACATATAAAGGCACGACAAGAATCACAGAGATCACAAGTTCCAATTTAGTGATCAATGGATCGAGATTAGAAAAGTGAGGGGATTGTACCCTCACCTGCTGAACAATTAAAAGTGATCCTTTTGGGGTCCAAAAGGCTTCTAGTGGGGAGGAGTGATCAGGTGCTCAAAATTAGGCTCAAAAATTAAATTGTCAAAATCTTGATAAATTTAGCTTCAAATTTAAGAGATCATATTTCTGATCCAACGGTGTGAACGACACTCAAATCCGAGCTCATATGCAGAAGTTAGAGAAATTGAAAGTTTAGGTTTGACTTCGACACATGGCAAGATTGGATGATGTGAAAAGGTCCTTCAACGAATGAGGAGGCACCAAGTGGCAAGCCTCCATTGGTCGCCACATGTTGCAAATCACAATCACAGGTGGGTCGACATTAAAAATCAGTCCCAGAACAGGTAGGTTGCAATGCGATGGATATCAATCGTTGATCGACGAAGGGGAGGTGTTACAAAATCGGCCCCCAGCAAGGTTTGTGTTGTGATGCGATATCACAATCACATATTGCAATAGAACAAATGTCGCATATATATGGACCATCGATACTCAATGGAATTGCGATTGTGATATCCATAATGCGATAAGTTATGAATTCTGGTTTAATGTCCATTCAGGTCCGCCACGTCACAATCACATATCGCCTACCGTGTTGAGAAGACCATAAGACCACCGTTTTTTTTTAAACTCCGATTGTGATTTGCGATGGACAGTCGATGCCGACAAATTATGGCCCGTTGCGTGGAATATTTTCGCTCGGTTAGCATATTTTTGGAGCAAAAACGTGGGTTCCTATCGGATGTGGAGCATTTTGTGGAACAAATAGTAGGAAAACTAGGAGAAGTCATAACTTCTTTAATTTTCCACCAAATTGGTTGCAAAAAAGAGGCTAGATAGTGATTTTTGAGTATTCTAGATTGATTGGAGTAGGTTTTAGAAGCATTTGAGCATTGTAAACACAAATTTTTAACTTTTGAGCATAATAGAGAGGCCCAATCCATTGGAAGTTGGACCAAGGAGACGTAGCCCAGGAGGGGTGAACTCATTTTTCATGTGCTTGTTGTAATGTTTTTTTGATGATGTTCTATATATGTTTATGCTTCTGTTCAGTTTCTGGTTTATATTAAATTGCTCATAAAATTAACATAAGTACTCTTCATTTCACTTGCAAAAATTGATGAATCCTTAAGCACAATGAAAGCTTTTTGTTTATAATATGAGGAATATATTAGCACTGCAAACTAATATTCTAAATCGAATCATTATTCCAAAGGAATTGAGAATTGGGGCCTTTCCTTTTGTTGCATTCTTGTAGGAAACTGATCCATTTTGTGTCCTAGATCCAAGTGCTCCTCCACACAACCTCAAATTGAAAATAATGGATATATTCCCGGTGATTCCATAGTATTTGGTATATGTGCAGTCCTGGATAATTTATGAGACTTTAAAGCTCTATAGGAATGGATCACTTACACTCAAACGTTTTTGAGGAGAAAAACAAAGTCTGAGGCTTTTATCCAAAACGGGGAGGATTCCATGTGCACATTGCTTAAAAATATTTGAAAAGTAAACAAATCCCCCCTGCATGTGGTTCATAATGCACCAGGTAGTTAGTGCGTGTGGTCCCATTTTGTGGTGATAAAACGCTCCTAGAAACATATCCTCCAACCAACACCAACCCCCGCGTACTCAAGATGGTGCTTGTAGGAAACACCATATCAAGTAGGAAACGACATAAATGTTTCAATGTTAATGGGATCTCTCTCCAAATTCAACGCAAAAAGGGCCAAGAAAGAGTTGAGTGTACTGGTTGAGATCCCATAGTGAGATAGTGACACTTGAAAATGGGTGCAACATCAACCCATTCTTGTAAGACAACAAAATTACTGTGCTAAGGATTGTCAGCCAAGTCCAACGTCGAAGGACTTGAGAGATTCAGACAATTTGCTGCATGCTAGGCCATGCAAGGCCCTTTGAGAATTTCCAAGATATAACTAGGTTAATAGCCACCCCTCTACAATGAAACCTCATCCCACAAACCTGATCATAAGCTGCCAATGGTGAATGAGTAAAGTGTGAAACAGGAAACCTTAATCTCCTACACAAACTCCATCTTCTATGTTGTTAAGTTCTATATAAAACATTTTTCATGTGTTTCTTCCTAATATGCCACACATTAATATCATGTAGTTCCTTTAATGCTTATATTAATAACAAAAAAGTCACATATCAAAGGCTAAGATTTATCTTCAAGGTAGTTATGCCTTTTCTAGCCTTTTAATAATTTTATTAATTAAAAAATTTGCATATAAACGAGTGTCATATAAATAAGAGATGTTATTTTTGGCATGTGGTATTGATAAGCCATGATATTGTCCCATGGTGTTGTAACAAATCCTATTTTCAAGTTAAGAATCTCAATGGTTAAGAATCTTGTTACATGTTTGTAAATGTATATATGTTTAATTCATATATTAATTCTTCTTATAATTAATAATAATAATTTGAAATAAAATTCCAATGTGGTGTAAATCTATTAAGGCATTTTGTGGTATAATGGTCATAGGTTAATAACTCTGTGGTAAAAAATCCAACCATGCCAAGGGCTAGTGTGGCTCAGGTTTAGTACGACTCCCGGGTGATTTTGACAGCTTAGATGTCTGTGGGTCATGACTACTCAAGAAATAGGTTATGCGTGTTGGTCACCTCAAGACTTACATAAACATGAAATGTGAAGGCTGTTGTGAAAATATTAAGCTTTAGATGGGAGACTACCACCTAAAGATCCACATGTTTTCTATTGAAATGGGTGGTTGTGACATTGTCTTGGGCACTGAATAGCATCGCCCACTGGGCCCGATCACAATGGATTTCTAGAAGTTATATATGAGCTTTAGGTAGAACGACAACATTCATACATTATTTGGACTCTAGGAAGGTGCTCCTACTATCATCAACTCGCATCGAACAGAAAACATTTTGAAAAAAGGCCATCACGGAGTCATCACCCAATTTAATGCCATCCAGGCCATTGAATCCACTTCTCCTCATATTCATCCTGAGAGGCAATAGGTCTTAGATTGCCAGCAACAGGTATTTGACAAACCCAAAGAGTTTCCACCCTCTAGGGGTGAACATGATCATAACATCCCTTTGGAACCAAGGGCCCAACCGCCTAATGTGCGCCCATACCGATATCCTTTCACCCAAAAGAATGAAATTGAAAAAATATCAAGGAACTCCTCAAAGATGGTGTTATTTGTCCCAGAATCAGTCATTATGCATCACCAGTGGTCATGGTGCTAAAAAAATATGGAGAATGGTGCATGTGTTCAGACTTTCGGGTCCTCAACAAGCTCACTTTCAAAGACAAATTTCTTATTCCAGTTGTTGATTATCGTCTTGATGAACTACATGGTGTTCAATTCTTTACCAAGCTAGATCTTCGCTCTGACTATCACCAAATACACATGAAGGAAATAGACATTCCCAAGACTACCTTTCGAACTCATGAAGGCCATTATGAATTTTTGGTCATTCCATTTGGTCTATGTAATGGTCCATCTACTTTTCAAAGCCTCATGAACCACTCGCTGAAACCATATCTTTGAAATGACGACATTCTCATCTACAGCCTAACTTGGGACAAACATCTTCAACATGTAGACCTGATCTTGCAACTACTCTAGAATCACAAATTATTTGTCAAAGTGTCCAAGTTATCTTTTGGCGTGGAAGAAGTTGAGTATTTGGGACACGTTGTGGGTCATGAAGGAGTGAGGGTTGATTCAAAAAATATACAGGCAATGCAAAGTTCGCCCCAACCAAAAACCCTGAAGAGTTTGAGGGGATTCTAGGATCTCACTGGTTACTATCGCAAATATGTCTGAAATTATGGTTGCATTGCTAGACCCCTCACTAATATTCTAAAAAAAATTCATTTCTCTTGACTGATGCAACTCAATAGGAATTCGTGGCTCTCAAACATGCCATGTACTCCACTCCTGTATTGGCCCTACCAGGCTTCAACAAATCTTTTGTAATTGAATGTGAAGATTTTGGTATTGGTATTAGTGTTGTATTAATGCAGGAAGGTTGACCCTTGGCCTTCACTAGCCAACATCTGAGTGGAAAACATTTGGGTCAATCTACCTATGAGAAAGAAATGATGGCCATATTAAATGCAATAGACACCTAGCGACCATACTTGTTGGGGCGACGTTTCCAAATCTGCATAGACCATCAAAGCCTAAAATATTTTTTGGAGAAACATCTATCATTGGCACAACAAAATAAATGGCTGGCCAAAATGCTGGGATAAGATTATGAGATAATTTACAGGAAAGGGTGCGACAATGTAGTAGATGATGCTTTATTGTGGCAATTTAAGGATGAAAACACCCTGCTATCAATCTCTCTTCCTATACTAGATAGGATTGAAGAGGCCTGCAAGGAATGGTCCTCACACCCCTCTCTCTTCCAACTTATTAATAACTTGAGAGAAGATCATAATTCCTCAATCAACTACTCTTAGAAGGATGATATTCTTCACTACAAGGATTGAGTAATTATATCGCCAGCATCCACCCTTAAAACCCACATTTTGGAAGAGTTGCACTTATCTCCAATTGCAGGGAATTCAGGCGTTCATAAGACTTATGCTCGTGTTTGTCATTCTTTGTTTTGGTCTGACATGAAAATCGACATTATTACTTTTGTAGTTGAATGTGATGTGTGTCAATGCAACAAAGGAGAAACAATCAAGTTATCGGGAACCTTACAACCATTGTCACTCCTTGCCTTTGTCTGGATGGATGTTTCCATGGATTTCATCACTGGTCTCCCAAATTCAAGCAAAAAATCCATGATCATGGTGGTTGTGGACATACTTTCTAAATATTCTCTTTTTTGTGCTCCACCCCACCCATTTACCCCCACTTTGGTGGCTTAAGATTTCATGGATCATATCTTCAAACTGCATGGCATGCTAACTTCCATTGTCTCTAATCACGACCCCACTTTCACCAGAAAATTTTGACAAGAAAGTTTCAAGCTACAAGGCACGCAACTCCAACTAAGTACCACTTATCATCCCCAAACTGATGGTCAAATAGAAGCAGTCAACAAATGTTTGGAGACATATCTAAGGTGCTTCACTTCAGAAAAGTAGTATCAACAGGTACAGTGGCTACCTTTAGCTGAATGGTGGTATAATACTAACTATCATGAAGCCACCAAGATGACTCCATACGAGGTAGTTTATGGCCAACTCCCACCTTCACCTATTTATTATATCCCTAGATGTTCTAAGATGCAGGCAATTGATTAACTCCTACATAACCATGCTGCCATGATAGCTCATCTCAAAGATAATATACATGAAGATCAGAATTGAATGAAGCAACATACATACCAACATCGTTTCAAGCACACATTTCAAGAAGCGGATCAGGTATTCCTACGACTGCAACCATATAAGAAAACATATTTGAAAGAAAAGGGTTGCCAGAAACTAGCACCAAATTCTATGGACCTTATCAGATACTTCAATGCATTAAAGTAGTCACCTACAAACTGGCCTTGCCACCAACTTCAAAAATCCATTTAGTCTTCCATGTATCATGCCTCAAGAAAGTGGCAGGGAACAATTGCATAATTCAAACTAGTCTACCAGAATTGGATGAGGATGGCTCACTATAGCTCCAACCAGAACATGCCCTCAATACCCATGAAAGGCATCTCCACAGCTGCACGATCAAGGAAGTCCTCGTCAAGTGGAAAAGCACCTCTTCGAAATATGTGACTTGGAAACCAACCACTATTCTTCAACAGTTTCCACAACTTCAGCCTTGAGGACAATGTTGCTTTTGATGTGGGAGCGCATGCTATGGCCTAACCCTAACCCCTTTATTTATGTAGTAAGCCCAATGGGACGAGTCATAGTCATAGTTAGTTAGAGAGTAAATAAAGCCTGCATTAATAATTGTAAGTGGTTGACCCACATTAGAGAAAAGGGACCACAATTATTTGTAAACAGACCATAGTTAATAAATAAAGTGGTTAACAGGTGTTATGGAAGGGACCACTAGTAGTTAGTGTTTTGGATGTCATTTAGCTATAAATACTCTTAGTTAGTAAAGGAAAGATCATCGAGTCTTATTGTAATCGAGCTCTTCTCTGCTGGAGGTTGCCCCCTCGAAGAGGCAAGTGAACATTGAATCTATTTTTGAATAATAAAATACTTGTGGTTTTTCTAATTTTATTATGTGCTTTGGGCTATATTTCTTCGTATTTTTGGTATTCTGGAATTTCTCGCAGGTCAAGAGCATAACATTGACAATGAATGAGGAATACAATTTTCTCATTTCAAAGCACACATGGGATTTGGTTCCACTTCCAACATGTTGGAAGTTTGTCTGTTGTAAATGGATCTACATAACCAAAAGAGTAGCAAATCGAATGATCAACAAGTATAAATCCAGGCTAGTAGCAAAAGGTTTTTCACATGGATGTAGGATTGAATATGATAATACATTTGTACTGGTGGAAAAACTGGACTCCATCAAGATGGTTCTTACAATTGCAGCAACAAAGAAGTAGGATGTTCACCACATGGATGTGCGAAATGCATTTATTCATGATGATCTTAATGAAGAGATCTATATGGAGCATTCAGAAGGATATGTTTAGTATTCATCATTGTGCAAACTAAAGTGATCGTTTTATGGCTTCAAATAGGCACCTTGTGCATAATACACAAATATGGACTCCTACCTCCTTTCCTAAGGTTTCCAACACTATAATTTTGATCCAAATGTTTATATGTTGAGGTAATATGGTTCATTACTATTGATAGTATTATATGTAGACAACTTATTTATCATAAGTAGTTCACCCTCAACAATTGTTACTGCTAAGTCTCTTATGCATGACTGACTTAGGGCTTCTCAATTACTTTCTTGGTCTTGAGATTAGTTAATCTAATTCAGGAATCACATTAGCTCAGTCAAAGTATGCATGGGATCTACTTGCTAGATTCAAGATGACTGACTGCAAGCTAGCAACCACAACTTTCTTATCTAGAATTAAGCTAGAAAATGGAAGTACAACACCTTTGGTAAATTGTACACTTTATAGGAAACTGGTGGGTAGCCTTTTTTACCTCACTTACTCATCTCTAGACATCTCCTATGCCATTGGAGTAGTATCTAGTTACATGCACAAGCCTCATGTGCTCCATTGAAAAACAACCAAGAGGATTTTGCAGCATGTTAAGGGGACCACATATTATCGTATATAGTATGCAACATGATGCTCATCAGATATTAGTGGGTACATAGATTCACATTGGGCAAGTGATGGCAAAAATCACAATTCCACTTTAGGCTATGTTTTTGGCCTTGGATCAGGGCCTATCTATTGGTTGAGGTAAAAGCAATCAACAATTGCTTTATCTTTAGTAGATGTAGAGTATACGGGTGTAGTGAATGAAACCACATAGGTTATCTAGTTGCAAAAATTTCTCACAGAGTTTGGCATACAATTGCATAACCTGATGGTCATTTGGCATGAAAATTATAGTACTTTAAAGTTTTCTAAAAATCCAATCCAGCAACAACGTACCAAACACATTGAAGTTCACATGCACTTCATTGAAAGCTTGATCCATGATGGTACCATTGACTTGCGGTATTGTTCCTTTATTGAACAAATTGTAGATATATTCACCAAATCCTTCAGAGAGAAATGATTTGTAGCATTGTGAGATCTTCTTGCGGTGAAGGCAACAATAATTGCTTAGTAGTTTCCTTAGTAGCATTTGAAGGGGGGTTTTGTTCCCACTAATTTTTTCCTCTTTCCTCTTATTTTTTCTTGTTAGGTGCATTGTATATTGGATATCTAACATGGTTACATATTATCGAGATCCATTTTATTTAGTTGTTCACCTTAGTTGAGCTTTAGGAGCGAATTGGCGTATAAGTCTCTATGTATTTTCCATATTTACCATATTCAGTCACACTTAGTTTTACTTCAATGACTACTGGAGTGGAGCGGAGTGATGCACACATGAGTTTTACTTCTGTTGATCATGAGTGGAGTCAAACTATGCGTGAAGTCATTCATGAGCCATGAAATTGTTAAATGATGATTGCATGTTGATTCTCTAGTTAACTAGGATTAGGTTTCAGTTGACTTCAATATAATTCCACTTATGCATGTGGATTCTTTAGTTATCTCTGGGATTCTACTAGTTCACTTGACTAGTTTACTAGTTTATTTAACTAGTTAACTAGGCCTATACTAGAGAAATGTTATCCATGGATTATGACATCCAACCAAGGTGCATGTCCTCATGGAGACTATATATCATTGTATTATACTTCATTTTTTGATATAGAGAGAAATTGATTTCTAATCTCTTTTGAAATTTTTACTTATTAGTTTATAATTGTTACTTTTGTTACCACCTAAATTCTCTGCATATGCAACACATAATTTTACAGTTTTGTCCAAATGACATTACTCTGCAAAAATTGAGAAGACTCTGATGTAAGGAGACTTTAAATGGAAACTTATTTGTAATATGAAACACGTTAAGACTAACACATTAATAAAAATTGATCAGCATAAAGACACTGTCGGTTGGTACAATCTGTTCATCGACAGAAAACATTTAAAACAGAGGAATCATTAGTTTTCAATATATAGAATTAGTGAAAATGAATTTTCCCTTCACAAGGATTGAGCTATCTAAAGGGTCCACGAATGTCTTGTTTCGCTTCGATTTACAACAATTTTAGCGTTAATGAAATGAAATCTAGTAACACTAGTTGGACCCCTTTCCTGCCTACTACCATATTAAACTCATTCCAATACTTCAACTGCTTAGTCCCGTTAGGTTTTGTTTCCTAAAATAAAACACGATGCTTTCCCATGCCAAGTACTCTGATGTGTCTGTCCAATAGGAGGGTTGAGCAGCAGTTTCAAAGGAAATTCAATTGTGTATATTGCTTCTTGAAATGAGAATTAGGATAAGGCTTCTAGCTTGGTAGTAACAATCATTTCCATTATTAAAATTTAAATTCCTTCTTGCCTCTATCCTTTAATTAGAGGGACTGATTTTATCCCTAGTTTAAAAATAGATGCAACTTTATTAAGCTAAAAAGAACTTTCTACAACTTTGTATGAGGGAGATGTACAATTATTTCAATGCTTAGCATGGAGTTAACATGTGTCATTTTAAAAAATATTAATTAAAAAAATATGTTTCAATGTTAGCCATAAATAAAGCATTTGTATGTCCACCATAAGTAATATAATTTTATATCAACTTCATATATTTATTCCAGTGTCAATCAAATAATTATGTGGAGGCAAGTCCCTTGTCCCACAAATAAGGGTGACTCATACACCAATTAGTGTATGGATTAGCCATGAACTTGAAATTATGTTACTTATTATTGTATCGCTGGAGTGAGCCTAATGATTATGAACACGGGTTTCTTCCCTTTTTTCCTGTGAAAATAAACTTGTACTTCCATTCAATTTTAGAAAGAAAATACATTTTTTATATACACACTAGACATGTGCATTCACCAAGGATCTTCCTAGATCTTGTGTGATGTACATATAAAAAGGAATATGTTTAAAGCATTCAGATAAATATGGCCAAAATGACACTAAAGAGAAACATAAAACAAAAGAGGGAAAAAACAAAATAATAGTACAATGGGGAAGATCAAGAAATGTAGAAATCACTTATCTTCCCTTCTTTCATTTCTTTTTATGGACATGTTGTCATTCCACAGAATTTGGGTCAACTGGAACCAAAGACAACTCGCTCATGGATGTCTCTAGAGGATGTTCTTTGTATAAATCTAAGCTTTCTGATACATGGATACATTTTGTGCCCATCAATCCATAATTCATGTGTGTCTCTTTTGTCCGATGGTCAATAACCGATGATAAAATTGAATCTATCCTATTTTGTTTAAGAGAAACAATGTCATGAGCTATATCTTCCCCTAATGTGTGATTGCCATGATGAGCCTTCACATCCTCTTCTGCATGGATTGGTTGGCTCTCCATGTTTTCCCCTTCCTCTTCATATGTAAGGTGCGGATCTCAATACTTCCATCCATTTTGTTTATATACCCGCCTCTTTTTCTTTTTTTTGGGTTTTTTTTTCCCATGGGAATTTGTTCTACAAGTATCCAATTTGAAAGTGCATTCGACATCTAAATGCCATATTCTTATATCTAATACTTATTTCCAACTAAATTCATTATGTTTTCGAATATGGCTAGGAAGCCCTTTGCTGAGATATGTCTCTACATATATTTTGGAAAAAGTAAAAGGACCTTTTTTTTGCTTTCATAGTCATCTTCTTGAATTTTCCAAGAGTATTCCCAATGTCCTCTAGGACCCTATGGTGCCAGAACAGTAAGGGAAGATTTAGAAATCTCACCCATATCAACATTATAGATACCACCATTGTTGTAGCATTGAATTTTGGAAAGCATGGTGTAATGAAAAGCCCAACATTTCCTCAAAAACATGGCTCTTCATTTAGGACAAGTTCCATTTCTTTCTATGTGTCAAATTGAACAATGAAAAAAATATTTGGAGCATAAATATAAATTTCACTTTGACATCCAAGGAGTAAGAACTCATTGGTGTAATGCTTTTGGCTTACGCCAAAACCCATTAAACCTACACATGAAGACCTTAGATTGGAGGGAAAAAAAGAAAGAGTTTACCTTAGAAGGGTTTACTTACATGGCTTGAACTTTCTCCATTTGTTCAACAATGTATGAACCATGATTATTTTGGATCAGTCGCCTAGGAATATTTTGAGGCTATTCGGGAGGAATTGGGGCCTTTCCTTTTACTGCATCCTCATAGGAAACTGATCCTTTTTGTGCCCTAGATCCAGGCACTCCTCCACACAACCTTAAATTGAAAACAATGGATCTATTCCCAATGATGCCATAGTCTTTGGTCTGCGTGCAGTCCTGGAGAATTTATGAGACTTTAAATCTCTATAGGAATGCCCCACTTACACTCAATACTTTGTTTTAGGAGAAAAAAAAGTCAGAGGCTTTTATCCAAAACCGGGAGGATTCCACGTGCACATTTTTATAAAAATATGAAAAGTAAACAAATCTTCCCCTACTTGTGGTTCATAACACACCAGGTCGTTTGTTCACGTGATCCCATTTTGTGGTGATAAAACCATCCTCGAAACATACCTGTTAGCCAACACCAATCCCTGCATACTCAAGATGGATCTTGCAGGAAACACCATATCAAATAGGCAATGACATAAATGTTTCAATCTTAATGGGCTTTCTCTCTAATTCCGATACAAAAAGGGCCAAGAAAAAATTAAGTACACTGGTTGAGATCCCATAGTGAGATAACGACGCTTGAAAATGGGTGCAACCTAAACTCATTCTTGTGAGACAACAAATTTATTGTGCCAAGGATTGTCAACCAATTCCAGCGTTGAAGGACCTGAGAGAGCCAGACAATCTGTTGCATGCTTGACCATGCAAGGCCGTTTGAGCATTTATAGGATATAACTAGGTGAGTAGCCACCTCTCTACAACGAAACCTCATTCGACAGACCTTGCCATAGGCCCTTGATGGTGAATGAGTAAAGTGTGAAACATGAAACCCTAATCTCATGCACAAACTCCATCTTCTATGTTGTTAAGTGTTATATAAAACATTTTCATGTGTTTCTTCCTAAAACGCCACACATTAATATCATGTAATTCCTTTAATGCTTATATTAATAACAATTTTTTTTTTTCAATATCAACTATATATAATACAATAGCCTTTGTGATTATTGAATACATCTATATATGCCTTAGTCACAAAAGCCCCATAAAAATAGTCCTAAATGATAAAAAAAATTATGATTTCAAATATGAGTATGTTGTCTAAAAATATCATCTTCCATTTTTCTACAAAAATATTTGATATAGGATTTTGTTCTTTTTTAACATGCGTAGGTCCATCTTCTTGATTTTGTTTCATGACTTTTTTTATTATTTTAAAATTATATATATATATATATATATATATATATATATATATATATATATATAGCTTAATTTTATTATTTTAATAATCAATTTAAAAGTAAATCTAGTGAGTTAAATTAATCAATTTAAATGTAAAATAATCAAATTATTGTGCATTTCTTATTTAGAGTATTTGATAAAATATTATAACATAAATTTATTAATTAAGCCTATTAGGGGAGTTTTGAGGTCTAAAATGGACCTCTTAAGGAATCTATAAAATAATAGTGGAAATAATAAAATAATATTAGATTCCATAATCAAATTTTAGAGGGAAAAAATAAAAACTATTTTTTCAATTCGTATTTTCAACTTTTCTATCTATAGGTTTACTCAAATTTTAAGCGTAAACACTTGCTAGATGCAAAATTTGATTCCTCATCCAAGGAGTACCCATGTTGCATAATTTTGATGGATCCTACTACATGAAAAATAAGAAATACATGAAAAACGTGATTGCAATCACGTTTTTCATGGATTTCTCATTTTTCTTGTAGCAGGGTCCATCAAAATTATGCAACATGGGTACATCTTGGATGAAGAATTAAGTTTCTCATCCAACGAGTACTCTCGCTCGAAATTTGAGTAAAACCTTAGGGAGATAAGTTGAAAATATGAGTTGAAAAAATAGTTTTATTATTTTATTATTTTTAAATATTTTTACTCTTTTACTCAAAAAAGGCTGAATAATCTCTCATGGTTGACATCATCGTCTTGAATCCTATTGGTTCTTATAACGTTTATTTTGGTTGTACATTTTTCTTAGGCAGCTCATTTTAGACCTCAAAATTCCCCTAATGTTGGTAAGTGTGTTTATTTTAGAATAATTATTTGGACAACCATATTTATTTTGGAATAGAGTTTCTAGAATTTTAACTATATAGATGGTAAAGATTTAACCTCCACATAATATTAGAATATTCTTAAATAATAGTCAGATATCAAAGATTGAGATTTATCTCCTAAGTAGTTATGTCTTTTCTAGCCTTTTAATTAAATTGATTAATTAAAAAAAAATCATATAAACAAGTGTCATATGAAATATTTTATGGTAATTTTTGCATGTGGTATTGATAAGCCATGATATTGTCCCATTGTACTGTAACA
This sequence comes from Pinus tabuliformis, assembly GCA_031772625.1. Lineage (NCBI taxonomy): Eukaryota > Viridiplantae > Streptophyta > Pinopsida > Pinales > Pinaceae > Pinus > Pinus tabuliformis. Next base: position 1,209,837,265 of record CM062804.1, on the reverse strand, counting down.
AATCCTGTTTTCAAGTTAAGAATATAGATGGTGAAGAACCTTGTTACATTTTTTTTAAATGTATATATGTTTAATTCATATATTAGTTCTTTTTATAATTAATAATAATAATTTGAAATAAAATGCCAACGGGTTGTAAAGCTATTAAGGCACTTTGTGGTGTAACAGTCACAGGTTCAAAACTCCATGAGAAAAATTCCAACCATGCTAAGGGCTAGTGTGGCCGAGGCTTAGTGCGATTCGCTAATGATTTTGACAACTTAGATGCTCGTGGGTCATGAATACTCAAGCCATAGGTTAGTTGTGCTGGTCATCTCAATACTCACATAAAATAGCAAACAAAAAATTCAATTAAAATAATTTAGATAATTTTTATGACTTTGTAATATCATCGCATTAAATTTCTCCTATTTTTCTTGGGCCCTAACAACATTCTTATTATCAGCCTTACATATTCTATGTTCACACCCCCATGCTTATAAGGGTCTCCGTCTAGTGAGACAGTGTATTTGTTGGCCTCCTCTCTTCAAACTTTACTTCTTTGCTATTAGAAGTTTTGTCCATGTTGTATTGAATTAATTTGTTGCACATTCCTTTTACCTTTTGCTGGAAAATGAATATGTATTATCTTATTTGATTGAATGGCACAGATAATTGTCATGTTAAAATAATCATAAATAAAAATAAACATATATGCTAGCACTAGCTTAGGTTGGAATGGGACTGCTATTTAATACATTCAAACATAAGTTAAATAAATTGACAATATCTAAAAATCAACAGGTTAAAAAAAATTATCCAAATTTAACTCTCTCTACTCAAAACGTTTTCAATCCAAATATTGAACCTTTGCTCTAATACCACTTTGTAACACAACCAACCCCATAATACCATATTAGGGTTGTGGAGTGTAATTATACCCAACCTTCAAGGTACATTATGAAGACAAAGTTATCCAAAAACCCTCTTTCTTCCATCACCTCAAATAACCTTTATGATACTACAAACACTTTCATCTCGTTGAGAGCTTGCCTAAGATATAAACTTGACCTCAATCATAGCTCCAAGAAGAAAGTTATGTGCCTTTGAAGTTTTGTTGGCTTAATGGGGCCTAACCCAGGTTCAGAGTTAAGGTAGCCAAACAAATCCCGGTACTATTGGCCCTTTTGGCAACAGTCAACGGAGTGTGGAATGAGGTCTCACCCGAAGTAGTATGGGAGAGTGCTAGAACCAGGTTTCAACACCCTGGAGATGTCTAAAGAGTTTCAACTGGTTCGCAGTTTGGCCCTGCTCGTAGGTTGCTTTGCACACTTTCCCATACTTCACAGCCTGATATACTGCCTTCGCGCAGACCTACCCAGGGGTTGAATGTCGCGCTCTGTGTTATTACCCAAGATCTTACTGGTATTCCAACATTAGTTAATTAGATTTGCTTGCTTGAGTGCTTTAAGTGTACTTAACAATATAAACCATTCATACAAGTGCATGCAATAAATAAATAGTATATTTGCAAATTATATCAATCATTCATTAACCCAAGAACAGATACACAGAATTATAACAAAACTTCTCTTTATTAATTTCTTCCTCAGTTACAGACTCAACTTCACCCTGCGCACTCAGCTACAGGGGTCTGCGCACTCAGTTGCGGACTACTAGGCCTCTGTGCACTCAGCTGCAGAGCCTTTTCCTACTCTACGACACAAAGGCACACTTCAAATTGCGACCTAATCACTTAGACTTTTCTCCTCCTACTTCCTTTTCTTTTTACTTAGAGCGTTGCTCTATTTATACAATCCCATGGTTAGCGGACCATGGGTAGGCCTATCCAGCTGACATTACATTACAAAACTAGGGTGGACAACATTGTGACTCTATCATACTTTCGTGCCCCACACCTACAATTCATAGAGCTCTACAACAAGATTCGGTCAAAATTTAGGTTTTGAACCCCAAAACATGCCTTGGGGTGATTCCATGCCCAACAGACCCCCAACACAAACATTGTGACTCGTCCTCGACTCATTTTGTTGGCATGGTGATCTTTCCATGGAGTCCTGCCAACTGTTCTTGAACTACACGGAGGCTAGCAGTGCACTGAGTTGCTGCTTGCTAGATCTGCTGCATGCGCTATTCCGAGACCTCTATGTCGGGAGTGCTTCTCTGCATCAATGCGTGCATCCCCTATATGTGTGCAATCTTGCCTTTGATGTCCGTTGTGATGGTGAAGGCCTCATTGGTCCAAGGCTGGACACGCAGTTTTAGGACTGCCTCCTTATGTCGTGCCGCGTCCACCTACTCCTTCAGTGCTTTAGCCTGTTGCATTTGCGCAAGCTTCTGGGTGAGGACCACCATCTGCGCAGTTCCTCGGACATTGTCATATTGTTGTTGGAGTTCTCGCACCTCTGTCTCTAAGCATTGGATGTTGGGGTCCTCTTGCAGAGTTGTGAGGACCCTAAGTGATTCTTCCAACATGCTGGTGCAGTCTCGCACTGCACCTCATATTTCCTCTAATCCCATTGTGATAACACTAGCGCGTTGTTCTCTGACTTCCAGGGGAGTGGATGGCTGCGCCTTTAACTGCAGATCGGCGATCTAAAGATTTAGCTCCAGCTGAACCTTGGTCATTTCCTCCCTAGCCTTGTGGACCCCTGCTGCTAACCTGTGGGTCCGCATCTCTGCTGGTATATCTGCTGGAGTGGCTAGCTCCGGGAAGCTTTAGCTAGCATTGTCTATCACCTGTACCAACTGTTGATTTTACGACACCAATTCATCGTGTTGCAAGCTTAGTTGCTCCATATTTATTTTCTGCTCACTAAGGACTTGGAGCGTGTGACTCTCCCTAGGTCGTAGCTCTACAGTTATCCCATCCTGCAACACATATAATGTCTCGCACAAGAGGGTAGCTAGATTAACACTGAGACCTTTCAACGCACTAACCGAAGGCCTGTCGGCCTCATCTGATGTCACTAGTGCCCCTTCCAGTAGCACTATTGTGTTCTTCATCCGTGTAGAATTTCCCACTATAGATCAACAGATTATGCAATATACTAAAGCAAAATACAAGATCTACTTCTACAACAAACTTGCAGAAGCTTAATCGATTATGAGCAAGATCAAATGGAACACATATAACTGAGAATGAGAAATCAATCACACATGAACACAAAAGAATACTTTGGGGAAAGCGTCAACTAAAAACCCTGATCTCTGTAATATCATACAAGTGGAAATACGTTCGAATTACACAAAGCTTTAGCTCACAAGCTATCCAGCTCTTAGTACAATCGAACAATAAAACTCGCAGACTAAATAGACACAACATATGCCTTCGCTCATCCCTGCAAGCCTCCTATTTCCTTGCGCAGTTTCTCTTGGGGTCCAATGCTGCCACCTGTGTGAATTGGCCTCATCACACACTCATCAAACTCAAAAGTAACTGCAATCTCCAAGGAATGAATTCCTTCTGCATACAAGAGATATCCTCCATGGAATATTCCTGCAACTAATAGTACATTGTCCCATCATCTGATCTCAACTGAGTCTCTGACTGAACTGACATGCATGAATTATTTATGAGAGAATATTTAGTGATCTGAAGTGCAAAAGTTACATGCATGCATGCATTAACTAACTGAACTCACAATCAGTTCCACAAACTATTGGAACTAATCTAACTGGACTTAACTTAGATAACTGAGCTAACTAATTACAACTCAAAGTACAACTCATCCTGATCTCCTTAATCAAGGGATAACTTCCTCAATCAATGGAGAAACTGTTGCATGTTTTCACATAGACTTCATGTTTGATTTCCTACAAATAATTAACTCAAGATGAATTAATTAATTATTTTACAAATAGCTGCTAAGATCAAATTCGAATTTTAATTCTTGATTTTAGTTCAGGGCCTAACTAAAATTGGATTGTATCCCGAAATACAATTTATAGCAGTGCTATTTTTACCATTTCTTGTTGCTATTTTCAACACTCCCTCTCAACAAGAAAGGTATTATTAGTCACCCCAATCCTGTCTCTGTGGAACTCGAACTTGCATTTTGACAATGCCTTAGTCAAAATATCTGCATCATGTTCCTTGGTCGAAACATATAGCAACAACATAATCCTCTTCACCACACACTCTCGAAGATGATGGTACCAAATATCAATGTGCTTGGAGTTTGATACAACTCTGGTTATCGCAGTAGATCACAGTTGGATCCATTAACCAAACAATCCCACTAGAATCTTCCACATCCAAATGGCCTCACATGCTGCCTAATTGGTAGCCATGTATTTATCCTCCGCTAAGCTAAGTGCAACTGACCTCTATTTCCTACTGTACCAGGAAACTGCAGTTGAACCAAGGTTGAAGATTCCTCCAGAAGTGCTCATCTGATCTGATGGACTCCCTGCCCAATCTGCATTTGTGAAGCCCAGAAGCTTCACTCCCTCTGTCTATTTGTACCACAATCCATACTGAGATGTGCCTCTGAGGTATCTCAACACATGCTTCGCTGCCTTCCAAAATAGCTTGGTAGGTTGAACCATAGCTTGACTCAGCTGGTTCACCGCAAAGCATAAGGTTGGTCGTGTGTTCACTCGATACATCAGTGAACCCACAAGTTGCCCATAAATAGTGGCATCTAATACCTCACCTAAAGTAGCATCCTCCTTCCTCCAGTTACCAGCTAGAGGAGTCTCCATGGGCTTTCACTTCTCCTTGTGGAACCGCCTGAGTATCTCATTGGCATACTTGCCTCGAGACACAAACACTTCCCCATCTTTCTACCACACTTCGATGCCTAGAAAGTAGTGCATAAGACCCATGTCTTTCATCTCGAACTCTCTTGCAAGGTCCTCCTTGCAAGATTTGATCAATTGATCATCACCTGTCAAAATCAGAACATCGACATAAAGAACAATGATCAATGGCTTACCTTCTACCATGATGTGGTAAAGGTTCGCATCTGCTTCACTCTTGGTGAAGCCCAACTCGGTGAAATAGCTGTCGATCTTAGTGTACCAAGCAAGAGGTGCTTGCTTCATCCCATACAAAGCCTTCTTAAGTCGGCACACATGCGAATCATGATTGAAGGTCTCGAAACCTTCCGACTGCTCAATGTACACCTCTTCCTCAATCTTCCCATTCAGGAACACTATCTTCACATCCATCTGATGGATCTTCCAACCCATTTGCATTGATAGTGCCAACATCGATTTGATAGATGAGTACCTTGATATAGGAGCAAAAGTCTCATCGTAGTCGATCCCCTCGACCTGTGAGAAACCACGGGAAACAAACCTTGCCTTATGTTTCTCAACATTGCTATCAGCTGCCTGCTTTACCTTGTAAAGCCATCTGGAACTCACCACTGACTTGTCCCGAGGTCTTGGGACACCATCCCAAACACAGTTTCGAATGATGGATTCGTACTCCTCCACCATAGCATCAACCTAGACTGGTTGTTGCACTGCCTCCTCGAATGAAGAAGGATCAAACTCTACACACTCCCCAACCAGGGCCATGTAACGAGTGTACCGCTTAAGTGACCTCCTCTGTCTGCGCTGAGAAGATGACTGTCTCACATTCTCTCGTGGATCCAGCATCAACCTGTCCACTTCCCTTGAGCGTTTCCACCCATCTCTGGAAGACTCAGCATGAGTGGATGTCTCCACTTCTGGATCCTCTACATGCGGCTGCTCCGCATCAATTTGAGTCTCCTCCTCCTTAGGAACTGAAATTTCTTCCTCTGCATGCAACTTGAGCTCCCTCTCAAGTGATACTCGCATGGCTTTCTGCTCATCAAACTTTAGATCTCAGCATACCACTATCCTCTGACTAGTAGGCAGGAACACCCGATAGTTGTGGGGTGTATTAGTATACCCCACAAGTATCCCCAACTCAGCTGTTGGATCTAGCTTCTTCTAGGAATCTTTGGTCACATGGCAATAAACCGATGATCCAAAGATCCTGAAGTAACTCACATCTAGTTGCTTCCCGAAAAAGGCCTCCATAGGTGTCTTCATTCCCAGTATACGGTGCGGGCTTCTGTTCTGCAAGTATACTGCTGTATTGCATGCCTCAGCCCACAAAAGAAGTGGTAGGCTTTGGTCATGTAACATCACTTGAGCTGCTCCCACAATCAATCTGTTCTTCCTTTCGGCCACCCCATTTTGCTGTGGGTTGTGGTGTTCCGTCAACTCCCATTTAATTCCTTCTGTAGTGCAAAAGTCCTTAAACTGTTGGGAGACATACTCTCCACCATTGTCGCTACACAAGGCCCTTATTTTATTTCTAGATTCTTTCTCTGCCAAGGCTTTAAACACACAAAACCTCAAGAAGGTCTGATCCTTATTTTGCATAAAGTAGATCAAAAATCTATGAGAAAAATCATCAATAAAAATAACATAGTACCTTTGTTTAGCAGTGGAGGCTGTAGAGAATGGTCCACAAACATCTGTGTGAACTCGCTCTAGGATTGCTCCAGCTCTACTGTCTCGATCCTGAAAGGAAGATTTCACATACTTACCCAAGGTACAACCTTTGCATGTATCTGTCTGCTCCAGTTTTCCCTTGGGAAGTCCGGTAGAAATCTGCTGCATGATCTTCAAGGCTCCATGGTGCAAGTGGCCCAATCTTCTATGCCATAGCTCGCCAACATCTTGGCTTTGCACCAACTCTGCTTTGGAACTCAATGTAGCACAGTCGTCTACCTCCAGCTTGTAGAGATTCTTTACTCGAATCTCGATCCTCTTGGTCTATCCAGTGCCAATATGCCTTAGGAATACCTTTCCTTTACTAAAGACTACATCATAGCCTTTATCTTCTAGCATAGCAACAGACACAAGATTCTTCTTCAAACCTGGTACATACTTTACATTAGTTAGGGTGAGAGGAGCTCCATGCTCCCTCTGAAACAAAACCGTACCTTCACCTGAAACATGGTACTTTCCATCATCGCCCATCTCGATCCACATCTGGAGATCCTTCTCCTCCAAGGTACTGAAAAGATTCTTGTCGCCATCATGTGGAACAAAGATCCACTGTCTAGGTACCAAGCACATCCCACCATGGATGAAACCATGCATGCAATGAGAGAGAAATCCAACTCGAACTGTGAGGCCAGTGCCTCACCATCTGATCCCTTCGAGGATTCCTTCTTTGATTTCTTTTGTGGACAATTTGTAGCAAAATGGCCCACCTCATGACAATGAAAGCATCACACTTTTGATTTGTAAAACTTCTTCCCACCATGGGAAGAAATGGATTTGGAATGGGATGCCTTCCCTTTCCCTTTCCTCACCTTACTCGCTAAGGCTATATTTTCTTCACCATCTTGCTTTGATGAAGATCCATCTCTGGTGCTTCTTCTCATCCCCTCTTGCATCAGATCTGACCAAAGTCATTCCCAATCTGGTAGTTTCTCTCTTCCATTTACTGAGTCTTGGTAGCTATGCCAACTCTTAGGAAGACTGAGGAGAGCAAGACTCACCATGTCATCATCGACTGTCATGATCCATACCCTTCCAATCTCATCCCTGTAGGTGGTGAGCTTGTTCAGATATGTAGAGATCGTGTCGCCCTTTTCACACTTGATTTTCCGAAGCTTTTCTTTCAGCACTAGCTTCATCTGATCACTACTGTTCTGATATAGATCTTTTAGTGTTTTCCACATTGAAAATGGTGTCTCCTTCCCATGGAGACTCGAGACTATGTGGTCTCGAACTCCCTCCAGAAGGATTCTCCTTGCTCTAGCCACACATTTCTTCCATTCCACCAATTATGTAGGATTAGCTACTGCTGGCTTGGGGACTTATTGATTAATGAAGTCCTTTAGATCGTTTTTTCTCTAACACTACTTCCATGCAATCCTTCTAGGCTATATAATTCAAGCTACCATCAAGGGCATACTCGAGTCTTAAACCGTTGAACACCATTGGTGAAATTGAGATGTGATAAGAACTCGATTTCTATATTCAGAAACCTCAAACTTCTCCCTTATCCCTTCTTTGTATATTGTTCTTTGCTTTGATCACCTTTTCTCTGATACCATGTGGAATTTACCATTTTAGATCAACAGATTATGCAATATAATAAAGCAAAATACAAGATCTACTTCTACAACAAACTTGCGGAAGCTTAATCGATTATGAGCAAGATCAAATAGAACACATATAACTGAGAACGAGAAATCAATCACACATGAACACAGAAGAATACTCTGGGAAAAGCCTCAGCTAAAAACCCGGATCTCTATAATATCATACAAGTAGAAATATGTTTGGATTACACAAAGCTTTAGCTCACAAGATATCCAACTCTCAGTACAATCGAACAATACAACTCACAGACTGAATAGACACAACATATGCTTTCCCTCAGCCGTCCAAGCCTCCTATTTCCTTGCACAGTTTCTCTTAGGGTCCAAGGCTGCCACCTGTGTGAATTGGCCTCATCAAACACTCATCAAACTCAAAAGTACAGGTGCAATCTCCAAGGAATGAATTCCTTCTGCATGCAAGAGATATCCTCCATGGAATATTCCTGCAACTGATAGTACACTGTCCCATCACCTGATCTCAACTAGGTCTCTAACTAAATTGACATGCATGAGTTATTTATGAGAGAATATTCAGTTATCTGAAGTGCAGCAGTTACATGCATGCATGCATTAACTAACTGAACTCACAATCAGTTCCACAAACTGTTGGAACTAATCTAACTAGACTTAACTCAGATAACTGAGCTAACTAATTACAACTCAAAGTACAACTCATCCTGATCTCCTTAACCAAGGGATAACTTCTTGAATTAAAGGAGAAACTGTTGCATGTCTTCACATCTACTTCATGTTTGATTTCCTAAAACTAATTAACTCAAGATGAATTAATTAATTATTTTACAAACAGTTGCTAAGATCAAATTCGAATTTTAATTCTCAATTTTAGTTTAGGGACTAACTAAAATTTGAATGTATCCTAAAATTCTATTTATAACAGTGCTATTTTTAGCACTTCTATTTTTATCATTTCTTGTTGTTATTTTCAACAATCCGTGCGCGCAACATCTACTCTGATGTTGTGGATCTGACTGCAAGGTTGGTCGAAAGGGTACCAACTTGAGGGGGCAAACCTGTAATTCCTGCAACTATGCTCTGAGGGTCCCCAACACAATCTGGTTCACCTGCATGAAATATTGGAGAGCCTCATTGGTGACATTGTGCACTGTCTCGCCAATGTCATGCAGATCACCCTCGGTTAGGGGGATTGGGTCAATGGACAATTTTGAGGCCTTGACCTTCTTCCGCGGCCCTGATCGCTCTACTGGGTGCTAGTGCTTCAACTGTGTTGATGCGGTTCGTGGGTCCACGCCTCCTTCTGTTTCTGCTTCCTCTACTTCATACCCCTGCGAGGGCGTTGTTTGTCCCTCGCCCGCCTTCCCGGCTGCTTGTTGTGTTGCTATTGTGACTGCGACCTTTTCTTGCTCAACTGCTTTTTGTGCCGTGTCCCATGCTACCTGCACTTCTACTGCTGCTATTTCCTTCCTTTGTTTTTCGGCCAACTGTGTGATGCACAACTTGGTTTCATTTTTCTTCTTTTGTGCTGCCGACTTCTCGATTTCTGCAATGTCTAGGGCGTGCCATTCCGGCAGCCATGCCTTGAGGACATTAAAAATGGCATTGTCAGTGGCTACAAATGGTAGCTTTATCCACTGTTTAATCGGGTCCTTACGCACCCTGATATATATGTTATCCATGTCTGCCCTTAATTCTACAAAACTCTGCAGACTGTTGTAAATCGTGGGTGACAACTGCGGCTTACGGTTGGTCCATATTCTGAGGTTCATCTCCATGAACACCCATAAGATCTTTCTATCGCTTATCCTTTTAGCATCCTTCATGGCTGAGAGCAGAGCGTATTTCGCAACCTCCGGTAAATCTCTATCAGTTATGGGGAATTTACTATTCTCTGGCAATTCCCCAGCTAGGCGCACTATGGACAACAACAACCATGCATAGTGGAATATTTTTCCCTGTTCCTGGGATTCACAACAATTCTCTAAAAATTATGTGTAGAGGAATTCAGATCAGTTAAACTGGACCCCCTATGCACACTGCTCGTCCAGTGCGACCACCGGTGTAGGTACATCATCTACACAACACTTGCGCATTACTTTTCCAGCATGATTTGGGTTGCCACACGTACTGATTTGTCCTTGATGCTGGAGATGGTGTAGCCCCTCTTCTTCTTTTCCAGCTTGTATTTTTTCTTCATGGCCTCCGTGATGGCCAAATCATTGCCCTTCCCTTCCGATATGGCCACGGGGTCCTCTCCTTTTTATGGAAGTCAGGAGATGCGATGAATCAAGTCTGATGTGATGGGGATGGGCTCCTCTAGCCATATACACGCATCATGCACCAGGTAGAGCAGCTGCCTAATGATGAAAATGGTTATTGGGGCACGATGGAAATGTGGCACCCAGAGTAGGTTCAATAGCCCAACCTTTTCCACTTCGCGCAACGACTTCCGCAGCTCTAATGCTGTCAACCCCCTTGCGATGTTTTGCTTCATGAGGTTTCCGGTTTCAAGGTGAGGGAACTTCTCGTTGTCAGCGACGTCCCAATCTTCAAATTTTAGGCTCGGCACGCAACCCAGGTGTGTGCCTTTAAACATAATGCAATCTGGGAGGAGAGGGGTTTGGAGCGAGCTCTTGGTCTCGTCTAGGTCCTTGGGTACTTTGGCCTTCCCTTTTCGCGGGGGGACATAGGCAGGCAGTTTTGTCACAAAGTGCGTAGGTTGATTATCCACCTCCATGCCTTCATCTTCTTCCTCTACGATGATAAGATCCTGTAGATCTTCTTCTTCTTCGCCTGTTTCTATAGTGACGACTTTCCCTTTCTCCTCCATTGATAGCTTGCTGTGTAGCGGGTTCCGCGGGGACATCCGTACGAGAGCCATTGATTGTTTGTCCTTCTTGGGTCTTGGCATGTGCAGTGATTTTTGGATTTTTTCCAAAATCCCGACACCTTTTGGAACATCCCCCACAGTTAGGGCCTACATGGCCTCCTCGGCAATCACTTCTGCTATCTCCATACCATCCTTAGTTGTTTCCATTGTATCTGTGCAACGATCTATCACTTGTGAATTCAGGGGCTGAATCAATGATCGACTCACAATAATCAGGGTTCTGCTTAACCATTCAATTTGCAAATGACCAAGTGTTGTTTGCTGGGCAGCCCTATGTATTTTATAGCGCTTTTGGAATTTAAATTCGACCATTACCCCCAACTATAGTCCATTAATGCTCCCTTGGTGGAAGATTTTCCTAGATTTTACCCATAAATCACATCCTAAATTCTTGCCACCCACTCCTTTTGGCCTCAATTCGAGCATCCCATCGTGAATAGTGACTTCAACGGTCACTTTCTAGCAAAACCGCACGGAAGCGCAACCCCCCATGCGCGGTCGTGGACCTTGTGACTCTTTTCTTTTGCATGCATTGCCAATATCATGTAGCTCCTAAGCATAATAGTTTACAATTCTGTGCTCCCTTCCAACTGCCTGGAGCACTAAGACTATCCTTCCCTCGGCTAGTCAGGTGGTCGGACCACCCGTGAAAATTTTGATCCGATCATTCATCATGTTGCCTGGAGAATCTCTACCTTTGACTATTATGGTCAGCATCGCATACTTTATTACTCGCAATGTGCTACCTTGGTCATTATGGTTAGCAATATGCGGTCCAAGCCAAGGCATCAGAATGATCAATTCGTGACAATAGGCCTTAATCTTGTCATCATGATCGCACACACCCTGCCTTACCATTATGGTATTTTTACTCAGAAAATCTTCTCTATTTCGTCTTCCACCTTCTTGACTTTCGCATCCATCAAAGTGCTTTTCTTCATTAATCGTACCCTTTCTTCTTCAAGTTTGTGGAGTCTAAGGTTTCCCTGTTGGATTTCTTCCTCAAGTCCCATGTGTTCTGTTTCTTGCGGCTGTGTGATCCCTTCTTTTCGAGCTTCACGAACCATCGTATCTACTGGTGCTACTATGTACGAAATAGGTTTTTCATGCTTTATGGGGATTACGGCATTTACTTCATACTTCAACTTCGGAAGTGCCTGCGCGGTCAGGGTTTTGCACATGGTCCTATAAGCCCAAAGAACCACTGGTACACACGGGTCCTAGTCAGTTCTTTTCACATAGTGGACCGTGTTCAGTGCTTCACGTACTTTGTAAAAATCTTCTGCATGAATATGATCCTGCATGCTTGGTCTTACCATGCTTCCTGGTCCTAACCGGAGGGGTCGTTCGCACCTTTGTCTTGCCCACTCCTGCTTGTTGTTCGTGTTTCCTATCGCAGGGACGGTGTGTGTCTGTGTAGGTTGTGCACCATATGCCTGTACCCATATGGAAAGGTGGGCGTGCGGGCTATTTCATCTATCATACTCGGCTTTCATCCACATCTGAGGCTTTCCAAACCGCATGCGCATCATCCTTTTGCATTCGTCCCAGTCATCAAGAATTTCTATCACTTCGAAATCTACTGGCGCTCTCGCACCTTCGATATCTACCATTATTTCATGCAATCTTCCCATAGGTAGGATATTTTGCTAGTTCGCCATTCGCAGTTGAACAGGAGACCATTGCAGCACAGGCCTGCCCATGTGCTCCCACGTCTGCTTTGGTAGGACGTTCGCGTTCGATCATAGATCTAAAATCGCTTGATCCATATCATATTCCCCGATCTGCATGGTCAATCTAATCTCTCTTCCTATTCGCGTTGTATGCTTCTCGAGCTTCCAGACTACGCGTGGTTCTTCTGGCATGGTTCCAGCACATCTAGTGATGAGTTCTTGCAGCCCCTTCACAACTTTGATGTCGTGCAACAACCTCATGCATGTCTCCAAAAATGTAGTGAGCATTGATGGGTCCATTTCCGGTTCTAGTTTGTCTCTACTTCCTGAAGTGGAGGCATTTGCAAAGCTCTTCTTAGCTTCCATGAATGTCTCCTTGGCGCGCTCTAAGTCAAATTCTAGTTGCTTTGTTGGAGCCCTGCGAACCTAGGCACTCTCTTTGGGCTACTTGACTTTGTCATCTCCTGTCATGGTACCACTTCAGAGCACAATATTTACATTCAGGTCTTCCTCGCGTGGTTCAGACCTCATCATTTGTAGGTTCTGAGTCAGGGGAGGTTGGAGTGCTCCTTTATCGTGCAACCTTGCTATTAGTGTGGGATAGTCCTCCATCTCATGATCAACTTGGGTAAAATATAAGCATGATGGTCTCGTTGGATTTGTGCAATCATGGGTATAATGCCTTGGCCCACGACAATTATAACATATTAGCTGTCCACAACCTCTGCCTAGTCCCATTCCACCTCGACCTCGTTGGCACCCCTAAAAGCCAGTGCGTGCCATCCCTGCATTTTGATCAAAGGTCCATGTTTCGGTTTGAACTCTATAGGTAGGAGTCTGATCCATCATCAATTCATAACTTCTATAGGTGAGCTCATTGTGGCCTACTCACCTGAAGAAATTACAAAACAACTGCTAGGAATTCTGCGTATACTTTTGTAATAGATGACAGTTATTTGTAGCATGTTTCCCTCCTATCTAACAAATCGCGCACCATAATGTAGGTGTCGCGCTTGGTCCTTCTTGTGCCTCCGGTTTCAATGGCATTGGTCCTCCTCCCACCAGGTAGTTTGCAAAGACTAGACAATGGTCCTTGTCATGTCCTTGGCCTTTGCACTTTATGCACCATACCTCATGTGCTTCTGGGCGAGCCATCCTGTCTTGTTTCAAACTTTGCATCTCAAGGCACAAGTTTTTCAAATACGCGTGGATCTATTGAACTCCCAGGTTAGGATCTTGTATCGGTGTCTCATGCAATCTCATCACGATCTCTAAGGCCTCGGCCTGAGTGGTTAGCTTCTACTGTGACAACACGTTCCTTAGATGCGGTGTTAGCGATGCTACAAACCATGCGTGGTGTTGCCCATCCATCAAGGTCATATTGGCTTCACAAATTGTACACTTCAGTCTCTGATCGAGCTCCCAGGGGATCTCGCCTAGAAGCATTGATATTTCCTTAAATCCAATGATCGATTCTGTCTCTGATTTTGGCCTGCTAAATTTCTTGTTTAGCGCAACTTGGATATCCGCGATTCCGACGTTCGGATTGTCATTGGAATGCTTAATGTACCAAGTCAGTGTGCGATCCTGCAGAGCACTAACTAGCATTTCTTTCCTTATATTGTCATCCATGAATCCCTACGCTTCCCATACAACCTTTACCATGAACGAAAACTGGTCCGGATCTTCATTCCCCACTCCCTTGAAGACCGACAACTTTATCACGCTTGTGATATTGAACTGTGGTGGTGGTGGAGGTGGTGTGGACGAAGATGGGGGTGAAGATGGTGACACTGGTGGTGGTGTAGGTGGGAGTGGTATGTGTGGAACTCGCTGCTTTATCAAACTGATCACACTTCTTGGTGAAACCTTCACGAGCTCTTCCTCATTTTCTCGCGGAGATGAAATCAAGGGGCTAGTTTCTAGTCTTGCGCTACATTCATTTCTGTAGATCCTCCCACTTCGCGTAGCCCCAAACATCAATTTATTCGCATAACCTACTTTTCACACAATAGTATTTTAATCCAAGTGTTCAAATATTTCACGTACTTACCTCGCGGTCCTTTGAGGAAGCATTGTTCTGCCTCGTTATAGCTTACTAAAGTATCTAGCATGAACTTGGTGATAAATCCTCCTATAATTTGATCAAGTAGTGATCCACAACGCATGAAATCTTATCTTCTGATGCTTCTGGTTTGTGCTCCAACTATGGAGTCCACACAATAGGTTTGTCGAGCCTACACCTTCCTTGTCTATCTGCTAGCTTCGTGATCAACTCGTACAACTCAGAGGGGAAGGTTACAAAGAAAATTTTGTGGATTTCCATATATAAGTAGCAATCTAACCACTCTTCCTTTATAATCGTAGATTCCTGCATTGTGAACTCATGAATCTTTCTGCCCAACCACTCTTCAATTCCTGTCTTTGTTGGATTCCAGCGATACGACATCAGACATCTCTATGCAGATCCCGGTCCTAGTAATGGAACCATTTGTTGGCTTAATGGGGCCTGACCCAGTTTCAGAGTTAAGGTAGCCAAACAAATCTTGGTACTACTGGACCTTTTGGTAACAGTGCGTAGAGCGTAGACTGATGTCTCACTTGAAGTAGTATGGGAGAGTGCTAGAACCAGGTTTTCGCATCCTAGAGATGTCTAAGGAGTTTCAACAGGTTCGCGATTTGGCCCTGCATGTAGGTTGCTTCGTGCAATTTCTCATACTTCGCAGCCTGATATACTACCTTCGCGCAACCCTACCCAGGGGATGAACGTCACACTCTGTGTTATTACCGAAGACCTTACTAGTATTTCAACGTTAGTTAATTAGATTTGCCTAGTTGAGTGCTTTAAGTGTACTTAACAATATAAACCATTCATACAGGTGCACGCAGTAAATAAACAATATATTTGAAAATTATATCAATCATCCATTAACCCAAGAACAGATACACAGAATTATAACAAAACTTCTCTTTATTAATTCCTTCCTCGGTTACAGAATCGACTTCGCCCTGCACACTTAGCTGTAGGGGTTAGTTCACTTAGTTGCGGACTACTAGGACTCTATGCACTCAGTTGCAGAGCCTTTTCCTACTCTACGACCCAAAGACACACTTCAACTTGCAACCTAATCACTTATACTTTTCTCCTCCTACTTCATTTTATTTTTACTTAGAGCCTCGCTCTATTTATACAATCCCATGGTTCGTAGACCATGAGTAGGTCTATCCAGCCGAGATTACATTGCAAAAATAGGGTGGACAACTCTATGAATCTATCATACTTTGGCACCCCACGCCCGTAATTCGTGGAGCTTTACAACAAGATTCGGTCAAAGTTTGGGCTTTGAACCCCAAAACATGCCTTGGGGGGATTCCATGCCCAACAAGTTTCGTCCTTTAAAGGGGCCACATCATTATTTGTATAGCCATGTGGTTGTCACATGGTAGATCTTAGCTACATGTCTTCCTTGCAAGGGATGGTTCCACATTGATTTTCATGCTCGCTATATTGAGTCCTCACCATATCGAAAAATTCCATAATCCACACAGTTCTGTTCTCTAGAGGCTCTGATATTCAATATTAACAGTATGCCTCATCACAGGTATAACTAGTGGGGCACAAAACTCTCGATACATAGGTAAGGCATTGACCCTCAAAACCATGAATATGTTGATATGTCACTGACCCTCGAATTTGTCGAGATGTCGATATTGGCATTGACCCTCATAATTCACCCACTTCTGTATCTTTGGATCGTGAGCATGGGCTCAAATTACATTGGATAAGTGAAAAGATTCAAAGCCAGAAAGAAAGGATTGCATGTTCATTGGATATTTAGATGGAGTCAAAGGGAACAAGTTGCTAAATCTTTGCACAAAACAAATCTTTATTGAGAGGAGTGTAAAGTTTGAAGAAGATACTTTACATGCAACTCCAGTGGAACTTACTCCACAACCTCCGCCACTTGTAGATGTCATTCTTTGAGATGATGATTCTTCATGCTCTTTAGATCATAATTCTGAACCTAATGAATAGGTCATAGAAGATTCAGATTCCCTACCACCTTCGGCATAAGAGTGGTGCCTCATGAGTGATCTCTTAGATGATCCTACGACAAGATCTCACGTGGAAGAAGCTCCAAGTGCACTTATACCTATGGAATAATGCATACCCATGCATTGCTACATGGTATTAGCTTCTAATCCTCAATCTTATGAAGAGGTTGAAGTAAATCCCAACTAGAAATCGATAATGAATGAGGGATACAATTTTCTCATTTCAAACCACACATGGGATTTGGTTCCACTTCCAAGAGGTTGAAATCTTGTCTATTGTAAATGGATCTACATAACCAAAAGAGTAGCAAATGGAATGATCAACCAGTATAAATCTAGGGTAGTAGCAAAAGGTTTTTCACATGTACAAAGGATTCATTATGATGATACATTTGCATTGGTGGAAAAAATGGACTCCATCAAGATGGCTCTTGCAATTGCAACAATAAAGAAGTGGGATGTTCACCACATGGATGTGCAGAATATATTTATTCATGGTGATCTTAATGAAGAGATCTATATGGAGCGTTCAAAAGGATATGTTTAAGATTCATCATTAGTGTGCCAACTAAAGTGATATTTTTATGGCTTCAAACAGGCACCTCGTGCATAGTACACAAAGATGGAATCCTACCTCCTCTCCCATTGTTTCCAACACTGTAATTCTGATCCATATGTTTATATGTTGAGGTAATCTAATTAATTACTATTGATAGTATTATATGTAGATGGCTTACTTATCACAAGTAGTTCACTCAAAAATTGCTATTATCAAGTCTATTATACATGACATGTTATCCATGAATCACTTGGGGCTTTTCAATTACTTTCTTGGTCTTGATATTATTCAATCTAATTCAGGAATCACATTAGCTCAGTTAAAGTATGCATGGGATCTACTTGCTAGATTCAAGATGACTTACTACAAGCTAGTAGCCACAACTTTCTTATCTAGAATTAAGGTAGAAAATGAAAGTACAACACCTTTGGTAAATTGTACGCTTTACAGGAAATTGGTGGGTAGTCTTTTTTACCTCACTCACTCATCTCTAGACATCTCCTATGCCATTGGAGTAGTATGTAGTTACATGCACAAGCCACATGCGCTACATTGGGAAACAACCAAGAGGATTCTTCAATATGTTAAGGGGACCACATATTATGGTATATAGTATGCAACATGATGCTCATTAGATATTAGTGGGTACACGAATTCCCATTAGGCAAGTGATGGAAAAAATCAAGAGTCCACTTTAGGCTATGATTTTAGCCTTGGATCAGGGCTTATCTATTGGTTGAGGTAAAAGAAATCAACAATTGCTTTATCTTCAACATATGTAGAGTGTATGGGTGTACTGAATGGAACCACATAGGTTATCTAGTTGCAACACTTTCTCACAGAGTTTGGCATACAGTTCCATCATCCGACGGTCATTTGGTGTGACAACAAGAGTAATTTAAAGTTTTGCAAAAATCCAATCCACCTATAACGTACCAAACACATTGAAATTCACATGCACTTCATTCGAATATTGATACACGATGGTATAATTGATCTAAAATATTGTTCCTTTGTTGAACAAATTGTAGATATCTTCACCAAACCCTTCACAGAGCAACTATTTGTAGCATTGTGATATCTTCTTGGTGTGAAGGCAACAATAATTGCCTAGCAGTCGCCTTAGTATCATTTGATGGGGGTTTTGTTCCCACTAAGGTTTTGTGGAGGTTTTTCGTTACACCAAAACCCGTAGGTGTTGGTAAACATTCCAAACCAGTAACTAGGATCCCCACGGTGGAAATTACAGATTCCATAGAGGTGCAGTGATTCTTCCAACACCCCCCCTTAAACGCAAGTCGGGGGAATCGAACCTGGGTCCAAGCTTTGATACCATTTGGAGGTTTGCCGGTACACCAAAACCCACATGTGTTGGTAAACATTCCAAACCAGTGACTAGGATCCCCAGGGTGGAAATTACGGATTCCATAGAGGTGCGGTGATTCTTCGAACACCCCTCTTTCTTCTTATTTTTTCTTATTAAGTGCATTGTATATTGGGTATCTAACATGGCTACATATTATTGAGATCCACTTTATTTAATTTTTCACCTTAGTTGAGCTTTAGGGGTGAATTAGTGTATAATGTATCTATGTATTTTCCATATTTACCATATTTAGTCGCACTTAGTTGTACTTCAATGACTAGTGGAGTGGAGTCATGCACACATGCATTTTACTTCTCTTCATTATGAGTGGAGCCACACTGTGAGTGAAGTCATTCATGAGCCATGAAAGTGTTAAAAGTGTTAAATGATGATTGCACGTTCATCTCTAGTTAACTAGGATTAGGTTTTAGTTGACTTCAATATATTTCCACTTATGCATGTTGATTGGCTTGTTAACTCTGGGATTCTACGAGTTTAGTTGACTAGTTAACTAGGTTTATGCTTGAGAGATTTTTTTTTTCTTAACCACATGGTGAATCAGCAATTGCCAGTCCTAATCTAAGGGAGATCTAGGATCAATCCGAGACCTAGGATCAATCCTGGTAGCTTCCTTTATAACACCAGGAGTACATCCAACTACTTGCAAGTCGATATACTAAGATCCTATTATTTTAGCAAGAGATGTACTGCCAAGACGGGGTTGGGGAATTTTCCCCTTCAGCTACCACCACAGCAGGTCAGTGTACTCAATGACGGGATTGGGGAATATGCCCCTTTAGCTACCACCATAGCAGGTCAATGTAATCAATGAGATTTGAACTGCGGTCTCCTGGGTTTTTCCAAAGTAGACTTATCGTCAAACCACACATCACTATACTTCTGGTTGAGAGATGTTATCCATGTACTATGCCACCCAACCAAGGAGCATGTACTTATAAAGGCTATATATCATTGTATTATACTTCATTTTTTTGATATAAAGATATAGAGAGAAATTGAATTCTAATCCCTTTTGCAATCTTCAATCATTACAAAGATATAAAGATATTGAGAGAAATTGAATTCTAATCCTTTTCGCAAACTTCTATTATTAGTTTGTAATTGTTACTTTTGTTTCTAATATTTTTCAAGATGCATAACACAAAATTTCACAGTCCAGAAAACCTTACTCTTTGCAAAAATTGAAAAGGCTATAATGTAAAGAGACTTTAAATGGAATCTTATTTGTAATATGGAACACGTTCAGATTTACATATTAATAAAACTTTATCAGCATAAACACACTGTCGGTTGGTACAATTTGTTGATCGAGAGAAAACATTTAAAATAGTGAAATCATTAGTTTTAAATCTACAAAATTAGTCACATTTCCCACATGAATTTTCCCTCTGCAAGGATTGAGCTATCTAAAGGCTCCCCGAATGTCTTGTTTCGCTTTGATTTACAACAATTTTAGCGTTAAAGAAATGAAATCTAGTAACAACAGCTGGACACCTTTGCCTACCTACTTCCTTTTCAAACTCATTCCAATACTTCAGTCGCTCTATCCCATTAGGTTTTGTTTCCTAAAATAAAACATGATGCTTTCCCCTACCAAGTACTATGATGTTTCTATCCAGTAAGAGGGTTGAACATCAGTTTAAAGGAATTTCAATTGTGTATACCACTTCCTGAAATGAAATGAGAATTAGGATAAGGCTTCCAACACCTACACCAAGGGAACTTTTAAGGATTTTTTTTAAGACAAAAGAACACTTTTGTCTTAAAAAATCACTTTTTATTTTAGTTATTTTACATTAAAATTTAATATCAATTGAATTGTCTTAAATATAAACTTTAAGACAAAACTTTATATTTAAGACAAAAATATTTTAAGACAAAAGTAGTTTGAGACAAAAATATTTTAAAACATTATGTTTAAGACAAAAATAATTTAAGAGGAAGATATTTGGAGACAAAAACTTTATATTTAAGACAAAAGTAGTTTGAGACAAAAATTTAAAGACAAAACTTTATATTTAAGACAAAAATAGTTTAAGACAAAATTATTTTAAGACAAAAACAATTTAAGACAAAATTATTTTAAGATGAAACTTTATATTTAAGACAAAAGCAGCTTAAGACAAAAATATTTTAAGACAAAACTTTATATTTAAGACAGTGACCACTTTAGATCAAACCTATTTAATACAATTAACAATTAAGACATAAACATATCAATTTAAGATGATATTATCTAACAACTACAAAATTGACTGTGACAGTGTGCCCTAAGTCGGTCAGCTTGTAGACAACTATTGTCTTGTGCCTATACCGAGGTTGTTATTTTATTTACCATTCACGTTATCTTATATAAAGACAACAATTTGTTGGGCTCTTTGTTTTGTGGGGGTAGTTGACTAAGAAGAACATGACAAGTTTTACTGACAAGATTTCTCAGACTTCAATTCCTCTTCTATCCCTTTCATATATGCCGATACGATTAGAGACAACTTGTCTATTGTTGCATTCGGCACTACTACATGGAGGGGAACTTTAAGACAATTTTTTAAGAGAAAAGAAATATTTTGTCTTCAAAATTTCAATATGAGGCGATAGTGAAAAAAGGTAAAGGTAAAGAATTAGGGGTCTGTCTACTAGCATTCACCAAGTGGTTGGTTTACCATGGTTCTGAAGTGATATTCAACAAAGGAAAAGCATTCCTGAGACACATATCCATGAGGTAGGTGAAGCAGAATGGGGTTCGTGTGAAGAACCTATATAAGCTAGATGTGGAAGACTGTGCTACATTAGGCACTTAGGGGGAGAAAGTGAAGGTCACAATGTCGATGAACTTTGGCACAAAATACTTGGTCCTTTGTATCATGGAACTTGAATATTATAGAACAAATAACCACTTGCCTCTCTAAAGGAGCACTTAAGCAGTAGGATATATGCAAAGAATGTACATTGCAGAAGTACATAAAATCCACATTCCATGATTAGGATAACAAAGCACTTGCAGTCCCAGCAAGGATCCACTATGATGTTTATGGACCTTTCTCGACAACCTACACTGTCAAACACAAATATTTTGTTGCTTTTATTGACGACTTCTCACGGAAGTTTTGGATCTTATTCACGTGGAATAAAGATGAGACATTCTTTGAGTTCGTAGAATTCAAGACACTATTTGAAAAAGAAGCTAGCAAGAAGGTGAAGCCTCTGTTGTAGAGGCTGCAACACCCTCCAAAATTTTGGCCTACACTTAAATTTCAGAACCTACTATAGATATTGTGATCGATCGTTCCTTAGTCACTTATTGGTAAGTTCATGATCTCAAGCTCCCCTTTTTTATTGTAAGAGTCATTCATGCTTTTATCTTTACATAGAATGTGTCATCTTTGGGCATGGGGTTAATCGCTTGACATGAAAAGGGAGGTTTGATTTTCTTCAAGGGGAAATATTTATGAGAATGGGTTGTCCTCACCACACAGACATGTTAACACTCATTTCACACACTCTTACACAAGTGTCACCTTTATCCTCCCAAAGTATATAATCGGAGCCACACTTGCCGTAAGCTGCCACAAAGGTTGTTGCATTAAGTGAAGTATGTGTTACATGTACTGGATGGTCTATGTTATATCAATAAGTTTTCAAGTGTGTGATCGTAGTCAAGTTTTATCACTATTCACATAATCTCCACTGATCCCACACTTAGCTAAATTTTGGAGTTCCTTAGCAACCTAGCCTCATCCAACTTTCCTGAACTATGCACTTCAGATATGTATCCCTCTTGCTTTTCCATTTCTTTTTCAAACCGTGCAATGCATAGAAATCCCAACCTCCCTTACCATTCAAAAATGCGCAGTGGTTTCCTTCAGTGTCCTTCCCTTAGCTGGAACCCATTGTCTCAAAAAATTGTGCAGTTTTGTCCCTTGACTGCCCAGTTTGCCTTGCATCTTGAAATTGCATAGATGTGTCCTCCCGGGCCTCATCCCATAGTGGTGCCTTGTATCCTAAAACTATGTAAACGTGTCCTCCTAGGGCCTCATCCCGCAATAGTCACTGCCCATTGAAACTACACAATTATGTCTCTCACGGGCCACGAAGAAAGATGACATGATAGATGACTCTCAAGGAGATGAGGAGAAAAATAAGCAGACCAAGAAACCCAAGGTATGATAGAATATTAGGATCGCATGTAGACTCCATCTGATGCATAACCCTTTCAAGGCTAGGTATGGAAAACAAAGCACATCTTTTGAAATACACCTCTTAATGTAGCTTAGAAGTTTGCTTATCATTGTCGTATCATTTCGTCTTCAATGATATTCATGGTTACAAGAACTGAAAGTTACTCCATGTGTTTCCTCTACGTGTCTTTCTCCCTTTCACTTGTTTATTACATAGCTTAGAAGATGAAGAGTATTACCACTTGTTTATTTAAGCTACGAAGGTTGTGACCAACATGATCTTATGACTAACCAGGCACGATGCAAGGCATCCTAAGTGGGATGAAAGATGTTTGATGATATGTATGTAGTTAGTACACTCCTTTTCATTACTCCTTTGCATTAATCCTTGCTTTGTATCTTGCATATACCCTCACCGCTTGTCAGATTTGGCTACCTACTGCCAGTAGTCTCTTAGCTCTCTCCTGATAAAGCAGGTGAAGGAATTTCCTTTAGCCTGATTTCTTCAAGGCTCTTCATAGAAATTATAGAGCTAAGAGAAGGAGATTTGGAATCTCACTATCAAACTCTTGAAAATACTTTGCATGTTTGAATATATCCAAACGATTAATCTGCCACTCAACAACATTGTCAATCTTGGAAGACTCAAGAAAGATCACATCTCTAGATATTATAAACTTCTTATTCACTTCATCATAAATATGGTATGCTTTGGAGGTATGATTACCCAAAGAAGATATATTTGTGACTCCTTTCACCAAGTTTTTTTATTTGTTCCTTAGGTATGAAGCATAATAGGAGGAACCAAAAACCCCGAGATGCCTCATTGAAGGAATGTGGCCATACCACATTTCATAGGGAGTCTTGTTTCTAATAGCAAGAGATGGACACCTATCATTTATATACACACCACATAGAACCACATCAGCCCAAAACCTTACGAACTTAACATGTGAACTATGCCAAGTTCATAGTGAAAGTAATACATTCCAATGAACTATGTGTTGAAAAATGCAACAAGAAATTCTCAATTTGATTTTTCCTTGATTAAATTGAAAAAAATTGAATTTCCACATCAATAGACAACTTGGATGATGTTAACTTGTGTGACATGACTTATGTCACCTAGTTTACTCAATAAATTCGAGTTGGAGGAGTTAGAGTTTAGTTCTGCATATGCGATTGCTAATTTGTAGCAATAAAGGTCAATTATCTTAGGTTGTTGTGAGTTAAACTAGTTCCAACTTTTGGAGGAACTAGTGGAAGGCCATTTAAGCAGTGGGACTTCAGTGAAACTCGGTGATCATCTAGTTAACTCATCAATCAACCCAAAATAGTTGGGGCATGAAGAGAAGTCAAGTTCCCTAAGATTGGTGGAGATTTGAAGGCAATTTTAATTTCTTGTAGCTCACACAGTTGCAAGAAATTGCTATAACCATAGTGGAGGAGGTAGCTTGAGTAGGATCTTCTTGTTAAATTGGAGAGGGAATGATTGTTGGTAGCATTAATAGCCTACCAGCAATTGGTTTTGCACCACACTTCAATGTTTTGGGCAACGTTTTTGATGGTGGATAATTTTCTTATGCTTTTTGGTCATGCATGTCCTCACTAAGTATCTTGGGAGGTCTGTAATAGTTTCTTGCATGCACATCCTCACTAAATATGTTTTGGGATGTATGTACTAGGTCCTTGCAAATTTATGTTTGCCAAGGCTTAACTACTTATGATCTTAGGTGCTCACAACAATTCGACAGTTTATGGCACTTTCCAAATCACCATTCCTAAAAGGATCCAACAAAATGACTTCAAAGGAAGATGAAAGGGGAAAACTCTTATTGGAACTACCCTAGAACTAGTGGAATTGGTTGGTCCCAATGGTTTTAGAGTTGTACTAGTCTAGTTATGTGGTTCAGATTGGCTAAGGGTGGTCTTGTATTGAACTGACCTTAAAACACCAAAGTCACTAGTTCTGTAATAAACTGACCAATTCTGAATAATGTAGTGCAACATAGCTAATGACCACCAAATAATAATTTTTTAATAAAAAATACTTAAAAGGAAAAAAAAATTCTTAACTCGAGGGCCCTACAAAACCTAAGCCTATTAATTAATGGTAATGTTTAATTTTTAAAGTTAAAGTAAAAGTTGACATTCTCCTTATCTTTCCTTTTCGAAAAGGAAAGATAAGGATAATGTCAACTTTTACTTAAATTTTTAATATTAACATTAATTGTTTCATGTTGTTTTAGAGTGGTTCCAACTTCATTCAATTTTGAGAAAGTCAAATTTTAGATGCCATTCAGAACTTAGTGGTGATTGTTTGAACCTCTTCTCTGTAATGAGTCCTAGACTTTGACTTCCAATTTTTCAGGTGTAGTTATTGCATAATCATATTCGTCATGAGACTTTGAAGCAAAAGTTGATCTTTAATCCATTGTAAGAACTTGACCTAGCTTAGGGAACCATCAGCTACCCCTCCAAAGTTGTTCCTCAACATTGAAATTTTCTTTTTCAGTAGACATTCATTTTATCCATTAGATCATTTTTTCCACTGTGACAGTCCAGCAACACCCCTGCCATCATATGCTTGACAATCCATCTCAACTTTACTACTACCTTATAAACACTCTTAAATCTTGTATCCCCAATCTAAAAGAGGAATAACCAGAAAGGGTCTTCTTGGCCCTCTTCACAACCCACAATATGTTTAGCTTCTATCTTGTGCTTACTCTCTAATCTTCTCGCAGCTTCAGAATGGTGAATCTTAAACACAATCTCATGATGTCCATTCAGGGAAGCATAATTCACCCTTTCTTTGAATCAAATTACCCCCGTAGCATTCCCCTTACCTTTACATGCAGGCATATATTTTCCTTATGTATGACTATTAAGCTTCCCATTACTATTTCGCCTCCCTCTCCTACCTTGATGAACCTGATAAGATTTATTTAACCAATCTCAATGTATCTGAGATAAACAATCCATCCAATTGGGTAGATTGAGTTGAGACCCTTTTAGAAACTAAATCCATCCCTCCACAATGATATGTCCCTCCCTAACAACATCATCATTTTGTGTTCGAGATCTATCATTCCCATGATCACTATAAATTTCTGAGTCCTTCACTTACATATTTGGAAGCATCATCATTCAGATCACTTATACTTTGTTGTGTTGTTTCTTGTGTTATAATTTCCTTTACTGGAAATATCTCCCTATTAGGCACGAGTAACCAAATTCAAGTTCTTATTGAACTCTTGCATTAACATACTTAATCTTCATTTTGACCTATTCGATTTCAAATTCTTGTGTGGTTGGTTTATTGGTTGGCTACTAGCATTCACCAAGTGGTTATTGATGATCATAGTTATTCTAGAGTGAATGTTGGACTTTGCCTTGAAAACCAAGCCCCAAGAATAAGTAATTATCATGGAACATTTTAGAGCCCATACTAGTGGAAGGCCAATTGTGCAGTGGGACTTTAGTCAAACTCAGTGGTCATCCAGTTAATTGATCAATCAACCCAAAATAGCTAGTGCATGGAGAATTCGAGTTACCTAACTATGGTGGATATTCCAAGGCAATGTAACATCAATTGTTGACTAGCCTTAAGTGTACAGGTGTTGCATGTAGTCACATGATCAACCTTGGAAATTTCACAATCCATTTTGTAAAACTTTCTAAATAATAGGGGCCTAATTTCTCAAGGAATTACGCAAGGAAATATGGGCTCAAACAGAGGTAGAAATTTACTAAGTCTGGGTTATAGATTCTCAATGAGATGAGAGACTTGTTATTCACTTGTAGGTTGTGCTCAGTTGAGCAAATAAATTGCAATACATTTCTATTCATCATATTAATGCAAGCAGAGATTGGGTTTTTTAGCATATTTCTTTCCTCGGGAAAAATTATGTGTGCATGTGTGTTATTTCTTATTGCATGTATGAAAATTTTGTTCTAAATTGTGAATTAACTTCGACAGAGCAATAGAGTAGGTTTGTGTCTTGTGATTTTGATTAAAACTTCATAAGTAGTTACAACTCTACACCATAATTTCTACAAGGATGGTGGAGGCAAATTATAGAATATTTGTTTGTAGACAATACCCCTACTTCAGAGTATCTATGACAACTTTTGCGACAAGAAGACGTTGAGGATAAAATATTGGATTGTGGAAGAATTAGTCACAAAATTCATAAGGGAAGTAATTTTTGTTGCATGTGTGGAGGTAGATGGAATAAATGTAATTGTGTAGGTAGACAAGTCACAGTTACTCCTTTGATATTTGTCGATGATGTGCTACTGTTTGGTAGAATGACCTCTTTTGACCGGTCTCTGCACTCCTTATGAATAATAATAAATCTCATATATTTTCTTCTTTCCCGAATGGTGCATTGGTACTGGAAATTTTTCATATTTTTGGTGTTATCTCCACTGCATTGGATGCAGATTTTGAAAATCTTAGATTTATGCTCCAACCTAATTGTTATGGAATTAAGTATTGGAGTTGACTTATAGAGAAAATCCACTGTAAACTTTTATCATGGGCACAGAGGTGGCTCTCCCTAGGAGGCAAGTTGACTCTAGTTTGAGCAGTCCTTCAAAGAATCTCTATATATTGCCTTCATATTTTCGCTTTGCTTAAGAATATCAGTAAATGCATCTTTCCGGCTTCATCTTGGCATGGGACAATGTGTCGTAAAGGACAAAGTGGGCTTGGTTGTTGTTTACTATGTATGGAGGCGATGGATAGCTATACTCATCTATTTCTTTAATTCTCCTTAGAAAAATCATTTTGGAATGGTGTATTTAATATGTTGCATTTATAGGCAGATTATAACTACTCTTTTGTGGTTGATTGTATTCGAGACTGGATTATTGAATATAAAACAGTTGGACCACTTCAAATATACATTGTGGTTTCGACCCAAAGAATGCATTATCATCTTGAGCTCCTTTGTTGTGATACATCCACTTCCATCCTTGTCAAAAAAGCTAAAAGCCTCCCTAAACTTAGACATAACCTCCATCCCATATTCCTTTAGTAGATAAAGCCCTTATCTCATTTTCTAACCATGAAAATCTACCCTCCATCCCATATTCTCTCATGAGCCCTGTGTAAACCACCATTTCATTCAAGGATGGGGATTTTGATGCATACTCTAACCATATTTGTTAGATACTTTGCCCCTTTTCTTGCTTATGGTTTCTTTCTTATTCATTCATTTCCAAACACTATACCACTAGTTCTAAGAATCTTGTGGATACTATCACCACAATAAATGTATATTTTATTTTAGAGGAGACAAGAATTGTATATTTCCCTTTGGGACACTCCAAAAATATTTTGATGCACCTTTGTGACCTTTCTGACTTTATGAACTTAATTCCCATTCCATTTTCATCCATGTGGATGCACTTTATGATGTTATAGGACAACCTAATGTCCTTGTCAACTTCCTCTCATCTTTCTTGTCATGTTTTTAGGACTTGTGTATCCAACAAGAAATTTTGGAGATGAATGCCATCAAGGTAGAAAATCAATGGGGTTTCAAGTCATTTATTTAGGGTTCCCACTAGCATAGTCCCACATATGATCCACCCAATCCCTAAATTGGGGTCTACTGCTATTTCAATTAATTATTAGATGATCATGTTGGGCCATAATTCCAAGTTAAATATTATGACTCTTCATAGGATATTATTGGAGATACTTGAGGAGAAATCTTTTTGGCTAAAGGGTTAAGGGAGGATTTTGACTTCAATATCGAACCATCAACCATATCCTCAACATTTGTCCCATCAACCATATCCTCAACATATCGAACCAATAATCAAGAAGACAAGTGAGGTGAAGCATGGGCATCCTCTCTCGCCCACATTTTTCAGGATATATATCAATCTATGAATGCCTCTACACTCCACCAGTTGTGCATTAATAAAGTTTTGGGTTGCCCCATTGTCCTCCAAGATGGATACATGTTGTCCCTGTACTGTGCCTTTGATTGCCAAAATTGCAAAATTGTGATTTTCCATGTCAAAATTTTAATTCAAGATTGACCATGCATTGGAAGGCCATTAACACAATATTAAGACATAAAAAATGAATAATTGACACAATACCAAATACAATACATAAATTGAGTTTTATCTCACAAGTTATCTAGATGCTAATTGAGCAAGTTCACACAAAGAGAGAAAGGAAATATCATGATACATTGTTCAATTTGTAATTAAGAGAATTATATTGAATAAGGGAGAAGTAACATTTATTTTCTTTCTCATACTCAAATGCCTTTCATGAAGAAATGTTGTTGTAAAGGGTGTTAGAAAGATGGCATTGTAGGCAAGACCCTCACACCATACTAGATTGCGTTAACCAAAGCATGTTAACCATGTCTAGTGATCTCAGATTTCATGAGCATGTTCAATGAGTCACCATAAATGAGGGTTGTCAGAGTGGCTAATAATCATAGTTTATCGTGGATGACTGTCATCGTACATAACGTCCATGGTCCAATTCATTTGTTTGGTGCCCAATGTTGATGAATCATTGTATTGCATTATGGTAGCATATATTGCCTTTTTAAAGCAAAAATACATTGAAAATAAATCAAGTTATGTCTCATGCAAATGTTCAATATTGTTGTGTTGTGAGTGGTTTGCATATTATATGTATCATATATCTATAATCACTTATTTCAAGCCTACTTTAATAAATAAAGGAAGAGGTGCAAGCCCTTGCCATATGGACCCCCACCAACTCCTCTTCTCATAGAAATTTTTCAAACGTTAGCCCATAAATCAAACACATGCCCTTGTTTCTCTAGTTTGGAAACCCTTGGATTTTTCTGACAGTGAACTCCTCCCAACCACTACTTTAACCATCTATTGAATTCCTTTGATTGGTATGTGTAAATTATTTTGATTGATTCCTAGAGAGGTGTGAAATGTAATTTTGCATTGACATGAAACAAACACAAAATTTAACTCGTGGTAGCCAAAATTTCAGCCTTACAACTCTCTCATCCAATATTAGATACTTCACTAATTAGTCTATGGGTAATTTAATTAACAATATATTAAATATTAGAAGCATTCATATTAATAGAAAAAATAAGAACAATATTTAATATTAAGTTATATTAAGTTATAATGCAGGTAATTGTCAAGTTGACATATTCTTTGCCTTGGAAAGTGAACAGTCAGCTTGACTTAATATCCGATGTTACTTTTAAAACAATTAAGATAAAAAAGTTTAGGAGAACTCACATAGATCTATAAGTGCTGATATGATAAATGTGATGCAAAAATTTATTCAAAAGTTCACATTGTAAAAGAGGTTTTCACTTATAGTAATATGACCCCATTCCTCCTTTGATAGATCCAAGGTTAGTATATTTGTCCCAATATAATAATTGTGTTTCTCTTTTATATTATTAAATTAGATTGCTTCAATAACCATGCCCTTCTTGTTAAGGGGAGATTGTCTTAAAGTAAGTGTTGTCATAAGTAGTGCGATAGAAGTAATAATGGGAAAATATATCTATATATTATTTTAAACATGTGAAAAGGTAATCCCTAATTTATCTATGTCCATGGTAGTGAAAATCTCTTTGTTATAGTGGTAGCTCAATTATTTGTCATACTAGTATGATAGCTCAATTATTTGTCATGTTAGTATGAGTAGTGGTACCTTGTGGTCATTGTATTATGTTTAGTGGATATAGTAATAGATGGTGTAATTTAAAATTTTTAATTTAGACTACATTTACATCACAATGTGATACTCTATAATTGTACCAAAACTTAGCAGTGAAGACATGACAAGTAACTAGATGTATTCAACAAAATTTTAATTACTATCATTGTGTCTTTCAATAATATTTATAGTGCTAGCTAAATTTGGTAGTATTGACTTACTTTTACAATTCACATAGATATCATCATAACTCATTGGTTTTGATACCTTAATTATTTGAAAATAAGTGCTAGTTAAATTAGGTAGTATTGACTTTGTTTTGCAATACATATAGATAAGAACATAACTCATTTGTTTTGATACCTTAATTACTTGAAAATAATAAAAATTATAGTATGTAATTGAATCTATGAATTTACTTGAAAATACCTTAAATAGCCCGTGCATTACAGTACGCATAGTCTATGCACAGTGTTCAACACTTCATGCCGAGACTTGTCAAACACAATGAATTTAACTCATCCCTTGCGTGTTTATTTGTGGATCGTTCGATCCAGGGCTTGATGATCTCTACGGCTTTGCCATGGCTCTGTGGCACGAGCAAGCCATCCTTCAATAGCTGGATGTCTCGAGATTCCTACCCCCATCAATGGTGGAGAGTTCAGATCTCGAATCCGACGGCTATGACATATTCGGCGATGATACACATTCTTGGTTGCTGGACTGTGGTTCATTTGGTTCCTAAATTTTTGGCGCTTTCTCGCGCTCTGCTCTTCCTTCCTCCATCCAGTTCTTCGAATATGATGGATACTCTGTCACTGAGGACCAAACAAGAATTTATCGGTTGTCTTTTGGAAAGGTAAGCTGCTAAAATCCTTTCGATTAACAACACTAAGCTCATAAATTCCTTTGATTTGTTGCTTTATGTCATCTACAAAATTCTTCTTATTAATTGTTACTAAATTCTGAATACAGAAATGGCGGATACGGGCTCGAGCTTCCCCAACTATCCACCCTTATGGATTTGGTTCATTCCAGCAGATACTGGTGTGGTTAAGCTTTCCAGGTAAGCTTTGTCTTGAAGTATTTTTGTTTTTGGTTATACGAAGGGTTTGGCATCCAACAAGATCTTGAAACCCGCTTCAATTGTAGTTGTGGGTGTTATCTGCTCGGTTGTATGTTGCTATTCAGAGGGAAATCATCCCCTTATGCCTCTTGATATCTCCTTGAGTGGACCTACCTTCCACGTTACGCCAGTCTTTATTTTCGGCAGTGACTACTGGATCTCCGGACTGTTTTGTTGTTCTAATTCTATTTTGGCCGAGGGCCTTGTAATTTTACAGAAGTAATAATATGTGTTTATATTTTCTTATCAAAGAACATGATATGTGGCCACGGTCATGACGAGTTTTCTTGTAATATTATGTTGTACTATTTCTTGGAATACCTTCCTTTGGTCGAGGCCTTGATACCCTCCTATGTATGCTATCTTGTTTCCCTATTTAATGTAATTTGGAAGCTGGTCATATAAGTTTCTATTCGCAGATTTACTATTACTATAAATTCGGGTTTCTTGATGTCATCCTGTTATCGTTATATATATACTATGAGAGTTCATTTTCAAAAAATGCGCACAGGTCTGCTTGACTACCATGAATTTGGCATGTTCATTGTTTTCTTTGACTTTGCGGGTATGTACTATCTTAGAAATATTCAATGAAAGCCTTCGGACTGAAGATTTTGTGTATAGATAAGTCACTATATCGTTTTTTGCTTATCACAATGATTTTACTTTTGAATCAGTGACCGGAGAATCCACAATTTGAACATTTTTATACCAACCTTTCAAATCCCAAATGGGATCCATCATCAGAATATGAGAATGATGATAAAAGAAGAGCTACTAAGAAAGAATAAATAGTGATGAGGATAAATATTTAAGAACAACACACTGTCGGTTGTAATATTAATTAATTAATTTTATATAATTATTTTATTTTATTTTAATAAATTACTTTTTTTTTATTACTATTTATTAATTTTTTTTTGGAAGAGTTAATATATTAATACAAGACCTAAGGATTAAATTAGGGATTTGAACTAAAAACTAAAAATAGCTTATTGAACTAAAATATATTAATTTCTATATAAATTAAAATAATATATTAAACTAATTCATATTAACAATTATAAATAGTAAATATTTATAATTGATTAATATAATAATTAATATATTAATTAATAGTTATATAGAAATTATTATACTAAAGCAATATAACACTAACTAATTAAATTAAAGGTTATATCTATAACAATATTAGGGTAATATATTAATTTTTATATAAATACTAGGGGAATATATTAATTCCTATATAATTTAATTAATATATTAACCAAATCATATTAACAATTATAAATAATTAATATTTATAATTAATTAATATTAATTAATAGCTCTATAGAAATTAGTATATTATAGTATTTAATGATAATTATTCTATTTAGATATTAATAAAAAGAACAGACTAATAACAGAAGAAAGGAGAGGGATAACCTACTATCGAGTGCTTTACCTGGGGATGTGTTTGTGATTTTTATTTCCCTGATCAAGGGAAGCCAGCTTCCGCTAATCTCCATACCATTGTCTCTGTTCAGATTATGAGGATGCTTGATAATTTCAAGTGCTTCTCTGATATTTCGTCTCTGATGCTGCTCTTCCCTTGCGATAATTGATGCGCTTTCCAGACAAATATGGTGCTTAGTCTTTGAGGAGTGCTCTGCCAAGGCTGAAGTACAAGATCTTTTGTTCCTAATATCAGCGCCATGTTCCTGATATTAAGAACGGAAGATCTCGTACTTCAGCCTTGGCAGAGCACTCCTCAAAGACTAAGCACCATATCTGTCTGGAAAGCGCATCAATTATCGCAAGGGAAGAGCAGCATCAGAGACGAAAGATCAGAGAAGCACTTGAAATTATCAAGCATCCTCATAATCTGAACAGAGACAATGATATGGAGATCAGCGGAAGCTGGCTTCCCTTGATCAGGGAAATAAAAATCGCAAACACATCCCCAGGTAAAGCACTCAATAGGTAGGTTATCCCTCTCCTTTCTTCTGTTATTAGTCTGTTCTTTTTATTAATATCTAAATAGAATAATTATCATTAAATACTATAATATACTAATTTCTATAGAGCTATTAATTAATATATTAATTATTATATTAATTAATTATAAATATTAATTATTTATAATTGTTAATACGATTTGGTTAATATATTAATTAAATTATATAGGAATTAATATATTACCCTAATATTGTTATAGATATAACCTTTAATTTAATTAGTTAGCGTTATATTGCTTTAATATAATAATTTCTATATAACTATTAATTATTATATTAATCAATTATAAATATTTACTATTTATTATTTATAATTGTTAATATGAATTAGTTTAATATATTATTTTAATTTATATAGAAATTAATATATTTTAGTTCAATAAGCTATTTTTAGTTTTTAGTTCAAATCCCTAATTTAATCTTTAGGTCTTGTATTAATATATTAACTCTTCCAAAAAAAATTAATAGATAGTAATAAAAATAAAAATAAAAATAAAAGTAATTTATTAAAATAAAATTAAATAATTATATAAAATTAAATAATTAATATTACAGCCGACAGTGTGTTGTTCTTAAAAATTTATCCTCATCACTATTTATTCTTTCTTAGTAGCTCTTCTTTTATCATCATTCTCATATCCTGATGATGGATCTCATTTGGGATTTGAAACGTTGGTATAAAAATGTTCAAACTGTGGATTCTCCGGTCACTGATTCAAAAGATACAAGCCACAGATCTCTTAAATCCAAAATGATTTTACTCTTTTCGAAGATTTTTTGCGTCACTGCTCTGTGTGTTTTCACTTTAAATATGAGGTTAGGGTTTATTATTTATGAGCAGAGCTTCTTGGATCCTTCTATTTTCCACTTTTAGCAAGCGGCTATAGTATATGATTTCCTCGGGTAAATCTTTGTTAGGGTTTTCCATCCTAACCCTGGTTCTACTTAAACCTGGTAGTTTACCTCATCGTTTCCTCCTTTGGAGACAAGGCTGCTGGTTAATCCTACTAGGAGTACTACCAGTTTGCCTGAGTATTGATCTACTTTCCGATTCACCAGCTCTATGGCTTGATTCTTCAAGCTATGACATTTTCATTTGCACAGATTCTCACAGGAATCCCATCTTTGGGCTAGGGTAAGCACTGTCTGGTTAATTTTGAATTTCTAGGTCAGTCGAATCAGCTCCCTACTGGACCGTATTTTGGATCGATTATTTGAAATAATAACGCTCTTTCTGTTTCTTCCCAGTTGTCACTTCAACAATACATAAGTTTCAGTATAATTTTTAGTTATCACATATCAAAAAATAATTCTATTTATAACAACAGAAAACACCACAGTATATAAGTTCCAGTATAATTTTAGTTATTGCAGATCAAACAATAATTCTGTTTCTAACAATAAGAAACACCTCTAATTCTTATTCTAGCCTTCTATATTATTTGCAACTAATCTTTCATAATAGGGTCGATATTTCCTCTTTTCCCTATTCTATTATAGTACATTATTGTATTGCATAACACATGCTTGATTCATAACACATGACTAAATTTCAGGCAAGCAGATTAGTTCCAGGAGAATTTCTACATACCTGTACTCTCCAAGAAAGTTAAATAGGCTCCTGGGTTAAGTTTCACCTTCATTGTCTGCTTCCTTTTTCCACCCAACCATGAGATTCGTCCATCAGGACCCCATCTCCCCCCAAGATTGCTCGCAAGACCACTGTCTTCTGCAAGTTAGTTGCACACTGTGCGCATGCTATCTAGTCATCACCAGACTTAGCATTTCTTTCCCTTTACTATCTGGCCTTTCAACACAATTTTTCCTCCCCTCCCCTCTTTTTCTTGGGAGCATTCCCTAGTTAGTGGAGGTAGTTAGGGTTCTATAGGCAACTGTCTTCTTTCCACTTCTCCCATGAGAAATTACAAAATTTTTTATTTCTCGAACACTTTCTAATCTCCAGAAAATAAATAATATTACTTTAATAAACAGAAAACAACAATATTGTTCAGTTCCGTTTTCTTACAGCGGTAAATAAAATATTTACATTTCTTCTGGTCTCATTACACTTGTCTAGAGGAAGCCTCGGTTTTCGACGGTCATGTTCCAATGAAGTTTCAATCTCTTTTGAGTATGTCCAAGTGTCTTGTCTAGAGGAAAGCCTTGGTTTTCAACGGTCATGTTCCAATGAAGTTTCAATCTCTTGATAGTGTGTAGAGTACTCGAGTAGACCAGTTATACCTGTATAACAGAATCAAACTAAATAGTTGGTTCAAATACAATACATGCTCATAGATTAAAATCCATGTCCTGCTACATATATAACATGAATATGGATATAGAACCATGGAATTTTTGTATATTTCGCGATGCTTGAAAAAATTATGGTGTAAGAGATATATAATATTCCAAAGATGTCCATTTGTAGGGAAAACATTAAGTTAGTTTGGTTGGATATAAGTTTGCAATAGAATTATAAATGCTAGATTGTTTATACTTAAACATTCACACTCTTATAACAATAGTCCCTTGAAAAGTTATCTTGATCCATGTAATCATTTTTAATTGACCCACAAGCTTGATCATTTTATCAGGCCAGAATTATAAGAAAATATTGCTTGAAGAAATCTGACATATATTAACTTGACATTTGTTAAGAAACAAATGCCTAAAAATACAAATAAACTAAAAACTTCATTGTCAATTTTGTCTGTATGAGCAAACAGAACAGGCAACATTCCTTGATATACTAAATACAATGCTCTGTATCTTCTCTTCACCTGTAATTGCAAAACTAACACTATATTTCTTGGGCTTGACGAACCAAAACACAGAGTGACCAGAGATTCAAAAAATCTCAATCTTTGATGAGCCATCAACTTGAATCTCAAAGAAAACTTATTTTTCTCCAGACTAAATAATGTAGTTGTACACAGATATCTTCCATCATTCTGGAATTTCTTATTGATAAGCATTGAAATCATTCCACGATATGGACTTTTCTCTTTTGTGATTAGGAATATGGAACCTAGGCTCCTTGGGGATGGTTGGAAGCTTTGATGATCTGTTCAATTTGTAATCACAAGAAGATCTTAGTTTGTTTAGACATCTTGTTAATAGAAACATAAACGTCTTGCTTAGTACAATAAGAAACCATACCTTTTGGGAATGAAAGGTCGGTCAAAGAAGGGCATTGGGTGAGCACACGGAACCAACTCTTTTCTCAACCTCTTGATCTCCTCTTTTTCAGCTAACTGTTGAATTCAGTTGTCAAGTGCATACCTCACTATGCTAATTTATAGGTTTTAGAAAAACAAGATAACAAAACGACCCAAGAATACGTACCTTCTGCAATTTCTCCTGTTCTAGCCTTTCTTGCTCTATGGCTTTGAGTCTTTCTGAAATCTACTTGATTCACCACAGAAGAAGATGATTAAAGGTTGTGTACATTTAAAGGGCATTAAAAATCATAGAGAGAAAAAAACTATGCCTTACAATGCGGTCAAGTTCAACACGATCAACTGCCCTTATTTCAGTGTGAAGCTTCACACCCAATCGTTTAGTGCTTTCTTTCACACGGGGGTTTATCAAACACTATCATTCCAACACTGATGCAAAAGATTCAGATGATTCAAATATACAAAATATACAAAATTTGGACTCCAGTAAACATATAACTTTAATTCAATAATAACCTCTGGCTCATCTGTTGTCCATGGCAACCCTTGTGCAACTGGAATTCGAAGTTTTTCCTCCTCATCGAGCATCTCTCGGAACTTCTTCATGAACTCTCTCTCTTTCATGAGGCCTCTTTGCTGCATGTTTTTAGAACTCATTACATCATGGAAATTTATTTCCATTTTGGATAAATCTAAAGATGGATAGGCAAATGAATTTATTTCCAGGCCGAGAGAAATCAATAAAAATATTATGAGGAAGGTTGCAGAGCATGCATTACGGGCTAGGAGCAAGAGTATGAAACATGCACACTACTAAAAATACCACTAAATTAAAACATTTCTAGAATGTTAGTCTGGTTATTAATATGTCTGTTTAAGAGATTTTGTCACACCCCTATTAAACTAGGACACTCCAACATGCAACAATCAACCCAATTCCAAGGGATTGTTAATTTGACTGGGGGACTCAGATTACTGTAGTTCCTTTCATATTACCTTACATAATATGATTCACATTATGAGAAGCATATTTTTAAGATTACGATCAGGATCAATTATAGAACTTGTGTCAAAAAATTAACAAAAGGAAGAAAACAACTGTTATTCATAGATAGGAATTAGGATACGTCCAACTGTTTACAAAACGAAATAGATCAAAAGTGCAAAGTTAGTTCTAGGGAAACATTTACAAGGAAATCATAGAAACAATTATAAGGAAGTCAAGCAAGTTCTAACCCTAGACAGGGTTGAAATGAAAGAGAAGGAAATGAACGTTCTATTCTTAATGATCTCCTCTGATACAGTACATGCCTACATTATAAATAAATGTAAATGTTCCTAAACAAGAAGTGATCAAGGAACGCTACATAAAACTACATGTGTGAGAAATGAATTACCCACAAAAACTGAACAAATTGGCTAAGTTTTGTGTTTACATTTTACCTCCATTTGGAGCTTGAAAGGTTGTGCAGCGGTGACCTTAAGTTGATTCTTCCATCACTGCATACCATTTCTCACTAGGGATCCTCGTCCACTGGAATCCAAGCTCTGGAAAGAAGCATAGTGTTACAGTTCTGAGAGGTTAGAACATGTTAACATCTTCAGAAAAACTGATGTACAAGAAATGAACTACTAGTGATGGGAGGAGAGTGTGTAAAGTTAAAATTGCAGAATGCCAAGGCTTCAGTAGATTGGTAAGTAATTTTCCTGTCATTTTCCCCTTTTTAGCAGAATGATTCAATGTTGCATTTCTTGGATTTTATTTCGTCTTTATTTGTCAAACAATTTGTCGTCTATCAGTGAATTTTAGGCATTTTAATGTATGAAGTAAAGCTTAATGTATTGAACACATCTTTGAGCAGGTCCCTTAGGCCAGAGGGTTTTTCTTACTCTCGAGGAAAAACAGGTCCCATGCAACATGAAGTTCATTGATACCAGTAACAAACCTGAGTGGTAACTTTATGGTTATATTATTTTTCGTTTTCATTGTAGGCCATTTCTTTATGGCTATGGTTAAAACCGATTACGAGTGTGAGACTATGCCTATGCTTATGTGGGAAATTAGGGGGAGCTAAGTTGAAGATGTTGGTGCACAGGTTTTTGCATATGAACCCCCAAGGAAAAGTTCTTATCATCAAGATTGATTATAAGTGGATTCTAGACTTTGATGTTATAACCTAGATATTGGAGGAAAAGTACCTAGAACCACCTTTGGAAACCCCACCTGAGAAGGAAACTGTGTATGTATTCTCAACTCTTTTCAATGTTACATTTTTCCATAATCTATAAGTTAATGCTAGAATTATGGATCTATTGCTTCAGAAGTGAAAATGACGTCACAAACCAATCAAAAAACAACCCAAAAAATCTATGTACTATTTGTTGCTCCATTAAACAACCCAAAAATTTACATCCTTACATCAAAATACGGTTCTAGATTCCATAGTTGCAGATAGAGTATTATTGTGGGTAAGATCACTGCAACGTGATCAATATAACAACCAAGAAATGAAGCAAGTCTGCTCTAATGATTTTGCTACACAACATTTACTGGGGAGGGCCAACAACTGAGTCCTTTCATATAACTCTTGTCTATTAATTTCTCCCAAGTTTGCTGAAAATGCATCTGCTCCATCTGTTTTTGCACTTGCTACTGTTGTTCTCACTAGCTGCTCCTTTGGGATACTTGCAGGTTAGAAGATGTATCATCATCTGTGATAGACTAATTAATTGCTCCCAACTGCTCCTTGAACTCTGAGTCTGCAATTTGTCTATTTTTTTTACTTTATCCGTCATCTGTGATAGACTGATTAATTGCTACAAACTGCTCCTTGAATTTTGGGTTGGCAATTTGTCAATATTTTTTGGCAGCATAACCAACTCTTCATGCCACTCGAAGCCGGATATTCATATGATATATGGCTTTAATTCACTCTTCCATTCTCTTTATCCAACTATTACCAACACAGATGTTCATGGTGCTCACTGCCCATCTTTATAAACAATCTATTCGTTGTTGCATGAATCACTACCATCAAGATTTCCTCACCTTGGTTGCTTTCACAATGCCTTTCCACATAATTTTTCTGTTCAGAGGCAAGAATAGAGTGTCAGAAACTCTTCGTCTATTATTCTTCAATAGCCATTTCAAATCTTAACAGTTGCCTCTATTATTCCTCAATAACCATTTCAAATTTTAACTGTTGGCTGATAAGGATAGCTGCTTCCAAACAAAGACTCGTTTTTCTCCATAGCATTCATTTAGGAGGCCTAAAATCTGAGTCCTTGCATATACACCCTTGTGTATTAATGTCTCCTTAATTTCCTGAAAATATTTCTACTTCATTTGGATTTGCAACTACTACTGTTGTTCCCACCATATGCTATTTTTGGATATTTGTAGCTTCGAAGATGCATCTTCCTATATGATAGATTTATTAATTGCTGCAAATTGCT
Organism: Pinus tabuliformis; assembly: GCA_031772625.1. Taxonomy (NCBI): domain Eukaryota; kingdom Viridiplantae; phylum Streptophyta; class Pinopsida; order Pinales; family Pinaceae; genus Pinus; species Pinus tabuliformis. Next base: position 1,209,796,978 of record CM062804.1, on the reverse strand, counting down.
CCTTAAAATTCTTGATTGGGCAATTTGTCATCATGTTTTTCCTTCACTGTGGTTAAAGGATTTATCCTTCAGCATACCCATATCATTTATGTCACTTGAAGGTATAGATCTTATGATATATCTCTAATTCGCTCTTCTATTAAATTTCTTTCAACATAAGTTGCGAGAACATGCAGCAGAGTGGGAGTGTCATTTACCAAAAAAACCTCATAAGTAGAGTGTCACAGGAGCATCTATTTTATATTTATGTGTATATTTATCTTATATTGCATTTGAATTCAAAAGAGGCATGTAGAATGCTAAACTAGTTACCCCAGGGCAACCACCTTGAAGCCATTGCTTGTATGCATAAGACCACACTACATAAGACTGAACAGTTATACACCACTAAATTTAAATTTGTCAATATATATGGCATACACATTTGCAAATGCATTCCTCATATTATTTTAACAATTTAAAAAATCTATCGGCTTGTCTTTGCTCCTTTTGCGACAATTGCTAGTAGACCAGATTGGTGATACTCCACACTACCAACACTCGAGGGGAATGCAAACCACCAACCCTTTTGAATGAAGATTCATTCTGCTCAACCTCTCTTCATTGAACTCATTTTCTCATGCTTCCCAACTCATTATTGTAATAAGTAATGGCATTTGTGGGAGAGTTCTCTCTGTGATTTACTGCAATAGCCAAAGTACCATCCAGTTGAGTAGTTCGCTAGGAAGGAGGACATTTATTATGTTTTGAACCAACTTGCCTCTTCTTTGTTTGATGTTTTCTAGTTCAATCACCACTTGATCTCACGTCATCTGGCTAGGTGGAATACTTCACTTCTCTCTCCCCTATCTCCTCATTTAGGGAAAATCCCATATGATTGTTGAGTATTAATGTTGATTGAGATTTTTCAAGTTTTAGTTAGAGATTTTGTTCACTCTTCTAATAAAGCTGTCAAATACTTCCCATCCCACTTCGGAGAAAAATAGGTGATAGGTGATGTACTTTCATTTTAAAAGGGTTTGAAGCTTACCTAGTATTTTTACTAGTATTCACGACATTTTTGGGCTTTTATTGGGAACAAACAGTGCTACCAACCAAAAATAGAGATGGTATCATCATTAAAATTTATGTTTATATTAAAGAGTATATTGATTTTGTTTTTGAGCCATTTTTATATTGAGAGTTTAATAAGTTTGCAGAATTTTATTTTTATTTCAATTATTAATTTTTAGAAAGATTGTAGGGGTTTTTATTAACAAAAAATAAAATGACTCTACTATTGCATTTGCAGGTGCTCCGGGGAATCAGGCAAGGCACGGCAAGGCAAGTGATAATGAAGAAATACTAAGAGTGCACACATTTCTATTTTAGGTACGCACTACATTTATTTTATTTTATTTTAATAAGTAGCTCTCTTGGAAATGGTTGAGCAATGGTATAAAACTTGCCTTACAGGAATTTATTATTTTATTCTTAACAGGAAGAAGGATGGGTGGTTTGGTGTGCCTCCAAGAAATGATTAACTGCCTAGAAAAAAATCTAGTGATAGAGACTTTTCTGCAACTTTAGCTTGTTATGAAGTTGATCATAATAGTTCATTACCCGAATTAGATTCATTGGATATGAAGCTTACTCGGGAACTATATCACCATCAATTTGGATACCAATTGCAGCAATTCTGGGCCTGCAATAGGAGATGGAGCCAACTCAAATTGTGAAAGCCAATAGTGGATAAGATAATTATGTAGGCCACCTTGAGAATTGGCCTGTGTAAATTTTTCATGAAGACAATTTCCAATCAATTGTAAATTCAAATTCATATACATTATTACAATTCTTCTTTTATCAAGAAGCCAATTCCAATTATACAAGGGTATTGAAATTGTGGTTTAACAACTGGATATGAATTTAATTTCCACCATTTAATGTGATTGAAGCTTTCAATTTCTATATTAGAGAGTAAACCCTCTTGTAGGATGGAGAAATCTAGAACATTTCTTTTTTTGACTCATAATGTCTTAAAATGAAGTTCCAACTGAGGATCTTGCATTTTCAAATGACGTGAATGCATTTTCAGAAAATATGAGTGTGTTGTCTTATTATTTTCAATGTTGCTTTCCAGAATTGTTTTTTTCATTTAGATTTAAAATTACTTTGTTGTTAGCGTTAAAAATAATGGATTTATTTATTTTTTATCATGTTGGTATCCATAAACAACAAAGATTTAAGGTAATTAATATCACTATTTGGCAACTTTGAATGTGAAACTATTTTGAAAGAACATTCAAAATGATTTTATTTTATTTTATTTTTTTTATATTGTTTCTAGAGAAACAATAGTTTGAATTATGGACATATAGTCTCTATAAAGACAATATGTTTTTAATCTCAGCTATTGCCTCTAAAAAGACAAAAATGTAATTGTCTCTAAAGAGACAAAAATGTAATTGTCTCTAAACAGACAAATGAAATTATCTTAATAGACAATAATTCTTGTCTTTATTGTCTATATTGTCTTTTTATTGACAAATTTTTGAAATGTTATATTTTAAAACACCGGCTAAAAGACAATATTTAAAACAATACACCAAATTCTTTCTGTCTTAAGTTAAAACAATTGACTCAAATATTGTCTTAAACCTGTGGTGCAGCTTGGGAGTGACCATCATTTCCATTATTATAATTAATAATTCCTTCTGCCTCTATCCTCGGCAGTCTTCGCTGCATTCCTTTCTATAAATTATTCTTAAGAGTAAACGGTGGCTGACACAATATTTTGTTTCCCAACAACGAATCTCGCATTGTACACAAAGTGCCCACATTATACGATTGCCTCTGGCAGCCAAGCTGTCTGTCTGTCTCGGAAGAACCCGAGCCACCCGACCTCTCCGCAGTTTCCTTTTAATAGAGAGCCTCTTTTGCTCATTTATCTTAATTGCCCTTATAAAAACACTCCCACGTGAAGTACTCGTTGCAATCTGAGGAAGCATCCAATCATCTTTACCACAATTCACGACACCCAGTTCCTTGTTCAAGAACACTTTCAGCAGGCATCAAGGGCAATGGCAGAGAACACTGTTTCTTCAGGAAGAATGAGATGCGATCTCTATTTCCTACATTCTGAAAGTGAAGATACAGAGCGATCACTCTCCCCAATCGCCACGGTCATACCGGTGTTGTCATCTCTGGTGGAGCGGACTCTCGCCAGAAACGAAAGGCTTGCAGCCTCTTACAGCCCCACCTATTTGCCTGCCAAATACCGCGTGTTCGACAGTGTGCTGGTGCCAGACATGTCAATAGAGCGGTATCTGGAAAGGATTTTGAAGTACGTTAACTGCAGCTCTTCTGTGTTGGTAGTAGCCTATGCTTACATCGACCGCCTCATTCAATTTCATCCTCAATTCCGGATTACTTCTGTCAACGTTCACCGGCTGCTCATCACCGCCGTCATGGTCGCCTCCAAATTCCTGGAAGACCTGTAAGCCAATTTTCTAATCAATATAATTGCCATCTGTTTCCTCTCTTAATAGATCCATTATTTTCAAACATTAGCCTCGAGATTTTAATATCGGTTTTTATTTTGTGAGCAGGAATTATAGGAATCCGTATTACGCGAGAGTGGGAGGCGTGAGCAGCGAAGACATAAATAGGATGGAGATGGAGTTCCTGTTTCTAATGGGCTTCAAGCTGCAGGTGAGTGTGGATGTTTTCGAGAGCTATTGCAGTCATCTGGAGAGAGAGGTGGCGTTGGGAGGAGGATTCCAAATAGAGAGAACCCTTCTTCCATTCGTCCTTTCTGGTGCCACGCGACAGAAACTCCACTGCCACGCGACTTGAGGATTCCAAAAACCAGAGATTTGCTCTTTGGTGTGGGTATGGCAGGACTTCTAATTTGACAGAAAGGTATTGCAAACTAATTTCTGTGAACAGACTGGAAATGATTCCAATTGTGGATTTAATTATGGAGAGAAGGAAAAGGGCGTGAAGGGAAGCTGTTCATCACGGTACATAAGGACGTCAAATTGTGTACATGGTCACTCTTGTTGTATCAAACCCCAAATTGGGTGTAACCATGCCCCAAACTGACATATAATTTGAGTGTTAAAGACGCCGAGACGTTGCGTTTGAAAGAGCTCACTTGTATTCTAATCCGCACTCTGTAAATATAGAAATTTGAATTGTAATCCGGGCTGTGTAAATATAGAGATGCGAACCCATTAGATTATTTATTCAATTATCCATCTCATTAATTCATTTGGAATGTAATATGTGGAGTTTTTTTAATGTGATTTTTTTTGGATTTTATGATAATTTGAGGTGAAATTTTAATTTGAATTGGTGAAATTTTAATTTGAATTATTTAAGTTATTTTTAATTGAAAAAATAGATTCAACGCCTTCTAAATTTTAAAATATTTAAATTTTACAAAATTATTCAATAAAATTTAATAAACTTAGAAAACTCATAATTTATTTTTTCAAACAATACCACTAAAAACAACTCCGTAATATATTCTATGTGAGATCTGAAATAGCCACTGTATAAAATAATAATTTGAAATCGATATATGGAGTGGAGTTTAATTGGCTGTGGTCAACGCGTTTGGCTAGAATTGAAATTCATTTTTAAATTGACGACAGAATATCCAAATACAAAGATACATCATATTATTAGTCATTGCCTGCTTCGGGGCTGCTGCGACTATATTTATCGTTTTTGCAATGCATAATAGTTTAATACGGAAACTAATGAATCTCTTTTCATTTTTTATCAAAGTTGAAATAACATACTTTTATTTTTTAAACCATCAACGAAATCATAATTTTCTTAATATCAAAGTCAGATTTTATTATAATTATATATATATTTTAATTTATAATTTTAAAAATATTATATAAAATGAACAATATTATTTTATAACAGTTTTGTCATGATTGAGGTGGAGACCCGAAAACCAGAATACTTGCAAACTGATAAATTGCTGTTTGGCTCGTTTATTATATTCCTGGTTCAACGTGGATAACCTAATTCATGACACAACAAAACGCTTGTTAAACATAAGCCATGCCAAGCCAAGTCAGCGGTCGACTAGGTGATGATCCATTGGCTTAGCTTGGCCGTCATTGGTTTCACGTGGCAGTTTATGTGGCGTGTTGCAATTTTTACACGTCGCTTTTCCATGTGATTGCTTGGCTGCGTGATAGTCGATCGGCCTAGTGGTGGCTGGTTTGACGTGTCCTTATGATGATCCTGTTCATGTTTCTTCTCACATATTTTCCAAAATTTTAATTTCAATAATAAAAATCTCTAAACTATAAGTTCTTGTAATAATAGAATATAAAATTCTATTATCAAATATCTAACAAGCACTAGAAATGTGACTAAAAAAACCTAATATAAATTTAGTTATACTAGATGTTTGAAATTATTTCACAATTTCTATTCCATTAATCCCCAGTAATGTAACTAAGAGAAGCCTAACATAAATTTAATTATACTGGATGTTTGAAATTTAATTATACTAGATGTTTGAAATTATCTCACAATTTCTATTCCATTAATCCCTAGTAATGTAACTAAGAGAAGACTAACATAAATTTAATTATACTGGATGTTTGAAATTACCTCGTAATTGCTATTCCATTAATCCCTGGTAAGTGTAGCGAACCCTAAAAGTTTGCTTTATTTTATTTTTTTTAATATATTTCTTATAAAACAATTAATACCTATATAAACATAGTGTATACAAATTTTTTTATTATTGGAACATAGTGTATACAAATTTTTTAATTATATCCAATAATAAATAGAAATATAATTTATAACATCATAAATTTATATAATCTTATAATTACAAATTTATATTTTATATTTAATTACTTAATTTATTTATTAAAAATTATAAAGTTAACATTTTTACAAAGATATTAAAAATAAAGAAATTAAGTACTTAAATTAAGTACTCTTATTTCATATAACTTAAATTAAGTACTCTTATTTCATATAAAAAGGTAAAAAACTTCTTAATATATTTAATTTTTGAAAAATATGTTTTAATAAATAAAAATAGACATTGAAACAATACGACTTTGAAATTCGGTACAGGAAAGAGATGTGTAGGCCCGTTGTCACTTCCAACTCTATCTATTTTTCCATGGCGATGATAAAGTCTCTTGGATGTTGATTTCCTCGTTCACAATTTTATTGGCTTCTTCCTCTGTAGGAAGCACGACATTAGATGTGAAGAGGCCAATTGAAGTAATAATAATTATTCAAAGCCTTGCGTGTACGGTTTACGGTTTATTTATTTATTCAGTCGAAATTATATTGTCTTTTCATTAATATAAAAGTGATTACAACAACGTGTTTATGTTATGTTTTTTTCTCCCAAAAAAAAAATTAGATCAAGGATATATTATCATTTTGTTTTTCATATCCTCATATTTTACCTATAATTCCTCATGTATATTTGTTAGTACAATTTCTCCCCATGTATATTTGTTAGTATAATTTCTGTGGTTGTTATTATAGTGCCTCTTTCATTGCCAAAAAATGGTCATCACAAAATGCATAAGCTATTGTGAATGGACAATGTAGTTCTATGCTACAAGATCTCTATGTAACTTTCATTTATTAATGAAACTTATTTAAATGCAAAAAAGTAAATCATGTCTACCTCTTCAGATACTTTTTTTTTTGACAATATGTTTGCAACTCCATGCTGTTCTCGGAACACATGCATGTAGGTGATTTGTTGAAATGTTTGTTCTAGCATTCGAATACGCCTTACCCATGCTGTAAGAATGAATGGGTTAAATAATGTAGATCCCTGTACCCATTCTATGACACTTTTTGAGTCCCCAAAAACCTTTAAAGTCTCAATACCCAGCCATATGGCACATAGTAAAGTCCCCCACAGTGCAACGAGTTCTGACCAGTTGTTTGTGCCCCTCCCTCCTTTCCACCATAAATGATAAAATGTGTCGGGTTCTATTACAATATATGCCTCACATCCACATTTTCTTTGATCACATGCCCCATCAAAGAAACCGACCAAGAATTCCTTCCAAATATCTATATGCTTAATGTTTCTTCTACGATATTTCCTTCTTGTTGGCCCAATCTCCCCAAAGTATGCAACCATGTTTAATACCATTTCCCTGATATGGCTCTATGGCACGAGCAGGCCATCCTTCCATAGCTGGATGTCTCGAGATTCCTACCGCCATCAATGGTGGAGAGTTCAGATCTCGGATCCGACGGCTACGACCTATTCGGCGATGATACACATTCTTGGTTGCTGGATTGTGGTTCATTTGGTTCCTAAGTTTTTGGCGCTTGCTCGCGCTCTGCTCTTCCTTCCTCCATCCAGTTCTTCGAATATGGTGGATACTCTGTCACTGAGGACCAGACAAGAATTTCTGGGTTGTCTTTTGGAAAGGTAAGCTGCTGAAATCCTTCCGATTAACAACACTAAGCTCATAAATTCCTTTGATTTGTTGCTTTATGTCATCTACAAAATTCTTCTTATTAATTGTTACTACCTTCTGAATACAGAAATGGCGGGTACAGGCTCAAGCTTCCCCAACTATCCACCCTTACGGATTTGGTTCATTCCAGTAGATACTGGTGTGGTTAAGCTTTCCGGGTAAGCTTTGTCTTGAAGTATTTGTGTTTTGGGTTATATGAAGGGTTTGGCATCCAACAAGATCTTGAACTCCGCTTCGATTGTAGTTGTGGGTGTTATCTGCCCGGTTGTATGTTGCTATTCAGAGGGAAATCATCCCCTTATGCCTCTTGATATCTCCTTGAGCGAACCTACCTTCCACGTTACGCGAGCCTTTATTTTCGGCAGTGACAACTGGATCTCCGGACTGTTTTGTTGTTCTATTTCTATTCTGGCCGGGGGCCTTGTAATTTTACAGAAGTAATAATATGTATTTATATTTTCTTAACAAAGAACATGATATGCGGCCACGGTCATGACGAGTTTTCTTGTAAGATTATGCTGTATTGTTTCTTGGAATACCTTCCTTGGGTCGAGGCCTTGATACCCTCCTGTGTATGCTATCTTGTTTCTGATGCAGGAGCATCTGGTCGAAAGGGCGAAGACCGAGAAGGGACAGAGAAAGTTTCTAAAGAAGATTGGGGTTGATGAATATTTCATTAAACTGGACAGCAAGCCTGTCAGAGTTATTGTTTTTTTTTTTAATTTTCTTTCAGGGTCAATTACAGCATCAAACAATGTTGTTTTAATTTATGTTTAGTTTGTCTTAATTATTGTAATAGGATTTAGTTATAAATGTTAAAGATAGAATAGTGTCAAAAGTATGTAAACAAACGAATAGTAAAGGAAACGTGTGCCTGAGCAACTGTACAAACTGCAAGAGCATAACTACCAGGCAGTTAACCAACTGCCCAAACTATTGTACAAAAGGGCAAACGAAACAACCCAGAAGGGTTCAGTTCAGGAGCAGCATATGTAAAAGAGAATACCAGAAATACAGACATTATTCTTCCTTCATCAAATACAGTGCACAATTAAACATTTAGTTCTATGAATTACGTCCTTTGTAATCAAATGTATATGCATAATACTGTGTGTTAAATTCATTTCAGATAAGCCGAATAGCAGAGTTTTTACAAATCTAAAGAGTCTGTCAGCCAGCTAAGACCGAGACCGAGCACCAGACGTTAAGGCGCAAACCAACACAGTGGAACGACAAACAAACTACGGCCGAAACCGGTAAGCAACCAAAACCACTTACAATAAGTTCATATACTATAAGGTGTTACATTGTATGCCTGTACAAACCCACATATATAAAAACTGTGCACGGAGGGTTCGTGGAACCGAGCTATCGAAAGCTCACAGCAAAACCCCAGTCACGGCCACGGGTTGGGGAAAACCCAACACACAAACAGACTCGATAAAGACACAGTTGCAAACAGCAAGCAAGCAAACTCAACCAAGAACCGTTGTGAAGAAGTAAAGTGAAGACAGAGCTACCCGGACAAGAAAGATTGAAACCCTTGCGCATCCACAGGAACGGCCACACCTGTCAATACAGAGAGAGGCGGAGTTAGGGTTTGAAAACCACTTATAAATCCTGTACAGAAAGTTATGGCATGAAGTTGCAAACAAACCAATGAAACAGCGTATGAGAATAACAGAGGATTCATACCTGTGGTGAGCCGAGACCCAGGCCAACAAAACCAAGAATTATCCCTGAGCACGAAGGAGCTGCGGAACGTTAGTTCCGGAATAAACAGAGGATGAAGACATAAAACATAGAATGAGACCTTACCTGACATACAGAGCCGAGCGCCGGAGGAAAGCCGAGCAGAGGAGCATTCGAACTGTGAATTCGACCACCGAGCGAAGCAATAACCATTTCATCACCAGCAATCACCAATAACATTAACAAAAAGACCATACGAACAGCTTAAACCAAGCACAGAACCAAACAATGCTCACACAGTCGTGAAACTCAGTCGAATGTACAGAGAGGGACCGAAGCTTACCAAGAAAATCTGAAGCAAATATAACAGTGCCCATGGCAACATATTGACCGTGTCGAAAGACATTGTTTCACCACAAGAAACCAAAAAGTGTTTAACAGGTTCATCCCACTAGCAGAATAACCAGAAGCAGCCGGGACCAAACAAACCACGGAGCAAGTTCCAAAGAGTAAAATGACCGAACAGGCGCGAAATGGCGGATGTAAAGTGTAGTAAGGGGATTAGGGCTCGTCAATCACGAGGAGGACAGGTGTCATAAGGAGGATCCGGGAAGGTACCACGACATAAATACAAATCAACCACCGAATTTAAATCATTTACAATCACTAAATACCGCATGGTTTAGTGTGAGTCCACGTAATCTGAGTCAGCGTGGGACCACGTGGGCTGGCCCCATCAATTGGTATCAGAGCAGTTTTTTTTTTATTATTTAGAAGAAGATGGCAGAAGGACAAGTGCCAAGACGAGGACGTGGAAGAGGTGCACGTAGAGGAGCAGATGAAGGATTGCGGGAACAAATTAGAGTTCTTACAGCTCTCTTGGAAGCAGTAGAAGTGGGTAGACGAAGAGACCCAGAACTGGGAGACACCAGTGAAGAGGAGGTGATGACTGCTGCAGAAGGGTCTGATGAGGAAGCTCCAGAATTGAGGTTGCTGCGACAGGTTTTAATGGCCAGCAGCAAACCAAAAACAGAAATCTCTAATTATGATGGCAGTCTGTCTGCAGAAGTCCTATTGGTCTGGATAAGTGAACTGGACAAATATTTTGAAAATGAAGAAATCAGTGAGGATAAAAGGGTTAAGTTCGCTACCACTAAGCTGAAGGGACACGCACTACTATGGTGGGACAGTGTCCAAGAAGACAGAAAGAAAATGAACAAGTCACAGATACGACTATGGTCCAGAATGATAGCGAAGTTGAAAGGCAGATTTCTGCCAAAAGATTACCAGGTGGAATAATATCGGCGAGTGCAGAGTTTAAGGCAAAAAGGAATGACAGTTAGGGAGTATATAGAAGAATTTTACAGAGTGAATTTACGTGCTGGTTATACTGATGATAACTCAGAAAATACAGCAAGGTACGTAAATGGATTAAGGATGGAGATATTAGATGAAATCAGTATTCTTTCTCCCCAGAATATTGAAGAAGCCTTTCAGAGCGTTGTAAAGGCTGAGGAAAATATTAACAGAAAACAGAACAGCAGAAGAGGGAGAGGAAGTAGCAGAGGACGGGGACAGTCCTACGGAAGAGGCAAGAGTGCTGCGAACAGCGAAGAAGGCAGCAGTTCAAAGACTTCAGGGACAGCCGAAAAAGGGGATAGCACCAGAGGAGGTCGGTCATACCAGAGAGGACGAGGGAATGGCCGCGGAAGAGGGGCTAATGTCCAGTGCTATAGGTGCCACAAATGGGGGCACAGAGCCTTTGAGTGTCCAGAAGTTGAACAGGACGGTCAGAGGGGAACGCTGATGGCACAGCCTGAAGAAGCTGAAGCACAACCCCGTGAAGTGGAAGACATGGCGGAGACGGGGGAAGCTTTGATTTTGAATAAAGTATTGATAAAGCCAACCAAGGAAGTGGCTGAAACAACCCAGCGGAAAGCACTGTTCCGGACAGTCTGTAAATCGCATGGAAAGTGCTGTAAGGTCATCATAGACAGCGGGAGTACAGATAACTTGGTTGCCACAGAGATGGTGGAAAAGCTGGGGTTGAAGCGGCTGAAGCACCCCACACCTTACAAGGTGTCGTGGCTGTAGACAGGCCACTAGTTGTTGGTCGATGAACAATGCGAGGTGGAGTTCCGCATTGGCAAGTACCACGATACAGTGGTCTGTGATATCATGCCAATGGATGTGTGCCACATACTGCTCGGAAGACCATGGCAGTATGACAGGAAGGTGACACACGATGGAAAAACAAATTGTTATAAATTTACGAAGGATGGGGTCAAACATACACTTGTACCCATCAAGGAGGAAGATACAACAGAATCAAGCGGGACAAAAGCGCTATTACTTGGAGGAAAACAGTACATAAAGCAGATTGAAGAAAATGAGATTAATTTTGCAGTGGTGAGGAGGATGAAGGCAGTGTTACTGAGCTTGGAGAGATCAGAATTGCCCAAGGAGATCCAAGAGCTGTTAGAAGAATTTCAAGATATTGCGGCTGAGGAATTACCTGATAAGTTGCCTCCCAAGAGGAGCATTAGCCACCATATTGACTTTATACCAGGATCCAGTTTACCGAACAAGGCAGCGTACAGAATGAGTCCCAAGGACAATGAGGAAGTACGCAAACAAGTGCAGGAATTGTTAGATAAGGGACTGATCAGAGAGAGTTTAAGCCTCTGTGCGGTACCTACAGTCCTTGCACCCAAGAAAGGTGGAGAATGGCGAATGTGCACAGATTCGCGGGCTATAAACAAGATCACCATTCGATACAGGTTTCCCTTGCCTAGAATGGATGACATGATGGACTGTCTTAGTGGGGCAGAATATTTTACAAAGATAGATCTGAAAAGTGGGTACCATCAGATCAGGATTAGAGAGGGAGATGAGTGGAAGACAGCCTTCAAGACCAACGAAGGACTGTACGAATGGCTGGTCATGCCATTTGGATTGAGTAATGCTCCAAGCACTTTTATGAGATTAATGAACGAGATGTTAAAGGAGTTTATTGGAAAGTTTTTAATAGTCTATCTGGATGATATTTTAATTTTCAGCAGGATGAAAAGAGAACACCTTCAACATATCCGAAGGGTATTCGAGAAGCTGCAGCAGAACAAACTGCTGATAAATTTAAAAAAATGCACTTTCTTGCAGAAGGAGTTGATTTATCTGGGATTTGTAGTGGCAGAGAATGAGTTGAAGATGGACCCAGAGAAGATTGAAGCAATCATGAGTTGGCCGTCACCTAAGAGTTTATTCGAGGTACGTAGTTTTCACGGTTTAGCAAGTTTTTATCGGAAGTTCATCAGGAATTTTAGTGAAATCTGCGCGCCCATGTTAGAAACCATCAAGAAGGCCAGCCAACCTTTTTGCTGGACTAAGGCAGCAGAAAACAGTTTCCAACTCCTGAAGCGTAAAATAACAGAAAGGCCAATCTTGAGACTGCCCGATTTCAGCAAACCTTTTCAGGTTAGATGTGATGCCAGCGGGACAGCTATTGGCGCTTTACTTAGTCAAGAGGACAGACCAGTGGCATTCTTTAGTGAGAAGCTAAATGAAAGTCGACAGAAATACTCGTCATATGATAAAGAATTTTATGCAGTGGTTCAAGCCTTGAAACATTGGAGGCACTACTTACTAGGAAATGAGTTCGTTTTGTTCTCTGATAATTCTGCATTGCAGTACATAACTCAGCAGCACAAACTGAACCATAAACATGCCAAGTGGGTGGAGTACCTGCAAAGTTTCACTTTTGTGTTGAAACACATAAGTGGGCAAGCCAACAAAGTGGCGGACGCTTTAAGCAGAAGAGCCATGCTCTTACAAGAAAGTGGCATACAGGTGATGGGATTTGAGTATTTGAAAGACTTATACCAGATGGACGCGGATTTCAAAGAAGCTTTTGAAGCATGCCAGAATCCCGTATTGAGGAATACAAGCCCATGGCTAGATTACAATCTACAGGAAGGATTGTTGTTTCGAGGGGGACAGCTGTGTGTTCCAGATTGTTCAATGAGGGAAAATCTGGTGAGAGAGAAACACAGTGGCGGACTAGCGGGACATTTTCGCGTCAATAAAACAGTGGAGCAGCTCGGGCATTTTTATTACTGGCCAAGGATGAATCGGGACGTACAGAGGTATATAACCAGGTGTAAAATCTGCCAACTGGCGAAAGGACACAGCCAGAACACGGGGCTGTACACACCCCTACCTGTTCCAAGCAGGCCGTGGGATTCAGTCAGCATTGATTTTGTCCTAGGATTGCCTAGAACGCAGTGGGGGTATGATTAAGTGATGGTGGTGGTGGATAGGTTCTCAAAGATGGCTCATTTCATTCCTTGCCGGAAGACAAGCGACGCCACGAACGTGGCACATCTTTTTTTTACGGAAATAGTTCGACCACATGGCTTACCAAAAACTATCGTCTCAGACAGGGATGTGAAATTTACAGGACATTTTTGGCACACCCTGTGGAAAAAGCTGGGCACACAATTAAATTTCAGCTCTGCGTATCATCCGCAGACTAAAGGACAAACAGAGGTGGTAAACAGGAGTTTGGGCAGCTTGTTACGCAGCTTGACGGGAGAGAACTCGCGATTGTGGGACCGAGCTCTTGCCCAGGCAGAATTCGCTTATAACGATTCGCCAAATAGGAGCACCGGTCTTAGCCCATTTCAAATCTTGTATGGTATGCATCCGCGAGGAGTACATGAATTACGAGATTTGGGACAGCTAGAAAGTAGAAGTGCAGACGGGGAAGATTTTGCAGAAGCGATGAGTGAGCTGCATGAAAAGGTCAAGTCAAGATTACAGGACAGCACGCAGAAATATAAGCAACATGCAGACACAAGACGGCGAGAGGTAAACTTTGAGATTGGGGACGAAGTCCTTGCACATTTGCACCGGGAACGGTTTCCTAAGGGTACGTATAACAAACTGAAGTTCAAAAAAATTGGCCCATGCAAAATTCTGCGAAAATTCTCAGCAAATGCGTATGAAATTCAGCTGCCACCTGATATAGGCATATCACCCATATTCAACGTGGCAGACCTGTTTCCATATCATGCCTAGGCAGAAGATGAACGAGTGGTACAGCCACAACGGGACACCCAATTCGAGGACAGTCTTTGGAAGAAACAGTTACCGTCGGTCAAGACCCATGAAATAGAAGGAATCATCAGCACGCATGTGGCCAAGAAGACACGCAGAAAGGAGTATCTGCGTTATCTCGTTAAGTGGAAGGACCGTCCAATGGAGGACAGCTCCTGGCTCGATGAGATACAGATTCAAAAAGCGGGCTACTCGGTGGAGGAACTCATGGAACGGAGCCATGAGAACTCTCTTTTACCCCGGCAGCCTGATGCAGGAGCATCTGGTCGACAGGGCGAAGACCGAGAAGGGACAGAGAAAGTTTCTGAAGAAGATTGGGGTTGATGAATATTTCATTAAACTCGACAGCCAGCCTGTCAGAGTTATTGTTTTTTTTTTTTAATTTTCTTTCAAGGTCAATTGCAGCATCAAACAATGTTGTTTTAATTTATGTTTAGTTTGTCTTAATTATTGTAATAGGATTTAGTTATAAATGTTAAAGATAGAATAGTGTCAAAAGTATGTAAACAAACGAATAGTAAAGGAAACGTGTGCCTGAGCAACTGTACAAACTGCAAGAGCATAACTACCAGGCAGTTAACCAACTGCCCAAACTAATGTACAAAAGGGCAAACGAAACAACCCATAAGGGTTCAGTTCAGGAGCTGCATATGTAAAAGAGAATACCAGAAATACAGACATTATTCTTCCTTCATCAAATACAATGCACAATTAAACATTTAGTTCTATGAATTACGTCCTTTGTAATCAAATGTATATGCATATTACTGTGTGTTAAATTCATTTCAGATAAGCCGAATAGCAGAGTCTTTACAAATCTAAAGAGTCTGTCAGCCAGCAAAGACCGAGACCGAGCACCAAACGTTAAGGCGCAAACCAACACAGTGGAACGACAAACAAACTACGGCCGAAACCGGTAAGCAACCAAAACCACTTACAATAAGTTCATATACTATAAGGTGTTACATTGTATGCCTGTACAAACCCATATATATAAAAACTGTGCATGGAGGGTTCGTGGAACCGAGCTATCCAAAGCTCACAGCAAAACCACAGTCACGGCCACGGGTTGGGGAAAACCCAACACACAAACAGACTCGATAAAGACACAGTTGCAAACAGCAAGCAAGCAAACTCAACCAAGAACCGTTGTGAAGAAGTAAAGTGAAGACAGAGCTACCCGGACAAGAAAGATTGAAACCCTTGCGCATCCACGGGAACGGCCACACCTGTCAATACAGAGAGAGGCGGAGTTAGGGTTTGAAAACCACTTATAAAACCTGTACAGAAAGTTATGGCATGAAGTTGCAAACAAACCAACGAAACAGCGTATGAGAATAACAGAGGATTCATACCTGTGGTGAGCCGAGACCCAGGCCAACAGAACCAAGAATTATCCCTGAGAACGAAGGAGCTGCAGAACGTTAGTTCCGGAATAAACAGAGGATGAAGACATAAAACATAGAATGAGACCTTACCTGACATATAGGGCCGAGCGCTGGAGGAAAGCCGAGCAGAGGAGCATTCGAATTGTGAATTCGACCACCGAGCGAAGCAATAACCATTTCATCACCAGCAATCACCAATAAGATTAACAAAAAGACCATACGAACAGCTTAAACCAAGCGTAGAACCAAACAATGCTCACACAGTCGTGAAACTCAGTCGAATGTACAGAGAGGGACCGAAGCTTACCAAGAAAATCTGAAGCAAATATAACAGTGCCCATGGCAACATATTGACCGTGTCGAAAGACATTGTTTCACCACAAGAAACCAACAAGTGTTTAACAGGTTCATCCCACTAGCAGAATAACCAGAAGCGGCCGGGACCAAACAAACCACGGAGCAAGTTCCAAAGAGTAAAATGACCGAACAGGCGCGAAATGGCGGATGTAAAGTGTAGTAAGGGGATTAGGGCTCGTCAATCACGAGGAGGACAGGTGTCATAAGGAGGATCCGGGAAGGTACCACGACATAAATACAAATCAACCACCGAATTTAAATCATTTACAATCACTAAATACCGCAAGGTTTAGTGTGAGTCCACGTAATCTGAGTCAGCGTGGGACCACGTGGGCTGGCCCCATCAGTTTCCCTATTTAATTTAATTCGGAAGCTGGTCATATAAGGTTCTATTCGCAGATTTACTGTTATTATAAATTCGGGTTTCTTGATGTCATCCTGTTATCATTATATATATACTATGAGAGTTCATTCTCAAAAAATGCGCACAGGTCTACTTGACTACCATGAATTTGGCATGTTCAGTGTTTTCTTTGACTTTGCGGGTATGTACTATCTTAGAAATATTCAATGAAAGTCTTCGGACTGAAGATTTTGTGTATAGATAAGTCACTATATCGTTTTTTGCTTATCACAATGATTTTACTCTTTTCGAAGATTTTTCGTGTCACTGCTCTGTGTGTTTTCACGTTAAATATGAGGTTAGGGTTTATTATTTATGAGCAGAGCTTCTTGGATCCTTCTATTTTCCACTTTTAGCAAGCGGCTATAGTATATGATTTCTTCGGGTAAATCTTTGTTAGGGTTTTCCATCCTAACCCTGGTTCTACTTAAACCTTGTAGTTTACCTCAGCATTTCCTCCTTTGGAGACAAGGCTGTTGGTTAATCCTACTAGGAGTACTACTAGTTTGCCTGAGTATTGATCTACTTTTCGGTTCACCAGCTCTATGGCTTGATTCTTCAAATTATGACATTTTGATTTTCACAGATTCTCACAGGAATCCCATCTTTGGGCTAGGGTAAGCATTGTCTCTTTAATTTTGAATTTCCAGGTCAGTCGACTCAGCTCCCTACTGGACCGTATTTTGGATCGATTATTTGAAATAATAATGCTTTTTCTGTTTCTTCCCAGTTGTCACTTCAAAAATACATAAGTTTCAGTATAATTTTTAGTTATCACAGATCAAAAAATAATTCTATTTCTAACAACAGAAAACACCACAGTATATAAGTTCTAGTATAATTTTAGTTATTGCAGATCAAACAATAATTCCGTTTCTAACAATAGGAAACACCTCTAATTCTTATTCTAGCCTTCTATATTATTTGCAACTAATATTTCATAATATGGTCGATATTTCCTCTTTTCCCTATTCTATTATAGTGCATTATTGTATTGCATAACACATGCTTGACTCATAACACGTGACTAAATTTCAGGCAAGCAGATTAGTTCCAGGAGAATTTCTACATACCTGTACTCTCCAAGAAAGTTAAATAGGCTCCTGGGTTAAGTTTCACCTTCATTGTCTGCTTCCTTTTTCCACCCAACCATGAGATTCATCCATTAGGACCCCATATCCCCCCAAGATTTCTCGCAAGACCACTGTCTTCTGCAAGTCAGTTGCACACTGTGCGCATGCTATCTAGTCATCACCAGACTTAGCATTTCTTTCCCTTTACTATCTGGCCTTTCAGCACAATTTTTCCTCCCCTCACCTCTTTTTCTTGGGAGCATTCCACAGTTAATGGAGGTAGTTAGGGTTCTACAAGCAACTGTCTTCTTTCCACTTCTCCCATGAGAAGTTACAAAATTTGTTATTTCTCAAACACTTTCTAATCTCTAGAAAATAAATAATATTACTTTAATAAACAGAAAATAACAATATTGTTCAATTTCGTTTTCTTACAGCGGTAAATAAAATATCTACATTTCTTCTAGGCTCATTACACTTGTCTAGAGGAAGCCTCGGTTTTCAACGGTCATGTTCCAATGAAGTTTCAATCTCTTTTGAGTATGTCCAAGTGTCTTGTCTAGAGGAAAGCCTCGGTTTTCAACGGTCATGTTCCAATGAAGTTTCAATCTCTTGATAGTGTGTAGAGTACTCGAGTGGACCAGTTATATCTGTATAACAGAATCAAACTAAATAGTTGGTTCAAATATAATACATGCTCCCAGATTAAAATCCATGTCCTGCTACATATATAACATGAATATGGATATAGAACCATGGAAATTTTGTATATTTCCAAATGCTTGAAAAAATTATGGTGTAAGAGATATATAATATTCCAAAGATGTCAGTTTGCAGGGAAAACATTAAGTTAGTTTGGTTGGATATAAGTTTGCAACAGAATTATAAATGCTAGATTGTTTATACTTAAACATTCACACTCTTATAACAATAGTCCCTTGAAAAGTTATCTTGATCCATGTAATCATTTTTAATTGACCCACAAGCTTGATCATTTTATCAGGCCAGAACTATAAGAAAATATTGCTTGAAGAAAGCTGACATATATTAACTTGACATTTGTTAAGAAACAAATGCCTAAAAGTACAAATAAACTAAAACTTCATTGTCAATTTTGCCTATATGAGCAGACAGAACAGGCAACATTCCTTGATATATTAAATATAATGCTTTGTATCTTCTCTTCACCTGTAATTGAAAAACTAACACTCTATTTCTTGGGCTTGATGAACCAAAACACAAAGTGACCAGAGATTCAAAAAATCTCAATATTTGATGAGCCATCAACTTGAATTTCAAAGAAAACTTATTTTTCTCCAGACTAAATAATGTAGTTGTACTCAGATATCTTCCATCATTCTGGAATTTCTTATTGATAAGCATTGAAATCATTCCACGATATGGACTTTTCTCTTTTGTGATTATGAATATGGAACCTAGGCTCCTTGGGGATGGTTGGAAGCTTTGATGATATGTTCAATTTGTAATCAGAAGAAGATCTTAGTTTGTTTAGACATCTTGTTAACAGAAACATAAACATCTTGCTTAGTACAATAAGAAACCATACCTTTTGGGAATGAAAGGTCGGTCAAAGAAGGGCATTGGTTGAGCACACGGAACCAACTCTTTTCTCAACCTCTTGATCTCCTCTTTTTTAGCTAACTGTTGAATTCAGTTGTCAAGTGCATGCCTCACTATGCTAATTTATAGGTTTTAGAAAAACAAGATAACAAAACGACCCAAGAATACATACCTTATGCAATTTCTCCTGTTCTAGCCTTTCTTTCTCTATGGCTTTGAGTCTTTCTGAAATTTACTTGATTCACCACAGAAGAAGATGATTAAAGGTTGTTTACATTTAAAGGGCATTAAAAATCATAGAGAGAAAAAAACTATGCCTTACAATGCGGTCAAGTTAACACGATCAACTGCCCTTATTTCAGTGTGAAGCTTCACACCCAATGGTTTAGTGCTTTCTTTCACACGGGGGTTTATCAAACACTATCATTCCAACACTGATGCAAAAGATTCAGATGATGCAAATATACAAAATATACAAAATTTGGACTCCAATAAACATATAACTTTAATTCAATAATAACCTCTGGCTCATCTGTTGTCCATGGCAACCCTTGTGCAACTGGAATTCGAAGTTTTTCCTCCTCATCGAGCACCTCCCAGAACTTCTTCATGAACTCTCTCTCTTTCATGAGGCCTCTTTTCTGCAAGTTGTTAGAACTCATTACATCATGGAAATTTATTTCCATTTTGGATAAATCCAAAGATGGATAGGAAAATGCATTTATTTCCAGGCAGAGAGAAATCAATAAAAAGATTATGAGGAAGGTTGTAGAGCATGCATTACGGGCTAAGAGCAAGAGTATGAAACATGCACACTACTAAAAATACCACTAAATTAAAACATTTCTAGAATGTTAATCTGGTTATTAATATGTCTGTTTAAGAGATTTTGTCAAACCCCTATTAAACTAGGACACTCCAACATGCAACAATCAACCTAATTCCAAGGGATTGTTAATTTGACTGGGGGACTCAGATTACTGTAGTTCCTTTCATATTACCTTACATAATATGATTCACATTATGAGAAGCATATTTTTAAGATTACGATCAGGATCAATTATAGAACTTGTGTCAAAAAATTAACAAAAGGAAGAAAACAACTGTTATTCATAGACAGGAATTAGGATACGTCCAACTGTTTACAAAAAGAAATAGATCAAAAGTGCAAAGTTAGTTCTAGGGAACCATTTACAAGGAAATCATAGAAACAATTATAAGGAAGTCAAGTAAGTTCTAACCCTAGACAGGGTTGAAATGAAAGACAAGGAAATGAACGTTCTATTCTTAATGATCTCCACTGATACAGTACATGCCTACATTATAAATAAATGTAAATGTTCCTAAACAAGAAGTGATCAAGGAACGCTACATAAAACTACATGTGTGAGAAATGAATTACCCACAAAAACTGAACAAATTGGCTAAGTTTTGTGTTTGCATTTTACCTCCATTTGGAGCTTGAAAGGTTGTGCAGCGGTGACCTTAAGTTGCTTCTTCCATCGCTGCATACCATTTCTCACTAGAGATCCTCGTCCACTGGAATCCAAGCTCTGGAAAGAAGCATAGTGTTACAGTTGTGAGAGGTTACATCATGTTAACATCTTCAGAAAAACTGATGTACAAGAAGTGAACTACGAGTCATGGGAGGAGAGTGTGTAAAGTTAAAATTGCAGAATGCCAAGGCTTCAGTAGATTGGTAAGTAATTTTCCTGTCATTTTCCCCTTTTTAGCAGAATGATTCAATGTTGCATTTCTTGGATTTTATTTCATCTTTATTTGTGAAACAATTTGTCGTCTATCAGTGCATTTTAGGAATTTTAATGTATGAAGTAAAGCTTAATGTATTGAACACATCTTTGAGTAGGTCCCTTAGGCCAGAGGGTTTTTCTTACTCTCGAGGAAAAACAGGTCCCATGCAACATGAAGTTCATTGATACCAGTAACAAACCTAAGTGGTAACTTTCTGGTTATATTATTTTTTTTTTCATTGTAGGCCATTTCTTTATGGCTATGGTTAAAACTGATTACGAGTGTGAGACTGTGCCTATGCTTATGTGGGAAATTAGGGGGAGCTAAGTTGAAGATGTTGGTGCACAGTTTTTTGCATATGAACCCCCAAGGAAAAGTTCTTATCATCAAGATTGATTATAAGTGGATTCTAGACTTTGATTTTATAACCTAGATATTGGAGGAAAAGTACCTAGAACCACCTTTGGAAACCCCACCTGAGAAGGAAACTGTGTATGTATTCTCAACTCTTTTCAATGTTACATTTTTCCATAATCTATAAGTTAATGCTGGAATTATGGATCTATTGCTTCAGAAGTGAAAATGACGTCACAAACCAATCAGAAAACAACCCAAAAAATCTATGTATTATTTTTCGCTCCATTAAACAACCCAAAAATCTACATCCATACATCAAAATACGGTTCTAGATTCCATAGCTGCAGATAGAGTATTATTGTGGGTAAGATCACTGCAACGTGATCAATATAACAACCAAGAAATGAAGCAAGTCCACTCTAATGATTTTGCTACAGAACATTTACTGGGGAGGGCCAACAACTGAGTTCTTTCATATAACTCTTGTCTATTAATTTCTCCCAAGTTTGCTGAAAATGCATCTGCTCCATTTTTTTTTGCAATTGCTACTGTTGTTCTCACTAGATGTTCCTTTGGGATACTTGCAGGTTAGAAAATTTATCATCATCTGTGATAGACTGGTGAATTGCTCCCAACTGTTCCTTGAACTTTGGGTTTGCAATTTGTCTATTTTTTTTACTTTATTTGTCATCTGTGATAGACTGATTAATTGCTATAAACTGCTCCTTGAATTTTGGGTTGGAAATTTGTCAATATTTTTTGGCAGCATAACCAACTCTTCATGCCACTCGAAGCCAGATATTCATATGATATATGGCTTTAATTTGCTCTTCCATTCTCTTTATCCAACTATTACCAACACAGATGTTCATGGTGCTCACTGCCCATCTTTATAAACAATCTATTCGTTGTTGCATGAATCACTACCATCAAGATTTCCTCACCTTGGTTGCTTTCACAATGCCTTTCCACATAATTTTTCTGTTCAGAGGCAAGCATAGAGTGTGAGAAACTCTTCGTCTATTATTCTTCAATAGCCATTTCAAATCTTAACAGTTGCCTCTATTATTCCTCAATAACCATTTCAAATTTTAACTGTTGGCTGATAAGGATAGCTGCTTCCAAACAAAGACTCGTTTTTCTCCATAGCATTCATTTAGGAGGCCTAAAATCTGAGTCCTTGCATATACACCCTTGTGTATTAATGTCTCCTTAATTTCCTGAAAATATTTCTACTTCATTTGGGTTTGTAACTACTACTGTTGTTCCCACCATATGCTATTTTTGGATATTTGTAGCTTCGAAGATGCATCTTCCTATATGATAGATTTATTAATTGTTGCAAATTGCTCCTTAAAATTCTTGATTGGGCAATTTGTCATCATGTTTTTCCTTCACTGTGGTTAAAGGATTTATCCTTCAGCATACCCATATCATTTATGTTACTTGAAGGTATAGATCTTATGATATATCTCTAATTCACTCTTCTATTAAATTTCTTTCAACATAAGTTGCGAGAACACGCAGCAGAGTGGGAGTGTCATTTACCAAAAAACCTCATAAGTAGAGTGTCACAGGAGCATCTATTTTATATTTATGTGTATATTTATATTATATTGCATTTGCATTCAAAAGAGGCATGTAGAATGCTAAACTAGTTACCCCAGGGCAACCACCTTGAAGCCATCACTTGTATGCATAAGACCACACTACATAAGACTGAACAGTTATACACCACTAAAATTTAAATTTGTCAATATATATGGCATACATATTTACAAATGCATTCCTCATATTATTTTAACAATTTAAAAAATCTATCGGCCTGTCTTTGCACCTTTTGCGGCAATTGCTAGTAGACCAGATTGGTGATACTCCACACTACCAACACTCGAGGGGAATGCAAACCACCAACCCTTTTGAATGAAGATTCATTTTGCTCAACCTCTCTTCATTGAACTCATTTTCTCATGCTTCCCAACTCATTATTGTAATAAGTAATGGCATTTGTGGGAGAGTTCTCTCTATGATTTACTGCAATAGCCAAAGTACCATCCAGTTGAGTAGTTCGCTCGGAAGAAGGACATTTATTATGTTTTGAACCAACTTGCCTCTTCTTTGTTTGATGTTTTCTAGTTCAATCACCACTTGATCTCACGTCATCTGGCTAGGTGGAAGACTTCACTTCTCTCTCCCCTATCTCCTCATTTAGGGAAAATCCCATATGATTGTTGAGTATTAATGTTGATTGAGATTCTACAAGTTTTAGTCAGAGATTCTGTTCACTCTTCTAATAAAGCTGTCAAATACTTCCCATCCCACTGCAGAGAAAAATAGGTGATAGGTGATGTACTTTCAGTTTAAAAGGGTTTGAAGCTTACCTAGTATTTTTACTAGTATTCACTACATTTTTGGGCTTTTATTGGGAACAAACAGTGCTACCAGCCAAAAATAGAGATGGTATCATCATTAAAATTTATGTTTATATTAAAGAGTATATTGATTTTGTTTTTGAGCCATTTTTATATTGAGATTTTAATAAGTTTGCAGAATTTTATTTTTATTTCAATTATTAATTTTTAGAAAGATTGTAGGGGTTTTTATTAACAAAAAATAAAATGACTCTACTATTGCATTTGCAGGTGCTCCGGGGAATCAGGCGAGGCACGACAAGGCAAGTGATAATGAAGAAATACTAAGAGTGCACACATTTCGGCAAGTGATAATGAAGAAATACTAAGAGTGCACACATTTCTATTTTAGGTACGCACTACATTTATTTTATTTTATTTTAGTAAGTAGCTCTCTTGGAAATGGTTGAGCAATGGTATAAAACTTGCCTTACAGGAATTTATTATTTTATTCTTAACAGGAAGAAGGATGGGTGGTTTGGTGTGCCTCCAAGAAATGATTAACTGCCCAGAAAAAATCTAGTGATAGAGACTTTTCTGCAACTTTAGCTTGTTATGAAGTTGATCATAATAGTTCATTACCCGAATTAGATTCATTGGATATGAAGCTTCCTCGGGAACTATATCACCACCAATTTGGATACCAATTGCAGCAATTCTCGGGCTGCAACAGGAGATGGAGCCAACTCGAATTGTGAAAGCCAATAGTGGAGAAGATAATTATGTAGGCCACCAATAGATTGAGAATTGGCGTGTGTCAATTTTTCATGAAGACAGAATTTCCAATCAATTGTAAATTCAAATTCATATACATTATTACAATTCTTCTTTTATCAAGGAAGTCGATTCCAATTATACAAGGGTATTGAAATTGTGATTTAACAACTGGATATGAATTTAGTTTCCACCATTTAATGTGATTGAAGCTTTCAATTTCTATATTAGAGAGTAAACCCTCTTGTAGGATGGAGAAATCTAGAACATTTCTTTTTTTGACTCATAATGTCTTAAAATGAAGTTCTAACTGAGGATCCTGCATGTTCAAATGACGTGAATGCATTTTCAGAAAATATGAGTGTGTTGTCTTATTATTTTCAATGTTGCTTTCCAGAATTGTTTTTTTCATTTAAATTTAAAATTACTTTGTTGTTAGCGTTAAAAATAATGGATTTATTTATTTTTTATCAGGCTGGTATCCATAAACAACAAAGATTTAAGGTAATTAAAATCACTATTTGGGAACTTTGAATGTGAAACTATTTTGAAAGAATATTCAAAATGATTTTATTTTATTTTATTTTAATATTTTATTTTTTTATATTGTTTCTAGAGAAACAATAGTTTGAATTATGGACATATAATCTCTATAAAAACAATATGTTTTTAATCTCAGCTATTGCCTCTAAAAAACAAAAATGTAATTGTCTCTAAAAAGACAAAAATATAGTTGTCTCTAAACAAACAAATGAAATTATCTTAATAGACAATAATTCTTGTCTTTATTGTCTATATTGTCTTTTTATTGACAAATTTTTGAGATGTTATATTTTAAAACACCTGCTAAAAGACAATATTTAAGATAATACGAGATTCTTTCTGTCTTAAGTTAAAACAGTTGACTCAAATATTGTTTTAAACCTGTCGTGAAGCTTGGTAGTGACAATCATTTCCATTATTATAATTAATAATTCCTTCTGCCTCTATCCTCGGCAGTCTTCGCTGCATTCCTTTCTATAAATTATTCTTAAGAGTAAACGGTGGCTGACACAATATTTTGTTTCCCAACAACGAATCTCGCATTGTACACAAAGTGCCCACATTATACGATTACCTCTGGCAGCCAAGCTGTCTGTCTGTCTCGGAAGAACCCGAGCCACCCGACCTCTCCGCAGTTTCCTTTTAATAGAGAGCCTCTTTTGCTCATTTATCTTAATTGCCCTTATAAAAACACTCCCACGTGAAGTACTCGTTGCAATCTGAGGAAGCATCCAATCATCTTTACCACAATTCACGACACCCAGTTCCTTGCTCAAGAACACTTTCAGCAGGCATCAAGGGCAATGGCAGAGAACACTGTTTCTTCAGGAAGAATGAGATGCGATCTCTATTTCCTACATTCTGAAAGTGAAGATACGGAGCGATCACTCTCCCCAATCGCCACTGTCATACCGGTGTTGTCATCTCTGGTGGAGCGGACTCTCGCCAGAAACGAAAGGCTTGCAGCCTCTTACAGCCCCACCTATTTGCCTGCCAAATACCGCGTGTTCGACAGTGTGCTGGTGCCAGACATGTCAATAGAGCGGTATCTGGAGAGGATTTTGAAGTATGTTAACTGCAGCTCTGCTGTGTTGGTAGTAGCCTATGCTTACATCGACCGCCTCATTCAATTTCATCCTCAATTCCGGATTACTTCTGTCAACGTTCACCGGCTGCTCATCACCGCCGTCATGGTCGCCTCCAAATTCCTGGAAGACCTGTAAGCCAATTCTCTAATCAATATAATTGCCATCTATTTCCTTTTTTAATAGATTCATTATTTTCAAACATTAGTCTCAAGATTTTAATATCGGTTTTTATTTTGTGAGCAGGAATTATAGGAATCCGTATTACGCGAGAGTGGGAGGCGTGAGCAGCGAAGAAATAAATAGGATGGAGATGGAGTTCCTGTTTCTAATGGGCTTCAAGTTGCAGGTTAGTGTGGATGTTTTCGAGAGCTATTGCAGTCATCTGGAGAGAGAGGTGGCGTTGGGAGGAGGATTCCAAATAGAGAGAACCCTTCTTCCATTCGTCCTTTCTGGTGCCACGCGACAGAAACTCCACTGCCACGCGACTTGAGGATTCCAAAAACCAGAGATTTGCTCTTTGGTGTGGGTATGGCGGGACTTCTAACACAACAGAAACTCCACTGCCACGCGACTTGAGGATTCCAAAAACCAGAGATTTGCTCTTTGGTGTGGGTATGGCGGGACTTCTAATTTGACAAAAAGGTATTGCAAACTAATTTCTTTGAACAGACTGGAAATGATTCCAATTGTGGATTTAATTATAGAGAGAAGGAAAAGGGCGTGAAGGGAAGCTGTTCATCACGGTACGTAAGTACGTCAAATTGTGTAGATGGTCACTCTTGTTGTATCAAACCCCAAATTGGGTGTAACCATGCCCCAAACTGACATACAATTTGAGTGTTAAAGACGCCGAGACGTTGCGTTTGAAAGAGCTCACTTGTATTCGAATCCGCACCGTGTAAATATAGAAATTTGAATTGTAATCCGCGCTGTGTAAATATAGAGATCCGAACCCATTAGATTATTCTCATCAGTGGAATATAATATATGGAGTTGTTTTTAGTGTGATTTGAATATAATATATGGAGTTGTTTTTAGCGTGATTTTTTTAGATTTTATAGTAATTTGAAGTGAAATTTTTGTTTGCATATGTAGATTCAACACCCTCTAAAATCTTAAAATTTAAATTTTACAAAATTATTCAAATTTTTTTTATTAAATTTTAAAAAACTTAAACTTGAAAAACTTACCATTTATTTTTTCAAACAATACCACTAAAAACAACTCCGTAATATATTCTATGTGAGCAAAATGGGCCATGTGAAATAGCCACTGTACAAAATAATAATTTGAAATCGATATATGGAGTGGAGTTTAATTGGCTGTGGTCAACGCGTTTGGCTAGAATTGAAATTCATTTTTAAATTGACGACAGAATATCCAAATACAAAGATACATCATATTATTAGTCATTGCCTGCTTCGGGGCTGCTGCGACTATATTTATCGTTTTTGCAATGCATAATAGTTTAATACGGAAACTAATGAATCTCTTTTCATTTTTAATCAAAGTTGAAATAACATACTTTTATTTTTTAACCCATCAACGAAATCATAATTTTCTTAATATCAAAGTCAGATTTTATTATAATTATATATATATTTTAATTTATAATTTTAAAAATATTATATAAAATGAACAATATTATTTTATAACAGTTTTGTCATGATTGAGGTGGAGACCCGAAAACCAGAATACTTGCAAACCGATAAATTGCTGTTCGGCTCGTTTATTATATTCCTGGTTCAACGTGGATAACCTAATTCATGACACAACAAAACGCTTGTTAAACATAAGCCATGCCAAGCCAAGTCAGAGTCAGCGGACTAGGTGATGATCCATTGGCTTAGCTTGGCCGTCATTGGTTTGTGGCAGTTTATGTGGCGTGGTGCAATTTTTACACGTGGTTTTTCCATGTGATTGCTTGGCTGCGTGATAGTCGATCGGCCTAGTGGTGGCTGGTTTGACGTGTCAATTTGGCTTGGGTGTCATAGAGGGTCATGACTTGTCTAAACATTAGTAACTTCCTTGAACATCTTATGCCATGATGTTTTCTCAACGGAGCCCAACATGACATGCATCCATCATGGTTAAGTAACAACACAATTATATTACTAAATTTGCTCGATATATATAGTGATAGGTATATATATGAATGGAGTTGTTTTTAGTGTGATTTGTTGGATTATTGGGTGTTGGAATTTGATAGAAAAATCTGAGGTGAAATTTTAATGTGTGTTATTTAAATTGGTTTTTTTTATTATATATGGATTTAGTACTTTGAAAAATTCGACTAAAAAATTTGAGGTGAAATCTTAATTTATGTTATTTAAATTAGTTTTTTGACTATATATATGGATTCAGTGTCTTGAAAAACTCCTAGAGCACTTAGATTGTGCAAGAGTTACCCATTAAGCTTGTGATTTCAATAAATTCCAACAAAAAAAGCTTCCAAAAAATCATACTAAAAACAACTCATATATAAATAAGTATATGAAATATATTACTAATTATTAAATATATGGTATTCAATACTATAAATTTTGATATTAAATTTATGACTTTTTTTGGAAAGTTGTATTTTGGTTCCAATGACATCATGCGTATTATGATTATCCTTCCTTATGATGATCCTGTTCATGTTTCTTCTCACATATTTTCCAAAATTTTAATTTCAATAATAAAAATCCCTAAACCATAAGTTCGTGTAATAATAAAATATAAAATTCTATTACCAAATATCTAACAAGCGCTAATAATGTGACTAAAAAAAGCCTAATATAAATTTTGTTATACTAGATGTTTGAAATTATCTCATAATTTCTATTCCATTAATCCCCAGTAATGTAACTAAGAGAAGCCTAACATAAATTTAATTTTACTGGATGTTTGAAATTTAGTTATACTAGATGTTTGAAATTATCTCACAATTTCTATTCCATTAATCACCAGTAATGTAACTAAGAGAGTCTAACATAAATTTAATTATATTGGATGTTTGAAATTACCTCGTAATTGCTATTCCATTAATCCCTGGTAAGTGTAGCGAACCCTAAAAGTTTGCTTTATTTTATTTTTTTTAATATATTTCTTATAAAAAAAATAATACCTATATAAACATCTTGTATACAAATTTTTTAATTATATCCAATAATAAACAGAAATATAATTTATAACATCATAAATTTATATAATCTTATAATTAGAAATTTATATTTTGTATTTAATTAATTAATTATTTATTAATTAATTACCTCGTAATTGCTATTCCATTAATTTAACGACATTAGATGTGAAGAGGGCAATTGAAGTAATAATAATTATTCAAAGCCTTGCGTGTATGGTTTACGGTTTATTTATTTATTCAGTCGAAATTATATTGTCTTTTCATTAATATAAAAGTGATTACAACTATGTTTTTTTCTCAAAAAAAAATAATTAGATCAAGGATATATTATCATTGTATCTCTACCATTTTTTTTTTACTTATAGGTATTGTTTTTCATATCCTCATATTTTACCTATAATTCCTCATGTATATTTGTTAGTACAATTTCTCGTCATGTATATTTGTTAGTACAATTTCTGTGGTTGTTACTATAGTGCCTCTTTCATTGCCTAAAAAATGGTCATCACAAAATGCATAAGCTATTGTGAATGGACAATGTAGTTCTATGCTACAAGATTTCTATGTAACTTTCATTTATTAATGAAACTTATTTAAATGCAGAAAAGTAAATCATGCCTACCTCTGCAGATACTTTTTTTTTGACAATATGTTTGCAACTCCATGCTGTTCTCGGAACACATGCATGTAGGTGATTTGTTGAAATGTTTGTTCTAGCATCCGAATACGCCTTACCCATGCTGTAAGAATGAATGGGTTAAATAATGTAGATCCATGTACCCATTCTATGACACTTTTTGAGTCCCCAAAAACCTTTAAAGTCTCAATACGCAACCATATGGCACATAGTAAAGTCCCCCACAGTGCAACGAGTTCTTACCAGTTGTTTATGCCCCTCCCTCCTTTCCACCATAAATGATAAAATGTGTCGGGTTCTATTACAATATATGCCTCACATCCACATTTTCTTTGATCACATGCCCCATCAAAGAAACCAACCAAGAATTCCTTCCAAATATCTATATGCTTAATGTTTCTTCTACGATATTTCCTTCTTGTTGGCCCAATCTCCTCAAAGTATGCAACAATATTTAATACCATTTCCGTGATATCTGGTTTTCTTTGTTCAAAGATCCTTTTGTTTCTACATCTCCATATTCCCCAGAATATATAAAAGGGGGTGATGTTGCATATTTCTTATGATAGAAAACCTAGGATGATAGACATTCCTCAACCGATCCTTGTTTCCATATGTCTTTGATATTGAGCAGATTCATAATCCCATCCCATACAACTTTTACATATGGACATAACAAAAAAAGGTGATGTGTGTGCTCCATGGATGCCAGGCACAGACAGAAGATGCCATGGCCTTGAAACCCCCCAGCACTTTGTTGCGTAGAACCAACCAATTAAAACATTTCCACTTAATAGGAATGTACTAGTACCATGTTTTTTGGTACCACCAGAATCTGTCATCAGTTGTATCTAATGTTAATCTAGGATATATGTCTTTGACAAAAATCTATCGCTTTTTTAATGTGTCCACCCGATACATTTTATCCTCTGCATTAGTGAGAAAAGCACTAGTATGATTTAAACTATAGATGTATTCCTTCCATTCTATTCCCAAAGGGGGTAGTAAGAGAACGTTGACCATCCATACCCTTAATGGAATCTTAACTAACCTGAATATGTTGACCATTGCCAATATACCATTTGATCCCAATGAAGAGCCATTGTTTATCATCATACTGCTCCATATGTACGATGCTCCCTTATACTCCTGTGCCCCTTCTCCAACCCATTGCATGGCTTCTATACGGCGAAGATATTTCCCCTTCAAGGTTTTTTGCCAAATACCAGTGCCATATAGTGCCCTCCAAAGGGATTTGATGACAAATGAACGGTTGAAAATTTCAGTATCCAATACTCCCCATCCAACATTTTGAATAGGATGTGCTATGGTGGATATTTAGGCCAATTGATATTTCCTCTCTATACTTTTACCCGCTCAAAGAAATATAGCCATTATTTTATCAATTTTATGAATGATCTCCTTGGGTAGGATATATAAATGCATCCAATAGACAAACATATTCTACAGAACTGATTTAATAAGAGTGAGTCTACCTGCAAGTGAAAGCCACTTGAATTTCCAAATTGATAATTTCTTCTCGAATTTCTGTAGCAGCCACTCCCATTCTTTATTACCATATTTGTTTGGTTTCAATGTATAACCAAGGTAACTAAATCCATTATCAATCTGGATCATTGCAATCTCAAACATGTAGCAAATATCCATACTTACCACCACATCCCGTGTATTTGTAATAAGTGTTGATTTTCCTTTTTTCATGTACATGCGTGTCGCCTCACCAAATGTAGATAGTATCAAATGAGTATGTATCCATTCCTCAATGCTATTCTCACCACCAAAAATCACATAATCCACAAATATAAAATGTGTAACGTAGATGTCCCCTGGAACATTTATCCCTTTAATCAAACCCCTATTCCTTGCTTGCATGATTTTCCAACTTAATCCATACATAACCAATATGAACAATAATGGTGATAAGGCACATCCCTGTCGTAGCCCCCTCGAAGAGTTGAAGAAAGTGGTGGGTAGCCCAATGATGATAATAACAAAGTTTGTAGTCACAACAAATGCCATTATCCATTGTACATTCTAGTGGTTTATGCCACTCTTGTATAGTGTCAATCACAAATACTCCTAGTCTATACAATCATATGCCTTAATAATATCGATCTCCATAAGAAATTATTTTATGTTCTAGGTCTTAATGGAGTGCAGACATTCTTGAGTGATTGCTACCACGTCCTATATAAGCCAGTGGTTGAAAAAGCCAAAATGATCCTCAGAGATGTGTTTAGATAATGGATATTTCAATCTATTTGTGATTATTTTAGGAATCAATTTATAAATCACATTACAAAGGGAGATAGGTCTGTATTCAGAAAAAGTGTAAGGATGCTCTTTTTTAGGAACCAGTGTAATAAATGTGGGGCTTACTTCCCCCAAAATGAATCCCTTTGTCCTAGATTCCTCCGCAGCTTCAGAATGTCGAGCCCTATTAGATCCTTGAAGTGTATAAATAGTTCTACGCCCCATCCATTAGGTTCGAGTCTCATGTCCTTGGCACTAGAACTTAGTACCCCCTTGATCTCCTCCTTCGATATCGACCTCCCTAATAATTAATTATTTGCATCATAAAACATAATCGATATCTGATTTAAAAAAACACTTTGATCCAAGAATGTTCAATCCCTTTATCGAAATTGATTCCTAAAAAAGTTGATGGCAACTTGTTCCAATTCTAGTTGAGCAAAGTTATATTTACCATCCTCATTCCACAAACCCAAAATGTCGTTCTTTTTCCTTTTGCTTGATGCATGTCTATGAAAAAACTTTGTGTTTTTGTCGCTGGCTGCCACTGACGTGATCCTACTCTTCAATCACCATTCCTCTTCCCTCGTAAGAAGAATTTTCCTTTTCTCAATCAAATCCCTATCAAGAGATAACAATGAATTTTCCATGCCCTTTTTTGGATATTTCCCATCAGACGATTAACGAAGGCCTAAAAACT
Organism: Pinus tabuliformis; assembly: GCA_031772625.1. Classification (NCBI taxonomy): domain Eukaryota; kingdom Viridiplantae; phylum Streptophyta; class Pinopsida; order Pinales; family Pinaceae; genus Pinus; species Pinus tabuliformis. The sequence goes on along the minus strand of CM062804.1, from coordinate 1,209,764,276 downwards.
CCCATAGGGTTTATTCCCACTTCCCAATCCCCCTGATCAGACATGGATTTAATAACCCTCATTGAAGAGTGGCACTCATATGCAGCCGATGTGGAAGAATTATTATTAGGATCATCATTTATATACTTAGAGACTAGGGCATCAATAATGAGCCCTCTACTAATCCCACTAGGTGCCAAATGCGGTTCCATACCCCTGGAAATAGATTCATTTATCACAAAATTAATATTATGGGGAATATTATTCAGAAAAATACCTAGTTTCGAGAGTGTTTCAATAGGACCCTGAGCATTCTGATTCTCCATCAGCACAACCACTAAATGAGCACCATCCACAACCTGTATTAGAATTCGTCCATAGCCTTGTATCCCATTGGGATAAGAATCAAGTAAATGACCAATGTCATGGCACAATAAGCATCTAAATGATAGTCCCTAGTAATCGATGCCAAGTCTAAAATAATATGGCCCCCATCAAAGCTCCATCTCTGCCAATAATCCTCCATGGAAATCCACCTCCACCAAAACCCATTCCATCCTCTTGTCTAGTTGGATGAAACTTTGTTCATCCCAATAGTAGTAATTTCATATAGTGTTTTATATAGATACAATAGCATGCTTGTTCCATAATTCAAGAGGTAGTTCGAGGAGATTTGCCAAATGATCTTTCTGCGATGGATTTCTTTGAAGGGGTTAAACCCAACATACAATCGTTGAAGAATCAGAAACCCCCTACCCTGAACCCATGGAGAAGCCACAATCTATTCAACATCTTCTTGGCTAAGGAAATGAAAACAAATCCAACTGTTAAAAATATACTAACCTTTGGCTGATATTTCAAAAATTTCGTCCAACTAGAATCCACCCATGCCTTTATTTTTCCCCATTCATCTTGGTGAATTGCCACTTCCCCACTAGATCCCTCTGTTTTAGCCTTTCGATGCTATCCCAATATGTTTCAATGTCGATATTTAAGACTTTTGTTTGTTCCACTGCCTCAAAAGCTTTATTATTTTCATTGTCTACACCCTTATTGTGGAATTGTGTGGCCTGCCCTTTTTACATCTATGGGTTTCTGTCTACGAGCTTATGTCTATGGGCTTGTAGACCGCCTTCAAGTGTTCTACATAGTTTATGTTGAAAGAAGGATCACATTTCTCTGATTCCTCGTTATCAATGAAGTTGTAAAACAAAATATTCTTTAGTTGTCAATTCAAAATACTTCATGAAAATTACCCTGATCGGGGTGGAGAAAGGTGGAATGCATAAGGTTATGATGGGGTGCAGTATACGGCAACATAAACCACACCTCAGGGCAATCATTTTAATGTGCGCAACGACGACATGTAGAGGAGACGAAAACCAAGACAAGAAACTGGGAGAATTATGGAAATGGCAGGAGAGAAGAACGGTGACGATCAGTCAGTGCAGCAAAGGATAGGTGGCGGTATATCTACAAGAGCAGGAGCAGGTAGGGAGACTGACAATCCGAAGATTGGAAAGGTGGCGAAGAGTGAAGCAGGTTGGCAGAGAGACCCTGGGCATCATCTCAGAAGAGAGCAAGAAGTTATAGCAAAGGGAGCTAGGAAGGAAAGGTTGTCAAAGGAGGGAGAGGTGAGGAATATATGGAGGGAGCAGGAGCGAACAGAGGAAGAAGAAGGAAATTGCAGGGAAGGGGAAATGGAGACCGGGAAGGAGGAGTGCATGGCGAAGGTGACTTTTGAGGTGGGGCAAAGTAGCAGGGGTAACAATAGGGGCAGACCTTCCAGAAGAGGAAAAGGAAGGAGGCACAGGGGTGGCGGAAGAACGTGGTAAGCAGACCAGTACGAAATTGAGACACCGGCTCCAAACCAACAGAAAAGAGGACGACGATCCACAGAGCAGATCGCTCAGGAAGCAAAGAAAGCATACATCAAAGGAACCAATGAGGAGATCAGAAGGATTATAGATGCCTTGGAAAATAAAGTCCTGGAAGAGGCCTCTGATCCAGAAATGGAGGAATGGAGCATCCTCATCCCGGACCCTGGGAATACAAGAGGGTGCCTATCGTTATATAAGCAAGCACTGCACATGTATTGGGTTGTGAAACATCTGTTAGCTAAAGCCATGGAGCAGGTCACCATAGAGATGACAGAGATAGCTCAAGGTCTTCCGAATTTGAAAAAGGAGATGAACAATCTGCAGCTTATGATCCGGAAGCAGGACAACAGAATGGAGGAAATCTGCAGCATGCTGAAGGAGATAACCAATGCGCAGTGTGAGGAGGAAATCAAGCAAGAAATCATGGTAGATTGATTGTTTGGCTCTGTTTTCTTTTGATTTATCTTCTAAGCATTAGAGAATCAGCTTGTATGGGCAAGTTTTGATGTGTAATCGATGCTAGGCATTTAGAGATAGAATGTAGATAGGGTGTTGCTTTGGGTTTAAACATGTTGATGCACCAGCTTAGTTGACAAGTTGATATTCTCAGACTTTGGGTGACCAACAGACCCGGTTTCCCTCCGGGGCGGGTTGAGGTCACCAGCGAATGTATATTTTATTTTGGCTGTATATAATAGAAAATATCATACCGTAGCTTACAAAAAAAATAATTCATGAAAATTAAAACTAAACGAAAGTATCGAAATATAGACAATCTATTGATGATTTAAAATTTTTATTTATTATTGAAAAAATAACCAGCTAAAAGTAAAAATGAAAAAATATTAAAAAATTCTTAATTTCAACCACTAAGAATATTTTTAAATTATCAAATCTAATCATTCATCATTTTATTTTTTATATTTTAAAGAATTAACATTCTTGAAACCTAATTCCAAAATAGACTATTGAGTAACTATATTACATGTTTTTTAATAAGGAACATGGAAATGCAATACTATATACACTTATCCATACATGTATTAATGAGTCTCAAAACATATGGATAACCAATTTTGTCTATAAGTTAATTCTATAATTCTTTTATTTTTCGCTATTCAATCTTATTTAACATAATAATAATTAATATGTGAATTCACCTTTTAGTTGAGCAAAGTAAAAATGATTATTAGACATTTTTTATTTAAGTAATTTTCAAGATTTTGATTAATTTTAAAAACTATAACTAAAGTTTATAATGATGATTAATTATACATTTTTTTTTTCACTTCTGGTTCACAGATACCCATGGTCAGTGGGTCCACTACATCTAGGGTTGTTCAATGCTAGGTTGGACCCCACTCGAAGGGGGTCACACCCCTCGGCCCATTTACTGACCTAACCCCAAGAGCTTTTGGGAATTGACCCCGTGACCTCCCGATTGGCGAGGCATTGACTTGACCGATTCAACTAACTCTTGGGGCTTATTAATTATACATTTGATTATAATATCATTTTGATTTAGAATAGTAGGCTTCTTCTTTTAAAGAAATTAAATGAGTTCATTTTTTTCCCTTTAAAGAATATATACTCCATAAGAAAGTTCATTCCATTAAATACTTTTACATTTTGATGGAGCATTTATTTTATGCACACCTAGTCCATCATGCCAAATGTAATTTTATCATCCAATTTTAACCACACCAACTACACAATGGGTGTAATTTTATTTTTTTCCTTTAACTTTGATTACCCCTTAATAATTTTTTTTCGTAAGTAAGTAGGATTTCATTATATTATAAAAAGTGATCAGTACAATCATTTGTGAGTGTGAGTGGTCAAGCAGAATCTAACCCTTGCCATCGACAGAAAAGAGATTTTTTGGGATTTCCCGCATTACAAAACTTATAATTTATCCTGGTTTGTATACTTTTAGAGATCCTATGATCATCAAGGCTTCTAATAAAATGGGTGAAAAATTTGGTAGGACCCTGGACTATAAAAAAACTATATAGCAATAGCATCTTGAGCCTGGGGCTTCTTTCCTTTATCAATTACATTTATTTTTATAGACTGTAACCAAAATCAGAAAACACTAGCCTAGAGGGCACAAAGCTAAGACAAAAAGGAGTCAGAATTCATCAGACCATTTGGCTCGAGGGGTATTCTTCTAGGAAGATCAACTTCTTAGGAATGCCACCAGCTAGGGTGTTCACTAATGCAGGATGTCTGGTTGAAGTGTCTGAAGTCTCTCACTTGATGGTGGGCATGCCTTCTCCTCCTGCCTATATTGTTGTCATTCTCCTCTTGAGAAGAGCGTAATGTGGAGAATCTTTGGTGACAAAGCGCTTGTGGTGGACCGTATCCACGTAAACTATGAACTTATAACTAAGCATATTCATCTTGGCTTCCAGGGATTTCATGGACTCAGTGTTCAATCATAAATAACTCATGCATTTCAATTCAGAGGAAGATCCAGTTGATATTAGAGTTTAGGGATAGTGTACTATCAGTTGTATAATTTTTCGAGTTGTACAAATGGTGCATGCAATTAGTTGAGGGAATATGGATGGATTGTGCAGTTATGGATAGTCGACTTCCCAATTAAATATGGGATAATTCTCTCAGGAATTGCACAAGGAAGTAGCGGCTTGGCAAGTGGCAAATTTGGCTAAGTGTTAGCTTGCACTGGTTTTTGAAGCAGAGAGATAGATTTTACTAGTGCAAGAATTGTTCAAGACAACCAAGTAATGTATTTTCTTCTTAGATATTCTAGTTAATGCAATATAGATAGTTGGGGTTTTGAGAAGTTCCTTTCTCCAAAGAAATATTGTGTTATGTGCGATTGATACTCTTCCTTTCATTCTTATTGTTTTCGTTGATCAATTTTGGTTTCTGCTGAAGAGTAGAGTATATTCTTGTTTTGTGTTTTAGCATATCACATAAGTTGTTGAATCTACAAGTAAAAATATACATGGTATTAGAGCTGAAGATAGTAGAGAAGAGGAGAATTAGATTTTGGTGTGCAGGTGAAATTGAATTTGCAAGTTCATACTTCAGATTCAACAATATGTCTTTCTAATGTTTGCGACTTGAGTATGCCTTGGAGGGAAGTTCAAATTACATAGCTTGGAAGGACATGATGGAGGCAGTGCTAGAAGACAATGGCCTCAAGGAATTCATAGATCATAACATTCCTAAGCCTCCACCATCAGATGCTAAAGATATGGCTTAATGGAGAAAGCGTGTGGAAAAATCAATAAGGATTAAAGTGGAAGGAGTTTGAGACTACATTGTCTCAAGTATCCATGGCAAGGATACTCCACACTCAATGTGGAAGGAATTGACGGACCCATTTCAAAATAGTAGTGACCATAGGAAATTGGCATTGAAAGACAAACTCAGAAAGATTAAGATGAACAATGTAAACTTTGAAACAGGAACTATAAACTCAAAACGGGAACTCTGGCCAAAAAACCCCGAAAAAACATCAAAAACAGTGCTAAACACGAAAAGTGTGTATACTGGAACGATGATTTTTTTTAGGGTCAACTTTGAACATGTTTTAAAAATGGCAGTGAAAACGAAATTTTCATGCAAAAAGCACCTTGAAAATGAAAAAGTAATGATACTGGAACGATGATTTTTTTTAGGGTCAATTTTCAACATTTTAAAAAATGCTAGTAAAACCGAATTTTTATGGGCCAAAAAAATTTTTTTGCGAGGAAAAAAACACACTAATGTTTTTGGTAGAATAACATTTTTCTTTCCTAAGTATAAATTCATCATGTTTTCAACCATAACATGCTAGATACAAAAGAAATTGAAATTTTTTCAACCATAAAATTAAAAAACCATGACATTATGAACAAATTACATGACTAAATGAATTCAAATGTCATTATTTGTATATTGAATGAAACATGCATTATTTCTATAATTTAATGTTGCATTGTAGATATTCTAAACAATAAAAATTATCATAGTTAAGACGTATAATCCAACAACATAAAAATGACTCATAACTTCTCATTTAACACCATATGTAAATAAAAAAAATTATTTCAAGATACGATGCAAACATCAGTTATATAAATTGTCTTAAATAATTATTCAAAATCACTCATATTTTCTTGCACACCATCAGAATTCACATCTTCAGATGAGTGACTGGATGCTGACGAAGATGTTCCATATTCTTCTCTTTCATCAACTAGTGCCCCATCTGAGTCCACATGCATGCCCACCATTTCAGGTTTCAAAATTCTTCTAGATCTACGACTGGATTCAGCAGACTCCCATCTCAACACTGTTCCTTCTGGTAACAACCTTTTCAGAATCTCTATTGTATTGAAGCAAAGAGTTCCTCTCTTTGTTAAATTGAAGTCATAAAAAAGTATGTCAACATCCTCCAATTTTAATATGTCTGTGCGGCGGCGATTTATATTTGTACCCTTTCTTTTTCTCTTTCCACCATTTTTTCTTTCAACTACCATCTCTGGCTTATACACACCATTGAATGGGTGTGTATTTGTGGCATACCATTGTACTTCAACACCTGTAACATCCTAATTTTCTGTAAAGACCTTTATAACTTTAGCAACCCAGAATGGATAGCCGTTGGGATCTCCATCTGCTAGCATTGCGATCATGCAACCCTCCTTAATATCATGTACTGAACCCTTGTAAAGGTCTTCAATGGCTTCACGTTGTGCACAAGATCTTCTGGAACCAATATACATCTCTCTTTCCTCTGCTTGTGAAGAATTAATAATACCTTGAGATTGTTGTTGTTCAACAATGTTTATTTCCTCATGTTGATTCGACACATTTTGTGGCCAAATAAATGGATTTTTAAAAGGTATATCTTCATTTGTTGTTGTTGAAATGATATCACTTTGATTATTGAAAAATGACTCCCACCAAACTGAATCAGCAATGTCAAAGTACTCATATGTATATCTAATATATTCTTTAATTTCTTCTAGGAAATCAGAATAATTTATATCTCTATTTTGTCTGCATGCATTATGAACTTCACCAACTGATTGTAATAACAATATTTTTGATGCAAATATTGGATGATCTAGAATGAACTTCAAAAATTCCAAACTTGATGATGGTGCCCATTCTGCAGTAGTTGAATACTTCTTGCCCCATATTAGTGTTTTCCCATCAATTTTTTTGATACGAAATTGATGTTGGAATCTAATGTCATTAAGTTGTTCAATGAATTTCCCCTCACCATGTGATCCCAGAATAAACCTTCACTTGTCAACAATTTCTTCCAACGCATCAAAAGTAGGTTTTGGCATGTATGATTTCTTAATACATTCAATTAATGATGGCAAGCTCCCAAATTCCTTCCTCCTCAATGTGACTGAAAAATGACTGAACAACTGATCAATATGGTCATGAATGTGCCCAACAAGAAGTAAACCAACCTTTACCTTCTGAAAAATTCTCAATTCAACAAGCATGTTTAGATATCCATGAACAACCTAATTTTTGTTTTCACTGCAAGTGTTGTCCAATTGTAGATACAAAACTTCAGGAAGATTACCAAACCAATGAGAAAGCACATCATGAATTATTGTTATGCTCAGATTTGCATCATTATGAATATTTGGAGTTGTGAAGTACACCCTTTGAAACATTTTCCCATTGAAGACCACACAACCAACCAAGTGATACTGAATAAAATTTTCCTCCTGTAAATTTTTGGGTGTGCGAACAAAATGTGGTAAAAGTGTTTTCTTCTGGTCCATACCATCAATTATCAAACCCAAATATTTATTCAGATTATCATAACACTTCTTTCAATGCTTGTACAACTCTTTCCTTTCACTTGTTTGTTGTTCATGATGCTCCTAAAGTTCTTTGACAATTGAATCTACACAACATAAAAGAAAGCCATTAAGAAATATGTTTTCATAGTTGATGACTATACAGTTTTAAAAGTTAAAGTTATGAATGCTTACCTCTTTTTGACCCTTCACATTTGTCCCTTTTTTTATTTAAGAGAAGCACATGTACTGCAAATCCCCATCCTTGTCTTCTTAGGAATACAGACATTGTTGAATTCTTTCTTCCATACCTTCAAAAAATATTGATATGTAATAAACTGACCATGTCCTCAACACCTTCTGCATATACTTTGTATAAGTTGTAGATTTCTCGTCTTGAAAAATTATTTGGATTATGTATTATCTCTCTATTTGGCATACACTCTCCATGCTTTGAAAATAAATCTTTCATCCATGACATTGCAGTATTTGATAATGGCCCAAACTGTCTTTTATGACGCACTTTTGAATAAAATGTGGGATCCTTTTCCAAATTTTCTTGAATTCTCGAGAGAGGAAAATTCCCAATCGAATGAAACATTTTGAAAGCCTTTCTACAGATAAATAAAGACCCAATATGATAATCATAACATGACAATGTAGATTGCATGCACCCAACTAAATATGAAATTTGCATGCTTTTATTCATTGACAAATATCTTTTCCTGCTCTCTAATGAAAATTTGAAATCCATATGTTTCAAGCAATCCTTTTGACAACATTCACTTGAAATTAGAGTGCTGATAGAACTTCTTCTCTTCAGATATTCTGCTCTACCCCTTGTATAACTAGAACGTCTTGCATTGATACGAAAAGGTTTGCTCCTACTCCTCGATACAATATTTCTTGGCAACATCTCCATTATTGGATCATCATTTGTATAAGGATTTTCATCATCATTAAGAGGAATGTTATCCACACTATGATCAGCTGCACTTTTCAAATACTAACTTGGAGGATATTCTTCATCTTCCCCTTCTTTAGTGCTACTATCATAGTCCTTAGAATTTTGACTGAATGGAAAATTTGACTCGATGTTTATTGGATATTCTTCCCCAGGTGCATTGTCAGTGCTGCTCTCATAGTCCATAGAATTAGGACTACATAAAAAATGTGACTGTTTACTTACTGAAAATGCTACATCCTATTCTGTCACTACTACCTTTATAGTCATTAGAATTAGGATTAAGTGCATCATCGTGTCCTTCATCACTGTTGCTCTCACAGTCCTTAGAATTAGGACTAAGAGAACACCATGACACTCCATTTTTTTGAAATTCATCATCACGCTCTTCACCACTGCTGCTCTCACAGTCCTTAGAATTAGAACTAAGAGGACATTGTGACACTCCATTCTTTTGAAATTCATCATCACGCTCTTCATCACTACTGTTGTCATAGTCCTTAGAATTAGGATTAAGTGGACACCGTGACACTCCATTCTTTTGAAATTTTTCATCATGCTCTTTAGCACTACTAGTCTCATAGTCCATTGGATTAGGACTAAGAGGACACCGTGACACTCCATTCTTTTGAAATTTTTCATCGCGCTCTTCATCACTACTGCTCATATTCCTTAGAATTAGGACTAAGAGGACACCGTGACACTCCATTCTTTTGAAATTCATCATCACGCTCTTCATCACTGTTGCTCTCATAGTCCTTAGAATTAGGACTAAGTGGACATCATGACACTCCATTCATTTTAACTTCGTCATCATGCCCTTCATCACTACTGCTCTCATAGTCCTTAGAATTAGGACTAAGTGGACACCGCGACACTCCATTCTTTTGAAATTCACCATCATTCTCTTTAGCACTATTGCTCTCATAGTGCTTAGAATTAGGACTAAGTGGACACCGTGACACTCCATTCTTTTGAACTTCATCATCATGCGCTTCATCACTGCTGCTCTCATAGTCCTTAGAATTAGGACTAAGTGGACACCGTGACACTCCATTCTTTTGAAATTTATCATCATGATCTTCACCACTGCTGCCCTCATAGTCCATAGGATTAGGAATAAGTGGACATCGTGACACTCCATTCTTTTGAAATTCGTCATCATGCTTTTCATCACTGCTGCTCTCATAGTCCTTAGGATTAGGACTAAGTGGAAGAATTGATTTTCTATTCATAGTGGAATAATTCATGTTATATTCATCAATATGAATAGAGTTGTTATGTGATGAAGATGTCGATGTTGTATAAGCGAAACTTCACTATCAGGAGAATCCATCCCTTTCAAATAGAAGAGGTTGAAAGATACAAATGTAGAGTCTCCTAAAGATATTATATAGCTTAGAGAATGAAATTTTCCCTCCAAAATGTTTTGCCAAAATATTTCCCTCCAAAAATTTTGTTAGATTTATTTCCCTTCATTATTTTATTCTACAACTTATTGAAAAATGTAAACTAAATTTTTTTATGAAATAAATATTTAAAGTTAAAATTGTAAACTAAAACTTTTACCTAAATTATTTTAATAGTTAAAGTATATAATATTTACTAAACAACTGAATTATTTATTTATTTATTTATTTTAATTTTATAATATATTCTAAAATAAATTAATCCCACATTCACCCCGTTGTAAAACGATTCCACAATATTCGCTTTATCATAGTTTTCTATATCGCCATAAAAAAATTAAAATGTTAACTTTTTTAAAAAACAAATTAATCCCACATTAATCGTACGGTAAAACATCTCCGTAATTTCACTTATATAATAAATTCCATTATCACTATTACTCACATCACATCAAGGTTTTCTGAGGTTCGTTGAAAGAATTGGATCGAATTTGTGTAGCAACTACATTGCTATCAACAACATATTCAACGGAGAATTCTCGCAATTGAAAGGTTAGTTAATTTTTTTCCTTGCAAATTTTAATACTAAATAAGTTTAATGAAGTAGATTTTTCTTCTTTTTTTTTTTAAATTAAAACTTTTTGTGAGCCAAATTTACCCACTACATCTTCTATGAGCATGGTGGGTCCGGTAAAGCTCACGACAGCCAAACAAGCCCGGTAATGCTCACGTCAGCCAAACGAGCCTTTAGTAGAGGGGCAATGAGTATAGTTGGCCCACCTGCCCGCAAGGTGGCAAGGCGATTCTCAAAATTGCCCTGCCACCCTACGGGCAGGCGGGCCACCGGGGTGGCGGAGTGACTCAACAGTCACCCCGCGACCCTGCAGGTGGGTGGGTCGTCGAGGTGGCCCAGGGGGAGGGGGGGTTGCGGTGGTGCTGGGGGGGGGGGGGGGGGTGGGGGAGGTTGCTGCAGTCTCCCCCCACACCACCCCGGTGGCTCGCTCGCCTGCCCATGGGGTGGCGGGCAACACAACCATCGCCCCGCCACCCCACGGGCGGGCGGGCTGCTGGGATGGTGCAGGGGTTGGCTGTAGCAGCCCCCCCCCCCCCCCCGCGCCACCCCGGCGGCTCGCCCGCTCGTAGGGTGGCAGGGAGACAGTTGTGTTGCCCTGCCACCCCATGGGTGGGCGGGCGAGCCGTCGGGGTGGCGTGGGCGCAGACTGCAGCAACCCCCCCACCCCCCGCGCCACCCCGGCGGCTCGCCCACCCACGGGGTTGCAGGTTGCCGTGGAGGCGCGGGGGGGGTGGGCTGCTATAGCCTCCCCTTACGCCACACCGACGGCTCGCTCGCCCGCGGGGTGGCATGGGGGGAGGTTGCGACAGCCACCCCGACATCCCGCCTGCTTGCGGGGTGGTGGGGCGATTCTCGGAATCGCCCTGCCACCTTGCGGGCGAGCGGGCAGCAGGTGTGGAAAGGGGAGGGGTGGAAGGCCACTGGGGTGCCGCGGGAGGGGCTGGGTTGAGGGAAGTAGTTGGGCCACTATGGTGAGCTAGGGGGTCCGACCTAATGGCTGGCTCGGTTGGCTGGCCGATTTTCAGGGTGCGGCGGTAGGGCGATGTATTTTTCAATTTATTTTTTTTTCAAAATTGTTATGATTTATAAAATTAATTATCATTTATCATTTTCATTGTTAATTTAAGTTAATATGTTTTCGTTATTTACTGATTTATGTGTTTCTTTTTCGAGGAAAATGGTATCAAAGAAGATTTCTGTGAATCTTTCTGGACCAAAGACTCTTAAAGGTGGATCTTCAAAAAAAATTGGTGAATGAACTCCACTTGAGTTGGTGGCTACAAATCTTTCAAGTGCCTCAAATGATAAGAAGATGATTTCATACTGGAAGAAATCAAAAGAAGTGAAATTTCCATCAAGAATCTGGTATGTGAAAGAAAGAGAAAGCCAAAATGTGAATATATATCTATATATTGATATACCGAATGATAATGGAATTTATGAAGTGATGGGAAGAATCATAGACATGTGCTCGATACCGGACAGTGAAGTTGTTTACATACTTACAAAATCACCCAAGTCACATGAAATGATTAAATACCAATTATCATATTCATTGTATCTGTTATCACCCCAAGAAACTCTCCTAGGTTGTATCTCAGAGATGCTTGGGAACATTACAAACTCAACAAAAATGTTGGATAAATGGTGGATGAATGAAAGAAACGCTACATATTCAAGTCAGATAACCACTTCTACTATGCTTAACCTCAGACATGGGTGAACACCCCCAGACTACAAGGCTTTAGACCACCAATTACTCACAGTTTTAAGGAAAATGTGGTAACGGAGAATACTGATCACACCAGCAGATGCACAGGACCCTATGATGGCCAGCTGCAACCAGTTTATAGGTGTGTAAATCTATTTCTTATTGCACAGACAAGATGACAGCTCTCTGGCATTAAAATAATAGAAACTTGCATACAAATTCAATGATACATGCTAGATTCAAACACAGAGGTGGGATGACAGCCCCTCTAATGCTAAACATCTACAGCACATGAATAAATGCATAACAGGCACAACCTGGAACAAAGAAGAAGAAGTGGAAAGTGAGCAATTAACAGCAAAAGAAGCTTGCATTAGCTGAAAATGAAGACGAGACGCTGCAGGTATCACAGTAGTTACAATGTCCAGAAGTTGAACTTTACATCAAAATAACATTCATCAACCTATTACATTCTTTCTTTTGGATATATATAGAGGTTGATTACAAAATACTCTATTGTCCTATGTGTGGAGGGGTCATAATGGACCACCAACCACATTTACAATCTAATATGGGCCTCTGATACAAATCTGACTGCTTTAATGGACAAAATGACCTTTTCTGCTGTTCTATCATCCTTCTCTGAGCAGGTGGAGTGTTGACTGAAAGAAACCCATAACTGATAAATGCTATTATTTGCCTGAGGTCATCCATTTTCTTCTCGGCCATGCTCTTCTTTAAATGCAGTTGGTGAGGAGTAATGGCGCAAAGTGCTGGATCTGGCCTTCTTCCTCCTTCGGGAGCACAAAACATGTTAAAGGTGTGGAAGGAATGGTGGAGGCATGGGCGGAAGGAGAAAGATCAACCGTAGGATCACATGGATCGACAACAAAGATCAATTTGGAGACACTATCGGGAGACCATAAGATTGGACAACGAGGGCCGTTGGATCTGGACGCGGCAGATCCGACAGTGATCGGAGGCAGAAGCCACACGGAGATTAACGTGTAGGAGAACGGTGGTTTTTGGTGAGCTCCAGTATTGTAGCAATAATGCTACAACTCCTGGGGATTCCTGTCTCTTAATTTTATCAATCCGGTAGTTCGTACAAACTTGGAAGCGACGGTGCTGTATGCACAAGTACTAGCTCTTGTCGCAGCTGTCACTTGGTCAGCTGGCAGAAGTCCGCTAGGGCTCAAGCCAACTTCTATAGGCTCTCAGAAGAAGCTTGTTAAATGATGGACGAAAGCTAGCTCAAAGAAGACTAACCTACTTGGCAAAAATGAACTGAAAGAAAATCAAAACATGGAAACCCTAGGAAACCCTAATTTAACTAGTCTAACCTCTATGATGCAAAGAATGTAAAGGAAACTTCTACCAATGATGCCATTTCTTCTAATAAGTGAAAATGCATGAATCTAATCTACTTGCATCTTAAAAGGCATGTTTTTGTATTTTTTCTTTAAGTGGATGGAGTGATTGTGATTTTGTGCTTATTAGGGTTTGGTTGTGCAGATGTGATGCGGAAGGAAGGGAAGCTTGGGAAAGGTTGGGGAGGCTAGGAGAGGTCCCCAGAGATCCTTAGCATCAGTGCACAGAGGTTCCTCACGTTCAGAGGCTCAGCAACCGAGTGAGTGGCCTCCTACAGCATGTCTGCAGGGGATTCTACAGGAAACGCAGGGGTTTCTACAGGAAGTCTACAAATTGCTACAGGATGACCTACCGTGGGTGTTTGAAGTGATGGTGGAGTGATGGAATGGTAGGGGGAGATGTGCAAGGTAGGAATAAAGCTGGTGATGGCTCAGGAGTGGAGAAGTAGGATGGAGAACGAGTGTATGAAGTGGGTGGATGGATGGAAGGTTATAACAACGAAATGTCTAAAGAATGAAGTTACGTGAGGAGTGGAGGAGTTTGGGAGATAACAGAGCGGAGCAGAGGTCAAGGATGTGGTTGTATGCATGATCAAGACGAAGAAGAAGGTAATAGAACGATGAAAAGCAGTGTAAATAAAACAAATGGCTTATGACAGTCACCAAGATGAAAATTCATTTACCTATGCTACCTGTGCTATGAACTTAATGAATAGCAATATAAAGCGTGTAGAGGAATTTGCATGAAGCGGTGATGAAGGTGTATGGTGCAAGAGTGAAGTGCATGGAAAGATCTATCATAAACGAGACTATGTTGCAGCATGTATAAAGTGAAGAACTGCGTATTTTTGTGGTTGGTATAGGCTGCACTCCAATCTCCAAACAGAGATGGCAGTGGAGACTTCCTCAACCTTTTTTGCTGGAGCTCCAAGAGATTATATCTATCCTCCTATCAAACTTAAGCAACTGAAAGCAAATCACCATAAACTAGTCCTATCTATGCTCATGAAAACGACTAAATTACCAAACTGTGAATTCGAATTGCATGTGGAAATAAACAAACTCAAAGTGCTGGAACGAAATGCAAACACATTACAACAATGAGGAGATCTATTGCTCTCAGGTTGGGCCCTAACCTGAGAGCTATAGCTCCTTGAGAAAACTCGGAACTAGATCAAAATCTGCCTTCTTTATTCATAATCTGATGTCATGCCAAATTGGCTTACAAAAAGGAACAAAAACTGAGCTCTAGCTCGTACTTTCCAATTACAAGAGTAATGCCAAGGTTCAAAAAGCTTCTCTGCAAGGCTACGGCCTCAGTATTTATGCAAAAACGATCATCCAACAGATGTCCTTGATTTTAGGAGCTCGGCTGTCCAACTAAAGTCTAACTGCTGATCCTGTAGGACAGTCATAACTACTGTTCCTGTAGAACAGTTATAACTGCTGTTCCTGTAGAACAGCTGGCTGCTTCTAAGCTCGGTGGGGAGATGGATTGGAGCTCGAATTTCTTTGTGGGAATCACGAGGAAGGTCCCCAAGACCGTGGACATCCTCTCCTAAAAACCAGCAGTGCCACGTCATTGTCTCCTTGTCTCCTTTTTCGTTGTCTTTTTCTCCCTTTTAATGCCAAAAACCTGAAAGCATCATGCATTAGTCACGTAGATAAAATGTCTACCCTTCTTCCTACAAACAACACGAATAAACTAAGAAATGCATGCATAAGCAGTAAAAAGTGAATGGTTTGAGCAAAGCAAGTAGGCCAAATGAGCCCAAATTATACCAAAAATTGGGGCTCATCATCACCCCCCAGCTAAACTATTTACTCATCCTTGAGCAACTTTGCCCTGGCTCCTCGTCTTTGGCCGAGAACTAGAGCCCGGAGCAAGCTTTTCCTCCCCTGATTTTGGTGGTTCTGCCTTTTCTGCCGAGGGTGGCGCTTCTTCCTTTCTTGTTTTTTGCGGCCCTGCCTTTGCTGCCCCTGGTGGTGACGAAGGTGATGCTTCCTTCCCCTTTCCTATTTCCTTAAGTCGGGCTTCAGAAGGCGACTGGCCTATTTTTCGTGTCCAGGAAGTTATTTTTGGGCTCCCCTTCTCGGGGGTGGCTGAAGTTTTAGAGGGGGTTCTTGCACTGGGTGAAGTAGGGACGTCCCCTGAAGTGGTTTGGCTCCTGGGTGGAGGCTGTGGCTTGCCCGTGGTCATCCTCTTGCTTCTCCTAGCTTCAGATGGTAGAGGGGTCTCCCTCTCCCTTTTCTCCTTCGGTTTTCGAGGTGTACTGAGGGAAGCTAGTGCCGCTGCTGCCTCCTTTTCGAGAATGCCAGCCTTCTCTTTCTTGTGTTTTTCTCTCTCAGAGCTCCTTGTAGAGGGCCCCTCCTTTTCAGATTTCGGGCTTCCTGTGGAAGACCCTGCTTTGCCCACTTCCGGGCCTCCGGTAGAAGATTCTTTCTTTCCCGCCGTTGGGCTTCCTGAAGAAGGCCCTCTCTCTGCCTTCAGACTCTCTGTAGGAGGCTGTTTCTCAATGACTTTCGGGCCTCTTGTAGAAGCTCCTTTTTCCAATTTCGGGCTTCCTGTAGAAGCCCTTATCTCTGTTTTCGGGCTTCCTGTAGAAGCCTGTGTTTGCACTTTCGGGCTTTCTGTAGAAGCCTTTGTCTCCATTTTTGGGCTTCCTGTAGAAGCCTTGGTCTTTGCTTTTGGGCTTCCTGTAGAAGCCTGTTTCTCACTAATCTTCGGGCTTCCTGTAGAAGCCTTTGTCTTTGTTTTCAGGCTTCCTGTAGAAGCCTATTTTTCAATGATTTTTGGGCTTCCTGTAGAAGCCTGAGTTTGTGTTTTCGGGCTTCCTGGAGAAGCCTCTTTTTGCTTTCCTGTAGACACAGGTGTCTCCACTTCCGCTTGCTTGCCTGCTGGAGTTTTGCTTTTTGCTTTGGGTGCAGGTGCTGTTGAGGTACTTGGGCTGACGTGGGCCACCTCTGCTTTGTCCATTCTACTCTTCATCCTCTTTTCCCCTGCTGACAGGATAGGTGTGCCACCTTTTTCTTGGTCCTTCTTTTCCTCATGCTTCTTCCTTTGTTCTTCGGCCACTGCTTCGTGTTCCTCACTGCTAGAGGAACCCGTTTCT
Source organism: Pinus tabuliformis (assembly GCA_031772625.1). Lineage (NCBI taxonomy): Eukaryota > Viridiplantae > Streptophyta > Pinopsida > Pinales > Pinaceae > Pinus > Pinus tabuliformis. Next base: position 1,209,747,490 of record CM062804.1, on the reverse strand, counting down.
TCGATCAACATTTTAATATCCCCATCTTTGGTCAAATTGCGGAAGGATTCCCATGAGAGGGGGACCTTATATGAGTGCAATGCATCTTCCACAAGCAGCTTTATTAACCCATGGTGGGCTATATGATCAGGTATGCCCTCTCTTAGCTTTGTAGCACACTCCATTAGGGACTGCAGGAGATAATAAGGGATGCTCAGTTTCTGCTCTATAGGAAGGTCAATTCGGTGCCTCAACTCAGTGAGTAGCCGAAAGTGATATGCATACACGATGTTGAACCGGCCTTCACAAGTAATATATTTCATGATTTGCAAACTGACTTCATTCCAAGGTGGTGATAGACTTGTTCTTCTCACCCCGTTTTTATCCTCCGAGAATTCTTCCTCAGGTGGAAAGAATTCCTTCTTTGCCTGCTGACACAGCTTTCTCTCCTCTTTATCCCACGGCAGACCCATAGGAAGTTTTGTGATCCGACTGATATGTTCTGGGGTGAGTTTGAGGCTTAGACCTCTGAAGTTTACTGTGGCCAGTGTCTAGGATTTAGGCTTCAAAGCCTGCAAGAATTCCTCGGCTACTTCATCATCGTAGCCCTGCAGCTTATCACAAAAAGGCATCCATTGTGCTCTGGTGAAGAGCTCTACCACTGCCGAGTTTCTCCTTAAGTTAGTTGAATCACTGGGCTCTCGTCTTATAAACCCACCCGGCATGATGAACACGGTCGTTTTAACTAAAGGTGGCAGATGCAGAAGAGATTTGGTCTATGAAGACAGAGCATGCACATACAAAATTTCAACACAGACTACTTATACCAACATCCTGTAGAATGGTAGCAACGGCACAGCAAACAACAATTCCACCAATATCTTTATAACCCGACCGTGGACGATGGTCTTGCCACTTCTAATAACCAGTTACATTAAGAGTTCAGGGTTACCTCCTTCATTGGCCACCTTTTTTTCGCGAGGCACCCGCTTTTTTGTAGATGACTGCGTTCCTGTAGACTGCGTTCCTGTAGAACTGCGCTCCTGTAGAACTGCGTTCCTGTAGAACTGCGTTCCTGTAGAAGCCGCACGCAATTCTCGAGGAGGACTGTAGTTGGCCGCGCTCGCGGTGTGCTTGACCAGCGTTCTGGTAGCCAACAACTCGGCGTATCAAAGTGCAGAGGAGATCAGAATAGCTATCTGAGTTGAAGTGTTGGCTGATAAATGCATGTGCACGATTTAGCCGATTGGATTTTGAATCGGCACAATCCGTGGCACGGGGGATGAGCTGTCCCCGCCGGACCGTTGGGCGACGTCATCCATCCTCCGCCTGCGTATTCACTTGCTGCTGCATTCATTCCCACAGATTTGCCGCCGCCTTTCCTGTTAAACTCATGCTTCTGACGAGAGTGTTCCCACGTGCATGCCGTTCATTCTCTTTGTCGTGGCCGCCACCCAAACATCCAGTTACACTTTAACTAGCTGACATGGCCAGTCGACTGGCCATACGGCCGCTCAACCATTCAATTTTACGCTTTGTAAACAATTTCAAAGTTAGATTCATGCGATTTGATGGAAGGAAGGGTGAAGACACTTACCTGCGCGGCTGCACACGATTTTTCCAGTTCTCAGACGATGGTGAGCAGATCTACCTGCTGCGTGCGACTTACACATACCTGGAAGCTCGTGGGTACCGGCTGCCAACGCTGGAGTGGGTGGTTTTGCTTGCATGCGCCCGCGTTTCATTTCGGATGGCGGTGCTGTGAATGGTATCCACTCGAGCAGGTTGAACTGTTACAGGATCCCCGCGAGGGGTCTCGTAACAGTCCTTTCTCCTTGGGTGCATGCTGCACGATGGCGGTTCTGGCTTCTCGATCACAATCCCGGAGCTCTTGATGCATGTGGTATGAGATTCCAACATTTGTTAATCTTTGGAAATGGCTTTCCCGGGAGAACTCATCGATTTTCTTTGTTTGTGCAGGGACTTGGCCGCATGTCGACACGGGTGGTGGAGCATGGTGACAACAACGTGCAAGGATGCCAACAGAGGCTTGCATGCATCCAAACCAATCCATGGTCGTGAAATCTCTTTTTAAGATGAATTCTGTCCGTCCAAAACTCCTACAGGAAGTTTCTTGTAGACATAGAGCTTCCTGTGGAAAGTTCGGCCTTCCTGTAGAAAGTCCGCGCCTTCCTGTAGAAGACTGCGCCCTCCTGTAGAAAGACTGCGCCTTCCTGTAGAAAGACAGCAGCTTCCTGTAGAAGATTCAAACCATGATAAAATTGCACATACCCTGAAAAACATGGGTGCTCTTGGAGGAGGTACTGATGAGGTTCCTTGACAACATGATAAGGACCCTTGGCTGTGAGTTGAAGGGCTTTCTCTTCTCCATAGAGCATCTGCAACCTGCAATTTTTACCATATTTTGCTTATTGTGTTTTCTTTTTTCTTTTCTCTTTTTTGTTCTTTTTTTTTTTTTTTGAAAGATAACAGGGGCGCCTCAAGGAGGTTTTCACCCGTGCCATCTGCCCTGAGCGCCTCAGAGAGGTTTTCACTCAAGGATCTTTTTCAACCTTTTCTTTTTTTTCTTTTTTCTCTTTTTTTTTGAAAAGCAATAGGAGCGCCTCAATGAGGTTTTCACCCCTACTACCTGCCTTGGGCGCCTCAGAGAGGTTTTCACCCAAGGATCTTTTTTTTTTTTTTTTTTTTTTCAGATCTTCCTTCAGGGTGTGCCAGAGGCAGAGGCAGAACCCTTCTCTATGACCAATACAGATTTCTCCATAGTTTTGATAAACTCTTGTCTTGAGAGAGGTCTCCTGTAGATCTTCAATTGATGCCCATTGACAAGCATGGGAATGGCTTCCTCATCAATGGTTCGAATGAGGACAGATCCATTGTCATGGCATTTCTCGACTGTATATGGTCCTAGCCATCTGGTTCTCAACTTCCCCTTGAAATCTTTGTATCTGGAATCATACAACAAAGCCCAATCTCCCGGCTGAAATTGCTTGTCATGGAGATGTTGGTCATGCCACACCTTCCTCTGAAGTTGAACCACTTCTGAGTGAAGGAGGGCCTACATGCGGTGCTCGTCCAGGCCATTCAGCTGCAACAGCCTCTCTTGTTGTGCATGGCTGAGATCTAGGTCCAGCTGAGCTGCCATCCTCAAGGTGTTGTATTCAAACTCAATGGACATCAAAGCTTTCTTCCCATAGACCAGCTCATATGGTGTGAAACCGGTGGTGGTCTTCCAAGTGGTGTTGTAGGCCCATGTGGCTTCTACCAGGCGATCTACCCAGTCCTTTCTGCTGCTGCTCACCAATTTAGTCAAGATCCCTTCTAATGCTTTATTGGTGACTTCCACCTGCCCATTTGCTTGAGGGTGATAAGGGGTGGAAGTCCTGTGCTTGATCTTGTGATGAGCTAGGAGATCTTCAACCAGGTTGGAGGTGAACTGGCTCCCTTGATCGGTGACCAGCTCTCTTAGATAGCCAAACTTATAAAAGATGTTCTCTCTTAGGAACTCGGCCACCTTTTCTTCTGTTGCTGCTTTGATTGCTTTGGTCTCTGCCCACTTTGTCAAATAGTCAATACACACAATGATGTAAGTCCTTTGCCTCGAAGAGGGGTTGATTGGGCCCACAAAGTCCATGCCCCACTTCTCAAATGGCTCAAGAGTCACTTGAGGTTGGAGAGGCATCTCATCCCTTTGGGTCGGTTTCCCCATTCTTTGGCATTGGTCACACTGACTAACATATCTTCTGACATCTTGATGAAGTGTGGGCCAATAATAGCCTGCCTGCAGGATCTTGAAGGCAGTTCTCTTTGCTGCAAAATGCCCTCCACAAGGCCCATCATGACAAGTGAGGAGGATATCAAAGACTTCCTCCTCGCTTACACAACGCCTTAAGATCTGATCGGGGCCAAGCTTGAACAGATTGCCCCCGATCCAAGTAAATGAGGCACTTTTTCTGATGATTCTGCTCTTCTCTCTGGAAGATAGGTGTGGAGGGAACTGTGCTGAAACAAGATAGTTTTCTATATCAGCAAACCATGGAGAGAGTACTGAAATAGCAAACAGATGTTCATCAGGCATCTGATCGTCCACTGTTCCATCCTCATCTGCAGACAAATCCAATCTAGATAAAAAGTCAGCAACAACATTTTCTCTACATGGTTTATCAACAATGGTTAGATCAAACTGCTGCAATAAAAGTAACCATCTAATAATACGAGCATTCACATCTGGTTTATTCATCAAATATCTAATAGCAGCATGGTCAGTATGTACAAAGGTCTGGTAACCAGTAATATAATGTCGGGACTTGTTCAATGCATGGACCACAGCCAAGAATTCCTTCTCGGTTACAGTGTAATTCAGCTAAGCTTTGGACAAGTTTTTGCTAACAAAGTAAATGGCATATGGAAGTTTCTGCTCAACTTGTCCTAAAGCTGCACCTATGGCTTTGTTCGAGGCATCAGTGTGGATGTGGAAAGGTAGGGCCCAGTTTGGACCTCTCAGGATTGGGGCTGACACCAACTTGTCCTTCAATTCATTTAAAGCCCTCTGACAATCGTCAGTCCATTTAAACTCCACATCTTTTGCCAACAGACCAAACAATGGTGAGGCTAGCTTGCTGAAATCTTTAATGAATCTCTGGTAGTATCCTGCTAATCCCAAGAAATTCCAGACATCCCTTACCTTTTGAGGATGTGGAACCCTCTTGATGAGAGCAATTTTGTTAGGATCGACCTGCAATCCTTGGGAAGAAATGGTATGGCCTAGCACGGTCCCCTCAGTCATTAGGAATTCGCATTTTTCAGGACTAAGGGACAAGTTCATCTCGGTGCATTTGGTTAGGACTTTCCCCAGGTTGGACAATGATTCCTAGAAGCTGGCCCCATAAGGAGTAAAGTCATCCATGTATATTTCCACTGCATCATGGACCAGCTCCGAGAAGATGCTTAAGACAGCTCTCTGAAAGGTAGCAGGAGCATTGCATAGCCCAAAGGGAAGGACTCGATAGGCAAAGGTACCCCAAGGACAAGTGAAGGTGGTCTTATCTTGGTCTTCCGGGCTGATTTGGATTTGATTGTACCCGCTAAACCCATCCAGGAAAGAGAAGAACTTCTTTCCTGCCAGTCCATCCAACACTTAATCTATGAAAGGTAGAGGGAAATGGTCCTTCTTGGTAGCTTTGTTCAGTTCTCGGTAGTCCACACAAATTCTCCATTTCCCATTTTTCTTGGGAACCAACACTAGAGGGGACACCCATTAACTATCTGAGATGGGGTAGATGAATCTGGCATCCAACAGTTTCTGCAATTCTTCCTTGACAATGTATTTAAGGGCTGGATTCATTCTCCTCTGAGGTTGCCTAACCGGTTTACAATCCCCTTTGATGTATATATGATGGGTACAGACCGAAGGATGGACTCCTTTCATTTCCTTATAGCTCCAAGCAAAAGAATCTAGGTGGTTGGCCAAAAGACTACACAGCTCCTTTTCCTGGGAAGGAGATAGGGAGGAGCTGATCTTCAATGCTTTCTCAGGGCTGAACTCCACATTCTTGACTCTGGGAGTAACAGGGTTGGTTGTACAGAGATCCACTAAGGTGCTAGCTTGGGCAACCTCCACCAATTCCTCTAAGGGTAGTGCACTGGAAGGTGGATTCTGGATCAAGGTCTCGATCAAGTCATCCTCGGTTGGGGGGTCTTTTCTAGTGGTATCTAAGGTGCACAGAGGTGCTGAGTACACCTCGTCTTCTTCTCCTTCTTCCAACCAGAGTGGTAAATCATGCTCTAAAGAAGGTTGGGCAGGAGGGTATAGGACTAGCTGCTTGGACATGGGACCATTTTTTATGGTCATGTTTCCTGCCTGACAACTTATGTAAGCATCTGCAGTAGCTAACCAAGGCCTTCCCAAAATGAGAGGATATCCAGTGAGCTTGGCCTTTGGTTGCAGAACCAGGAAGTCTGCAGGGTATTCCCAAGAATCAATGGAGACCATGACATCCTCCACAATCCCTTCGGGAGTCATGGTGGAGCGATCTGCTAATTGCAGTACTGTCGAGGTCTTCCTCAAGGAACCCTGAAGATTGAGTTTAAGCATGGTATCCCTGGTCATCACATTGATGGCTGCCCCCAGATCAATGAAGGTGTGGGGGATAATGGTGCCATTGATGTGAACATCTACTATAGGACTTCCAGGATCTAGGTACTTTGGGCAGATGACTTGTCCTAGCATAAGGTCAGACAGTTGTCCTATGACATTGATAGTTGAGGCATCTTTCTTCCATCTGCCTGGGTGTTTGAAACACTTCTCCTTAACCAGCTTGTTATATATTGGCACATCCTTGATGGCTTGGAGAAGTGGGATTTTTACACACAACTGCTTGAGCTCACCCAAAAGCTCATCTTCTTCTGGGTTAGGTTGTGTGGTGGTTGTTAGTCTCTCAGGAAAGGGTGGAATAACCTTTGGTTCACTTTCCTGTTTATCTTCCTCATCCTCTGGGGGAGGAGGTTGGCGATCTGGTAGAGTCTTTTCAGATCGAAGGTTGATCTCCTGGATCTCCACAGCATAGGTAGGGCATGAGGTTTCCCTAGTGTATACCTGCTGGGCCTGTCTATTGTTGGGGTTCGGGTTCGGTTGAGCAGGCATTTGAGGTTGCCTTGGAGGAGTAGGAGGTAATGGTTGAGGTTGCACTGGTGGTGGAGGCAAAATGGCAGGAGGAGTGTTGTATTGGGGCCTCCACCCCGACTGAGGTGCATTCCATTGAGGCTGTGGCTGGGTATGTGAGTGATATGGATGAGAAGTAGGTTGAGTGGGGTACTGAGGTGGATAAGACCATGGAGGAGGCATGGACCATGAAGGATGAGCAGGAGGACCCCAGGAAGGCATAGGAGTTGACTGGTTGGGGTTGTAATAAGCTTTAGATGCCCCTTGCATCCCCTGCTGATAAGGTCTAGATCCTTGTGGCCTCCTTTGGTTGAGGTAATAGAGAGGCTCTGTGGGAGCTTCGGTCCCTTGGTACATGGCTTTAAACCCAGGTAAGGTTGGACACTGATTTGTGGGATGGTCCTCCTCACAAACGAAACACACTTCAACCGAATGCAATGGACATTCGTTCTTAGGGTGCCTCCTTGTGCACCTAGGACAGAAGACAGCCAAGGCTCTCTCAGCTTCTTCTTTCTTTTGCTGAATCCTGAATGTATCAAGCTGCATGGCAATGGTTTGTCTCACCTCACTCTTAAGATCTTCTAATTGGTTTGCAAGCTCATGTTTGGAGAAAGGGACACTAGTTGAGAGGTGGTTTCCTCTACCTCGTTTCCGAGCTGCCCTGGAGTGATTTCTAAACACAGTCTTGATGTCCTCATAAGGCAGTTGGTAAATGTCCCCCCCAGCTAACATGTGAAGGGTATCTAAGAGGTCTTTAGGGACTCCTCGGAGTAGGACCAACTTGAGGGATTCAGGGTCAAGTGTGCACCTGGCCCGCTTATAGCTTAGTTGGAACCTCTCCTCATAATCCTCTAAGGACTCATCATTTCCCTTGAACATTTGAAAGATTTCCCCCTTTGTTTCCTTGGACCTACAGTAATCCCGGTACTTGGTGTTGAAAGCTTGCTGCATCTGAGCCCAAGTAGTGATACTATTCCCATGTAAACCCATGAACCAGCGTAGTGCTGCATCCTTGAGAGTGGAAGGGAAAAGTTTCAACTTTTGCTCATCTTCAGTATAGTCATAGGTTCTACAAAGGACATCAAACTCAAACAGGAAGGTATCTGGATCTTCAGTGGTCAACCCATGGAAGTGAGGTAAGGCGGAGGGGCTAATGTTTTTCATTTTCATCTCTCCATTGGTCTCTCGGATGGGGAAGGCACCTTCTATTCTCTCATCTTCTCTTCTATTATCAGCCATAGCTTCAAATGGAGTAGTCTCTAACTCTTCTTCTACTATAGGATCTTTCGATATCTCAGGATGTTCACCTATAGGTTCTTCTGGGTCACTGTCACCAAAGAGGAGAGAGGGGTGACTCAGTGATGTGGTGGGGGTGTTTGGTAGGAATTTGCCTGATATATCTCGGTTCCTACGAGGCATGAAATGGAAAAGACTTTCTTTTTTCTCTTTGATTGCTTTTGCTTTGCTTTTCTTTTGGTACCTGCAAAACTGAGACAGATTGATCTACAACTATCTATGAAAGATGCAAAATTAACTGAAAGCAGGAAAGGACTAATCTACTTTGCTCAAATGAAATTGCAGGAATGGAAATTCTAGTCTACGCTTACAGAAAGGAAATGCTAATCTATGAAAGCAGGAAATGCTAATCTATGAAAGCAGGAAATGCTATGCTACTTTTGCAGAATGGAAATGAAGTAAACTACTTAGCAGAAGGTAAGAGTAAGAAAGTAGAAGAAAAGCAACAATTGCTAATAGTCTGACGCTTCCCCAGCAACGGTGCCAAAAAGATGGTGAGCTCCAGTATTGTAGCAATAATGCTACAACTCCTAGGGCTTCCTGTCTCTTAATTTTATCAACCCGGTAGTTCGTACAAACTTGGAAGCGACGGTGCTGTATGCACAAGTACTAGCTCTTGTCGCAGCTGTCACTTGGTCAGCTGGCACAAGTCCGCTAGGGCTCAAGCCAACTTCTATAGGCTCTCAGAAGAAGCTTGTTAAATGATGGATGAAAGCTAGCTCAAAGAAGACTAACCTACTTGGCAAAAATGAACTGAAAGCAAATCAAAACATGGAAACCCTAGGAAACCCTAATTTAACTAGTCTAACCTCTATGATGCAAAGAATGTAAAGGAAACTTCTACCAATGATGCCATTACTTCTAATAAGTGAAAATGCATGAATCTAATCTACTTGCATCTTAAAAGGCATGTTTTTGTATTTTTTATTTAAGTGGATGGAGTGATTGTGATTTTGTGCTTATTAGGGTTTGGTTGTGCAGATGTGATGCGGAAGGAAGGGAAGCTTGGGAAAGGTTGGGGAGGCTAGGAGAGGTCCCCAGAGATCCTTAGCATCAGTCCACAGAGGTTCCTCATGTTCAGAGGCTCAACAACTGAGTGAGTGGCCTCCTACAAGATGTCTGCAGGGGATTCTACAGGAAACGCAGGGGTTTCTATAGGAAGTCTACAAATTGCTACAGGATGACCTACCGTGGTTGTTTGAAGTGATGGTGGAGTGATGGAATGGTAGGGGGAGATGTGCAAGGTAGGAATAAAGCTGGTGATGGCTCAGGAGTGGAGAAGTAGGATGGAGAACGAGTGTATGAAGTGGGTGGATGGATGGAAGGTTATAACAACGAAATGTCTAAAGAATGAAGTTACGTGAGGAATGGAGGAGTTTGGGAGATAACAGAGCGGAGAAGAGGTCAAGGATGTGGTTGTATGCGTGATCAAGACGAAGAAGAAGGTAATAGAATGATGAAAAGCAGTGTAAATAAAACAAATGGCTTATGACTGTCACCAAGATGAAAATTCATTTACCTATGCTACCTGTGCTATGAACTCAATGAACAACAATATAAAGCATGTAGAGGCATGTGCATGAAGCGGTGATGAAGGTGTATGGTGCAAGAGTGAAGTGCATGGAAAGATCTATCATAAACGAGACTATGTTGCAGCATGTATAAAGTGAAGAACTGCGTATTTTTGTGGTTGGTATAGGCTGCACTCCAATCTCCAAACAGAGATGGCAATGGAGACTTCCTCAACCTTTTTTTTGCTGGAGCTCCAAGAGATTATATCTATCCTCCTATCAAACTTAAGCAACTGAAAGCAAATCACCATAAACTAGTCCTATCTATGCTCATGAAAACGACTAAATTACCAAACTGTGAATTCGAATTGCATGTGGAAATAAACAAACTCAAAGTGCTGGAACGGAATGCAAACACATTACAACACTGAGGAGATCTATTGCTCTGAGGTTGGGCCCTAACCTGAGAGCTATAGCTCCTTGAGAAAACTCAAAACTAGATCAAAATCTGCCTTCTTTATTCATAATTTGATGTCATGGAAAATTGGCTTACAAAAAGGAACAAAAACTGAGCTCTAGCTCGTACTTTCCAATTACAAGAGTAATGCCAAGGTTCAAAAAGCTTCTCTGCAAGGCTACGGCCTTAGTATTTATGCAAAAACGATCATCCAACAGATGTCCTTGATTTTAGGAGCTCGGCTGTCCAACTAAAGTTTAACTGCTGATCCTGTAGGACAGTCATAACTACTGTTCCTGTAGAACAGTTATAACTGCTGTTCCTGTAGAACAACTGGCTGCTTCTAAGCTCGGTGGGGAGATGGATTGGAGCTCGGAGTTCTTGGTGGGAATCACGAGGAAGGTCCCCAAGACCATGGACATCCTCTCCTAAAAACCAGTAGTGCCACCTCATTGTCTCCTTGTCTCCTTTTTCGTTGTCTTTTTCTCCCTTTTAATGCCAAAAACCTGAAAGCATCATGCATTAGTCACGTAGATAAAATGTCTACCCTTCTTCCTACAAACAACACGAATAAACTAAGAAATGCATGCATAAGCAGTAAAAAGTGAATGGTTTGAGCAAAGGAAGTAGGCCAAATGAGCCCAAATTATACCAAAAATTGGGGCTCATTAGTTTTGCAGGCGAGCGGTATTCCCCGCACCACCTACGACGTTGGGCGGTTTCCGTATAACCCCTCGCGATCCAATAAGTTTACGACGCGTGGCATACGTAAACCACTACCCCGTGGGTTAACGCACATGCAAGTCGCATGATTGGGGCTTGCGACTACTGTCTGATCGTGCGATGGATGACCAGAATGTGAGGAATATGCACAATGTTTAACGTGTGGGTGGGAAAACACAGAGACTGTTAGATCAGGGCGATCAACGGTGGAGATTGGAGAACGATGAAGGGCCGAGGAAGGGCGGAGGATCAATTGAGAGCGCCGAGTCATATAGTCGGGTCACATGGCGATTTTAGGATTAACGCTCAGGGCCTAAAGAACGTAGGCTTTCAAAACAAAATAGAAGTGAAATGGGGGGAAACGCATGTAGCGGGGGATTAAGTGAATACAGGTTTAAGCTGAATTTCGAGGTAAAACAGGGATAGCAGGGTTTAAGGGATTAAGCAGGAGTTAAGAGAGTATGAGGAGAATATGGGGAAGAAGGAAGGAGGAGAAGATTGCTCCAAGCACCTTTTCGGCACAAACCAACCTCAGACCTGAATTTGACCTTTAAGCACTGAAGATTGTAGCAGAGCTAACACTGGCTCCTTCTGGGGATGAGATCCTCCCTGTGAGGTCTCAAGAACCTGCAGATCAATGCCTTCATACAAAACTGACTTCCAAAACATTTCCTATTATCCATTGGGCATGGAGTCAAATTAATTCTATACTAAAAGAACACAATTACAATAGTAAGGCTTTAAAACTTAAATATTCAAAAACTGCCCATATGCTGAGCGACAAAAATTGCTTCCTATCAGCCTGCTCATCATAGATAAGCAAGACTGGATTTATTTGATCCTCTACCTAAAACAGTGTAGGACATTTGAGCTTAATAGGTAGATATGGATTAACTTTCATCTCCTTTCTATGTATTTTATTCCTTGGATGTTCTTCACAGGAGTCTTTGTACACCTGTTGAATAATCATGGATGCTGTGTACTCTTCTTTGTCATTTGTGATCTGCACAACTAATATGAATGATGAACCTTCGATTTCCTATGCAGGGGACGCAGAAACAACATCTGCTACTGCTTCTTTATTTGAACAATCCTCATCCAAGGAGGAGTCCCACAACTGTGGATCTTCTTCCTCTGTTGTCTGATAAGCTGCCATTTCAAGCTGTGTAGAGGCCACCTGAGTAGGTTTCAGAAAATCAAAACTGAGGTGATCAATCTCAGCCTTAAGAATAGAGCTATTTCCTGCCTCAGTGTTCAAGGGGAAACTTTGAGGGATTGTCCTTTGAGCAGGTAGAGGGGCAAAAGATGATGGGGAGCTTTCTTCTCCCTTATTGATCACTGTGCTGGGAATGATAGCAGGCTGGCTAATTTGTAGATCTGCATAGCCATGTGAAGATGAGCTGGCTTCAGGCACAAATTCTTGGAGGTTGATATGACCTGCTGCAACTTGTCTCTGTTGATTAACTTATTGTTCTACAGCTACAAAAAACTCATAAGAAATACATCTGGATAAAGATTCTTCATAGGCAGCTCTGGTTAGGAAAGGGGCACCTTCCAAACCATGGACCTCCTCCTCTTCATCAGGATGCTCTTCTTCCATGACTGAATTCTGCAAAAGGGTCTTGACCCCTTTATCTTCATTTGTAACTTTATTTCTTTGCAGAATCTACAAATGGTCATGTGTTCCTCTACATGGATTTGCAGTGAAAATGAACAATGAGCTCCTTCTTCTTCAAAATGCTGCTCAGCCTTTAGTTTGGAAACTTCAGAGGCCAAAAATTCTATCAGCCTAACTAGTTCATCTATCTCAGGCTCTAAGGATGATGAGGATTCACCTCTCTGACTTCTTCTTTCAGCATCACCTTCGAGTGTTTCTGCAGCAATGATATTTGCTTCTACTTCAAAGGTTGCAACTTGCATATCATCCAAAGAAGCAGATCTTCTTTCTCTTAACAGTAGGCAGAACTGAGAATCAAAGGCATTAGCATAAGTTATCATGGCAGAAGAAGGAGTGGGTCTTACTTCAATTGGCATTCTACTGTACATAAGATTGAGTATGATGTTGAAATCAGACAACAACTCACCATCTTCTCTCTGCAGGTTTCCAAATTCAGTATGATAAAAGAGTAGATCTTTATTATTCTCCCGGTACTTTAGGAACACATCATCTAGGGCCTCAATGTCTGCAAAAGACCTAGGGGGTAATTCTCTAAACCATTTTATAGCCTCCCCATCTAGGCTTTGGACAAAAACCCTCATCTAGACATCCTCTTCATTGATATCCAAGTTATTAGCATAGCTATAAAAGGCCTCTAAATGCTCCTCAGCTGATATTCCTTCTGTACCAATAAACTTAGGCATAAATTCTTGATAATCTCCTGCAGGCATGGCATTCAAAGGTGTAGGCAAGACTAAGGGTCCATACCTAGCAGCAACTATTCTTTCTATCTTTGTGAGGGCTTGCTGGCCTACCATGACTGAGGTAAGTGGAAGGATACTGGTAGACTGAGTGGAATGGATCAATGAAAAGAATGACAGAGACAGAGGAATATGATGGAAAGCACATATGCTTCTTTGCACTGAGGTCCGAAAGGGAAATGAATGACTAAGGAGCTAAATGAATCTCTGAAGGTGACATTCACTAACAGAGATACATGGAATTTTTAAGGCTTACCTGATCCTGGTGCTCCTTACTGCGATATTTTCTTCTGCTGAACGATCTTCTCAGGATCAGGCACTAGTTCAGCTGATGATTTCTGAAGATATCTCTGAACATGCCTCACCAACTGCACCAGAACTACAATGTGGAGTCACCAAAGGTTGGTCTTCCTCCAATGGAGTCGCCAGATAGATGATTACAACCAAAATATGTGTCCAAACCTTGTTTATCATCAAAGCTTGGAACTGTGTCGTTCTCCCGGGGAAGATGAGCTTCATTTCTCCTTTCCCCGACAATGGCGCCAATTAATGTTATCACCCCAAGAAACTCTCCTAGGTTGTATCTCAGAGATGCTCGGGAACATTACAAACTCAACAAAAATGTTGGATAAATGGTGGATGAATGAAATAAATGCTACATATTCAAGCCAGATAACCACTTCTACTATGCTTAACCTCAGACATGGGTGAACATCCCTAGACTACAAGGATTTAGACCACCAATTACTCACAATTTTAAGGAAAATGTGATAATAGAGAATACTGATCACACCAGCAGATGCATAGGACCTTGTGATGGCCAGCTGTAGCCAGTTTAAAGGTCTATAAATCTATTTATTAATGCATAGACAGGATGACATCTCTCTGGCACTAAAATAACATAGCTCTGCATACAAATTCAATGATACATGCTAGATTCAAACACAGAGATGGGAGGATAGCCCCTCTAATGCTAAACATCTACAGCACATGAATAAATGCATAACAGGCACAACCTAGAACAAAGAATAAGAAGTGGAAAGTGAGCAATTAACAAGCTGAAAATGAAGACCAGACGCTGCAGGTATCACAGTAGTTACGGTCTCCAGAAGTTAAAATTTACATCAAAATAACATTCATCAACCTATTTCATTCTGTCTTCTGGATATATATAGAGGTTGATTACAAAATACTCTGCTATCCTATGCGTGGAGGGGTCATAATGGACCACCAACCACATTTACAATCTAATATGGGCCTCTGATACAAATCTGACTGCTTTAATGGACAAAATGACCTTTTCTGTTGTTCTGCAGTCCTTCTCTGAGCAGGTGGAGTGTTGACTGAAAGAAACCCATAACTAATAAATGTTGTTATCTGCCCGAGGTCGTCCATTTTCTTCTCGGCCATGCTCTTCTTTAAATGCAGTTGGTGAGGAGTAATGGTGCAAAGTGCTGGATCTGGCCTTCTTCCTCCTTTGGGAGCACAAAACAGGTTAAAGGTGTGGAAGGAATGGTGGAGGCATGGGCGGAAGGAGAAAGATCAACCGTCGGATCGCGTGGATCGACGGCAGAGATCAATTTGGAGGCGCTATCGGGAGACCATAAGATCGAACAATGAGGGCCGTCGGATCTGGACGTGACAGATTCGATAGTGATCAGAGGTGGAAGCTGCGTAGAGATTAATGCATGGGAGAACGGTGGTTTAGTGGTCGAGCATTATTCCCTACACCGCCTATGGCATCGAGCGGTTTCCGTATAATCCCTCACGATCCAATAAGGTTACAATGCGTGGCATACGTAAACCACCGCCTCCGCGGGTTAACACACACGCAGGTCGCACGATCGGGGCTTGCGACTACCGTCCAATCGTGCGACGGACAGTCAGATTGAGATGAATATGCACGATGTTTAACGTGTGGGCGGGAAAACATAGAGACCATTAGATCAGGCCGATCAACAGTGGAGATTGGAGAACGATGAAGGGCCGAGGAAGGGCGAAGGATCAATTAAGAGCGCCGAGTGATATAGTCGGGTCACATGGCGATTTTAGGATTAACACTTAGGGCCTAAAGAACGTAGGCTTTCAAAACAAAATAGAAGTGAAACGGGGGGAAGCGCATGCAGCAAGGGATTAAGTGAATACGAGTTTAAGCTGAATTTCGAGGTAAAACAGGGATAGCAGGGTTTAAGGGATTAAGCAGGAGTTAAGAGAGTATGAGGAGAATACGGGGAAGAAGGAAGGAGGAGAAGATTGCTCCAAGCACCCTTTCAGCACAAACCAACCTCAGACCTGAATTTGACCTTTAAGCACTAAATATTTTAGCAGAGCTAACAGTATGAGACGAGAGAGGTATCTACAAAGTTGTGTAAACAAATCGTAAAAGAGATGAAACAAAATATCGTAAGTATTGTTATTTATATTTGTGTTTTGCATTCTTGTAACTGTCTCACTATATATTTTTTTAACTTTGTTTTTATTGACATATGATATTTTGGCAGAATTTTGTTGAAAGTTGTTCAATTAGGTTGGAATGTATTCATTTCATAGAGCATGATATTATGAAAGTTGTCAACAATTTCTACTTAGTGTCAGAAGAAGATATGGCAAACAAGAAAAATGTAGTAATTGATGATGCTAGAAAACTACATCCAAGGGATAAAAAAAAATGCCTCTAGTGGATAAATCTAGCAAGGGTAGACAAGTTACTTTTGAAGACGATGAAGTTGAAACTGAAAGTGAAGAATATCTTGTCATTACTGAAGATGACATTGGAACTGAGAAGAGCCATAAAAGACCAAAGTAACAATGCCCAAGAATAAATCTGTTACAGTTAATGATGAGAATGTTATGAAGAAGAAACGTAAAGTTGAAGATTTTGAAGTAGTCGTTACCAATGGTCAAGAACCTAGTGAAACTTCAAAAGAAAGCAAAGAAATAATTACACCAAGAGATGATTTAGAGGATGGAATTATCAAAACAAAACAAAATTCCATTCAACAGAATTTGACAAAGAGAAACTTAATTGAGGGTGGTCGTACATTTCAGCTTAATGTCAGACAAATCTACAAGGCAAGTGAAGGAAAATGTCAATATCAAGTCAGAAAACCACATCATCTGCATGTTCACAACTTGAAGACATTGATGAGGTACAATCCATATGCTCATGTGGTTAGTTATGTGCTTCTTGTTGATCTAGTTCAAGTTCCCAACAAAGAAACATTTGATAAGTCAAAATGTTTTGAAAACAATTATTATGTGCTTTGGGGAAACCATTCTGTAGAAGCTCAAAGACAACTGATGGAGGAATATCCCAATAACCCATGTTTTGAAACAATGAAATGTATCATTTATGTTGGTTTATCAGATACAGAAGCAAAGTTAGTTGCATGGGATCATAATTCAGATAATGAATATAGGATGTCTATGACCTTCATCCAAACGGTTAGATTTATTCATAGTGAATTTGAAGAAAAATGTGGTGCGAACAGGATAAATGTGACTATAGATTTCCGAAAGGAATGTTGTATGGAAATAGGCTATCCAATTGAAGAGAAAATACATTCAAAAGGTGGAAAAGGTGACAAATTTAGTGATTTATTCATAGGTGTTGATAACATTTTCCAGTTGGCACTTAGAATTGGAGACATATGGGAGTTGATTAATGACATTTTTAGCATGTGGGAAAACATTGGCATTAAAAACTAGAAGGTCAAAAAGTCTAAGCCACTGATATGTAGCAACAGTAAATCAGGTCCTGAAATGAAGCAACTTCCAGAAGATATGACTATCATACCTTGGAGAGCATTGCAAGGAGTGAAGGATGAAAAAATTGTCAAAGCAATATTATCTTGTGTGAGGTCAAGGGAATTATCATTGGAGGAAATGTCTAAAGAATTTCAAAAGTAAGTTTGTTGAATTATTTTTATTTATTTCTAGATTATAATTTTCTTTTAAATATAACATATTGTTATTGGTAATATTGGTTATACATATCATTATATTAACTTTTTTTACTTTATCTATGCAGTCAACATATTTACATGAAAATTCAAGAACAAATGGTTAAATTGTTGAATGAAGGTAGTTGGGATGATGTTGTACACAACTATCCAGATTCATTATCTACATCAACATTAAAAGTTTTTTTATCTTGCATTTAAAAAGGTATGTTGATTTATACATTCATTTTTGTTCATATGTGTACTATTTTTAATTTATAACTTACACATATATTTGTTTATTTCATAAAAGATGAAGAAGGATGATAATGGAGCACCAGATAGTTTCAGAACCTTTATTGAAAAAGTAAAGATCGAAAGACTGAAGAAGCAACATATTAAGAATGTTGAACTTGATCCAACTCTTACTCGTTTCATTTGGAATGGACTAGACACTATTCAATATCAAGTAATACAAGGTGACTGTGAAGACATTGCTAAACTCATACCTAGAAGTGATTATGCTCTAGTTATTATAGATATTCCCCATGGTTTCAATATTCCAAACATTGACTATGATTGTGACCCTTATATTTATCAAGCTCTTATTAAAGTTGTTACGGGATTTATAGAAGTCACGTCATCACCATTATGGAGATTTGTGAAATTTCATTCAGATACACAATTGGCAATGTTATTGTCAAGGTTAAAGGGGAAAGAAAATTCAAGGACACAGCTTACATGGTAAGACGTTTGAAATGTATATTTTACTAATGTTGAAAAATTCATTTATGTACAAGTTAACTGAACTTTTACTATTTCATGTTACA
The DNA here is from genome assembly GCA_031772625.1 of Pinus tabuliformis. Lineage (NCBI taxonomy): Eukaryota > Viridiplantae > Streptophyta > Pinopsida > Pinales > Pinaceae > Pinus > Pinus tabuliformis. The sequence goes on along the minus strand of CM062804.1, from coordinate 1,209,729,656 downwards.
CGCAAAAGTCAAATTTTCTTAACCGTGAAGATCAACTATTTATAAATGATTGTAAGTTCATCCATATTGATATTTGGGCAAAAGATGATAGCTATATGTCTATGATTTTTAATCGGGTAGATGGAAAGAGTCATAGCCAAATACTGACTTATGACGTTGTTGTGAGAAAACTAACATATGAAGACAAAGAAGTAAAAGGAGAGATAGTTAACATTTATAAAAAACCGCAATTATTGATTAAGTATCTTATAGACATATGTTCAAATGAAGGAGATTGGGTTCTAGATTTATTTTCTGGCTCAGGTAAGTTTTATTATATGGAATTGAATTTCAATATCTTATTTCTTAATTAATATGCCATTGTACTAATTTACTTCATTTTTTCCTTTGTGCTTGATAATTAGGTACAACACTAGCATGTTGCCTTCAAAAAGGAAGAAATTGCATTGCCATTGAAAAGAATCCAATACAGTGTAATTTCATTCAGCAAAGAAGTAATGCTCTTCAATTTCTTCCAGATGCAATGCAAGAAATTGGGTTGAAGAAAGAGGACTTTAGTGAATCACGTGTGGAAAAAAAGGCAAACGAACCCCAACCACCATTACACGGAATGATTGGAAAGGCATACATTGGGAGATTCGCCGACATTAAAGATCCATTAGAAGAGGAAAATGAGAAAAATGAAGCAGAAAATATTGTGGAAGAAGACAATGATGAAACTCTAGAGAACGAAGAGTTTGGATTATGTGACATTGTTGATTAAATTTAAGTTATGCTTGGAAATCAAGCTCATTTTTTGTAACTATTAATTAGTTATACTTGTAATGTTTTGACTTTGACATTTTATGAGAAGAATATACACTCAATTAAGGTTGTTATGCGTTCAATATTTGTATTATGTGATTTTCACATTAATTTTTAAGTTAATCATTATTTTTTGCAAAAAAAAGAAGTGATTATTATTATTTTTTTGACATGAAATTCATAAAAAAACCTATTATTTAACCATTTTTAGTTAAAAATTTCCTATAAAAATTGTGATTTTGACATGTCATTTCTAGAAAAAAATTATCAAAACGTGTAGTTTTTTAGTTATATTTATGTTAAAAATGGTTATTTTTATGTCAATTGTTAAAAAATATTGTTTTTTAGAGACAATTATTTCATGTGGATTGAAAAATTAATTAACGATGTATAAATATGTAGAATATCGAAAAATTCAAAATATCGACCTTCTTCTTTGAATATGAAAAACAATAAAAACCTCACTACAAAAAAAAAAAAAATTAAAATAAAATTAAAATAAAAAAAAGAAAGTATGAAGAAAAAGACCACTTAAAAAATTATTAAATTTACAAAATAATTATTTACATTTCATACATTAGAAAATTAAAAGTAAACAAAAAGGCCTTTTAAAAAAATGGCATGGTGTAGAATTACCACTTTTTAAAATCAGCATCAAAATTACTACCATTCTAAAATGCAATGTACATAAAAAAATTTATAGTGCCAAAAACTATGCTCTAAAAAACATATGTGTGTTATGCTCACCCCTTTTCAAAATCGGGTCACTTTTTTGCTATCTCTACAAAACAGGTAACAATATCAGTTTCCATTTCAAAGTTTACATTGTTGATGGAGAAGGGCGACTCTATTCCTAAGTACTTGACCAAGTACAGTCATTGTCAGGATGTGCTTGGAAGTGTCAGGATTATTGTTGCCGAAGACGGTATGGTGAGCCTAGCTCTTGAAGAACTTACCAAGAGTTGGAACAGTTGCCAGGACTCTGTTAATGATAGGAAGAAGTTACCAGATTGGGGGAAAATGTGGTTGGATTTGGTGCGGGAAGAGATTCAAAGGAATACTAGAGACGAATCCTCATCAAAGACTGATGATGAGGAGAATTGTGCCTTAGCAGGTAAGGAAAATAAAGGGAGGGGGAAGGCATCCCATTCCCAATTAGATTCTTGTCAAGGTGGAAAGAAGAAGGACATATCAAAATTCAAGTGCTTTCACTGTCACAAGCAAAGACATTTTTCCACAAAGTTTCTTCTCAAGAAGGCTGGTAAGAAGCCCTCAAGAGGAGCGTCAAGTGAGGCTCTCGCTTCACAATTTGAACTGGACTTTATCCTCATCGCATGTATAGTGTTATCGATGATGGGTAGCATATAGTACTTCGAAAATGGAGTTTCTTTCCACATGAATGGTAACAAGGATCTCTTTAATAACTTGGAGGAGAAGGATCTCTAGATGCATATCGAGATGGGTGATGATAGGAGGTATAGTGCTACCGAGCTTGGTACAGTTAACTTTCAGAGGGAGTCAGGTTCTCCCCTCACTTTGTGAGATGTTGTGTATGTTCCTAGTTTGAAGAAGAAATTGGTATCTATTGCCATGTTGGAGGATAGAGGCTATGATGTGATATTTAGTAAGGGAAAGACATTCCTTTGTCACATAGCCACGAGACAAGTGAAGAGGATAGGAGTTCAAGTGAAGAATCTCTACAAGTTAGAGAAAGAAGATTGTGCTGCTTTGAGCATGAAAGCATAGAAGGTGTAGAGCCAAGAGATTGGTGAGTTGTGACATAAGGGATTGGGTCATTTGCATCATGGTGCTTTGAAAATCATGCAACAAATTTCTACTGGTCTTCCCAAGGGTACACTTGAGCAGGCTGACACATGCAAAGGGTGTACATTGGGAAAGTACACCAAGGCTTCATTTCATGATAAAGATAGTAGAGCACAGAAGATCCTCAATTGAGTTGACTCAGATGTGTGTGGTCCATTCTCGACAACATCCATAGCTAAACAAAGGTATTATGTTATATTTTTTGATGATTTTTCTCATAAATGTTGGATCTTCTTCATGTAGAAGAAATATCATACTTTTTCAAAGTTTTGTGAATTTAAAGCATTGGTCGAGAAAGATACTATAAGAAAAGTTAAAGCTCTCAAGAGTGATAACAGTGGAGAGTATGTGTTGAATGAGTTTCAAAACTTCTGTGCGGCGGAAGGCATTTGACAGGAATTGATAACACCTCATAAACCATAACAAAATGGGGTGGCTGAGAGGAAGAATATAAGCATTGTAGGGGTAGCACGAGCGATGTTTCATAATCAGGGAATACCACTGCACTTGTGGGCTGAGGCATGTAACACAACTATTTATTTGTAGAACGTAATCCCTTATCGAATTCTTGGGATGAGTATATTGGAAGAGGATTTTTCAGGAAAGAAACCAGATGTGGGTCACTTCAGGATTTTTGGTTCATGAGTATACTACCATGTAACGAAAGATACATGGAAGAATCTTACGCTAACAAAAAAGAAAGGGATATTTGTGGGGTACACTAATACACCTCACAACTATCGGGTGTACCTGCCGACCAACAGGATGACAGTGGTTCGCAGTGATGTAAAATTCGATGAAGAGAAGGCCATGAGATGTTACCTTGAGAGGGATGTTAATCCACATGAGGTTGAGGATCTTTTATCTCCTAAGGATGAACCTCAGATTGATGTGGAGTAGCCACATGTAGACGATCAGGGAGTGGAGACGACCACTCATGCAGAGTGTTTCAGAGATGGGAGAAAGAGCACCAGAGAGACTGACAAGTTATTGCATATTGCTAGAGAGAATGTGGGAGCACCCACATCACAACGAAGGCAGAGGAGTTCACCAGAGAGGAAGCAGTGCAACAACCAGTTTGGGTTGATGCCATGGTTGAGGGGTATGACTCCATTGTCAGGAACATTTTTTGGGATGTGGTCCCAAGACTAGCAGACAAGTCAGTGGTGAGTTGCCGCTGGAATTACAAGGTAAAGAAAGCAGTGGATGGTAGTGTGGAGAAACATAAAGACAGGTCCGTGGCCCAAGGTTTTTCTCAGTTGGAGGGGATTGATTACGATGATACCTTTGCTCCTATTGCATGGTACTCATCAATCATATCCATTTTGGCACTGTTAGTGCAGATGGGATGGAAGATACATCATATGGATGTAAAGAAAACCTTCCTTAAAGGCATGATTGAGGAAGAGGTGTATATTGAGCAGCCTGAAGGGTTTGAGACTCTTAACTGTGAGTCGAATGTGTATCGAATCAAGTCGATACTATATGGATTGAAACAAGCACCCTGTGCTTGGTACACCAAGATCAATAGCTACTTCACCAAGTTGAGATTCACTAAAAGTGAAGCAAATGCGAACCTTTACCATATTGTGGTTAAAGGTAAATTATTTATTATTATTTTATATGTCGACGATTTGATTATGACAGGTGATGATAAGATGATCAAGTCTTGCAAAGAGGATATTGCAAGAGGGTTTGAAATGAAGGACTTAGGGCTCATGTGTAGAAATTGTCACTGTATATCACTTGATCATGCAATATACTAAAGCAGAATACTTGATCTACTTCTACAAACAAACTTGTGGAAGCTTAATCGATTTTGAGCAAGATCAAATAGAACACATATAACAGAGAAGAAGATTCAATCACACGTGCAACACAAAAGAATACTCTGGGGAAAGCCTCAACTAAAAACCCCACTGTCTGTATTATCATACAAGTGGAAATATCTCAAGATTACACAAAGCTTTAGCTCACAAGCTATCCAGCTCTTAGTACAATCCCTCACTACTGCTTATAGATAGAATAGACAACACATATGCCTTCCTTCAGTCCTCCAAGCCTTCTATTTCTTTGCACAGTTTATCCTAGGTCCTCTGGCTACCACCTCTGTGTAATAATCCCTCACACACTACTCTGACCTCTGAAATAACTGCGCAATCCTGAAAGAGATAATTCCTTCTGCATGGCTGAGTTTCCTATATAGGAAAATTCCTCCAACTGATAGTACATTGTTCCTTACTTTGAGCTCAACTGGGTCTTTGTCTGAATTGACATGCATGAGTTATTTATGAGAGAATATTCAGTTATTTGAAGTACACTAGTTGCATGCATGCATGCATTAACTAACTGAACTCACAATTAGTTCCACAAACTGTTGGAACTAATCTAACTGGACTTAACTCAGTTAACTGAGCTAAGTAATTGCAACTCAAAGTACAACTCATCCTGATCTCCTTAATTAAGGGATAACTTCCTCAGTCAAAGGGATAACTGTTGCATGTCTTCACATAGACTTCATGTGATTTTATCTAACTAATTAACTCAAGATGAATTAATTAATTATTTTAAAAACCGTTGTTGAGCTCAAATTCGAATTTTAATTCTCAATTTTAATTCAGGGACTAATTAAAATTGGAATCTATCCTAAAATTCTATTTATAGCAATGTTATTTTTAGCATTTCCATTTTATCATTCCTTGTTGCTATTTCCAACGCTGGTAGATGAAATGCTACTTATAGCATTTCTTGTTGCTATTTTTAAAACTCCCTCACAACAAGAAAGGCATTCAACTCAAACTCAATCTTGAACCTTTGGAATGTTCTGCATGTAGCACTTCTCCCTAGTGTTGTTGCTCCAACAACTCTAGAAGAAAAAAAATATCCAACCTGAATTAGAAAGATGCCTCTGTCATCAAAGTCTCTAACTGCTATTGCCTCTGTCGACTGAAAAACTTTGCACCTCTGTGCTCTTTAGTATCTGACTGCTCTAGCCTCTATCACTTTGATCTCTGACTGCATCAATCACACTGATTCCTCCTGCTACATCCATGCTGCTACTGGCCCTATCTCCCAGCACTACATCTGCACTGCACCTCCTCTCATCATGTTGCATCGTGTTGCCCACTGATGCACTGTAACTTAGTTACTGAGAAGTAAGTAACTGATCTCCCAACTGTCCTCCCTATTGGGCTAGAAACACTCTCTGATGCTGAATCTTCCTCTGCCGCTGACAAGTGCTCCCTCTCTGATCTCTGCACTGCTACAACAACTCCCTGCATCTTGCACTATTGCACACCTCTCTGTGCCATCCTGCATTGGTGCAACACTCCTGTTCCTCTAGCATTGCTACAGCCTACTAGCTCTGCGCTGTCTTGGGACTCTTGCACTGTAGCTCTCTCTATTGCTCCATCCGCATCCGTCTCTACCCAGTCAGCCAGTCCTACTACTCCTCGTCGGGGCTCCAGTAGCAAGGTCTAATCAAAGAGGCTGGGTACCCCAAGGATCCTTCCCCTATTTCAGCCTTCTTGGGACTATCACTTCGCATCGCCTCACCTCATACCTATAGGTATGGATGCATGTGATCCCTCTACCCACTTGGCTCGAACTTTCCCCCTACTGGAGGTCTCTGCATGAGTAGATGCCTCCACTCGGTCTCCTCTCGGCTTCTCCAATTGTGGCTTCTCGATAACCTCCTGAAGCTGCTTCACCAATTGTCTGAGACTTCTTCTGGCACTGCATGTTGAGAGGTAATGTACTCTCCCTCTCAACCACCAAGTCTCCAATAGTTTCCTTGCTCCTCAAGGATTTGCATGCATCTTGAACCTTAAGAGCATACATGTTCTTGACTCGTGAACCGATCTGTTTCACCTGTCTCGTGGTGATGTGTCTATGGAAAACGTTTCCCTTACTGAAGACTACATCATAGCCTTTGTCCTCCAACATCGCGATCGATACCATGTTCTTCTTCCCTCATGGCACATTCTTCACATCTGTCAAGGTGATGCGAGCTCCATGCTCCCTTTGAAAAGCAACCATACCTTCACCTGAAACATGATACCTTTCATCATTACCCATCTCTATGCACTTCTGGAGGTCCTTCTCCTCCACGGTACTAAAAAAACTCTTATTGTCGATCATGTGGAATGAGGCTCCACTATCAAGAAACCAACCACAACCTATCATCGATGAAACCATTCATGTGATGAGGGTAAAATCCAATTCGAACTGAGAGGCCAATGCCTCAACTTCAGATACTTTCTTGGATTTCTTCAATAGACAATTAGTTGCATAATGGCCCACCTCATGACAATTAAAGCATCTCACTTTAGATTTTTCAATCTTCTTCCCTCCATGAGAGGAACTCGATTTGGGATGAGAATCCTTCTCCTTCCCTTTCTTTGGCTTACTTGCTAAGGCACAATTTTCTTCATCCTCCTTGGATGAAGAACCATCTTTGGTGCTTCTCTTGATCTCCTCCTCCATTAGATCCAACCACAGTCATTCCCAATCTGGCAGTTTCTCTCTTCCATTCACTGAGTCCTGGTAGTTATTCCAGCTCTTAGGAAGACCGAGGAGAGCAAGACTCACCACGTCATCATCATTTGTCGTGATTCTTACACTTCGAAGCTCATCCTTGCAAGTGGTGAGCTTGTTCAAATATGTAGAGATCGTGTCACCCTTTTCACACTTGATTTTCCGAAGCTTGTCTTTCAACGCCAGCTTCTTCTGATTATAGATCCTTCAATGTTTTCCACATTGAAAACAATGTCTCCTTCCCATGGAGACTCGAGACAATATGGTGTCGAACTCGCTCCAGAAGAATCCTCCTCTCTCTAGGCACACATTTCTTCTATTTCGCCAATTCTTAGGCATTAGCTGCTGCTGGTTTGGGGACTTCTTGATCATTGAAGTCCTTGAAACCATTGTCCTCTAATACCGCTTCCATGCAATCCTTCCAGGCTATATAATTCGAGCTGCCATCCAGGGCATACTCGAGTCTCAAACCATTGAACGCCATTGGTGAAAGTTGAGATGTGATAAGAATTTGATTTCTATAATCAAGAACTTCAAACTTCGAACTTCTCCCTTCTTTTTATATTGTTCTCTGCTTTGATCACCTTTGCTCTAATACCATGTAGAAATTTCATCATAGATCACCTGATAATGCAATATACTAAAGCAGAATACTTGATCTACTTCTACAAACAAACTTGCGGAAGCTTAATCAATTTTGAGAAAGGTCAAATAGAACACATATAACAGAGAAGAAGATTCAATCACACATGAAACACAGAAGAATACTCTGGGGAAAGCCTCAGCTAAAAACCCCGCTATCTGTATTATCATACAAGTGGAAATATCTCAGGATTACACAAAGCTTTAGCTCACAAGCTATCCAGCTCTCAGTACAATCCTTCACTGCTACTCATAGACAGAATAGACAACACATATGCCTTCCTTCAGTCCTCCAAGCCTTCTATTTCCTTGCGCAGTTTCTCCTGGGTCCTCTGGCTACCACCTGTGTATAATAATCCCTCACACACTACTCTGACCTCTAAAATAACTGCGCAATCCTAAAAGAGATGATTCCTTTTGCATGGTTGAGTTTCCTATATAGGAAAATTCCTCGAACTGATAGTACACTGTCCCTTCCTTTGATCTCAACTCAGTCTTTCTCTGAACTGACATGCATGATTTATTTATGAGAGAATATTCAGTTATCTGAAGTAAACTAATCACATGCATGCATGCATGCATGCATTGACTAACTGAACTCACAATCAATTCCACAAACTATTGGAACTAATCTAACTAGACTTAACTCAGTTACCTGAGCTAACTAATTACAACTCAAAGTGCAACTCATCCTGATCTCCTTAATTAAGGGATAACTTCCTCAATCAAAGGGATAACAATTGCATGTCTTCACATAGACTTCATGTTTGATTTTATTTAACTAATTAACTCAAGATGAATTAATTAATTATTTTACATATAGCTGCTGAGCTCAAATTCAAATTTTAATTCTCAATTTCAATTCAGGGACTAATAAAATTGGAATCTATCCAAAAATGATATTTATAACAATGTTATTTTTAGCATTTCTATTTTATCATTCCTTGTTGCTATTTCCAACACTGGTACCTGAAATAGCAATGCTATTTATAGCATTTCTTGTTGCTATTTTCAACATCATGCACTACTTTATGGGCATGGAAGTATGGCAAGGTGATGAGGAACATTTTGTATCCCAAGGCAAGTATGCCAACGAGATACTGAAAAGGTTCCACATGGAGAGAAGTAAACTCATGAAGACTCCTCTAGCAGGTAACTAGAGGAAGGATGATGCTACTTCCGGTGAAGTAGTGGAAGCTACTATTTCCAGGCAGCTTGTGGGTTCACTCATGTATTTGGTGAACCCAAGACTGGACATGTGTTATGCAGTGAACTAGCTTAGTCAATCGATTGTTAAGATGACCAAGCTGTATTGGAAGGCGACGAAACATGTGTTGAGATACCTCAGAGGCACCACTCAATATGCTTTATGGTACAGACAAACATAGGGAGTGAAGCTTCAAGGATTAACCGATGCAGATTGGGAAGGGAGCCCATCCAACAGGAAGAGCACATCAGGTGGGATCTTCAGTATTGGGTCAACAATTGTTTCTTGGTACAACAAGAAATAGAGATTAGTTGCACTCAGTTCAGAAGAAGCAGAGTACATGGCTGCTAGTCAAGGAGCTTATGAGGCTCTCTAGATGAGGAAGATTCTTGTTGGTTTGTTTGGTTAGTAGATGGATCCAACTGTGATTTACTGTGACAGTCATATTTGTATCAAAATATTTGAAAATATAGTTTTTCATGATCATTCCAAGCATATTGATATCCGGTATCATCATCTTCGAGATTGTGTGCTGAGGAGAATTATGTTCTTGGAGTACATTCCCACAGAGGATCAGGATGCAAATATTTTGACAAATGAATTGTTAAGATGAAAACTCAAGTTTCACAAAGGAAGGACCGAGGTAGAAGATAATCCCTTTCTTGTTGAGAGGGAGAGTTAAAAATAGCAACAAGAAATTCCAATTTAATTTGACCTTGAATTAAATTGTGAATTAAAATTGTAATTCTATTCTCATAGCAACTTGTAATAGTTAATTAAGTTAAATTGACTTAATTGACTTAGGAAATTCGAGTTGGAAGTCTATCTAGAGTCATGTAGAGTGATCCCTAAATTTTAGTGGCCCAGGTTGAGTTCTTTATAGTTGTAACTAGATAACTTAGTCTAACTGAGTTATAGTTAGTTAAACTAGTTCTAATTGTTGGAGGAACTAGTAGGAGTCTAGTAGTGGGGAAGTGCACTAGTGCATCCTTAGTACCACACTAGTTATCTGAAGATTCACTCATAAATAACTCATGAATATAAGTTCAAAGGAAGATCCAGTTGAGATTAGAGTTTAGGGACAATGTACTACCAGTTGTATAATTTTCAGGGTTGTACATATGGTGCATGCAATCATTTGAGGGCCTATGGATGGATTACACAGTTATGGAGAGTGTACTTCTCAATTAAATATGGGCTAATTCTCTCAAGAATTTCACAAGGAAGTAGGAGCTTGGGAGGCAGCAAATTTGGTTAAGTGTTGGCTTGAGATGGTTTGTGAAGTGGAGAGATAAATTGTACTAATGCAGGAATTGTTTATGATGAACAAGAATTGTATTTTCTTCTCAGATCTTATGGTTAATGAAATATAGATAGTTGGGGTTTTGAGCAGTTGTTTTCCCCAGAGAAATATTGTGTTATGTGCAATTGATATTCTTCCTTTTCTATATTATTGTTTTCATTGATCAATTTTGGTTTTTGTTGAAGAGTATAATAGATTCGTGTCTTGTGTTTTAACATATCACATAAGTTGTTGAATCTACAAGTAAAAATATATAGTTAACTAAGTTAATTTGACTTAGTTGGCTCAGTAAATTTGTATGAGTCATGTAGAGTTATTCCTAAATTTTAGGGGTCCAGGCTGAGTTCTTTTGAGTTGTAATTAATTAACTCGGTTTAACTGAGTGAAAGTAAATTAAACTAGTTCAAATAGTAGGAGGAACTAGTATGAGGTTTAGTAGTGGGGACAAACACTAGTGCAACTTCACTGCTCCACCAGTTAATTGAATATTCTCTCATAAATAACTCATGCATGTCAGTTCAGAGCAAGACCTAGTTGAGATTAGAGTTTAGGGACAATGTACTATCAGTTGTTTAATTTTCCGAGTTTTTCAGATGGTGCATGAAATCAGTTGAGGGCCTATGGATGGATTGTGTAGTTAGGAGTGGGGAATTTCCCAATTAAATGTGGGCTAATTCTCTCAAAAAATGTGCAAGGAAGTAGGGGCTTGATAGGCAAAAAAATTGGCTAAATGTTGGCTTGAGATGGTTTTTGAAGCAGAGAGAGAGATTGTACTTGTGCAAGAATTGTTTGGGTTGAACAAGCATTGTATTTTGTTCTCAGATCTTCTGGTTAATGCAATACAGATAGTAGGGGTTTTGAGTAGTTGATTTCCACATAAAAATATTGTGTTATGTGCGATTGAAATTCTTCCTTTTCTTATTAGTGTTTTTATTGATCAATTTTTGTTTCCGCTGATGAGTAGAGTAGATTCTTGTCTTATTTTTTAGCACATCACATAAGTTGTTGAATCTACAAGTAAAAATCTACCTATTTTTTATTATTAATACTGACTACTATATTTATTTATATTAAATAAATATATTACGTTAATATATATGCTATTTATTCTTTACATGATGTAAATACACAACATATCCCCCTAATGCAATGGCATTAAATTTTACAAAGAATAGATCTCAAACTTATGGCCACAATTTAACTCTATAGATGGAGTCCATACCAAACTCTCTACCAATATTTTTGGTTACATGGAGTACAAGTTGCTTCCAATAATTTTTATTTAGAGAATCCATACTTTCACACGACTAAAGAAATGCAATGATAGCTTACTTTGAAAATATCATAATTTGTACAATGGTGGTAAAATTATGTTAATGAGGACATATCATATACATCCTGAGAACTTAAGCCATTGCTATTTTTTTCCTCATGAGGATAGATTTAATTAATGGCAAGACTCGTCAAGAGCATGTATATGAGTCAATAGTAACAAGTTATGAAAATAAAAATTAAATCAAATTGAAAAGAAACAAGGGCTACATAGTAGCTAGTCCATGCCTCTTAGTTTTGGGCCTTTTTGAGTGGAAGATGTATGTATTTCATTTGCTAGTTTGACATATATTTAAAAAATGTTATTGGAAAAAATAAAAAATTCTGGAGGATATTATATCATATACCACATTGGCTTTGTATTTAATGGATTTAAAGATCTATGGATTTTGTTTTATTTGCTCAAAGTTAAATATATAATTTTACTTAATCTTCTTCTCTTACTAAATCTTTATTTATTGTTTTTCACTATAAAATTTTCCAATGTTGCACCAAGTTTCTGGGATGAGGAGGTGAGGGAGCGAGGATACGCAGGAGTGGCATATGCAAAAGCTCTCCACCAACTTTTAGGAAATGTGGGGGGACGTTAGGGTCTTAAAAACTTATAAATATAAAATATAATTTATAAATCGATGAATCATATCACTGAAACAAATTTAAAACGAAAAATTAAAAGCTGCAAAGCATGATCATTGATATGAATATCATTATCATATAAATTTAAAATTCTAATTTATAATCATACATTATACATTATGATTAATTTATTAAACCATATTGATGTTCCACTTCCTACTATGAACATAGAATACTGAATATTGACATAAAATTATAAAATTCAAGTCTGATACATCAAGAGTAAATAAAAGTCAAGTCTGATACATCAAGAGTAAAAAATTTATAGAGTCAGAACGGCATAAGAACATCAACATATCAAAAGATAAACAAGCATAATTTTGCTCAATCCTCAAGGTAATTCCCTGCTAGTCTCTACATCTAGCTAGTGCATGAATAAATCATGATCAACCATATCACCATCTAAATCTGAATCACTAGAATTCTAAAAAATGTTAAGTGGGACACCAACCAACCCCATCTATCTCTCATCAAGTCTCTCCTCCATATCTACTTGTGCATCATCCTTTGGATCAACATCTCATTGTGTTGCTAGTCCCTTTAAATACTCAGGTGTCTTCCTATGCTCAAGACGTAGGGCACTGTGCACAACAACTAACTTCTCCTCTCTTTTAGAGGTAAGCTTGTTGCTCTTGATAGAGTGGATGAAGATATATGTGGAGTGATTCCTCTCTGCTGCAGCGAAACTAGCAATTTGAGACAACAAACACATATCTAGATCTTTGAGCTCTAGAGCACCATCCCCATGCATCCTCCACCAACCAATTAGGTCATCTTGGGCTAGATCTATGTGATCTACCTGAGCACCACGTGTTTTGAAGGGGGTACTAAGATATTCAAACTGATAAACTGTATTAGAAATATTTCCCCCTCATCTTCATTGTACATCTTTGCAATTGCATTTAGGAATCCATTCTTTAACTCATGATCATCAATAGGAGGCACCCTCCCAGGTCTTTCAACATACCATTTTGGGTTTAATGCATATGCTTCCATGTGAAAAGTTGTGTTCATTGGATCCCACCTACGTTGAATGATGGGTTGAATATGGGATGTATAGAACTCTAATGAGGGCTCCCTCTGCTGAATGGATACCTTCACTAGACCAAACATGATATCAAAGGTCTAATACATTTATCCAAGATTAGGAGCATCTGAATTAGTGTAACGAATGACCTCCATAATAGGGCCCAAGAATGACACCAAATAAGAAAAATATTCCCACCAATCAATGTCCAAAACCTGAAGCCTGACATTCTTCCCCGTGTCTGTCTTTGATTCTGACCACCTTCCCCACTCTGAACTCACAACCAAAGATTATAGAGGTTCTTGTACCTCTAGAATCCTATCCAGTAAGAGAAAATAGCTAGCATATTTAGTATCAGTGGGCTTGAGGAATTCCTTCCTCGTGTGAGCCCTATACATAGCCAAGGAGGTGTGATGGTTGTAGATAAACATCTGCACATCTCTTGCAGCTGTCACCAAGTCTGATATCCACTGAATCTTGCCAATATCCTTTAGTGCATTATTGAGTGCATGCACACACATGGAGTCCAAAAAATATGTTGATACCTGTTTTGAATCAATAACCCAGCTGATCCAAAAATTGCTACTACATCTATCACAACCTACACCACACTATGAAGCCCAACATCCTCTATAGCTTCTCGAAGAAACTCAAATCGGAAAGATGCATCCTTGCGGTTTCTAAAATAGTCAACAAATTTAAGAAAGAATGGACCTTCTGAAGATGTCACTATGATGTTGATTAGTGGGTGTTTTTGGATGTCATTCCATCCATCCATAACAATAGAGCAACCAAACCTCAACCATGTTTGTCTCATTCTCTCTTTTTGCACATTAATTTTGGACACTTGTCTATCTAAATTTGTTGTTCGTAGATTATTTTATCTGGGTGGTACATATCAAGGCACTATTCTTGCAATTGCTTGGACTATTTCCTTGTAATAAGGAGAACGAGCAACATGGAAGGGAGTTCCACTGGAAGAAAAGATATTTTCCAATTGCATCATCTATGTCATCTCAATCTAGAACATTGTACCACCCATTGCACAAGAACGATATGCACCAGTAGAAAGATTTGTATTTTTTTATGAAGCACTAGATGGAGGAATATTTGTGGATGGATCAACATGTCTGCTAGAAAACAATCCTTTTCTAGTGGCTTCCCTTTCTAGCCTCCAAAGTTGCTCTCTTTGAGCTAAATTCAGGTTCTTTGAGGGATACATATTGAATCCTTTATCTGTAATAGCCAAAATGTGTTGCTTCACCTTAGTATAGCTACCAACAAAGTGATGCCCACAAATATTGCAGACCCAATCAGGTGAGTCGTCACCAAATTTTGGATTATTTTTCAGCAGTCTAGTTGCATAGATTAGAAGTGGTTTTAAAGGATTAAATGTCCCCTTTGCAAATTTTTCTAGCTCTCTTGGCGGGCCTCCAAAATATACACCATGCCCATTCTGGTTTCTTGCCCCCTTGTGACTGCTTTCAATTTCTTCTTGTGCATCTTGTGGCTCACTACCACTGTAGCTGTTGTCTCTGTTCCCACTGTTCCCAGAAGAAGTCTGACTTTGACTCATAGTTGTAAGTTGAATGACAAATGTAGGTTGCAGCCTGTAGTGAAAATAAAAAAAATTAAAAACATTACACAGGCTGACTAATACTAACAACACACACATTGAACATTGATTTTTTTTTTTAATTTACAAGAAAAAAATTAAAA
The DNA here is from genome assembly GCA_031772625.1 of Pinus tabuliformis. Classification (NCBI taxonomy): domain Eukaryota; kingdom Viridiplantae; phylum Streptophyta; class Pinopsida; order Pinales; family Pinaceae; genus Pinus; species Pinus tabuliformis. Next base: position 1,209,714,626 of record CM062804.1, on the reverse strand, counting down.
TTAATACACTGTGAACACTAAAAAAGGAAAAAAACATAGTCAAGTTTCAACTTTTTTTTAAAAACACAGTCAAGTTTTAAAAAAAAATGCAGCCTACAGGCACACAGTAAACACAGAACTGATAAATTTTTTTAAAAATTACAATTTACAAAAAAATGGAAAAAAAACGGTAGTGGGAAAAAAAACAAGGTACTTAGTAACTTACAAGTTACAACTTGACTGTCGATGGGGGCTGCGGTGGTGTAGTACTTGAGTGAGCTCCAAGTCGCGGTGGTGTTGGAGTCTGAAGCAGTCAGGTAGCACAGTGCAACAACGACGGTGTGTGCAATAGTGACCATGTGTGTGTAGCAGCGACTAGCGTCCACGTCTGTGATGGCGTCCAGCAGTGGAGTGATAGCCGTCCAACAACGAAGTTTAGTGTTCAAACTTCAATGTGTGTCGGCGACGTCCAACAACGAGTTTCGAATGGAGTGAGGGCATTGGCCAACAAATAAATTTCGAATGGAGTGACTTAAATGACCCCCTTTTTCAGAAATGACCCCTCAACGGGAGGAAACGACCCCCTGGCAAGTCCCCCTGTGTACCCTGTTTTTTGGTAGCGTGGGGAAACGACCCCCTCTTGTCCCCAAGTTCCCGGAGCGCGGGGGAGCTAGGAAACTCGACCCCCAGGGGGGGACGCGTCCCCGTGGAACACTGAAATTTTCATAACATGTATTTAGTTGTAAATGTAAATATTAATTCTATTGAAATAGAATAAAGGTTATATTATATATGAAATACGTAATATAGAAGGTAAGTGCGACTAAACAAAAATTATTTAAAAAACTTATAATAAATTTTTTAAAATAAAACAATTAAATATGTTTAATATTTTTAATGTTTAACAATGTGATATTTAAATGTGAGACTTAAATATCTTATTTTTTAAAAGTTTTTTCTCTCTTATGGTTATTCCCAATGGAGTAGTACAAAGGCTGCTCATAAAGGACATAATGTCAATGAGACTTGAAACTGGGTGGGGAGGTTATCATTAAACCCTCCCAACCACCTAAGCTACATTAAATAGATTACAACTTTAATATCCTTATTTAAGTACAAATAACTTTAAATTTAAATTGCAATTTTTAAGATTTGCTTAGCTCACAGTGGTGAAGTATTTTAATTAAATATAGTATGGTGAAAGCTACCTCATACACAAGAGTAAATGAAGTTGTAGCGAGTTCGCGGGGGCTTCACTAGCAGAGCAATATCATACCACGTGCGTTCATATTGGGGGATATATATTGAGGAAAAAGTGACATAATATATTGAGCATATTATAGGGGGTAAAGAGTTTTTATATTGGGAGGTACAAAAAATGGAGCTCAAAGTTAATGAAAAAATAGAAAGGGGTATAAAAAATGTTAACAAAAAAATGGATACCTATAATATCTAGTGAAAGTAGGGGTTTTTTAAATTGGGAAGGTGTATTGGATTCATATTGGTAGGGGGTTAGATAATGTGATTTTTAGAGGTATTTTCCAATATGTAGTCAAATTAAGGGTATTTTTTAGTATGCCATGAACACACGTGCTATATCATAGGTTCATTTAGTGAAGCCCCTGTGAGCGAGTTTTGGGAAGGGTGTAGATATTTTTTTATAAATTTACAGCAAAATGTATGGTCCTCTTATAGATTTTTCAAGCAACTTTTGAAAGTTTTTAATGTTGAATCTACTTGGATTAACATGAACAAGATTATGAATGTCTTCTCAGAGATCCGTCGACCTTTGCAATAAAACTATCTCATGGCAGCTGCCAACGATAAGATGACAATAACAAGAAAGGAAATAACATATGAGATAGACCGGATCGGTCAGACGAGACATGACTAGATTAGCACTCTAAGGGTGTCCCAATAAACGTATTTTCCAATAAAATCTATATATAAACAACCAATAACATCAAATATAAACACTAGTTAAATAATTAGCAAAAAAAAAAAAATAACTTCTTAAAATTTCACCTTAATTATTTCAAAAATATTTGAAATGTTTAACAAATTTAATATAAAATCACTGAATACCAATGCGTAATCCCTGCGTGTGACAGGGATACGAATAATAATGTTCCCTTTTATTTAAAAAAAACACTAAAAATACATTTATTATCCCTGCCTCAAGGAAAAGTCGATTTATGCTCAAACTCTGAATTAATAAGTGGACAAAAATCAAATAACCATTTATAATGTTATAATGAAATTAATTTATTTTATCGAAATATTTTTAATTTATTTATCTAAATTGTGTGTTGGATTAGGTGCACAGCAAAATTAATTAAACACACAGCAGAATAAATCAAGCACATAAACACAGTTTTTAACGTGGTTCACCCAACCAATCTGGGCTATGTCCACCAAACATAGGCATCAGGAGTTTATTAATTAAATCAGGAGATTACATCATGAAATCCTCACAAAACTCTCACACACTCTCAGCAAACCATCCGAATGGTTGTCTGTTAAATAGCATAGAGAATCTAACAGCCTCATTAATTCCCTCACATCAAATATAGGAGGCATTAACTCCCTCCCAACAACCTGGAGTTAATCTAGGAACTGAATCCCTATTGTTGTCATCAGCTGAGATTTTTTCTATTTTGTTATAAACAGAAAATCTCAACAATCTCCACCTTGACAAAAATTCGCCTGATGCCCTGTTATTATTATTTTATCTTTTCTGCAAGCCAAGAGAAGCCAAACACCAGCGTAGGTTCTCCAACAAAACTGGTTTCGTGAACATGTCTGCACAGTTCTCCTTTGTAAGCACCTTTTCAAGAGAAACTCCCCGTTCAGTGATAACCTGTCTTACAAAATGATATTTGATTGGAATATGCTTTGATTTACTATGATAGGCCGGATTCTGAGCTAAATTTATTGCACTTTGACTGTCACAAAGTAACCTGATGTTGTCCTGTAACCTACCAAACTCACCAAGCAAACCTTTCAACCAAACCGCCTCTTTGCAAGCATGAGAAGCAGCAATGTATTCTGCTTCAGTAGTGGATAAAGCAACAATGTTTTGTAGCTTTGAAATCCAGCTTATAGCTCCACCTGCAAGAGTAAAGACGTACCCTGAAGTTGACCTTCTCTTATCCAAGTCACCTGCAAAATCGGAATCAACATATCCGCAAACAAATTCACTACTCTTATTGTAAGAAATACAATAACTACTTGTGCCTCTCAAGTACCGAAGCACCCATTTCACTGCTGACCAGTGTTCTTTACCCAGATTTTCCATGTACCTACTGACAACCCCAACTACATGTGAAATATCTGGTCGCGTACACACCATCGCATACATCAAACATCCTACTACATTGGCATAAGGAATTCGAGACATATAATCCTTTTCTTCATCTGTATTAGGACATAAACTCGAAGAAAGCTTAAAATGGGAAGCTAAAGGGATCGACACAGGCTTCACATTGTTCATACCAAACCTCAAAAGTATTTTCTCAACATACTTCTGTTGTGATAGCCACAGCTTACCATTGCCCCTGTCTCTGAAAATCTCCATGCCCAAAATCTGTCTTGCCGCTCCTAGATCTTTCATATCAAACGTCCTTGCCATTTGAGTCTTCAACCTGTTGATTTCTTCAATGCTTTTGCTTGCTAAAAGCATATCATCAACATATAACACTAAGATAATGAACATGCCATTATTTAACTGCTTAAAGTAAACACAATGATCATATTCACTTCTAACATATTTCTGACTCAACATGAAAGAATCAAACTTCTTATACTACTGCCGAGGCGACTGCTTCAGGCCATATATTCACTTCTTGAGCCTGCAGACAAATTTCTCATTGCGATGCTGAACAAACCCTTCCGGTTGTTCCATATATATTTCCTCATCTAAATCACCATGTAGAAATGCAGTCTTAACATCTAACTGCTGCAACTCCAAATCAAACAAAGCCACTAATGCTAACACAATTCTAATTGAAACAATTTTAACCACTGGTGAAAAAATCTCATGAAAGTCAATACCAGCTTTCTAAGAAAACCATTTTGCAACCAGTCTCGCTTTGTACCTGTCTTTCGTATCATTCACACCCCGTTTCAGCTTGAAGACCCATTTGCATCCCACAGTTTTCCTGCCTTTGGGAAGTTCAACCAGATCCCACGTACCATTCTTACCTAAGGCCATCATTTCTTCCTTCATGGCTGCTTTCCATTTGTCACTATTTCAACCTTCTACGGCTTCCTGATAACACAAAGGTTCATCATCATTAGCGATCAAAGCAACTGAAGTAACATTATCATCATACCTTCTCGGACGACGTTTGATTCTTGTAGATCTCCTTAAGAATGTTTCTGGTGCTTCCACAATTGGATATCTATCAACTGTAGGAATTTCTTCATGATCGCCATCTGAGACCTGTTCATGTCCTCCATCTGAACCCTGTTCATAATCTGATTCTGAAACCTGTTCATGACTAGAATCTGAACTATGGTCGTTATGACTATCATTAGAAATGCTGTCAAACTGAATATGCTGGAAATCAGATACATCATCCTGTTTCAATCTTCTATCTACATCTAACTATACAAGACAGGATTCATTAAACTTTACATCTCTGTTGATGATGATTTTGAGGGTAGTAGGATCCCACAATCTCTATCCCTTTGTTCCATCACCATACCCAACAAAGATATACCTTTTAGACTTTGGATCTAATTTAGTTCGCTGATGTTTAGGCACTAGAGCATATGCATCACAACCAAACACTCTGAGTTTAGAATAATCACAAGGGTGTCCTTTCCATACCTCTTGCGAAATCTTGCAGTCTATAGTCGTTGATGGAGACTGGTTTATCACATAACAAGCGGTTGCCACCGCTTCCGTCCACAACTCCTTTGGCAACCCGGCGTTACTCAGCATACACCTTACTCTCTCTAGAAGAGTCCTGTTCATGCGTTCAGCAACTCCATTCTGCTGAGGAGTATAAACCGTGGTCTTATGTCTCTCGATCCCTGCATCCTTGCAATAGCTGTCAAACTCCTTGGAGGAAAACTCACCACCATTATCAGTTCTTAAACATTTTATAGTTCTATTAGTGGTGTTTTCTACCAATGCTCTAAACTTCTTGAAAACCATAAAAACATCAGACTTCTTTTTCAACATGTAGACCCAAACTTTACGAGAAACGTCATCAATGAATGATACAAAATAAGACGAACCACCATATGAAGCTGTAGGAGCTGGACCCCACACATATGAATGGATATAATCAAGTATGCCTTTACTAGTATGTTTGCCTATTTTAAACTTTTGTTTACTTTGTTTACCAAACAGACAATGTTTACAGAAATCCAATTTTCCAGATCTTAGATTAGGAAGTAACTTTCGGTCAGCCAAAATTTTCAATCCTCTTTCACTCATATGCCCCAATCTTTGATGCCATAAGTGAATGGAACTACTGTCATGTTCAGATACAGACACATGATATGACCCAGTTCTACCTTCTAAATGAAATAGATTTCCTACTTTCTTAGCCTTCATCACTAGTAAAATACCTTTATAGATTTTCATAACTCCACCTTGAATTACAGTTTTATATCCATTTGAATCAAGTGCTCCTAATGAAATCAAATTTTTCCTTAAATCTGGTACATGCCTCACATCGGTTAATATTTTGGTTGTGCCATCAAACATTTGTAGTTGTATGCTTCCAATCCCAATAATATTACATGTTACATCATTACCCATGTACACAACACCATCATCAATTGATCTATATGTTTTAAACCAATCTTTATGTATACACACGTGGTTAGATGCCTCAGAATCTAACAACCAATGTTGATCATGTTTTGAAATATTAACTGACAATACCTCATCACTCATACCTGAACCTGATACTGAACCTGTATCCGTGGTGTTGGCTTCCTTCTTTTCTATCGAAGAGCCTTCTTTAGCAGCCTGCTTTCGCTTCCAGCAATCCCTTTTCAGATGTCCTGCCTTGCCACAATGCCAGCACTTCATCTTTGGCTTCTTTCCTTTGGACTTTGAACGAGAGTCTCTATGCTTTCCCCCGGAGTTTTTCTCTCGTGAGCGACCTCTGGCCATCATTACCTCTGATGTAGAGGTGTCTGCATTCGACCTCTTCCTTGTCTCCTTAGCCAACAAGGCTCCAACAACATCGTCAAACTCAAGGATATCTGATGTACTAAAGCTCATGGAAGTAACAAAGTGATCCCAGGATTCGGGCAATGAACATAATAAAGTTATCGCCTTATCCTCTAAATCAAATTTCACATCTAGACTGTCTAATTGCACCAATAAGGTATTAAAAATATTCAGGTGATCAGCAATTGAGGTACCTTCTTTCATCCGCAAACCGTAAAGCTGCCGCTTCAGGAGAATCCGATTTGTCAAAGACTTCGTCATATAGAGCTTCTCAAGCTTCGACCACAAGCCTGCGGCGGTTTTCTCTGACACAATGTTAAACAGAACATCATCCGCCAGACATAACCGAATTGCACTCAGAGCTCTATCGTCCATCTCATCCCAATCATCCTCCGTCATGGAAGGAGGCCTTTTGTTTTTCCCCAACAGTGCTTTCGCCACACCTTGTTGAACCAGCAGATCGTGCATCTTCACCTTCCAGATCTCAAAATTATTCTTGCCATTAAATTTCTCAATTTCAAACCGGGCACTTTGTGTTTTCGCCATTAGATATGAGCAAAAAACACAGTAATCTCCAAATATCCAACCAACAATTTAAAAATTGCCTATGCCTTTGTTTTTACACAAAAAACTGCCTATGCCTTTACAAAAAAAAACTGCCCTTTGCACTTATTTTACTTTTCTTTATTTTTTTTTTTTTTTTAAAACAAAGAAACACTTTCATTTTATTTGTGCAAATTCTGTACCATATACACATCTCAAAATAAGATACGTCCCTTTTTAAAAAAACTTCAATATCCCAGCACACAAAAAATTCCCACAATCCAACTGGCACTGCGTTAATGAAACTGTAGCTTCAGCAATATTATAATAAATCCACGCTCTAGCACCACTCAATTCAATTCAAAATGCGTTTTATCAAATCACACTGCCTTTTATCAACTCACACTGCGTTTTAAAATGGTCTCAGCGTTTTAAAAAATTCAGGCTCCAGCATTGGTCAACGCAGCAAACAAAATAATCCACGCTGTTTATAAAATATGTCTACGTTGTTTTAATAAATCCACGCTGTTTAAGAAACACCATATCCACACCTCTGTGCTTTGCGCCAATCTCAACACAGCGCTTTTAATAAATCCACGCTGTTTTACATATATATCAATGTTGTTTTAATATATATCAATGTATTAAACCCATGTTAAACTTTTTCCAATGCAGATATTTACTTTAATGCACACCGGTTATGAATGCACGCTGGTTATGATATATACCCACGCTGATTTTGATAACAGATCACCATTGTTTTTAAAACTATCCACGCTGGTTACAAAACGTAAATCCGCACGCTGGTTACAAAACCATATACACGCAGCAATGTTCCACGGAAAACTAAAAAAACATACCAGGTCAACACGCATTCACGCATCTGCTTCTGAACACATTCACACGGAGTCACGCACCAACAGCTCCAGCAACCAGAGAAAAATTCTCCACGCCAGCAACAGCAGCGCTCCAGCAACACCTGCGCTCTACCTCCAAACAGTGCAGCTCCAGCACAGCCAGCGCTCCAGGCAGCACCTCCAACATGCTCTGATACCAATTGTTGGATCAGGTGCACAGCAAAATTAATTAAACACACAGCAGAATAAATCAAGCACATAAACACAGTTTTTAACGTGGTTCACCCAACCAATCTGGGCTACGTCCACCAAACATAGGCATCAGGAGTTTATTAATTAAATCAGGAGATTACATCATGAAAGCCTCACAAAACTCTCACACACTCTCAGCAAACCATTCGAATGGTTGCCTGCTAAATAGCATAGAGAATCTAACAGCCTCATTAATTCCCTCACATCAAATATAGGAGGCATTAACTCCCTCCCAACAACCTGGAGCTAATCTAGGAACTGAATCCCTATTGTTGTCATCAGCTGAGATTTTTCCTATTTTGTTACAAACAGAAAATCTCAACATTGTGATGGGTTGAAAAACATTGAATGTTATTATTTCATGATGAATTGTGTCACTGATTAGATGGATAGCTCTCAATGTTTGTACTGGTTTTACGTTGGCGTAGTACGCATGTAGATTCAACATCGATTTACTTTAATATAATACTCCAAGCGGGCAAAAATAAATGTGTAATTTATGTATTTTAATATTTGACTTGGATTTGTCTGTATGGGGTAATTCAATTGGCAATGGCCGTGGAAATGAAGTCTCACCAAACCGGAAACCTTAGATTCGATTCTTGTGCTACCTTCCCCAGAAATGGGGTGAATAACGGACATGTAAAAACTCGGAAATGAGAGGGTCCTACCTAAACTTACAAAAATAAATAAAAATAAATGACATAGATTTGTAATCTATGTTTTATTTTTGACTGTGTCAGGTTTTTTTTAATGCTTCACTTTGATAAACTGATCAATTGATGTCTACGTTCTTAATGCTCCCATTGAACATAGTTGACCAATGAAACATGTCCACTATTTTATGGAGAGTATGAGCAAGCAGACTCTCTACTGTACTCTCTGTTCATATGCTATGAGGTTCACACCAGTCACGATGATCATAGTTTACAAAAAAATATTATTATTTTATAGTATCTTATTTAGGAAGGTGTGAGTATGAAATCAAGATTTTATGAATGATGTGGTGTGATTTTTGAGTTCATATTGTCACAATTAAAAAACATAAATAAAATAAATTAAGTGTATAGATTTCGTTACATTAGCATCTTATTTTGGAAGGTGTCAGTGTGAAATCAAAATTTGATACATGATGTAATGTGATTTTTGAAGTTCATATTGTGAAACTAAAAAAACATTTCCATGGCATTAGAATTAGATATAATTTTTGATGTTTTTTAATTATTTTGTAATTTTCTTAGTTATTCATTAAAAATCTTAAATGGGAAATATTTTTTTTTTTATATTATTTCATTTTTATAAAAATTACTATTAGAATTGTTTTCCTATAATAGTGGTTAGACTTAATTGGAAAAATTTATTGCTAATGAATAAGATGTTTGGCCCTTATTGCCAAGCATAGGACCTCTCCACCAAATCCTTTCTATAGTAGCATGTAGTTTTTACATGGATTTATTTTAATGTAATCTTCGAATGGGGCAAAAATAAATATGCAATTTATATTGTTAAATAAATTATTTAATGAAGTGGATCCAATGGTTTTTAAGATGGTTTTCAATCAAATTTGATAAGTAGTGAATTTAAGCCTAGTTTGTGTTTTAATCATTGTGTGAAATACCATTGCATGTTGTATTGTAAACTGAAATTTGGATTCAACTATAAATTCATTGAAGTTAAGTTAATTTATTCTTCTCCTCTGCGTTGTTTCAATGCTCGTCTTTGTATATGTGTAATTAACTAAATGCGCGTCCTGTGATTAATTAATGTCTCATGTGATTAATTAAATGTGTGTCTTGTGGCTTTCACTTAGGAGCCACTAAGCTCTCTCTTCTTTTGATAACGAAGTATTATGTTCTCTCCACGTTTGGTAAAGAAGCACTACCCTCTCTATGCCTAGAGTTTCACTTGTAAGATAGAGAACACACTAAGGAGCTCGTATGAGGAATTACTCACAGGTGGAGTTTTCAAGATATTTTTGGAATGCTTCTTTTAGGGTGACAAATTATAAACTGTTTAAATTTTGCCACTTGCTTCAAATTGATTTTTTTTCCTTTTGAGAAAAAAATATGTTTTTCTTACAATTTGTTTTGTATTGTGGTTCTATTCTCTAAGAAATTCCCTTGTTTTCTAAGTATAATGATTCACATGTTTCACTCAAGATATTTTGTATTCGCTTTACCATTTTCAATTTTGTGCCAAATCAAAAAGCTTATAGTGATGGTGGCTTGGTCAAATAGTCCATCTTGAATGCAACTTCCTCAAAACTTGTTTTCTTGGCAAATTAAACTTCTTTAGCTTCAGGGAAAAATTGTTTGAGCAAAAATGTTATAAAAATAAAAATCCAAGCCATGAAAAAAACTAAATAGCTTAAGGAAAAAGCAAAAAGTGTTATGAAAATAGAAACCACATGTATAACCTTTTCATACCCGTGTGAAAACTATGTACAAAAAGATGAAATTATGGAATTGTTGTATGAACTAAGGTCAGAAATATATATAACAACTATATATTTACAAATAAATCTCGTCAGTTTTAGAAAAAATTATTGCGAGCGCAAACAATAAAATTATTGATGTAAATGATTTATAATAAAATGTTTTATTAAAGTACTTTGCAGTAAAATGGTTATTTATTTGAAATCTGTAAATATGAATTCCATGTAAATACAAATTGGTGTGTCTAGATTTGATGGTATCACCTTGCAAATTTATGAACAAAATAATCAACCAAAATAAATTTATAATAAAATAAATTTTACATAGTTTTAAATATAAATATCATATTTTAAAATAATTTAAAAATCTAAGGTAAAAAATCTGTCACTAATTGGCTCTCCACATTGGCCCCTTTGCTTTGAAGTAAGGTGATAATTCTTCAAAGAGTGCGATAAATTTTATTTGATGCTTTGAAGTAAGGTGATAATTCTTCAAAGAGTGTGATAAATTTTATTTGATTTGCCTCATTTTTTCAGGTGAATTTGTGTAATATCCCATAGTTTTGTTTTGTTTTTTGTTTTGTTGTGTTTTGTTTTGTTTTTTTGTGTTTTGTTTTTTTAGTTTTTGTTTTTTGTTTTTGTTTTTGTTTTTTTTTTTTTTTCTTCAGGAAGAAAAAAAGCAGGATATTATATTATCAAATAAAAATATACATGATAGTTCACATCATATTGACATTCGAGGAATGTATGAGAGCATAGTGCTACCCAATCCCAATAAAAAGGACATGTAATGCTATATAAGTTCACAGGCCATATGCCTAGAAGCGATGATCAAAGCATCTAAAATGCAATGATATATTCAGAACCTTGGAACCACATGAAAAAACATACTATCATATCATGCAATCTTGGTAGTTTTGTCCCATGGCTTTGGGCATCTATATAGCTAGACAAAAAGACATATACACAAAAATTTACAAAAAAGAGAGGAAAGAGCAGAGAGAATTATCCAGGAAATGGGAAGTCCCCCATATCAAAAATATTATGTTCCCATGTAATCTCCAAGTACCATTTTCCGATCAACCCTTGTAATCCCTTTTTGGATAGTCTATCTGCTTCCTTGTTCTGGTTCCTGCCAATATGCTGGATTGTGGAGCCTTCAAGGAGTTGCCAAAGAAGATCAATCCGCTCCAGCTAGCCCTGTAACATGGGATTGTTTATGGAGGCTTTCCCCGAGACCTGATCAATGATGATCTTTGAATCTCCATATATATGTAAGTGGGGGTTATCAAGGAAATTGTTGAACCATAAGAGTCCCCATAGGGCTAATGCTTCTGCCTTGGTGTTGGTGCCGCAACCTCCATTCCAATAGACCCTGTAAGACAAATCAACAGACATAGCAATCCAAAAACCACATGCACATGAATTCCTTTGTGTTGCTCCATCAAAAAACCCCATCGGATATAAGAACTGCATATTGATTTGCTTCTGTAGTGTGATATTAGTGCATGAGGATTGAGTAGAATATATAGAGAGATTTGTGATGATTCTATCAACAACCATATGGAAATCTTTCGGAGAGTTATAGAAAATATACCTATTTCTCCAATTCCAGATTGCCCAGAAAAGAAAAAGTGGAATGGCTCTCCAAGAAGATTTATGAGTACTCCACCATTTTAGAGAGTCCACAATGCAATTATGATGTATATACGGGAAACCAATGAGAGATGATAACTTTTTCCATACCTGTACAGTATGCAGACAATGAAGAAAAATATGATTGTTATTTTCAGCATCTCTTTTGCAAATAGAGCACATTCCAGGACCATGCCATTGCCTTTTCTGCAGATTCTCCCAAATAAGATTTCTATTGTGGTAGACCAACCATGTGAAGATGATAATTTTAAATGGAATTTTTTTTTTCCAAAATGCATATAAAATTTGGTGCTCCCCTGTCTAGTGTCCAATTTGCAAAGGGTTGAATATGTGTTAGCCACAATGATATTATCCGATGCCATCTTCCCCGACCATATGATTTTATCCTGTGTTTCTGAAGAGAAGATGTCGAGGTGTTTCATAACATAAATTATCTGATTCCACTCCAATTCCATTTGTCCATAAAACTTGATCTCCTGAGCATTTTTCCATATGGGGACCAGTCCTTACCAACCATTAATGACTTGGCACCAGAAATATATGCCACATCCATTAAGGAGATGAATAAGCCTCTCAGAGAGAAAACATTCAATTCCAACACCCAGGATTGGGTCTATACCAATAAGAATGCGGTTGCCTGATTGAAACTTCCATGCAAGATGACGAATAAATATTTTTTCAATTTTCAGAAAACTAAGCCAGATAGTCGATCCCTGTTTGATGCCGATGGTGCCTTTCATGTACCAAAATATGAAGTCTTTATCCTTAATATATTTGTGTTGTATGATCTTACTCCATGTGCCAGATCCAAATAAACCCCTCCAAAGGGATTTAATCAGCAGTGACCCCCCAAACCGACAGAGGTCCATGATTCCCCATCCCCCCATACCCTTAGGGAAAGTGATGTTGGATAATTTGGCCAAGTGGTATTTTTTCCTTTCGTGGCTCCCTCCCCAGATGAAGTTAGCCATTAAGTAGTTTAGACAGTTTATAATAGAGGCAGGAATGTAAAATAGGTGTGCCCAATAAACCCCCATCTGAGACAGGACCGCTTGGGTGAGTATAACCTGACCCCCTAATGACAGGCACCTAAACTCCCACCCAGATATCTTTTTGTAGAAATGATCAGCAAGCCATTGCCAATCAACAATTTTGTAGCAAGAGGGTTTGATACGGTATCCAAGGTATTTCATACCATTTTGTATTGGCATTGCCTCAATGCCAAATATACCTTTGATATATGTAATAGACTCCATGTCACATTGTCCATGATATAAAACAGATTTATTAACATTCATATGCAAGCCAGTAGCATTTGCAAATCTACTGAAAATGTGAAAGAGACATAACCAAGAAAAATGACATAACATACCCATGATGAGAATATCGTCGACAAAGAGATTATGTGAAATGCTGATGTTGTTTCCCATCTTCAGTGGCTGGAATTGATCCTCCAGAACCGCTTTTTTTATGTGCAAGCTTAAACCATCCATTGCCAGGATGAAGAGTAGTGGGGAGAGGGAGCATCCCTGCCGAAGATCTCGGCCAACACGAATTTTTATTTTTTTTTTGATATCCATTAATGATAACAACATAGTTGACATTGTCCACACAAGCCATAATCCAATCAAAACATCTGGGTCGTAATCCAATTTTGATGAGGACAAAACGGAGGAAGCCCCAATCTAGGCAGTCATATGCCTTCTGAAGGTCAATCTGTAAGATAACAACATTTAAATGCTTGGTGTGGATAGTGTGCATGCCCTCCTGTGCATTTGCAACAATGTCATGTATAAGCCTATCTTGGAGAAAACCATGTTGTTCAGGAGTGATATAACAAGAAATAGTACTGTGCATGCGGCCGACAATGGTCTTTGATATGATTTTGTCTATGAGATTGCAGAGTGATATGGGCCTGTAGTCAGAGAAGCACTTTGAAGAGTTTTGTTTGGGAATGAGAGAAATATATGTGGAGGTGATATGATGATGTATAAAGCTCGTGGTCCTCGACTCCTCCACCATGCCCAATAAATCTCCTTTGAAGAGTTCAAAAAAGTGGGTGAAGAGTTCAACCGTCCATCCATTAGGACCCAGAATTTTGTCTCCCTTAAATGATTTAAGGACGCCTAGTAATTCATCCTCAGTGACTTCCTTATAAAATTCATCATTTTTCTCCGCATCAAACATAATAGGATAAGGATAAAAAAGTAATAATATTTACTTCTACCATTATGAATCAAGAATCAATTACAAACAGAATTATATTTTTATTTCAATTGTTTACGAATTAAAATTGTTAAAAAGTAATAATATTTACTTCTACCATTATGAATCAAGAATCAGTTGAAAACATAATTATATTTTTAGTTCAAATTAAAATTGGTTCAAAAAATAATTTAAATATTATGTGAAATATGCGGGAAATTTATATGTTGGAATTTACTATTCTTTTTCAAAATATTATTATTTACCATTCCGATACAACCACCGAAGGTAACCATATTCTTTCATTTCATTGTTTTCTTGGGGAGAATGAAAGGTGGAGGATTTTTTGATTAGCGCTTTGCATTTTCGCTTCCCTTCATAAATCCTCTATTTTTTTATCGAGTTTGTAGCTCTAATGGTGGTATTTAGTTTTTGTTGCTAGTGATTTGTGGTGAACCATAATAGTAATCAATTGTGAGGTGGGGAATCTCATGTGAAATCTCAAATGAAGGCCATCCTAGGGATCTATTTTTTTTTATCGAGTTTTTAGCTCTAATGGCGATATTTAGTTTTTGTTGGCAGTGATTTGTAGTGAACTGTAATAGTAATCAATTTTGAGGCGGGGAATCTCATGTGAAATCTTAGATGAAGGCCATCCTAGGGATTTTTTCCAGTGCATTACAAAATTTTGTTGCACGAATGGTAAATCAGGTTTATGTTGCCCAACAATTCAACTATTTGGAGAGGGAAACAAAGTCTTCTTGCTAGGAATTGAATAATGAGATTTATGTGCAATGCAACTCTGGTATCTTTCCTCTTTCCTCCTAAAATTTCATAATTGCTGAAAGAAGACATTGTTGTAAAAGAGCAATGTGAATCTACAGATGTAGATAAGTGCAGAAAGGAGAGGAGTTCACGTCAAAAGAAATAAATATAAGTATTTTTCTAATTGTATTTAAGAAGGATATGCATATGTTTGTTAGTTCACGTCAAAACAAATAAATATAAGTATTTTTCTGATTGTATTTAAGAAGGATATGCATATGTTTGTTAGATTTCGTTTAGAAAAGAATTTTCATATGTGTAAAAGAATTACATTGGCATGATATTAATATATATTCAAAAGATGACATGTTAATTTTGTGTGTAAGAGAGATAAAGAACTCTGTCATTCTCTAAAAACATTATACGTGAATCTTGTGGGTTAATTTTTGGATAGAATTCTTGAAAGAGTTTTTGGAAAATGTGGGTGATTATTTTGGCTAGTTCTGAAATGAACATGTGTTGTTTGGCACACAGAAAATAACTATTTGTTTGAAAAGAGCACATATAAATATGCACAAAAAAAGAGAACATGAAAAAAAAATAGTTATTACATTTATAGAAAAGTGAATGCATACAAAAGAAATGGTTAAGTAGACTTTCTTTAAAAGGAAAATGACCTTTGCATGCACAAAAAATATCACTATTGTGTTGGACTTTCTTGAAAAGAGATATGCATTTGGTTTCTTGGAAAAGAAACATGTGTGTGCATGCTTGAAAAGTTAACTAATATGCTTTTGATTTTTCTTGGAAAGAAGTATGTATATATTTATTTTACTATTATTTTGAAAGAATTATTGCATGTGAATCTTGCAAGTAAAAGACATAAATACATATCATATCTTGAAAGGGAAATATGTTGAATTAGTTTTCTCTTGAAAAATATTCTTTTGCAAAAGAGCATGTATTGAATATCAAATTTCTGTTGGAGAAGAACATGTAGTTGTATGCAAGTGTCATAACTATTATGTCAATTTCTTTTGGAAGTATAATACCTATAATGATAGTTCCCTTGGATAAGGTTATGGTTCCACGCTAAAATAACAACTATTATGGGAAATCTTATCTATTCACATAATGTATTTCTATGAAAAAATAATAGTCGTAGTGCTAATTCCTTGCAAAGGGGTATATTTTTAATTTTGATAGATTCCTTGGGGAAGAGATATGTATTGCATGTATAAGGAATACTCAAATTGTGATAGGATTCCTCAAAAGAAAGATTTTCTTTACATGCACAAAAATAGAACTATTGTGTTATATCTTTTAAAGAGAAACATGAATTTGTAGAACTATTGTGTTAGATATTTAAAACAAAAACATGGATTTGTGTGCAGAAAAGAGTAATTATTATGTTAGATCTTGAAAAGGAAAACAAGTAATTACATGCAATAAATGCACTAACTTTCCTTTGTAGTGTATATATATATATATCTATATATATATATATATATATATATATATATATATATATATATATATATATATATATATATACACTAATGCATTAGTTTTATTTTAGAACAACACATGTCTTTGTGCATAAAATAGATTTTGTAAATAGCTCTATCTTGGGAAAGATGCTTTTCGAAAAGGGACTTGCATTTGCATGCACGATAATGATGTCGATCATGTTAGCTTCCCCTTAGAAGGGGGCATGTACTTTTATGTATTATAATAATATCTATTGTATTGGAAAGATTACTTAGTTATATGCATAAAGAATAAGCTAAGGGGATAGCTCTCTTTGAATAAGTTTTTATCTAATTACATGCATGGAAAAAAAAATGATAAGTTTCTAGTATCCTTTATATGAAATGGATGGTTACAATGGTTTCCTTTGGATATGAATATGTGTTAGTGTGATAATGATCATAGTAATGTGGTAATTATTTTGACATGCTTGATAAATTTTTTTTATACATGCACAATGTTGTTAGAAGAAGCATGTTGTGATATTATATTTACATCTCATGTATGCACATGAATATATGTTAAAAGATCGCTTTTAGAGACTGATTATTGATTGATTAATACTTTATCTAATCATGTTACTAAAGCTTGTTGATGAAAAAAATGATAGGAAAGGATGGTGATTTGTGCAAAAGACAAATTATGTTTAACATTGTGGCAGATAAAGAGCTAATGGTCCATGCTGATGAGTACGAGTTGCAGGATGGTTCACTAATGAAACAATCATGCCATAAGGATACAAAGAGTGATGATTTGTGGGTAAATGGTTTCATGATGATTGTAATAGATTTTAGCTAGGTATGTTGTATTTTAATGATATTTCATTGTAATATTTTATGCAATGGTTAAGTGATGGACTCTCTTATAGGCCATAGAGTGCGGGGTGAAAACCCTCACGAGCGTTTAATAAAAAAATTAAGTGTTTGTTGGTTTTCACTCTACAGTTTTCCAGGGTATATCTGCGTTCCATGTTGTGATTGATTATTGTGTCAGTTTTATGATGTTGATTCCCTGCCTGATGATGTTCATAATGTCAAGTATGTGGTTAATTAATCTGGTTTAGGGAATCATGAAATAGATGCAAGGTTACATCATACAATTTATGTTAATATACCACAATAGTGGTTGTTAATAGTTACACAATTGAATATTCCTCTACTAAAAATTACTCTATGTGTTGCTGAACATTTTATCTAATGGTTGATGACGATCTAGAATAGTGGTTTAGATAATTACTTGTCGGTAATTTGTGTAAAATTTTTCTAATTCCCTGCATTTTTGTGTGAGGTTACTGGGGGATGTTACAATTTGGTCTCGAATTATCTTGAAACTCAAAATTCCATTTAGAGAAGAGGCATTTTAACTTATTTTAAATTAAGTGAATCATTTATTTTGATAAAAGAAATACAAATGTAAAACTTTAATTTATAAAAAAAATGAACATCCACATTTCTTTTCATAAATATGGGAAATTAGACCAGTTTGTAGAGAAAAATTTAGAACATGTGTAAAGAAGTGAAAGGGAAAAACTAATTACACATTTAAGTGACCCCCAAGGGGCATCCTATGTAGTTGTCACCCATCTTTACCAAAAGTTAAAAATTTATTTCAATCTATTGAATGATACACAAAATACTCCTGCAAGTAGTTGAAAGGTGCTTTAATACAACTTTATTTAGTGGCAACCACACCAAATACTAAGACAACTCGATATGAAAAAACTGCTCAGTAACGGACATTGTTGAGATCAACTATTCATCCTTGGATGAAAGGTTGGAAAAAAATGTTGAAATGAGAACTACTATCTCAAATGCTTTTAATCTACTTCAACATGGATCATTGTGTATGTCATGTAGCCATGATCTCTTATTTGGATCCCATGCATATTGTTTATGACCATGATAACAAATCTAAATTAATATTATTTTTTTCATTCAAATATGATATATAAATTATTTCGTCTTATTTTTTTTCCCAACAATGAAAATTAAAAAGAGCGTGATATCAATCATCCAATACATGCAATGATTTTTAGAATAATATGACAAAACACAATAAACTATATTGTTTTTAATTATACTAAATTAAAATTAATTTAGAGAAATGATATAATTACAATTATTTTAGGAATAACAAAATATATATGCACTATGTAATTGTATTGATTTTAAGAATGCTATAACATGAAATATTATTTATTTTAGATATGATAAAATGAAAAAAGATTTAAAATAATCAAATAATTGTATTGATTTTAATAGCCAATTGTAATTAGTATCGTTCATTTTTTTAAATTAGCATTTTGTATGCATGAATGTTGAGAATGGTATGTCTCTTTTAGTTTTTCATCCTTGCTTCGAAGAAAGTAAAATTAATATTACTAGCATTTTCACATAAAACAAGGAGACTGGTTTAGTGATACTGACTCAAGGGTGACTAGAATAGCGGTAATCCCTACCCAAATGCAATTTCAGTACTATATCACAACAATTTTCTTTATGCGGAGAGTTGGGTTGCAATTTCAATACTATGAAACAATTTATTTTATGTCACTTGTTGGGTTGCAATTTCAGTATTATGAAGCAATTTCCTTTATGTTGTGTGTGTGTTGGGTGATAGGAGATCAAGGTGCTTTATGCCTGACATCGTTGGTAAATTTTGTGTGCATACAGAAAACTTATGCACATTACAAAGAGAACTTCTGGTATCTCCTTTTGCAAATGAAGTAGAAACTAGAAAAATGATATTACAAATAACATACAATATCACAGTTTCAAAAGATTTCAATGATAGTGCCGCAAATGTGCTAATAATGTTGCATCCTTAGGCTCCATGAACTAGGCCATCTATGATAGCGTCAATTTCCTTCCCGCTCTTGCCCAAGGTGTGTTACAACAATTCCAATAAAACCATAAAATGAATTTTTGTTATGTTGTGCACTTCCATCAGCTTGTAAAGTTGTAAACCTTTGGAAAAATTTTGTTGGCATGAATTTTGTATTGCAAATTTGCTATTAATTAATAAAATCTGTTTTATTTATCTTATACATTAAAACACATCTAATCTCCTAACTTTTGGAAAAAAATTGTTAGCAAGAATTTTATATTGTAAATTTGCTATTAATTAATAAAATCTGTTTTATTTATCTTATACATTGAAACACATCTAATCTACTAACTTTAAAACACAATAATTAAAATAAGCAGGAGAAAACGCTACCTATTTGGCCTTGTTCACAATTTCGAAACCTACAACATTTGATATATTTGGAAAACTGCATTAGAAATTCAGTAAGACAATCTTTACAAATCATTATTAATACATGTCCAATTAGAAATCAATCCACCACAAAACTATTTGTTATTAACAAAACGATCACATAGGTGATTAATCCAGGTTTTGATATTACCAAAATGCCTTTGTTAAATGTGACGATGGTATGTGATTTATGCCCTGCAGAAACCATAAATGCCCAACTGAATGATCATAGGCATCTTTAATCCAAATTTTGTTCATACGAATATGCATTTTTTAAATAATAACAATATCAAATTGTAATTAATTATTCCTTGGGAAACCATAAATGAAAGCTTGTCATGCCTAGCCCATAAAGTGATGTAACCTCTATATTCAAATTATTATTGCACAATAAGATATTAATTAATCTATAAAAAATATTTTAAATAAAATCAATAAAATAATAATTAATTTATGAAAAATATTTTTTAAATATTTATTTATTTATAAATAAAATAATAATAAATCTAGGAAAAATAATAAATTTGAATAGATAACCTTAAACTATAAGAAATGTACAAATATTCATGATCAAAACCCAAATTAATATAAGTTTGACTTAAAACCCCGATGCTTAAATTAGGCATAGATAATATGGTTTTGACTTAGAAACCTAATGCATCAGTCATAACCCAAAGTAAACTGTTCGACTTAAAATCCCCATGCGTCCTTCAACCGGGAATAATATGGGTTTGACTTAAAAACTCAATGCGTCAGTCAAGCGGTCATAATAATAATGTGAGCCAAACAAAGATAATATGGATTTGACTTAAAAACCCAACGTAACAAAGATAATATGAGTTTAACTTAAAAACCAAGACAGATAATATGGGTTTGACTTAAAAATCCAATGCGTCAGTCAAAGTCCCGATGCCTTAGTCAACCCGGGATAATATGGGTTTGACTTAGAAACCCAATGCGTCAGTTAGGCATAATAATAATGTTGGAGGCAAACATTAATGACCATTGATTTATTTTTTAATATTATTATGAGAATCCATTTTAACAAAAAAAAAAAAATCACCATGCATTAAAATCCTTATATTTACACTTATGGGTTAAAATCCTTATATTTATAAGATTGGAATACAGATGAATATGCTTCCCGAGCTCTTTTCCGATGCACCGTTATTAGATTGAAAATCAGCGTCTCCAATCCCAATTGTATTGTCAATTTGGGGTAAACAATATGGGTTATGGTAAACAATGTACAGAATTTGACGTACTTATCTGCCATGATTGACAGCTTCCCTTCACGCCATTTCCTTCTCTCCACAATTAGATTCTTTTTACACTCTGTCCGCACAAATGAGGTCTGCAATATTTATTTTTGTCAAATTGAAAGCCCCGGGATACCTTTCATGGCGTGCCGCAGTGGAGTTTCTGTCGCGTGGCACCAGAAAAAACGAATGAAGGAAGGGTTCTCTCTATTTGGAATCTTCCTCCCAACACCACCTCTCTGGAAAAGTCGTGTGGCTCCGATTTTCTGAGACACAGCCAGTTTGTTTGCGAGAGAAAAGTTGTGTGGCTCGGGTTTTCTGAGACAGAGCCAGTTTCTTTGCCAGAGACAGTCGTACGATGTGAGGACGTTCTGTACAGTGCAAGATTCTTCGTTGGGAAATAAAATATTTTGTTGCAACCACCGTTTTCGCCGCAAATAATTTATGGAAAAGGATTGCAGAAAATACAGCCAAGGATGGAGGGAAGAAAGCTTTATTAATTATAATAATGGAGATGATTGGGACTATCAGGCTGGAAGCCTAATCCTAATTCTCATTTCCGGAAGCGATATTACCCAATTGAATTGCCTCTGAAACTCCTGCTCAAGCCTCCTACAGCACAGACCCACAAGAGTACTTGGAAGTGGCAGGCATCGCGTTGGATTGAATTGAATATGGAAGCAGGCAGGCAGAGAGGTCCAGCTGCTTCATAAATAACGCTGAGAAATAACTAAATAAATAAATTTATTTACTTCCTTCCAATCTTAAGAATAGAAAACCATTATGTATAAATATCTAATTTAATGCATGAATATTACAACCATATCCATAAATTATGGCATAAAATATGTGAGGGAGTTATATAGATAGAACTATTTTGTGCAAATGCTTGAATAAGACCTTCAAGCTAAAGCGAGTACTAGTCCTCCGCCAAGCTCCCGCAAGAAAGCTCCCCCGACCCTAAGATTGTTTGGAGAAGACTTTTTAGGGGTGCATTCAGTGACCCTTACTGCAAAGAGCGAGTAGCGGGTGACTTGAAGGAGGCGGTCAAGAGATAGAGGCTAGGTGAGGCAGTGTTCTGGACAGAGAGAACCGGGGAGGGGGCTATTATGACTCTTACCCTTGGCGGTGCTAATCGAGCCATCCCCTTAATCAATTCTTATATTCCCTTCAGTCATTGTGTCGGCACTAATCGAACCATTCCCTTTGTGAGAGAGAATCCGCCCTTCAGTCACTGTGGTGGTGCTAATCCGGTCAATGTCTGTCTGTGGCTCATTCACGGAAGAACTCATATCCCCGAGCACTGCAGAGAGCTTCGAGGGGATAAGGCCAGAGTGATGATCCAATCAAATGTTTGAAAATTTAGTTTTTTTAATAATATTGAAAAATAAATAATCACACACACATACACATATAATTGAAAGTGGAAATTGAAATCTTTATTCATCGACATGTAAAGTGCTATCTAAAGGTGCATTTAAAGCACAAAGGGAAACCATCAAAATGGTATTCTTAAATCCTCTAGGAGAGTTACTCTGTACATAATTTTATCCACTTTACATCATCATAAGATCCAACTAACACTTAGGGAAGTTTTAGATTTTTCATATGTAGTAAAGTGATAAGACCTAATTGGTAACAAGAGGTCTTCCTTTGACACAATGTCTACCATTGGATTGAAATACAAGCATATATGTTGACAAAATGCTTGAATTTTTCTTGGAGATTTATTTTATTATGGGGCTAAGATTTATATTATGAACCTGAAGTGAATTTTTCATCCACTAGATCATTAGGAGGGAGTCTCCTATCAATTGTATATTTTTTATCTTTGCAAATTTAAGTGGGAAGAGTAGAGAAAATGATTGAATTTTTCTTGGAGATCTATTTTACTATGGGGCTAATATTTATATTATGAACCTCAAGTGAATTTTTCATCCACTAGATCATTAGGAGGAAGTCTCCTATCAATTGTATATTTTTTATCTTTGCAAATTTTAGTGGGAAGAGTGGAGAAAGCTATTATGCTTTATTTTTGGTTCCATTACAATATTACCTTTGAAAGTATAGTAGAAATATTTAATGACATACAAAACAAACCACAATCGCCACATGTTTGATTCCTTGGAACGCACCATCAAAATATGGTTGTCATCAACTAAAAGTCAGAGCCATCACATGTTCAACTATGGATGATCTAGATGTAGGTGTATGAAATAAAAAAGATGAAACATCTTTTAGGGCTTCACTATCTCATGAAATAAGGAATGCCCTTCAAATGTAGTGGAATTGTGAGCCACATGCTCTAGATTATCAGTAAAGGAAGAGTATAGAAGGATTTCAAATTACATTTGGAATACCAATCTTAGAAAAAAAGTTCTACACTTTCTTTATTCCATGTTCCTTGAATATTGATGGATTTAACATCTCATACCATACTACCAAGAAGAATTTGCATCAAATGAAGAGGTTTTGATTGTCCTTGTTATTTTCTTTAAAAAAAAACAACATTATTAGATCCTCCTAGCTCTTCCTTTGGAGAACAACACATGTCACAGTATTCCCATTGAGTACTAAACACATTAAGATGATGCTTTTAGGTGGCATCTTAAGATTTCCACAAGGGTTTCCACCACCATTCAAGGTTTAGGATCCTCTCCTCCATAAATGCTTAATATCCTTTTCCTTTATAACAACCTCCCAACGTATTATAAACCCATGCAAGTTCATCTCTTTTCTTTATAATATCATACTTGAGTGTTAAAAATGCCTATTTATGGAATAAGAATATTTTACTTTTAATCACATTATCTCTGGCTATGCATGCACATACAAACATTTGTGTGTGTGTGTGTATTCTATGATGATGATGATGATGATTAACATCTTTTGATACTATATATGTCCCATATCTTAAGAAGGTAACATATTATGAGAATGCTTTAGAATTTTATTTCTATGCTTAACAATTATTAAGTGAAATGTTCCAATATCACCATATTTTCTACGAGTTAAAAGTTTAAGAAGGTTTATAGTGTGACAAATATGTTAAAATTAAGATATAATTGGAGTTATACATTGGAAAATCTAAGAGAAAGTTCTTTTCAACCTCAACCTCCTTAGTTTCATAAAGGTGACATATTCTTTCAACCCATGATGTGTTGGGAATTAATCAACACCCAATTTCACTATGGAGTTCATGAGAATCTATTCTTATTTTGTCAATTCTTATTTCCTTCTTTACACTAGTTAAGATAGATAAATACATTTGAATTTCCAGATTTGGATTGATCACCTCCTTATAATATCTTAGTTCTCTTTTTTCTCAAATTCTTTATGACACTACAATTTCTCCTTATGTTTTGATGTAATAATATTATTGATATAATCTTTAATTTACAAAATGATCTCTTCCTTTAGCCCCTAATGATCTATCCAATATTGGACATTCTTATGACATCCTCATTGCATATGAAGGTGGGTTCAGATAGAGTTGGAAGAAAATTTCAGAAGTATCTTGTCTTCCATGTTTTTTAACCTCTTATTATGCATTAGATACCCAGTCATAGCCACCCTCTCAATGGGATAAATACTTGCTTCCAAGAGGAGGATACAATAGGGTGTATTTCCTTTAATTTTGAGATTGTAGGTTATAAATTTCTTTTGTATATGCTATAAATTCATCCATGATTCTCTAGAGATTCTATATCCCCAAACTTGACATCCATATAAAATAATAGGGTAAACGAGAGTTTCAAAGAGGATTTCTTTTAATTTTTATTTGTTTTAATAAATATCCAAAGGTTTGTTGATTTAAAATTGTTTTCTATTCCATGATGAGCATTCCACCCTCCTTCTATCCTTATTTCAATGATAAAGTTTCATATGAGCTTCCTCCAAGTTGTTGTTGTTGTCATACACAAATATATCATATGTGATATTTTTGGATTTATATATCATGACTTTCAGTTTGTCAATATTAACAGCCATACCCATCTTGGAACAGAAAACTAGGAGTATTCTTATTTTCTTTCCAAGATCATAAAGAATCCTTGCCAAAAGAAAAATATCATTAACTTATAGAATTAGTGTGATGACTATAGTAGCGAGAGTTAGTCAAACACAACCTGCTTCTTCCAAACACTCTTCCCACTTATACACCTACACACACAACTAAAAAGGGTAGGGGACAGGGGACACCATTTCCTCACTCTAATATTATAGTTAATTTATTACAACTATCCCTTACTGGTCGTAAGCTTAACGATAAAATTTTCATACAACCTTGTCTAAACAATCTTCAACTCAAAACGGATATTTATTTCTTCCAACCTCTTCAGAGCATTTATCAATGGAACAATGTCAAAGGATTCTATAATGTCAATGAGACAACATAGAAGATCAATTTTATTTTTATTTTCACACTCCTCCACAATGATCATCAGAGTAATAAGTGGTCCATAGTTAAATGATATCTCCTAAATTGGCTTGGAATTTATCTCTTTTTTCATGGATTTATAGAGATATTATAATCTTCTTTTGCAAAAATGATTCTTTACAACTTGTTAAAAGAGGGTTAATCATAATGGTCCTATAATTAGAGGGAATTATTTTATCCTAAGTTATAAAAATATGTGCAACTTTATTAAGCTAAAAGGAACTTTCTACAAATTTGTATGAGGAAGATGTGTAATTATTTCAATGCTGAGCATGGAGTTGACACGTGTCATTTAAAAAAATATTAATAAAAAAAAAATTCAATGTTACCCATATCAACTTCATATATTTATTCCAATGTCAATGAGATAGTTATGAGGAGGAAAGTCCACTATCCCACAAATAAGGGTGACTCATACACCAATTAGGTATGGATTAGCCATGACCTTGAAATTATGTTATTTATTATTGTAGAGCTAGAATGAGCCTAACGATTACGAACATGGGTTTCTTTGTTTCCTGTGAAAAGAAACTTGTGCTTCCATTCAATTTTAGAAAGAAAATACATTTTGTATATACACACTAGATGTGTGCATTCACCAATGATATTCCTAGATCACGTGTGGTGTAAATATAAAAAGGAATATGTTTAAAGTATGCATAGAAAGATGGTCAAAATGACATTGAAGAGAAACTTAAAACAAAAGAGGGAAAAAATTAAATACTAGTACAATAGGGAAGATCAAGTAATGTAGAAATCACTTATCTCACCTTCTTTCCTTTATTTTCTTGGACCTGTTGCCATTCTACAGAATTGGGGCCAATTGGAACCAAAGAAAACTCACTCACAGATGTCTATAGAGGATGTTGTTTATAGAATCTAAGATTTCTTATAGAGGGACACATTTTGTGCCCACCAATCCATCCTTCAAGTGTGTCTCTTTTTTTTGATGATTGATAATTGGTAATAAAACTGAATATGTATTGTTTTATTTAAAATAAGTAATGCCATGAGATATATATTCTCCTAATGTGCTTTCCATGACGAGTATGCACATCATGTTTTGCATGGACTAGTTGGTCCTCCATGTTTTCCCATTCCTCTTCATATGTAAGGTGTGGATCTAAATACTGTCATCCATTTTGTTTATAGACACACCTCTTTTTCTTTATTGGATACTTTTTTTCATGTGGGCATGTGTTCTGCAAGTGTCGAATTTGAAAGCACATTCGACATCTAAATTTCATATTCTTGTATCTAATATTCGTGTCCAACTCAATTCATTTTATTTTTTTAATATGGCTAGGAAACCATTTCCTCAGATCTGTCTCTACACATATTTTGGAAAAATTAAAAGGACCTTTCTTTGTCCTTTCATAGTCCATCTTCTTGAATTTTTCAAGAGTATTCCCAATATTCTCTAGGACCCTATGGTGCCATAAAGGTAGGGGAATATTTGGAAGTCTCACCCAATATCGAAATTGTAGATACCACCATTATTCTAGCATACAATTTTGCAAATCACGGTGTAATGAAAAACCCAACATTTACCCAAAACCATGGCTCTTCATTCAGGACAAGCTCCATTTATTATTGTGTTTCAAATTGAACAATGAAAAAATATTTGGAACATAAATATAGATTTCACTTTGACATCCCAAGAGTGAGAATTCATTGGTGTAATTACTTATGGTTTATGCCAAAACCCATTAAACCTACAAATTCCAGCCTTGGATTGGAGGGAAGAAAATAAAGAGTTTATCTTAGAAAGGTTTACTTCCATGGCTTGAATTTTATCCATTTGTTCAACAATGTATGAACCATGATTTTTTTGGATCAGTCATCTACAAATATTTTGAGGCTATTTGACCAGGTGCTCAAAATTAGGATAAAAAATAAAAGTGTTAGAATCTTGATAAAATTAGCTTTAGATTGAAGAGCTCGTCACTTTGATTCCAATGGTGTAAATGAAACTCAAATCTGAGCTCATATGCAGAAGTTAGAGCAAGTCAAAGTTCAGGTTTGACTTGGACACATGGCAGGATTGGATGATGTGGAAAGGTCCTTCAGTGAATGAGAAGGCACCAAGTGGAAAGCTGCCATTGGCCCCACATCTCACAAATCACAATTGGAGCGAAAATGTGGGTTCCTATTGGATGTGGAGCATTTTGTGGAACAAATAGTGGGAAAACTAGGAAAAGTCATAACTTCAGTTTTCCACCAAATTGGTTGCAAAAAGAGCCTCAATATTGATTTTTGAGTATTCTAGACTGATTGGAGTAGGTTTTAGAAGCATTTGAGCATTGTAAACACATATTTTTACACTTTTGATCATAATAGAGAATCCCAAGCCATTGGAAACTGGACCAAGGAGACGTAGCCGAGGAAGGCTAAACTCCTTTATCATGTGATTGTTGTAATGTGTTTTTGATGATGTTCTATATATGTTTATGCTACTGTTTAGTTTCTAGTTTATGTTAAATTTCTCATAAAATTAACATAAAACTCTTCATTTCACTTGCAAAAATTGATGAATCCTTAAGCATAATGAAAACATTTTGTTTATAATCTGAGGAATATCTTAGCACTACAAACTAATATTATAAATCAGATCAATTTGATATTAGAGCACTAGGTTTGCTTTGTGAAAGCAAGTTTTTGTCATGCTTACAAGGTTAAAAATCAAAATAGGTGAAGGAAAGCTAGTTGGAAGCCTTGAAGTTGGGTTAATGCAAGAAGAGAAAGGTTGCCACAATCTCCAACACCAGTTCAACCTCAAGTTTCGGTTGAGACTCCAGCGATCATGTCTCATGAAGGAGAATCTACAAACATGATAGAAGATGAGAAGACCTTCAGAAAGGCTATCTGTGATATGACAGAGATGGTGAAGGAGAGAAAGAAAAATGCATCCATTAAAAAGAAGGAGAGAAAAAATATGTAAACACTGATCCAAAGAGGGTCATGATGAATCTCACTGTTGGAAGCTTCATCTCGAAATGAAACCAAAGAAATTGAACAAAAAAAGAAAATAAAAAACAACTGCAGTCACTCAAGACGAGGATTTGGGATCCGAATCGGGTGATGAAAAGAAAATCACAGCGATGGTTTCATGGAAAGGAATCCATTGCCAACACTAGTTCTTCAAACTCACATAATGAAACTCCAAATGAAAAGAGGAGAATAGAAATGTTTCACATAAGGGTGATATCAAAACATAACAAGATTGATACGTTGATTGATAGCGAATCTCAAGCCAATCTTATCTCAGAAAACATTGTCAAAAGTTTAAATCTGGAAATTGTTCCACATCATCAAATGATCCACTTGGATGGGTATGTGACAATGCCCAATTGTAGGTTATGAGAAAGTGTAAATTGAAATTGACAATCCCTACAAAATTCATAGATGAAGTGGAGATTGATGTTGTGTCGTTAGATATTTGTGGCATCATTTTGGGTAGCCCTTACCTTTATGACATAAAAGTTATTTTCCATCGACATGAAAACAAATATCACATATTCAAAAATGGAGTAGAATATATTGTGACAACACACAACAAGAAAACAAATGTTTTGCTTGTTAATATAGGACAGATGAAAAGACTGGTGAATTCAAGCAATAATTTTGTGCTTCTCATGATCAAACCCAGGAATGATATTGATTATGAATCATTTGATGGTTGTAATTCGAATTTGAAAACTGATTTGGTTGATGTTGTTAACCAATTTGATGAAATATTTCAAGAATCGAAGGGATTACTTCCCAAGAGGGGAATCCAACCTGAGTTATAGTTGCAACAACGTGTCTTTTTCCTAACATTGGCATGTACAGGATGTCAGTGATCGAAAGCACATAAAGTAAGACACAAATCCAGGGATTGTTGAATAAAAGGATCATTCGGCCTATGCCTTTACCGTGTGGTGCACCTCTTGTTTTGGTGCCCTAGAAGAATGGTAAGCATTTCCTTGGATGGGATTCAAGAAGTGGTTTTTGTCAAAGTAGAGTCGTTGAAGGAGAAATAGGGAAGAATACATTCAAAACCAGGCAAGGTTTGTTTGGATGGCTTGTTATGCTTTTCAGTCTTTCCCATGCTCCTACTGCTTTTACACATATGAAAAAAGATGTGTTGAAGCCATTTCTAGACATGATAATCTATTTTGATGACATGTTCATTTTTAGAAAATTTCATTATGAACATGTCATGTGTGAGAAAAAATTACTTGATTTCGTATATCAAGAACATTTGTTTCTGATGTTGTCAAAGTATATGTTGGATAAAACTTCTTTGATGTACTTGAGCTGTGAAAATGGTTCTTCCAAGTGTGATCAAGTTCCTAAAGGCTTTTTGGCAATCTGAGTGGGATGTGGAGAAGGTGAGCTGAAGTTAGACCTCTCTAAGATTGATGACGTAACAGTCTGTGGTGGTATTGAATCCATTCTTACAAGCACAGGTGAAATAATCATACATCCTTGCGAAGCCGCAAATGCCTTTTCTCTGCTCGCAATTTACGTAGGCAGGATCAAGATATTCATTTGGATAAGAGGTTTTTTTGGAACAACCCAATGTTGGAGGAGAAATTTTGTTAATTTTTCTTCTATTGTAGTTCATTTTAATTCGTTGGCAGTTGTGCCAAAGGTATTCCAGTGGGGAGGAAAACAACGAGAGGCATTTGATGCTTTAAAACAGAAGATTAGTACAGCTCCAGTACTTTCTTTTCTAGACTTGAGACAGTCATTTAAGTTTCAGGTTGTTGTATGTGACTATGCCATGGGCGCAATCCTTTTGCAATGTGATAAGCCCATTTCTTTTCATTCAGAAATTTTCAATGACAAAGTGTTTAAGTTGCAGTGACAAAGGCACTTCCATTGGATGGGTTTTCTTCCACTATTCCACTCGATCAAAAGGTATAAGGAAGGTACATAAGTGAAAAGTTTGTTGATGTACTTTCTAGGCCTATAGTTTGTATAACTACTTTACTCAAGCATCATTTTGTTTTGCATGAAAGTTATGTTCAGAAAAATACATACCTTCAAGATGTATATTCAAGCTTGAGTCAAAGAAATCAAGTGGAGGAATTTGTTTACCATTTGTATAATAATGTATTGTATCATCTTGGTAAGAATGATATTGTTACTAATAGTAACATGGACAAGGCCAAATAGTTCATTGAATGACTCCAAATGGTACATCAAACACTGCAAGAACAACTTGAAAAGGTTAAAGGCAAGTACACAGAAAGGCAGAAAGGCATGACAAGAATCACGGAGATCACAAGTTCCAATTTAGTGATCAATGGATCGAGATTAGAAAAGTGAGGGAATTGTACCCTCACCTGCTGAACAATTAAAAGTGATCCTTTTGGGGTCCAAAAGGCTTCCAGTGGGGAGGAGTGATCAGGTGCTCAAAATTAGGCTCAAAAATTAAATTGTCAAAATCTTGATAAACTTAGCTTTAGATTTAAGAGCTCGTATTTCTGATCCAACGGTGTGAACGACACTCAAATCCGAGCTCATATGCAGAAGTTAGAGAAAGTCAAAGTTTAGGTTTGACTTCGACACATGGCAGGATTGGATGATGTGGCAAGGTCCTTCAACGAATGAGGAGGCACCAAGTGGCAAGCCTCCATTGGTCCCCACATGTTGAAAATCACAATCGCAGGTGGGTCAACATTAAAAATCGGTCCCAAAACAAGTAGGGTGCAATGCGATGGATATCAATCGTTGATCGTCGAAGGGGAGGTGTTGCAAAATCAACCCCCAGTAAGGTTTGTGTTGTGATGCGATATCACAATCACATATTGCAATAGAACAAAAGTCACATATATATGGACCACCGATACTCAGTGGAATTGCGATTGTGATATCCATAATGTGATAAGTTATGAATTCTAGTTTAATGTCCATTCAGGTCCGCCATGTCACAATCACATATCGCTCGCTGTGTTCAGAAGACCATAAGGCCACCGTTTTTTTTTTTAACTCCGATTGTGATTTGTGATGGACAGTTGGTGCCGACAAATTATGGCCCGTTGCGTGGAATTTTTTTCGCTCGGTTAGCATATTTTTGGAGCAAAAACGTGGGTTCCTATCGGATGTGGAGCATTTTGTGGAACAAATAGTAGGAAAACTAGGAGAAGTCATAACTTCTTCAGTTTTCCACCAAATTGGCTGCAAAAAAGAGGCTAGATAGTGATTTTTGAATATTCTAGATTGATTAGAGCAGGTTTTAGAAGAATTTGAGCATTGTAAACATAATTTGTTAATTTTTGAGCATAATAGAGAGGCCCAAGCCATTGGAAGCTAGACCAAGGAGACATAGCCTAGGAGGGGTGAACTCATTTTTCATGTGCTTGTTGTAATGTTTTTTTGATGATGTTCTATATATGTTTATGCTTCTGTTCAGTTTCTGGTTTATATTAAATTGCTCATAAAATTAACATAAGAACTCTTCATCTCACCTGCAAAAATTGATGAATACTTAAGCACAATGAAAGCATTTTGTTTATAATATGAGGAATATCTTAGCACTGCAAACTAATATTCTAAATCGAATCACTATTCCAATAAGGAATTGGGAATTGGGGCCTTTCCTTTTGTTGCATTCTTGTAGGAAACTGATCCATTTTGTGTCCTAGATCCAAGTGCTCCTCCACACAACCTCAAATTGAAAATAATGGATATATTCCCGGTGATGCCGTAGTATTTGGTATATGTGCAGTCCTGGATAATTTATGAGACTTTAAAGCTCTATAGGAATGGATCACTTACACTCAAACTTTTTTTAAGAGAAAAACAAAGTCTGAGGCTTTTATCCAAAACGGGGAGGATTCCCTGTGCACATTGCTTAAAAATATTTGAAAAGTAAACAAATCCCCCCTGCATGTGGTTCATAATGCACTAGGTAGTTAGTGCGTGCGGTCCCATTTTGTGGTGATAAAACCCTCCTAGAAACATATCCTCCAACCAACACCAACCCCCGCGTACTCAATATGGTGCTTGTAGGAAACACCATATCAAGTAGGAAATGACATAAATGTTTCAATGTTAATGGGATCGCTCTCCAAATTCAATGCAAAAAGGGCCAAGAAAGAGTTGAGAGTACTGGTTGAGATCCCATAGTGAAATAGTGACACTTGAAAATGGGTGCAACATCAACCCATTCTTATAAGACAACAAAATTATTGTGCTAAGGATTTTCATCCAAGTCCAACATCGAAGGACTTGAGAGAGTTAGACAATCTGCTACATGCTAGGCCATGCAAGGCCCTTTGAGAATTTCCAAGATATAACTAGGTTAATAGCCACCCCTCTACAATGAAACCTCATCCCACAAACCTGATCATAAGCTCCCAATGGTGAATGAGTAAAGTGTGAAACATGAAACCTTAATCTGCTACACAAACTCCATCTTCTATGTTGTTAAGTTCTATATAAAACATTTTTCATGTGTTTCTTCCTAGTATGCCACACATTAATATCATGTAGTTCCTTTAATGCTTATATTAATAACAAAAAAGTCACATATCAAAGGCTAAGATTTATCTTCAAAGTAGTTATGTCTTTTCTAGCCTTTCAATTAATTTTATTAATTAAAAAATTTTCATATAAACGAGTGTCATATAAATAAGATATGGTATTTTGGGCATGTGGTATTGATAAGCCATGATATTGTCCCATGGTGTTGTAACAAATCCTATTTTCAAGTTAAGAATCTTGTTACATGTTTTTAAATGTATATGTGTTTAGTTCATATATTAATTCTTCTTGTAATTAATAATAATAATTTGAAAGAAAATTCTAATGTGGTGTAAATCTATTAAGGCATTTTGTGGTATAATGGTCATACGTTAATAACTCTGTGGTAAATAATCCAACCATGTTAAGGGCTAGTGTGGCTCAGGTTTAGTACAATTCCCGGGTGATTTTGACAGCTTAGATGTCTGTGGGTCATGACTACTCAAGCAATAGGTTATTCGTGTTGGTCACCTCAGGACTTACATAAACTTGCAAACAAAAAATTAAATTAAAATAATTTATTTAATTTTTATGACTTTTTAATATCATAGCATTAACTTTCTCCTAGTTTTCTTGGGCCTAACAACCTTCTTATTATCAATGTTACATCTTATGAGTTCATACCCTCATGCTTATAAGGGTCTCCATCTAGTCATGTAGTGTCTTTGTTTGTCTCCTCTCATCAATCTCCCCTTCTTTGCTATAAGAAGTTTTGTCCATGTTGTATTGAACTAATCTGTTGCACATTCCTTTTACCTTTCGCTGGAATATGTATTGTCTTATTTGTTGGAATGACACACATAATTGTCATGTTAAAATAATCATAAATAAAAATAAACATACTAAGTTAACTTGGGTACACTAGCACTAGCTTAGGTTGGTATGGGACTGTTATTTAATACATTCAAACATAAGTTAAATAAATTGACAATATTAAAAAATAAATATTCAAATTTAACTCTCTCTACTCCAAACATTTTCAATCCAAATATTGAACCTTTGCTCTAATACCACTTTGTAACACAACCAACCCCATAATGCCATATTAGGGTTGAAGAGTGTAATTAGACCCAACTTTAAAGGTACATTATGAAGACAAGGTTATTTAAAAACCCTCTTTCTTCCATCACCTCAAATAACCTTTATGATACTACAACCATTTCATCTCATCAAGAACTTTCCTAAGAGATAAACTTCACCTTAATCATAGCTCCAAGAATAAAGCTACGTGCCTTTGAAATTTCATCCTTTAAAGGGGCCACATCATCATTTTTATAACCACGTGGTTGTCACATGGTATATCTTAGTTACATGTCTTCCTTGCATGGGATGGGTCCATATAGATTTTCATGCTCACTACATTGAATCCTCACCATATCGAAAGTTCCATAATCCACCCAAATCGGTTCTTTCGAGGCTTCAATATTTGATATTGAGGGTATGGTTCATCACTGGTATAACTGGTGGGGAAAAAATCTAGATACATAGGTAGGGCATTAACCCTCAAAACCATGAGATGTTGATATGTTGCTTACCCTCGCATTTGTCTAGATGTCGATATTGGCATTGACCCTCAGAAGTCACCCACTTTTGTATCTTTGGATCGTGAGCATGGGCTCAAATTACATTGGATAAGTGAAAGGATTTAAAGCCAAAAAACAAGGATTGCATGTGCATTGAATATTTAGATGGTTTCAAAGGGAAAAAGTTGCTAAATATTTCCACATTACAAATATTTATTGAGAGGAGTGTAAAGTTTGAAGAAGATCCTATACATGAAACTCCAAAGGAACTTGTTGAACAAGCTCCACCACTTCTAGATGTCAGTGTTCAATATGATGATTCTTCATGCACTTTAGATCATAATTCCAAACCTAATGAATAGGTCATAGAATATTTAGATTCCCCACCACCTTTGGCATAGAAGTGGTGCCTCATGGGTGATCTCTTAGATGATCTTGCCATGAGATCTCATGTGGAAGAAGCTCCAAGTGCACTTATGGCTATGGAACCATGCATACCCATGCACTGCTACATGAAATTAGATTCTAATTCTCAATCTTATGAAGTGATTGAAGGAAATCCAAATTGGAAATCGATTTTCAAGGTCCAACCCTAACCCCATTATTTATGTAATAAGCCTAATGGGTCGAGTCATAGTCATAGTTAGCTAGAGAGTAAATGAAGCTCGCATTAATAATTGTAAGTGGTTGACCCTCATTAGAGAAAAGGGACCACAGTTAGTTGTAAACGAGGCATAGTTAATAAATAAAGTGGTTAACCCGTGTTATGCAAGGGACCACTAGTAGTTAGAGTTTTGGATGTCATTTAGCTATAAATAGTCTTAGTTAGTAAAGGAAAGATCATCGAGTCTTATTGTAATTGAGCTCTGCTCTACTGGACGTTGCCTCTTTGAAGAGGAAAGT
Organism: Pinus tabuliformis; assembly: GCA_031772625.1. NCBI lineage: Eukaryota > Viridiplantae > Streptophyta > Pinopsida > Pinales > Pinaceae > Pinus > Pinus tabuliformis. Next base: position 1,209,679,313 of record CM062804.1, on the reverse strand, counting down.
GAATATTTAATCTATTTCTGAATAATAAAATACTTTCTATTTTTCTCATTTTATTCTATGTTCTCGGCTATATTTCTTTGCATTTCTGGTATTCTAGAATTTCTCACAGGTCAAGAGCATAACAAGTGGTATTAGAGCACTTTCCAAGGCCAGTTGTACCTCCCATTTTTGGAGAATTTTTTTTTTTAAGCTAGAGATGTGTTTCGACATCTTTAAACCATGAGATCTATTGTGGAGTGCATAAACCTATGGATTTGGGGAGGCATGCATGCATGAGCTACAAGAGGTGGTCACGCTTGTTGGACTCCCTTGTAACCCCTATGGGTACCGCTTTGAGTAGTAGTGTAGTAGACAAAACTGTGCTCGCATTGCACTTCCATGTACCCTTGGGTATATTAGAAGCCTCCTAGGCTCACTTGAAATCTAGCCATAGATAAGTCGTCGACCATCTTACTGCTGAAATACACTAAGAACAAAACTCGAGGAGATTACACATGCATATAATACGGTACTTGGATAATACAACTAAGGGTAAGGTCGATCCTCCTTAGTTAGTGCCCTAAAAGATTGGGTCGAGTACTATTATTGGACCCCTGTGTATATTGAGATTTGTAGCACCTAACACTCCTTTGTGACCATAGTCCCCTCTGATATCTAAAGACCACCCACTACCTTATCTTCCAGATCAGATCCAATAGTTGGGGCTCTGTCGTCACAATGTAAATCAGATCCAACATTTTGGATTTTTCCACCACTGTACAATTCAGATCCAACAATTGGGGTTTTTCCACTACAGTGAAACTCACATTCAACAGGTTTGGTTTCACACTGTCAATTAGAATATTTGTGCAACGAGGTTTGCTTCTACTACAATGTGGACCCTATTTTCACAAGACATTAGGCAGGACCAAGTTTTCGGTAATTTGACCACTGCTGTATTGACTAGCAGGGAGTAAAACTCCTTTCGGAGTAAAAAAAATAAGTATGAGACCATTCCAGGATGCTTGCAAGAGAATTTTCCAATAAGCTTAGGACGATGAGCTAATCGCAGTGGTACCATTCACTTGTCAGCCTCAATTTTCCGACGGTCCTAAATTTTTCTGAAGTCTTCAAGTGAGTCCACCTATAGATTCCTGAGCTTTCCCTCTTTCCAAGAAGACTACTCTTAAGTAATTGACTAGGGTTTGTGTATGGTAGGTACAATATCTCAAGTCATGCCCTATGAGAAGATCGAGAGCCTTGACAAAAGGTTGGATGAGTTCTAGGGAAATATGGACCGAATTACCTCAACCCTTTCACAGCTCACCAATATGATGCAAAGGTCTCATCAGGAGGAGCATAGTATTGATGAACACCTCAAAAGAGAATCTAGCCATCACATTCACTTCCATGGAAATCACCAACATTCCCACCCTCGGCCACCCAAGATGGACATGTATAAATTTGATCGTTCTAATCCTGTAGTATGGGTAGCACAAATGGAACAATATTTCTCCCATAATAATATCTGTGAAGATAAAACTAAACTATACGTAGGAGCCCTTTACTTGGACCAAGAGAGATGGAAATGGTGGGCAGTGGCATCAAAAATGTTATCTTGGGAACATAACTTGGCACATGTTCTCAAAATCCCTATGTGATCGCTTTGACATGGAATCTAATTTTTTGGTCTGTCTCACTAATCTCTGACAGAAAGGCATAGTAAAAGACTACATTCCAGCCTTTGAGACATTGGTTGTATGAACTGACGGTCTAGGATATGACTTCTAGTTGGAGAGTTTCATCAGTGGTCTCAAATAAGCCCTCCAAGCCCATTTCTAGATGCACCACCCAGCTACGTGGATGGACGCCTCCAAAAAGGCCCTTGAGGTGGAACTTGCCTTAGCTACCCAGCCCACTCATCCAAATTTCATAGCCAAGGGGTGTCCCACCTAGGCTTAGGGCCCTACCCAAACACTTAAGGTTCAAAAGTTGTCTCTAACAGAAATGACTAAAAGAAGAAAACAAGGCTTGTGCTACTGATCTGATGATAAATAATCCCCGCGGCCTAAATGCAAGGAACCAAAATTATTTCAAATTGATGTTATTGATAACAACTCATCTGAGGAAGCTCCACCCCTTGAGGGGGCCAAGGAAGAAGTTGAGGAAACCTAGCTTGACAATGATCTCACAGCTATGCTAGATGAACCAATTATCTTACTACATGCTTTGGCGCACATTTTTTCTTCTCAAACTCTCAAAATCTGAGGCTTTATTTAAACATCGACTAGTAGTGGTATTGATTGATAGTGGTAACACTCATAAATTCATCCATAAGTAAGTCACCGAAGTTGTTCATTGTTTTGTGCGGGTAGTGTCTAATTTCCAAGTCCTTATCGCTAAAGGGGGAACCATGAAATGTGAAGGCTATTGTGAAAATATTAAACTTTAGATGGGAGACTACCAACTAAAGATCCATATGTTTTCTATTAAAATGGGTGGTTGTGACATTGTCTTGGGCACTAAATGGCATCGCCCACTGGGACCGATCACAATGGATTTCTAGGAGTTACATATGAGCTTTAGGTAGAACGACCACATTCATACATTATTTGGACTCTAGGAAGGTGCTCCTACTATCATCAACTCACATCGAACGGAAAAGATTTTGAAAAAAGGCCATCACGGAGTCATCACCCAATTTAATGCCATCTAGGCCATTGAATCCACTTCTCCTCATATTCATCCTGAGAGACAACAGGTCTTAGATTGCCACCAATAGGTATTTGACAAACCCAAAGAGTTTCCACCCTCTAGGGGTGAACATGATCATAACATCCATTTGGAACCAAGGGCCCAACCGCCTAATGTGCGCCCATACCAATATCCTTTCACCCAAAAGAATGAAATTGAAAAAATATCAAGGAACTTCTCAAATATGGTGTTATTTGTCCTAGAATCAGTCATTATTCATCACCAGTGGTCATGGTGCTAAAAAAATATGGAGAATGGTGAATGTGTCCAGACTTTCGAGCCCTCAACAAGCTCACTTTCAAAGACAAATTTCTTATTCCGGTTGTTGATTATCGTCTTGATGAACTACATTGTGTTCAATTCTTTACCAAGCTAGATCTTCGCTCTGACTATCACCAAATACACATAAAGGAAGTAGACATTCCCAAGACTGACTTCCGAACTCATGAAGGCCATTATGAATTTTTGGTCATTCCATTTGGTCTTTGTAATGCTCCATCTACTTTTCAAAGCCTCATGAACCACCCGCTAAATCCATATATTTGAAAATTTGTACACGTCTTCTTTGACGACATTCTCATCTACAGCCTTACCTGGGACAAACATCTTTAGCATGTAGACCTGATCTTGCAACTACTCTAGAATCACAAATTATTTGTCAAATTGTCCAAGTTCTCTTTTAGTGTGGAAGAAGTCGAGTATTTGGGACACGTTGTGGGTCATGAAGGAGTGAGGTTTGATCCAAACAATATACAGGGAATGCAAGGTTGGCCCCAACCAAAAACCCTGAAGAGTTTGATGGGATTCTAGGATTTCACTGGCTACTATCGCAAATTTGTCTGCAATTATGGTTGCATTGCTAGACCTCTCACTAATATTCTTAAAAAAATTCATTTCTCTGGACTGATGCAACTCAATAGGAATTCGTGGCTCTTAAACATGCCATGTACTCCACTCCTGTATTGGCCCTACCAGGCTTCAACAAATCTTTTGTGATTGAATGTGAAGCTTCTGGTATTGGTGTTGGTGTTGTATTAATGCAGGAAGGTCAACCCTTATCCTTCACCAGCCAACAACTAAGTGGAAAAAATTTGGGTCAATCTACTTATGAGAAAGAAATGATGGCCATATTAAATTCAATAGACACCTAGCGACCATACTTGTTGGGGCGAAATTTCCAAATCTGCACAGACCATCAAAGCCTAAAAGATTTTTTGGAGCAACATCTATCATCGGCACAACAAAATAAATGGTTGGGCAAAATGCTGGGATAAGATTATGAGATCATTTACAGGAAAGGGTGTGACAATGTAGTAGATGATACTTTATCATTCCAATTTAAGTATGAAAACACCCTGCTATCAATCTCTCTTCCCATACTAGATTTGATTGAAGAGGCCTGCAAGGAATGGTACTCACACCCCTCTCTCTTCCAACTTATTAATAACTTGAGAGAAGATCCTAATTCCTCAATCAACTACTCTTAGAAGGATGATATTCTTCACTACAAGGATCGAGTAATTATATCGCTAGCATCCACCCTTAAAACCCACATTTTGGAAGAGTTGCACTTATCTCCAATTGTAGGGCATTCAAGCATTCATAAGACTTATGCTCGTGTTTGTCATTCTTTGTTTTGGTCTGACATGAAAATCGACATTATTACTTTTGTAGTTGAATGTGATGTGTGTCAATGCAACAAAGGAGAAACAATCAAGTTATCAGGAACCTTACAGCCATTGTCACTCCCTGCCTCTGTCTGGATGGATGTTTCCATGGATTTCATCACTGGTCTCCCAAATTCAGGCAAAAAATCCATGATCATGGTGGTTGTGGAAATACTTTTTAAATATTCTCATTTTTGTGCTCCACCCCACCCATTTACCCTCACTTTGGTGGCTTAAGATTTCATGGATCATATCTTCAAACTCCATGGAATGCTGACTTCCATTGTCTCTAATCGTGACCCCACTTTCACCAGCAAATTTTGACAAGAAAGTTTCAAGCTACAAGGCATGCAACTCCAACTAAGTACCACTTATCATCCCCAAACCGATGGTCAAACAGAAGTAGTAAACAAATGTTTGGAGACATATCTAAGGTGCTTCACTTCAAAAAAGTAGCATCAAAAGGTATAGTGGCTACCTTTAGCTAAATGGTGGTATAATACTAACTATCATGAAGCCACCAAGATGACTCCATACGAGGCAGTTTATGGCCAAATCCCATCTTCACCTATTTATTATATCCCTAGATGTTCTAAGATGCAGGCAATTGATTAACTCCTACATAACCATGCTATCATGATAGCTCATCTCAAATATAATCTACATCAAGCTCAGAATCGAATGAAGCAACATAAATACGAGCATCGTTTCGAGCACACATTTCAAGAAGGGGATTAGGTATTCCTACAACTGCAACCATATAAGCAAACATATTTGAAAGAAAAGGGTTGCCAGAAACTAGAACCAAATTCTATGGACCTTATCAGATAATTCAACACATTAGAGTGGTTGCCTACAAACTAGCTTTGCCACCAACTTCAAAAATCCATTTAGTCTTCCGTGTATCATGCCTCAAGGAAGTGGCATAGAACAATTGCATAATTCAAACTAGTCTACTAGAATTGGATGAGGATGGATCACTCTAGCTCCAACCAGAACATGCCCTCGATACCCATGAAAGGCATCTCCATGGCTGCGCACGATCAAGGAAGTCCTCGTTAAGTGGAAAAGCACCTCTTCGAAATATGTGACTTGGAAACCAACCACTATTCTTCAACAGTTTCCACAACTTCAGCCTTGAGGACAATGCTACTTTTGATGTGGGAGCGCATGCTAGGGCCCAATCCTAACCCCTTTATTTATGTAATAAGCCCAATGGGACGAATTATAGTCATAGTTAGTTAGAGAGTAAATAAAGCCCGCATTAATAATTGTAAGTGGTTGACCCACATTAGAGAAAAGGGACCACAATTATTTGTAAACAGACCATATTTAATAAATAAAGTGGTTAACAGGTGTTATGCAAGGGACCACTAGTAGTTAGTGTTTTGGATGTCATTTAGCTATAAATACTCTTGGTTAGTAAAGGAAAGATCATCGAGTCTTATTGTAATTGAGCTCTTCTCTGCTGGAGGTTGCCCCCTCGAAGAGGCAAGTGAACATTGAATCTATTTCTGAATAATAAAATACTTGTTGTTTTTCTAATTTTATTATGTGCTTTGGGCTATATTTCTTCGTATTTTTGGTATTCTGGAATTTCTCGCAAGTCAAGAGCATAACATCGACAATGAATGAGGAATACAATTTGCTCATTTCGAAGCACACATGGGATTTGGTTCCACTTCTAACATGTTGGAAGTTTGTCTGTTGTAAATGGATCTACATAACCAAAAGAGTAGCAAATCGAATGATCAATAAGTATAAATCTAGGCTAGTAGCAAAAGGTTTTTCACATGGATGTAGGATTGAATATGATAGTACATTTGTACTAGTGGAAAAATGGACTCCATCAAGATGGTTCTTGCAATTGCAGCAACAAAGAAGTAGGATGTTCACCACATGGATGTGCGAAATGCATTTATTCATGGTGATCTTAATGAAGAGATCTATATGGAGCATTCAAAAGGATATGTTTAGGACTCATCATTGTGCAAACTATAGTGATATTTTTATGGCTTCAAATAGGCACCTTGTGCATAGTACACAAATATGGACTCCTACCTTCTTTCCTAGGGTTTCCAACACTATAATTTTGATCCAAATGTTTATATTTTGAGGTAATATGATTCATTACTATTGATAGTATTATATGGAGACAACTTATTTATCATAGGTAGTTCACCCTCAACAATTGTTACTGCTAAGTCTCTTATACATGACTAACTTAGGCCTTCTCAATTACTTTCTTGGTCTTGAGATTAGTTAATCTAATTCAGGAATCACATTAGCTCAGTCAAAGTATGCATGGGATCTACTTGCTCGATTCAAGACGACTTACTGCAAGCTAGTACACACCTTTCTTATCTAGAATGAAGCTAGAAAATGAAAGTACAACACCTTTGGTAAATTGTACACTTTATAGGACACTGGTGGGTAGCCTTTTTTACCTCACTTACTCATCTCTAGACATCTCCTATGCCATTGGAGTAGTATGTAGTTACATGCACAAGCCACATGCGCTCCATTGGAAAACAACCAAGAGGATTTTGCAGCATGTTAAGGGGACCACATATTATCGTATATAGTATGCAACATGATACTCATTAGATATTAGTGGGTACATAGATTCACATTGAGCAAGTGATGGCAAAAATCACAATTCCACTTTAGGCTATGTTTTTGGCCTTGGATCAGGGCCTATCTATTGGTTGAGGTAAAAGCAATCAACAATTGCTTTATCATTAGTAGATGTAGAGTATATGGGTGTAGTGAATGAAACCACATAGGTTATCTAGTTGCAAAAATTTCTCACAGAGTTTGGCATACAATTCCATAACCTGACAGTCATTTGGTGTGAAAATTAGTGTACTTTAAAGTTTTGTAAAAATCAAATCCCGCAACAACGTACCAAACACATTGAAGTTCACATGCACTTCATTGAAAGCTTGATCCATGATGGTATCATTGACTTGCGGTATTGTTCCTTTATTGAAAAAATTGTAGATATCTTCACCAAATCCTTTAGAGAGAAATGATTTGTAGCATTGTGAGATCTTCTTGGTGTGAAGGCAACAATAATTGCCTAGTAGTTGCCTTAGTAGAATTTGAGGGGGGGTTTTGTTCCCACTAAGGTTTCCCTCTTTCCTCTTATTTTTTCTTGTTAGGTGCATTGTATATTGGATACCTAACATGGTTACATATTATCGAGATCCACTTTATTTAGTTGTTCACCTTAGTTGAGCTTTAGGAGCGAATTGGCGTATAAGTCTCTATGTATTTTGCATATTTACCATATTCAGTCACACTTAGTTGTACTTCAATGACTACTGGAGTGGAGTGGAGTGGTGCACACATGAGTTTTACTTCTCTTCATCATGAGTGGAGTGACACTATGTGTGAAGTCATTCATGAGCCATGAAATTGTTAAATGATGATTGCATGTTGATTCTCTAGTTAACTAGGATTAGATTTCAGTTGACTTCAATATAATTCCACTTATGCATGTGGATTCTTTAGTTATCTCTGGGATTCTACTAGTTCACTTGACTAGTTTACTAGTTTATTTAACTAGTTAACTAGGCCTATACTAGAGAAATGTCATCGATGGATTATGACATCAAACCAAGGTGCATGTCCTCATGGAGACTATATATCATTGTATTATACTTCATTTTTTTATATAGAGAGAAATTGATTTCTAATCTCTTTTGAAATTCTTACTTATTAGTATATAATTGTTACTTTTGTTACCACCTAAATTCTCTGCATATGCAGCACATAATTTTACAGTTTTGTCCAAATGACATTACTCTGCAAAAATTGAGAAGACTCTGATGTAAAGATACTTTAAATGGAAACTTATTTGTAATATGAAACATGTTAAGACTCACACATTAATAAAACTTGATCAGCATAAACACACTGTCGGTTGGTACAATCTGTTCATCGACAAAAAACATTTAAAACAGAGGAATCATTAGTTTTCAATATATAGAATTAGTGACATTGAATTTTCCCTTCACAAGGATTGAGCTATCTAAAGGGTCCCCGAATGTCTTGTTTCACTTCTATTTACAACCAATTTAGCATTAATGAAATGAAATCTAGTAACACTAGTTGGACCCCTTTCCTGCCTGCTACCATATTAAACTCATTCCAATACTTCAACTGCTCAGTCCTGTTAGGTTTTGTTTCCTAAAATAAAACACGATGCTTTCCGCTGCCAAGTACTCTGATGTGTCTGTCCAATAGGAGGGTTGAGCAGCAGTTTCAAAGGAAATTCAATTATGTATATTGCTTCTTGAAATGAGAATTAGGATAAGGCTTCTAGCTTGGTAGTAACAATCATTTCCATTATTATTATTTATTTCCTTCTTGCCTCTATCCTTTAATTAGAGGGAATGATTTTATCCCTAGTTTAAAAATAGATGCAACTTTATTAAGTTAAAAAGAACTTTCTACAACTTTGTATGAGGTTGATGTATAATTATTTCAATGCTTAGCATGGAGTTAACATGTGTCATTTTAAAAAATATTAATAAAAAAAATATGTTTCAATTTTAGCCACAAATAAAATATTTGTATGTCCACCATAAGTAATACAATTTTATATCAACTTCATATATTTATTCCAGTGTCAATCAAATAATTATGTGGAGGCAAGTCCCTTGTCCCACAAATAAGGGTGACTCATACACCAATTAGTGTATGGATTAGCCATGAACTTGAAATTATGTTACTTATTATTGTATCGCTGGAGTGAGCCTAATGATTTTGAACACGGGTTTCTTCCCTTTTTTCCTGTGAAAATAAACTTGTACTTCCATTCAATTTTAGAAAGAAAAAACATTTTTTATGAACACACTAGACATGTGCATTCACCAAGGATCTTCCTAGATCCCATGTGATGTACATGTAAAAAGGAATATGTTTAAATCATTTAGATAAATATGGCCAAAATGACACTAAAGAGAAACATAAAACGAAAGAGGGAGGAAACAAAATAATAGTACAATGGGGAAGATCCAGAAATGTAGAAATCACTTATCTTCCCTTCTTTGATTTCTTTTTATGGACATGTCGTCATTCAACAGAATTGGGGTCAGCTGGAACAAAAGACAACTCGCTCATGGATGTCTCTAAAGGATTTTCTTTGTACGAATCTAAGCTTTCCGATACATGGACACATTTTGTGCCCATCAATCCATCATTCATGTGTGTCTCTTTTGTCTGATGGTCAATAACCGATGATAAAACTGAATCTGTCCTATTTTGTTTAAGAGAAACAATGTCATGAGCTATATCTTCCCATAATGTGTGATTGACATGATGAGCCTTCACATGCTCTTCTGCATGGATTGGTTGGCCCTCCATGTTTTCCCCTTCCTCTTCATATGTAAGGTGCGGATTTGAATACTTCCATCCATTTTGTTTATAGACCCGCCTCTTTTTCTTTTTTTGGATTTTTTTCCCGTGGGCATCTGTTCTACAAGCATCCAATTTGAAAGTACATTCAACATCTAAATGTCATATTCTTATATCTAATACTTATGTCCAACTAAATTCATTATGTTTTCGAATATGTCTAGGAAGCCCTTTGCTGAGATATGTCTCTACATATATTTTGGAAAAAGTAAAAGGACCCTTTTTTTCCTTTCATAGTCATCTTCTTGAATTTTCCAAGAGTATTCCCAGTGTCCTCTAGGACCATATGGTGTCAGAACAGTAAGGGAAGATTTAGAAATCTCACCCATATCAACATTATAGATACTACCATTGTTGTAGCATTGAATTTTGGAAAGCATGGTGTAATGAAAAGCCCAACATTTCCTCAAAAACATGGCTCTTCATTTAGGACAAGTTCCATTTATTTTTGTGTGTCAAATTGAAAAATGAAAAAATATTTGGAGCATAAATATAAATTTCACTTTGACATCCAAGGAGTAAGAACTCATTGGTGTAATGCTTTTGGCTTATGCCAAAACCCATTAAACCTACACATGAAGACCTTAGATTGGATGGAAAAAAACGAAAGAGTTTACCTTAGAAGGGTTTACGTACATGGCTTGAACTTTCTCCATTTGTTCAAAAATGTATGAACCATGATTATTTTGGATCAGTCGCCTAGGAATATTTTGAGGCTATTCGGGAGGAATTGGGGCCTTTCCTTTCGCTGCATCCTTGTAGGAAACTGATCCATTTTGTGCCCTAGACCCAGGCGCTCCTCCACACAACCTTAAATTGAAAACAATGGATGTATTCCCAGTGATGCCATAGACATAGGTCTGCGTGCAGTCCTGGAGAATTTATGAGACTTTAAATCTCTATAAGAATGCCCCACTTACACTCAATACTTTGTTTTAGGAGAAAAGCAAAGTCAGAGGCTTTTATCCAAAACCGGGAGGATTCCCCGTGCACATTTTTATAAAAATATGAAAAGTAAACAAATCTTCCCCTACTTTTGGTTTATAACACACCACGTTGTTTGTTCACATGATCCCATTTTGTGGTGATAAAACCATCCTCGAAACATATCTGCTAGCCAACACCAACCCCTGCATACTCAAGATGGTGCTTGCCGGAAACACCATATCAAATAGGCAATGACATAAATGTTTCAACCCTAATGGGATTGCTCTCTCATTCCGACACAAAAAGGGCCAAGAAAAAATTAAGTACACTGGTTGAGATCCCACAGTGAGATAACGACGCTTGAAAATGGGTGCAACCTAAACTCATTCTTGTAAGACAACAAATTTATTGTGCCAAGGATTGTCAACCAATTCCAGCGTTGAAGGACTTGAGAGAGCAAGACAATCTGTTGCATGCTTGACCATGCAAGGCCCTTTGAGCATTTATAGGATATAACTAGGTGAGTAGCCACCTCTCTGCGATGAAACCTCATTCGACAGACCTTGCCATAGGCCCTTGATGGTGAATGAGTAAAGTGTGAAACATGAAACCCTAATCTCATGCACAAACTCCATCTTCTATGTTGTTAAGTGTTATATAAAACATTTTCATGTGTTTCTTCCTAAAATGCCACACATTAATATCATGTAATTCCTTTAATGCTTATATTATTAATTTTTTTTTTCTTCAATATCAACTATATATAATACAATATCCTTTGTGATTATTGAATACATCTATATATGCCTTAGCCAAAAAAGCCCTATATAAATAGTCCTAAATGATAAAAAAAATTATGATTTCAAATATGAGTATGTTGTCTAAAAATATCATCTTCCATTTTTCTACAAAAAATATTTCATATAGGGTTTTGTTCTTTTTTAACATCCATAGGTCCATCTTCTTGATTTTGTTTCATGACTTTTTTTATTATTTTAAAATTATATATATATCTATATATATATATATATATATATATATATATATAGCTTAATTTGAATAAATTTAAATAATAAATTTAAAAGTAAATCTAGTGAGTTAAATTAATCAATATAAATGTAAAATAATCAAATTATTGTGCATTTCTTATTTAGAGTATTTTAAAAAATATTATAACATAAATTTATTAATTAAGCCTATTAGGGGAGTTTTGAGGTCTAAAATGGACCTCTTAAGGAATCTATAAAATAATAGTGGAAATAATAAAATAATATTAGATTACATAATCAAATTTTAGAGGGAAAAAATAAAAACTATTTTTTCAATTCATATTTTCAACTTTTCTCTCTATAGGTTTACTCAAATTTTAAGCAGAAACACTTGCTAGATGCAAAATTTGATTCCTCATCCAAGGAGTACCCATGTTGCATAATTTCGATGGATCCTAGTACATGAAAAATAAGAAATATATGAAAAACGTGATTGCAATCACGTTTTTCAAGGATTTCTCATTTTTCTTGTAGCAGGGTCCATCAAAATTATGCAACATGGGTACATCTTGGATGAAGAATTAAGTTTTTCATCCAACGAGTACTCTCGCTCGAAATTTGAGTAAAACCTTAGGGAGATAAGTTGAAAATACGAGTTGAAAAATAGTTTTATTATTTTATTATTTTTAAATCTTTTTACTCTTTTACTCAAAAAATGGTGAATAATCCCTCATGGTTGACATCATCATCTTAAATCCTATTGGTTCTTATAATGTTTATTTTGGTTGTACGTTTTTCTTAGGCGGCTCATTTTATACCTCAAAATTCCCCTAATGTTGGTGAGTGTGTTTATTTTAGAATAATTATTTGGAAAACCATGTTTATTTTGGAATAGAATTTCTAGAATTTTAACTATATAGATGGTAAAGATTTAACCTCCACATAATATTAGAATATTCTTAAATAATAGTCACATATCAAAGATTGTGATTTATCTCCTAAGTAGTTATGTGTTTTCTAGCCTTTTAATTAAATTGATTAATTAAAAAAAAATCATATAAACAAGTGTCATATGAAATAATTTATGGTATTTTTGGCATGTGGTATTGATAAGCCATGATATTATTCCATGGTATTGTAACAAATCCTGTTTTCAAGTTAAGAATATAGATGGTGAAGAATCTTGTTACGTGTTTTTTAAATGTATATATTTTTAATTCATATATTAGTTCTTTTTATAATTAATAATAATAATTTGAAATAAAATGCCAACGTGTTATAAAGCTATTAAGGCACTTTGTGGTGTAACAGTCACAGGTTCAAAACTCCATGAGAAAAATTCCAACCATGCTAAGGGCTAGTGTGGTCGAGGCTTAGTGTGATTCCCTAATGATTTTGACAACTTAGATGCCCGTGGGTCATGACTACTCAAGCCATAGGTTAGTTGTGCTGATCACCTCAAGACTCAAATAAAATAGCAAACAAAAAATTAAATTAAAATAATTTAGTTAATTTTTATGACTTTGTAATATCATCGCATTAAATTTCTCCTATTTTTCTTGGGCCCTAACAACATTCTTATTATCAGCCTTACATCTTCTATGTTCACACCCCCATGCTTATAAGGGTCTCTGTCTAGTGAGACAGTGTCTTTGTTGGCCTACTCTCTTCAAACTTTACTTCTTTGCTATTAGAAGTTTTGTCCATGTTGTATTGAATTAATTTGTTGCACATTCCTTTTACCTTTTGCTGGAAAATGAATATGTATTATCTTATTTGATTGAATGGCATAGATAATTGTCATGTTAAAATAATCATAAATAAAAATAAACATATATGCTAGCACTAGCTTAGGTTGGAATGGGACTGCTATTTAATACATTCAAACATAAGTTAAATAAATTGACAATATTTAAAAATCAATAGGTTAAAAAAAATATCCAAATTTAACTCTCTCTACTCGAAACGTTTTCAATCCAAATATTGAACCTTTTCTCTAATACCACTTTGTAACACAACCAACCCCATAATACCATATTAGGGTCGTGGAGTGTAATTAGACCCAACCTTCAAGGTACATTATGAAGACAAAGTTATCCAAAAACCCTCTTTCTTCCATCACCTCAAATAACCTTTATGATACTACAACCACTTTCATCTCGTTGAGAGCTCGCCTAAGATATAAACTTGACTTCAATCATAGCTCCAAGAAGAAAGTTATGTGCCTTTGAAGTTTTGTTGGCTTAATGGGGCCTAAACCAGGTTTAGAGTTAAGGTAGCGAAACAAATCCCGGTACTACTGGCCCTTTCGGAAACAGTCCGGGGAGCGTGGACTGTGGTCTCACCCGAAGTAGTATGGGAGGGTGTTAGAACTAGGTTTATGCACCCTGGAGATTTCTGAAGAGTTTCAACTAGTTCGCAGTTTGGCCTTGCACGTAGATTACTTCGCACACTTTCCCATACTTTATAGCTTGATATACTGCCTTCGCGCAGACCTACCCAGGGGCTGAATGTTGCACTCTGTGTTATTACCCAAGACCTTACTGGTATTCCAACGTTAGTTAATTAGATTTTCTTGCTTGAGTGCTTTAAGTGTACTTAACAATATAAACCATTCGTACAAGTGCATGCAATAAATAAACAGTATATTTGAAAATTATATCAATCATGCATTAACCCAAGAACAAATACATAGAATTATAACAAAACTTCTCTTTATTAATTCCTTCCTCGGTTACAGACTCAACTTCACCCTGCGCACTCAGCTACAGGGGTCCGCGCACTCAGTTGCGGACTACTAGGCCTCTTCGCACTCAACTGCAGCCTTTTCCTACTCTACGACCCAAAGACACACTTCAAATTGCGACCTAATCACTTAGACTTTTCTCCTCCTGCTTCCTTTTCTTTTTACTTAGAGCCTCACTCTATTTATACAATCCCATGGTCAGCGAACCATGGGTAGGTCTATCCAGCTGACATTACATTACAAAACTAGGGCGGAAAACCCTATGACTCTATCATAATTTTGCGCCCCACGCCTACAATTCATAGAGCTCTACAACAAGATTCGGTCAAAATTTGGGTTTTGAACCCCAAAACATGCCTTGGGGGGATTCCATGCCCAACAGGCCCCCAACAAAAACATTGTGACTCGTCCTCGAGTAATTATGTTGGCACGGTGATCTTTCCATAGAGTCCTGCCAATTGTTCTTGAACTGCACGGAGGCCAATAGTGCACTGAGTTACTGCTTGCTAGATCTGCTGCATGCGCTATTCCGAGACCTCTATGTCGGGAATGCTTCTCTGCATCAATGTGTGCATCCCCTATATGTGTGCAATCTTGCCTTTGATGTCTGTTGTGATGGTGAAGGCCTCAATGGTCCAAGGATGGACGTGCAATTTTAGGACTGCCTCCTTATGTCGTGCCGCATCCACCTACTCCTTCAGTGCTTTAGCCTGCTGCATTTGCGCAAGCCTCTGGGTGAGGACCACCATCTGCACAGTTCCTCGGACATTGTCATACTGCTGTTGGAGTTCTCGCGCCTTTGTCTCTAAGTGTTGGATGTTGGGGTCCTCTTGCAGAGTTGTGAGGACCCTAAGTGATTCTTCTAACATGCTGGTGTAGTCTCACACTGCACCTCATATTTCCTCTAATCCTGCTATGATAGCACTAGCGCGTTGTTCTCTGACTTCTGGGGGAGTGGATGGCTACGCCTTCAACCGTAGCTTGGCGATCTAAATATTTAGCTCCAATTGAACCTTGGTCATTTCCTCCCTGGCCTCGCGGACCCCTGCTGCTAACCTGTGGGTCCGCATCTTTGCTGGTATATCTGCTGGGGTGGCTAGCTCCGGGACGCTTTAGCAAGCGTCTTCTATCACCTATACCAGCTGTTGATTTTATGGCACCAATTCATCGTGTTGCAAGCTTAGTTGCTCCATATTTATTTTCTGCTCATTGAGGACTTGGAGCGCGTGACTCTCCCTAGCTCGTAGCTCTGCATTTATCCCATCCTGCAACACATATAATGTCTCGCACAAGAGGGCAGATAGATTAACACTGAGACCTATCAACACACTAATGGAAGGCCTGTTAGCCTCATTTGATGTCACTAGTGCCCCTTCCGGTAGCACTATTGTCAAGGATAATTTTAGGGGCGAATGTTCGCCCTTTGGCGAAATTAAGGGGTTTTAAATTTTTCGTGGGCGAATATTTTGTATCATAGTACATTTTTACAAATCACTTCAAATAGCCCACCTTATTTTAAGGGAGAGGGTAAAAAAGGTAAATTTAGCCCTTGAAATTAGGACTTACAACCTTCCATTCGCCCATTTTCAAGAATAGGTTTTATTTAGGTGAATCCATTCGCCCATTTTCAAGAATAGGTTTTATTTAAGTGAATCCTATGGGCCAAATACCATATTTATAAAAGAGGTATGGTAAATTAATAAAAATATAAATAAATGAGAGGTATGGTAAATAAATAAAACATTTTTTATATTTACTCCATAAGTCACCTTATATACATGTAAAGGTGTAAAAAAATAAAAATATAAGTAAAGTGGAGGTATGGTAAATAAATAAAACGTCTTTTTATACTTACTCAAAAGGTATGGTAAATAAATAAAAATATAAATAAACTAGACGTATCGTAAATAAATAAAACCTCTTTTTATATTTACTCCATAACCCTCGTTCTATTTATGAAGGCTCAAGAAAGAGGTTTTATTTAAGTGAATCCTATGGGCCAAATGCCATATTTGTAAAAGAGGTATGGTAAATTAATAAAAATATAAATAAACGAGAGGTATGGTAAACAAATAAAACATTTTTTTATATTTACTCCATAAGTCACCTTATATTTACGAACACTCAAAAAATGGGTTATATTTAGGTTAAACCTATGGCCAAAATACTATGGGACAAATACCATGGACTAGATTGTTATTAATACCATGCAAAAAACCATTATTAACCCTAATATTAGAATTAATAAAAATAAAAATGGCACATGGTATTGACCCACGGTATTCACCAAAATGGCACATGGTATTGACCCATGGTATTCACCTGGAATGTAGCCTATTTAAATGGGGGAATTAAACCAACATGTAGCCTATGCTAAGATTCACTAGGACTTTACAAAGTTTTATTATTTAGTGAAAGACTCGCCAAGATCTTACAAGATTTTATAATTGAGTAAAATATTCACCATTCCTGGTGAGAGATTCGCCAAAAAATTATATATACATATTATATTATTGATAAAATCACCTTCATTTTTCCTATATACCATATAGATTTGCCCATTTATTATATTTATATATTTAGGGGGGTTCTTAAAATTTTCCCTAACTATTGTGTTCGTCATCCGTGTAGAATTTCCCACTGTAGATCAACAGATTATGCAATATACTAAAGCAAAATACAAGATCTACTTCTACAACAAACTTGTGGAAGCTTAATCAATTATGAGCAAGATCAAATAGAACACATATAACTGAGAATGATAAATCAATCACACATGAACACAAAAGAATACTTTTGGGAAAGCCTCAGCTAAAAACCCGGATCTCTGTAATATCATACAAGTGGAAATACGTTCGAATTATACAAAGCTTTAGCTCAAAAGCTATCTAGCTCTCAGTACAATCGAACAATACAACTCACAGACTAAATAGACACAAGATATGCCTTCGCTCATCCCTGCAAGCCTCCTATTTCCTTGCGCAGTTTCTCTTGGGGTCCAATGCTGCCACCTATGTGAATTGGCCTCATCACACACTCATCAATCTCAAAAGTAACTGCGCAATCTCCAAGGAATGAATTCCTTCTGCATGCAAGAGATATCCTCCATGGAATATTCCTACAACTGATAGTACACTGTCCCATCATCTGATCTCAACTGAGTCTCTGACTGAACTGACATGCATGAGTTATTTATGAGAGAATATTTAGTGATCTGAAGTGCAACAGTTACATGCGTGCATGCATTAACTAACTGAACTCACAATCAGTTCCAAAAACTATTGGAACTAATCTAACTGGACTTAACTCTGATAACTGAGCTAACTAATTACAACTCAAAGTACAACTCATCATGATCTCCTTAATCAAGGGATAACTTCCTCAATCAATGGAGAAACTGTTGCATGTCTTCACATAAACTTCATGTTTGATTTCCTACAACTAATTAACTCAAGATGAATTAATTAATTATTTTACAAACAACTGCTAAGATCAAATTCGAATTTTAATTTTTTATTTTAGTTCAGAGCCTAACTAAAATTGGAATGTATCCCGAAATGCGATTTATAGCAGTGCTATTTTTAGCATTTCTTGTTGCTATTTTCAACACTCCCTCTCAACAAGAAAGGGATTATCAGTCAACCCAATCCTATCTCTGTGGAAATCGAACTTGCATTTTGACAATGCCTTAGTCAAAATATCTGCATCATGTTCCTTGGTCGAAACATACAACAACAACATGATCCTCTTCACCACACACTCTCGAAGATGATGGTACCGAATATCAATGTGCTTGGACCTGTCATGAAAAACTGGATTCTCAGAGAGTTTGATACAACTGTGGTTATCACAGTAGATCACAGTTGGATCTATCCTCTAACCAAACAATCCCACTAGAATCTTCCACATCCAAATGGCCTCACATGTTGCCTAACTGGTAGCAATGTATTTAACCTCCGCTAAGATAAGTGCAACTGACCTCTGTTTCCTACTGTACCAGGAAACTGCAGCTGAACCAAGGTTGAAGATTCCTCCAGAAGTGCTCATCCGGTCTGATGGACTCCCTACCCAATCTGCATTTGTGAAGCCCCGAAGCTTCACTCCCTCTCTCTGTTTGTACCACAATCCATACTGAGATGTGCCTCTTAGGTATCTCAACACATGCTTTGTTTTCTTCCAAAAAATCTTGGTAGGTTGAACCATAGCTTGACTCAGTTGGTTCACTGCAAAGAATAACGCTGGTCGTGTGTTCACTTGATACATCAATGAACCTACAAGTTACCCATAAATAGTGGCATCTACTACCTCACCTGAAGTAGCATTCTCCTTCCTCCAGTTACCAGCTAGAGGAGTTTGCATGGGCTTTCACTTCTCCATGTGGAACCACCGGAGTATCTCATTGGCATACTTGCCTTGAGACACAAACACTTCCCCATCTTTCTACCACACTTTCATGCCTAGAAAGTAGTGCATAAGACCCATGTATTTCATCTCGAACTCTCTTGCAAGGTCATCCTTGCAAGATTTGATCAACTGATTGATGAGCCCCAATTTTTGGTATAATTTGGGCTCATTTGGCCTACTTGCTTTGCTCAAACCATTCAATTTTTACTGCTTATGCATGCATTTCTTAGTTTATTCGTGTTGTTTGTAGGAAGAAGGGTAGACACTTTATCTATGTGACTAATGCATTATGATTTCAGGTTTTTGCATTAAAAGGGAGAAAAGACCACGTGAAAAGGAGACAAGGAGACAATGAGGTGGCACTGCTGGTTTTTAGGAGAGGATGTCCACAGTCTTGGGACCCTCCTCGTGATTCCCACCATAGCTATGAGCTCCAATCCATCTCCCCACCGAGCTTAGAAGCAGCCAACTGTTCTACAGGAACAACAGTTATAACTGTTCTACAAGAACAACAATTATGACTGTCCTACAGGATCAGCAAGTTAAACTTCAGTTGGATAGCCGAGCTCCTAAAATCAAGGACACCTGTTGGATGATCGTTTTTGCATAAGTATGGAGGCCGTAGCCTTTGATAGGTTGTTGAAGCTTTCGCATTACTATTGTAATTTTTGAGCACAGCTCGGTGTAGTTCTTTTTGTAAGCCAATTTGGCATGACATCAGATTATGAATAAAGAAGGCAGATTTTGATCTAGTTCTGAGTTTTCTCAAGGAGCTATAGCTCTCAGGTTAGGGCCCAACCTGAGAAAAATAGATCTCCTCAGTGTTGTAATGTGTTTGCATTTCGTTCCAGCACTTTGAGTTTGTTTATTTTCACATGCAATTCGAATTCACAGTTTGGTAATTTAGTCGTTTTCATGAGCATAGATAGGACTAGTTTATGGTGATTTGCTTTCAGTTGCTTCAGTTTGATAGGAGGATAGATATAATCTCTTGGAGCTCCAACAAAAAAGGTTGAGAAAGTCTCCACTGCCATCTCTGTTTGGAGATTGGAGTGTAGCCTATACCAGCCACAAAAATACGCAGTTCTTCACTTTATACATGCTGCAACATAGTCTTGTTTATGATAGATCTTTCCATGCACTTCACTCTTGCACCATACACCTTCATCACCGCTTCATGCACATTCCTCTACATGCTTTATCTTGTTGTTCATTGAGTTCAGGTAGCTTAGGTTAATGAATTTTCATCTTGGTCTTCTATCACCTCCTTCTTCGTCTTGATCACGCATACAACCACCTCCTTGACCTCTGCTCCGCTCTGTTATCTCCCAAACGCCTCCACTCCTCACGTAAATTCATTCTTTAGGCATTTCGTTGTTATCACCTTTCATCCATCAACCCACTTCATACACTCGTTCTCCATCCTACTTCTCCACTCCTTAGCCATCACCAGCCTTATTCCTACCTTACACATCTCCCCCTACCATTCCATCACTCCACCATCACTTCAAACACCCACGGTAGGTCATCCTTTAGCAATTTGTAGACTTCCTGTAGAAACCCCTGCGTTTCCTGTAGAATCCCCTGCAGACATCCTGTAGGAGTCCACTCACTCGGTTGCTGAGCCTCTGAACGTGAGGAACCTCTATGGACTGATGCTGAGGATCTCTGGGGACCTCTCCTAGCCACCCCAACATTTCCCAAGCTTTCCTTCCTTCCGCATCACATCTGCACAACCAAACCCTAATAAGCACAAAATCACAATCACTCCATCCACTTAAACAAAAAATACAAAAATATGTCTTTTAAGCTGCAAGTAGATTAGATTCATGCATTTTCACTTATTAGAAGTAATGGCATCATTGGTAGAAGTTTCCTTCACATTCTTTGCATCATAGAGGTTAGACTAGTTGAATTAGGGTTTCCATGTTTTGATTTGCTTTCAGTTCATTTTTGCCAAGTAGATTAGTCTTCTTTGAGCTAGCTTTTGTCCATCATTGATAAAGCTTCTTCTGTGAGCCTATAAAAGTTGGCTTGAGCCCTAGCGGACTTGTGCCAGCTGACCAAGTGACAGCTGCGACAAGAGCTAGTACTTGTGCATACAGCACCGTCGCTTCCAAGTTTGTACGAACTACCGGGTTGATAAAATTAAGAGACAAGAAGCCCCAGGAGTTGTAGCATTATTGCTACAATACTGGAGCTCACCATCTTTTTGGCGCCGTTGCCGGGGAAGCGTCAGAGTATTAGTAATTGTTGCTTTTCTTCTACTTTCTTACTCTTGTCGTCTGCTAGTAGTTTAATTCATTTCCATTCTGCAAAAGTAGCTTAGCATTTCCTGCTTTCATAGATTAGCATTTCCTGCTTTCATAGATTAGCATTTCCTGCTTTCATAGACTAGCATTTCCTTTCTGCAATTTCATTTGAGCAAAGTAGATTAGTTCTTTCCCGCTTTCAGTTAATTTTGCATCTTTCATAGTTAGTTGTAGATCAATCTGTCTCAGTTTTGCAGGTACCAAAAGAAAAGCAAAGCAAAAGCAAGCAAAAAGAAAAAGAAAGTCTTTTCCATTTCATGCCTCGTAGGAACCGAGATAGATCAGGAAAATTCCTACCAAACACCCCCACCACATCACTGAGTCACCCTTCTCTCTTCTTTGGTGACAGTGACCCAGAGGAACCTATAGGTGAACAACCTGAGATATCCAAAGACCCTATAGTAGAAGAAGAGTTAGAGACCAATCCATCTTAAACTATGGCTGACAATAGAAGAGAAGATGAGAGAATAGAAGGTGCCTTCCCCATCCGAGAGACCAATGGAGAGATGAAAATGAAAAACATTAGCCCCTCCGCCTTACCTCACTTCCATGGGTTGACCACTGAAGATCCAGATACCTTCCTGTTTGAGTTTGTTGTCCTTTGTAGAACCTATGACTATACTGAAGATGAGCAAAAGTTGAAACTTTTCCCTTCCACCCTTAAGGATGCAGCACTACGTTGGTTCATGGGCTTACCTGGGAATAGTATCACCACTTGGGCTCAAATGCAGCAAGCTTTCAACACCAAGTACCGGGATTACTGTAGGTCCAAGGAAACAAAGGGGGAAATCTCTCGGATGTCCATGGGAAATGATGAGTCCTTAGAGGATTATGAGGAGAGGTTCCAACTAAGCTATAAGCGGGCCAGGTGCACACTTGACCCTGAATCCCTCAAGTTGGTCCTACTCCGAGGAGTCCCTGAAGACCTTTTAGATACCCTTCACATGTTAGCTGGGGGGGACATTTACCAACTGCCTTATGAGGACATCAAGACTGTGTTTAGAAACCACTCCAGGGCAGCTCGGAAACAAGGTAGAGGAAACCACCTCTCAACTAGTGTCCCTTTCTCCAAACATGAGCTTGCAAACCAATTAGAAGATCTTAAGAGTGAGGTGAGACAAACCATTGCCATGCAGCTTGATACATTTAGGATTCAGCAAAAGAAAGAAGAGGCTGAAAGAGCCTTGGCTGTCTTCTGTCCTAGGTGCACAAGGAGGCACCCTAAGAACGAATGTCCATTGCATTCGGTTGAAGTGTGTTTCGTTTGTGAGGAGGACCATCCCACAAATCAGTGTCCAACCTTACCTGGGTTTAAATCCATGTACCAAGGGACCGAAGCTCCCACAGAGCCTCTCTATTACCTCAACCAAAGGAGGCCACAAGGATCTAGACCTTATCAGCAGGGGATGCAAGGGGCATCTCAAGCTTATTACAACCCCAACCAGTCAACTCCTATGCCTTCCTGGGGTCCCCCTGCTCATCCTTCATGGTCCATGCCTCCTCAATGGTCTTATCCACCTCAGTACCCCACTCAACCTACTTCTCATCCATATCACTCACATACCCAGCCACAGCCTCAATGGAATGCACCTCAGTCGGGGTGGAGGCCCCAATACAACACTCCTCCTGCCATTTTGCCTCCACCACCAGTGCAACCTCAACCATTACCTCCTGGTCCTCCAAGGCAACCTCAAATGCCTGCTCAACCGAACCCGAACCCCAACAATAGACAGGCCCAGCAGGTATACACTGGGGAAACCTCATGCCCTACCTATGCTGTGCAGATCCAGGAGATCAATCTTAGATATGGAAAGACTCTTCCAGATCGCCAGCCTCCTCCCCGAGAGGATGAGGAAGACCATCAAGAGAGTGAACCAAAGCCTATTCCACCCTTTCCTGAGAGACTGACAGCCACCACACAACCTAACCCAGAAGAAGATGAGCTTTTGGGTGAGCTCAAGCAATTGTGTGTAAAAATCCCACTCCTCCAAGCCATCAAGGATGTGCCAATATATAACAAGCTGGTTAAGGAGAAGTGTTTCAAACACCCAGGCAGACGGAAGAAATATGCCTCAACTATCAATGTCATAGGACAACTGTCTGACCTTATGCTAGGCCAAGTCATCTGCCCAAAGTACCTAGATCCTGGAAGTCCTGTAGTAGATGTTCACATCAATGGCACCATTATCCCCCACACCTTGATTGATCTCGGGGCCGCCATCAATGTGATGACCAGGGATACCATGCTTAAACTCAATCTTCAGGGTTCCTTGAGGAAGACCTCGACAGTACTGCAATTATCAGATCGCTCCACCGTGACTCTCGAAGGGATTGTGGACGATGTCATGGTCTCCATTGATTCTTGGGAATACCCTGCAGACTTCCTGATTCTGCAACCAAAGGCCAAGCTTACTGGATATCCTCTCATTTTGGGAAGGCATTGGTTAGCTACTGCAGATGCTTACATAAGTTGTCGGGCAAAAAACATGACCATAAAAAATGGTCCCATGTCCAAGCAACTAGTCCTATACCCTCCTGCCCAACCTTCTTTAGAGCATGATTTACCACTCTGGTTGGGAGAAGGAGAAGAAGATGAGGTGTACTCAGCACCTCTGTGCACCTTAGATACCACTAGGAAAGACCCCCTAACCGAGGATGACTTGATCGAGATCTTGATCCAGAATCCACCTTCCAGTGCGCTACTCTTAGAGGAATTGGTGGAGGATGCCCAAGCTAGCACCTTAGTGGATCTCTGTACAACCAACCCTGTTACTCCCAGAGTCAAGAATGTGGAGTTCGGCCCTGAGAAAGCATTGAAGATCAGCTCCTCCTTATCTTCTTCCCAGGAAAAGGAGCTCTGTAGTCTGTTGGCCAACCACCTAGATGCTTTTGCTTGGAGCTATAAGGAGATGAAAGGAGTCCATCCTTCGGTCTGTACCCATCATATATACATCAAAGAGGATTGTAAACCGGTTAGGCAACCTCGGAGGAGAATGAATCCAGCCCTTAAAGAAATTGTCAAGCAAGAATTGCAGAAACTGTTGGATGTCGGATTCATCTACCCCATCTCAGATAGTGAATGGGTGTCCCCTTTAGTGGTGGTTCCCAAGAAGAATGGGAAGTGGAGAATCTGTGTGAATTACCGTGAGCTGAACAAAGCTACCAAGAAAGACCATTTCCCTCTACCTTTCATAGATCAAGTGTTGGATGGACTGGTAGGAAAGAAGTTCTTCTCTTTCCTGGATGGGTTTAGCGGGTACAATCAAATCCAAATCAGCCCGGAAGACCAAGATAAGACCACCTTCACTTGTCCTTGGGGTACCTTTGCCTACTGAGTCCTTCCCTTTGGGCTAGGCAATGCTACTGCTACTTTCCAGAGAGTTGTCTTAAGCATCTTCTCGGAGCTGGTCCATGATGCAGTGGAAATCTATATGGATGAATTTACTCCTTATGGGGCCAAATTCCAGGAAGCATTGTCCAATCTGGGAAAAGTCCTAGCCAAATTCATTGAGATGAACCTGTCCCTCAGTCCTGAAAAATGTGAATTCCTGATGACTGAAGGGACCGTGCTAGGCCATACCATTTCTTCCCAAGGATTGTAGGTGGATCCTAACAAAATTTCTCTCATCAAGAGGGTTCCACCTCCTCAAAAGGTAAGGGATGTCCGGAGTTTATTGGGATTAGCAGGATACTACAGGAGATTCATTAAGGACTTCAGCAAGCTAGCCTCGCCATTGTTTGGCCTATTAGCAAAAGATGTGGAGTTTAAGTGGACTGACGATTGTCAGAAGAGTTTGAATGAGTTAAAGGACAAGTTGGTGTCAGCACCAATCTTGAGAGGTCCAAACTGGGCCCTACCTTTCCACATCCACACTGATGCCTCGAACAAAGCCATAGGTGCAGCTTTAGGACAAGTTGAGCAGAAACTTCCATATGCCATTTACTTTGTTAGCAAAAACTTGTCCAAAGCTGAGATGAATTACACTGTAACCGAGAAGGAATTCTTGGCTGTAGTCCATGCATTGAACAAGTTCCGACATTATATTACTGGTTACCAGACCTTTGTACATACTGACCATGCTAATATTAGATATTTGATGAATAAACTAGATGTGAATGCTCGTATTATTAGATGGTTGCTTTTATTGCAGCAGTTTGATCTAACCATTGTTGATAAACCAGGTAGAGAAAATGTTGTTGCTGATTTTTTATCTAGATTGGATTTGTCTGCAGATGAAGATGGGACGGTGGATGACCAGATGCCTGATGAGCATCTGTTTGCTATCTCAGTACTCTCTCCATGGTTTGCTGATATAGCAAACTACCTTGTTTCAGCTCAGTTCCCTCCGCATCTCTCTTCAAGAGAGAAGAGCAGAATCATCAGAAAAAGTGCCTCATTCACATGGATCGGGGGAAATCTGTTCAAGCTTGGCCCCGATCAGATCTTAAGGCGTTGTGTGAGGGAGGAGGAATTCTTTGATATCCTCCTCACTTGTCATGATGGACCTTGTGGAGGGCATTTTGTAGCAAAGAGAACTGCCTTCAAGATCCTGCAGGCAGGCTACTATTGGCCCACACTTCATCAAGATGTCAGAAGATATGTCAGTCAGTGTGACCAATGCCAAAGAATGGGGAAACCGACCTAAAGGGATGAGATGCCTCTCCAACCTCAAGTGACTCTTGAGCCATTTGAGAAGTGGGGCATGGACTTTGTGGGCCCAATCAACCCCTCTTCGAGGAAAAGTACTTACATCATTGTGTGTACTGACTACTTGACAAAGTGGGCAGAGACTAAAGAAATCAAAGCAACAACAAAAGATAAGGTGGTCGAGTTCTTAAGAGAGAACATCTTCTACAAGTTTGGCTACCCAAGAGAGCTGGTGACCGATCAAGGGAGCCAGTTCACATCCAACTTGATTGAAGACTTACTAGCTCAACACAAGATCAAGCATAGGACTTCCACTCCCTATCATCCTCAAGCAAATGGGCAGGTGGAAGTCACCAATAGAGAATTAGAAGGGATCTTGACCAAAGTGGTGAGCAGCAGCAGAAAAGATTGGGCAGATCGCTTGGTTGAGGCCACATGGGCTTACAACACCACTTGGAAGACCACCACCGGCTTCACACCTTATGAGCTGGTCTATGGGAAGAAAGCTTTGCTGTCCATTGAGTTTGAATACAACACCTTGAGGATGGCAGGTCAGCTGGACCTAGATCTCAGCCATGCACAACAAGAGAGGCTGCTGCAACTGAATGGACTGGATGAGCACCGCATGCAGGCCCTCCTTCACTCAGAAGTGGTTCAACTTCAGAGGAAGGTGTGGCATGACCAACATCTCCATGACAAGCAATTTCAGCCGGGAGATTGGGCTTTGTTGTATGATTCCAGATACAAAGATTTCAAGGGGAAGTTGAGAACCAGATGGCTAGGACCATATACAGTGGAGAAATTCCATGACAATGGATCTGTCCTCATTCGGACCATTGATGAGGAAGCATTCCCATGCTTGTCAATGGGCATCGATTGAAGATCTACAGGAGACCTCTCTCAAGACAAGAGTTTATCAATACTATGGAGAAATCTGTATTGGTCATAGAGAAGGGTTCTGCCTCTACCTCTGGCACACCCTGAAAGAAGATATGAAAAAAAAAAAAAAAAAAATAAAGATCCTTGGGTGAAAACCTCTCTGAGGCGCCCAAGGCAGGTAGTAGGGGTGAAAACCTCATTGAGGCGCTCCTATTGCTTTTTCAAAAAAAAAAAAGAGAAAAGGTTGAAAACGATCCTTCAGTGAAAACCTCTCTGAGGCGCTCAGGGCAGGTAGCAAGGGTGAAAACCTCTTTGGGGCGCTCCTGTTATCTTTCCAAAAAAAAAGAAAAGAAAAAAATAATAAGCACAATATGAAAATTGCATGCAGGTTGCAGATGTTCTATGGAGGAGAAGAAGCCTCTCTAATCCGAGCCAAGGGCCCTCAACATGCTATCAAGGGACCTCACCAGCACCTCCTCCAAGAATCCCAATGTTTTTTCAAGGTATGTGCAATTTTATCATGGTTTGAATCTCCTACAGGAAGATGCAGTTTTTCTACAGGGAAATGCAGTCTTTCTACAGGAAGACGCAGATTTTCTACAGGAAAGTGCAAAATTTCTACAGGAAGCTCTGTGTTCTACAGGAAACTCCCTATAGAAGTTTGGGACGGCCAAAAATTTGTTTCAAACGGAGATCTAGCGGCTGAGGAATGGGTTGGATGCATGCATGCCACTGTTGGCACCCCTGAACATTGCTGTTACCTTGCTCCACCATCCTCGTCGCCATGCAACCAAGATCCCTGCACCAGTAAACCAGATCAATGAGTTCTCGTGGTAAAGCCATTTGTCAAAGAAAAACAAGCACCGAGAGCTCATACCACATCCATGTCGAGCATCAGAAGCTCCGGGAGCGTGATCAAAAGATTCTATCCATCGTCGTGCAGCATGTACCCAAGGAGGCGAGACTGTTACAAGGCACCCCGCGGGAATCCTGTAACAGTAAAACCTGCATGAGTGGATACCATTCACAGCACCACCCTCTGCAAGAAACACACGGGCGCAGGCAACCAGAGCATCCACTCCATCGCCAGCATCCTGTAACCATGAGCCTCCGGGACTGTATAAGCCGCATGCAGCAGGTAGATCCGCTCCCCGTCGTCCAAAAACCGAAAAATCGTGTGCAGCCGCACGCAGGTAAGTGTCTCAACCCTTCCTTCCACCAAATCGCATGAGTATTACTTTGATTTGTTTGCATGGCGTAGAAATGAATGGTTGAGCGGCCGTATGGCCAGTTGACTGGCCACGTCGGCTAGTTATGGTATAGTCGGATGCTTGGGTGGCAGCCACGACAAAGAAAATACGCAGCACACACGTGAGGATAGTCCCGTCAACCAAGAAATGAGTTTAACCGAAAAGGGCGGCGACAAATCTGTGGGAATGAATGCGGCAGCGAGTGAATATGCAGGCGAATGATGGGTGACATCGCCCAACGGTCCGGCGGGGACAGCTCACCCCCCGCGCCACGAGCTGCGCCGATTCAAAATCTAATGGGCTAGATTATGCGCATGTATTCGTCAACCTCCACTTCAAAACTAGATTGGCTCTTCTAATTTCCTCTGCACGTTGATACACCGAGCTTTCGGCTACCAGAACGTCGGCGAAGCACATCTCGACCACTGGCCAACTACAGTCCTCCCCGAAGTTTGCACACTGCTCCTACAGGAACACAGTCCTACAGGAAGCAGTCTCTACAGGAACGTAGTTCTATAGGAAGGTGAATTCCTCACGTAAGAAAAGGTGGCAAAAAAAAGGTAACCCTGAAACTCCTTCCGCAATTGGCTTTCAAAGGTGGCAAGATCATTATTCACAGTCTGGTCATAAAAATATCGGATTGTTGTGCCTATACTATCGCTTCTACAGGATAGCTGTATAATTAGACTGTGTTTTGTGAACTCTATGCATGCTCTGCCTAAAATAGACCGAATCTCCTTTGCATTTGTCACCTTTAGTCAAAACCCCCGTGTTCATCATGCCGGGTGGGTTTATCAGGCGGGAACCCATAGATTCCACCAAATTAAGAGAAAACCAGGAGGTGGTAGAACTATTCACAAGGGTTCAATGGATGTCTTTTTGTGATAAGTTGCAGGGTTACGATGATGAAGTAGCTGAAGAATTTATGCAGGCTTTAAGGCCGAAATCTAAGACACTAGCTACAATAACCTTCAAGGGCCTAAGCCTCAAGATTACCCCACAGTACATCAGTCGGATTACAGAACTCCCTATGGGTTTGCCGTGGGACAAGGAAGAACGAAAGAAGAGCCAGCAAGTAAAGAAAGAATTCTTTCCACCTGAGGAAGAATTCTCGAAGGATAAGAATGGAGTACGAAGGACCAGTTTGTTACCACCTTGGAACGAGGTCAGCCTCCAGATAATGAAATATATAACCTGTGAGGGCCGCTATAGCATCGTTTACGGGTATCATTTCCGGTTGCTTACCGAATTGAGGCACCGGAGGGAGCTTCCTGTAGAAAAGAAATTAAGCATTCCTTATTTCCTGTGTCAATCCTTAATGGAGTGTGCTACAAAGCTGAAAGATGGCATCCCAGATCAGGTGGCACACCATGGGCTGATCAAATTTCTTGTGGAGGATGCACTGCACTCATATAAAGTTCCCCTCTCCTGGGAGTCATTTAGGAATCTAACATGAGATGGGGACATAAAGATGCTAGTCGAAGATAGTGGCTCCTCCAGCAGTGAAGACAAGGAAGCAGTGGCTGAGGAAAAGAAGGACAAACAAAAGGGTGGCACACCAATCCTGTCAGCAAGGGAAAAGAGGATGAAGAGCAGAATGGACAAAGCAGAGGAGGCCCACTTCAGCCCAAGTACCTCCACAGCACCTACACACAAAGCAAAAAGCAAAAATCAAGCAGGAAAGCAAGCGGAAGTGGAGACACCTGTGTCTACAGGAAAGCAAAACCAGGCTTCTACAGGAAGCCCGAAAACAAAGACAAAGGCTTCTACAGGAAGCCCGAAGATCAGTGAGAAGCAGGCTTCTACAGGAAGCCCAAAAGCAAAGACCAAGGCTTCTACAGGAAGCCCGACAATCGTTAGAGAACAGGCTTCTACAGGAAGCCCAAAAACGGAGACAAAGGCTTCTACAGGAAGCCCGAAAGTGCAACCACAGGCTTCTACAGGAAGCCCAAAGACAGGGACAAGGGCTTCTACAGGAAGCCCGAAATTGGAAAAAGGGGCTTCTACGAGAGGCCCGAAAGTCATTGAGAAACAACCTCCTACAGAGAGTCTGAAGACAGAGAAAGGATCTTCTACAGGAGGCCCGAAAGTGGGCAAAGGAGGGTCTTCCACAGGAAGCCCGAAATCTGAAAAGGAGGGGCCCTCTACAAGGAGATCTGAGAGAGCAAAACGCAAGAAAGAGAAGGCTGGCATTCTCGAAAAGGAGGCAGCAGCGGCACTGGCTGCCCTCAGCACACCTCCAAAACCGAAGGAGAAAAGGGAGAGGGAGACCCCTCTACCATCTGAAGCCAGGAGAAGCAAGAGGATGACCACGGGCAAGCCACAGCCTCCACCTAGCAGCCAAACCACTTCAGGGGACGTCCCTACTTCACCCAATGCAAGAACCCCCTCTAAAACATCAGCCACCCCCGAAAAGGGGAGCCCAAAAATAACTTCCTAGACACGAAAAATAGGCCAGTCGCCTTCCGAAGCCCGGCTCAAGGAAATAGGAAAGGGGTAGGAAGCATCACCTTCGTCACCACCAGGGGCAGCAAAGGCAGGGCCGCCAAAAACGGGAAAGGAAGAAGCGCCACCCTTGGCAGAAAAGGCAGAACCACCAAAATCAGGAGAGGAAAAGCATGTTCTGGGCTCTAGTTCTTGGCCAAAGACGAGGAGCCAGGGCAAAGTTGCTCAAGGATGAGCAAATAGTTTAGCTGGGGGGTGATGATGAGCCCCAATTTTTGGTATAATTTGGGCTCATTTGGCCTACTTGCTTTGCTCAAACCATTCACTTTTTACTGCTTATGCATGCATTTCTTAGTTTATTCGTGTTGTTTGTAGGAAGAAGGGTAGACACTTTATCTACGTGACTAATGCATTATGATTTCAGGTTTTTGCATTAAAAGGGAGAAAAGACCACGTGAAAAGGAGACAAGGAGACAATGAGGTGGCACTGTTGGTTTTTAGGAGAGGATGTCCACAGTCTTGGGACCCTCCTCGTGATTCCCACCATAGCTTCGAGCTCCAATCCATCTCCCCACCGAGCTTAGAAGCAGCCAACTGTTCTACAGGAACAGCAGTTATAACTGTTCTACAGGAACAACAATTATGACTGTCCCACAGGATCAGCAAGTTAAACTTCAGTTGGACAGCCGAGCTCCTAAAATCAAGGACACCTGTTGGATGATCATTTTTGCATAAGTATGGAGGTCGTAGCCTTTGATAGGTTGTTGAAGCTTTCACATTACTATTGTAATTTTTGAGCACAACTCGGTGTAGTTCTTTTTGTAAGCCAATTTGGCATGACATCAGATTATGAATAAAGAAGGCAGATTTTGATCTAGTTCTGAGTTTTCTCAAGGAGCTATAGCTCTCAGGTTAGGGCCCAACCTGAGAGCAATAAATCTCTGCAGTGTTGTAATGTGTTTGCATTTCGTTCCAGCACTTTTAGTTTGTTTATTTTCACATGCAATTCGAATTCACAGTTTGGTAATTTAGTCGTTTTCATGAGCATAGATAGGACTAGTTTGTGGTGATTTGCTTTCAGTTTCTTCAGTTTGATAAGAGGATAGATATAATCTCTTGGAGCTCCAGCAAAAAAGGTTGAGAAAGTCTCCACTTCCATCTCTGTTTGGAGATTGGAGTGTAGCCTATACCAGCCACAAAAATACGCAGTTCTTCACTTTATACATGCTGCAACATAGTCTCGTTTATGATAGATCTTTCCATGCACTTCACTCTTGCACCATACACCTTCATCACCGCTTCATGCACATTCCTCTACATGCTTTATCTTGCTGTTCATTGAGTTCAGGTAGCTTAGGTTAATGAATTTTCATCTTGGTGACAGTCATAAGCCATTTGTTTCATTTACACTGCTTTTCATCATTCTATTGCCTTCTTCTTCGTCTTGATCACGCATACAACCACCTCCTCGACCTCTGCTCCGATCTGTTATCTCCCAAACTCCTCCACTCCTCACGTAACTTCATTCTTTAGGCATTTCGTTGTTATCACCTTTCATCCATCAACCCACTTCATACACTCGTTCTCCATCCTACTTCTCCACTCCTGAGCCATCACCAACCTTATTCCTACCTTACACATCTCCCCCTACCATTCCATCACTCCACCATCACTTCAAACACCCACGGTAGGTCATCCTGTAGCAATTTGTAGACTTCCTGTAGAAACCCCTGCGTTTCCTGTAGAATCCCCTGCAGACATCCTGTAGGAGGCCACTCACTCGGTTGTTGAGCCTCTGAACATGAGGAACCTCTGTGGACTGATGCTAAGGATCTCTGGGGACCTCTCCTAGCCTCCCCAACCTTTCCAAGCTTTCCTTCCTTCCGCATCACATCTGCACAACCAAACCCTAATAAGCACAAAATCACAATCACTCCATCCACTTAAAGAAAAAATACAAAAATATGTCTTTTAAGCTGCAAGTAGATTAGATTCATGCATTTTCACTTATTAGAAGTAATGGCATCATTGGTAGAAGTTTCCTTCACAGTCTTTGCATCATAGAGGTTAGACTAGTTGAATTAGGGTTTCATAGGGTTTCCATGTTTTGATTTGCTTTCAGTTCATTTTTGCCAAGTAGATTAGTCTTCTTTGAGCTAGCTTTCGTCCATAATTGATAAAGCTTCATCTGTGAGCCTATAGAAGTTGGCTTGAGCCCTAGCGGACTTGTGCTAGCTGACCAAGTGACAGCTGCGACAAGAGCTAGTACTTGTGCATACAGCACCGTCACTTCCAAGTTTGTACGAACTACCGGGTTGATAAAATTAAGAGACAGGAAGCCCCAGGAGTTGTAGCATTATTATTACAATACTGGAGCTCACCACTGATCATCACCTATCAAAATTAGAACATCAACATAAAGAACAATGATCAATGGCTTACCTTCTACCATGATGTGGTAAAGGTTCGCATCTGCTTCACTCTTGGTGAAGCCCAACCTGGTGAAATAGCTGTCGATCTTGGTGTACCAAGCAAGAGGTACTTGCTTCAGCCCATACAAAGCCTTCTTGAGTCGGCACACATGCGACTCATGATTGAAGGTCTTGAAACCTTCTGGCTGCTCAATGTACACCTCTTCCTCAATCTTCCCATTCAGGAACACTGTCTTCACATCCATATGATGGATCTTCCAACCCATTTGTGCTGATAGTGCCAACATCGATCTGATAGATGAGTACCTTGCTATAGTAGAAAAAGTCTCATTGTAGTCGATCCCCTTGACCTGTGAGAAACCACGAGCAACAAACCTTGCCTTATGTTTCTCAACACTGCTATCAGCTGCCCGCTTTACCTTGTAAAGCCATCTAGAACTCACCACTGGCTTGTCCTGAGGTCTTGGGACACCATCCCAAACACAGTTTTGAACGATGGATTCGTACTCCTCCAGCATAGCATCATCCTAGACTGGTTGTTGCACTGCCTCGTCGAATGAAGAAGGATCAGACTCTACACACTCCCTAACCATGGCCATGTAACCAGTGCACTGCTTGAGGGACCTCCTCTATCTGCACTGATAAGATGGTTGTCTCACATTCCCTCGTGCATCCAGCATCAACCTGTCCACTTCCCTTTAGCGTTTCCGTCCATCTCTGGAAGACTCAGCATGAGTGGATGTCTCCACTCCCGGATCCTCTGCATGCATCTGCTCCACATCAATTTGAGGCTCCTCCTCCTTAGGAACTGAAAGTTCCTCCTTTGCATGCAACTTGAGCTCCCTCTCAAGTGATACTCGCATGGCTTTATGCTCGTCGAACTTTAGATCTCAGCATACCACTATCCTCTGACTAGTAGGCAGGAACACCCGATAGTGGTGGGGTGTATCAGTATACCCCACAAGTATCCCCAACTCAGTTGTTGGATCTAGCTTCTTCTGGGCAACTTTGGTCACATGGAAATAAATCGATGATCCAAAGATCCTGAAGTGACTCACATCTGGTTGCTTCCCGAAAAAGGCCTCCATAGGTGTCTTCATTCCCAGTATACGGTGCGGGCTTCTGTTCTGCAAGTATAATGCTATATTGCATGCCTTAGCCCACAAATGAAGTGGTAGGCTTTGGTCATGCAACATCGCTCGAGCTGCTCCCACAATAAATCTGTTCTTCCTTTCGACCACCCCATTATGCTGTGGGTTATGGTGTTCCGTCAACTCCCATTTAATTCGTTTTGCAGTGCAAAAGTCCTTAAACTATTGGGAGACATACTCTCCACCATTGTTTCTATGCAAGGCCCTTATTTTATTTCTAGATTCTTTCTCTGCCAAGGCTTTAAACTCACAAAACCTCAAGAAGGTCTAATCCTTCTTTTGCATAAAGTAGATCAAACATCTATGAGAAAAATCATCAATAAAAATAACATAGTACCTTTGTTCACCGGTGGAGGCTGTAGAGAATGGTCCACAAAGATCTCTATGAACTCGCTCTAGGATTGCTCCAGCTCTACTGTCTCGATCCTGAAAGGAAGATTTCACATACTTACCCAAGGTACAACCTTTGCACGTATCTGACTGCTCCAGTTTTCCCTTGGGAAGTCCGGTAGAAATCTGCTGCATGATCTTCAAGGCTCCATGGTGCAAGTGGCCCAATCTTCTATGCCATAGCTCGCCAACATCTTGGCTTGGCACCAACTCTGCTTTAAAACTCAATGTAGCATAGTTGTCTGCCTCCAGCTTGTAGAGATTCTTTACTCGAATCCCGATCCTCTTGGTCTGTCCAGTGCCAATATGCCTCAGGAATACCTTTCCTTTACTAAAGACTACATCATAGCCTTTATCTTCTAGCATAGCAACGGACACAAGATTCTTCTTCAAACCTGTACATACTTTACATCAGTCAGGGTGAGAGGAGCTCCATGCTCCCTCTGAAACACAACCGTACCTTCACCTGAAACATGGTACTTTCCATCATCGCCCATCTCGATCCGCATCTGGAGATACTTCTCCTCCAAGGTATTGAAAAGATTCTTGTCACCGGTCATGTGGAACGAAGCTCCACTTTCCAAGTACCAAGCACATCCCACCATGGATGAAACCATGCATGTGATGAGAGCGAAAGCCAACTCAAACTGTGAGGCCAGTGCCTCACCGTCTGATCCCTTCGAGGATTCCTTCTTTGAAATTTGTAGCACAATGGCCCACCTCATGACAATGAAAGCATCAAACTTTTGATTTGTCAAAATTGTTTCCACCATGGGAAGAACTGATTTGGAATGGGATTCCTTCCCTTTCCCTTTCCTCACCTTACTCGCTAAGGCTATATTTTCTTCATCATCTTGCTTTGATGAAGATCCATCTCTGGTGCTTCTTCTTATCTCCTCCTGCATCAGATCTGACCAAAGTCGTTCCCAATCTGGCAGTTTCTCTCTTCCATTTACCGAGTCTTAGTAGCTATGCCAACTCTTAGGAAGACCGAGGAGAGCAAGACTCACCATGTCATCATCGATTGTCGTGATCCATACACTTCCAATCTCATCCCTGCAGGTGGTGATCTTGTTCAGATATGTAGAGATCGTGTCACCCTTTTCACACTTGATTTTCCGAAGATTTTCTTTCAGCACTAGCTTCATCTGATCACTACTGTTTTGATATAGATCTTTCAATGTTTTCCATATTGAAAAGGGTGTCTCCTTCCCATGGAGACTCGAGACTATGTGGTCTCGAACTCCCTCCAGAAGGATTCTCCTTGCTCTAGCCACACATTTCTTCCATTCCACCAATTATGTAGCATTAGCTACTGCTGGCTTGGGGACTTATTGATTAATGAAATCCTTTAGATCGTTGTCCTCTAACACTACTTCCATGTGATCCTTCTAGGCTATATAATTCGAGCTACCATCAAGGGCATACTCGAGTGTTAAACTGTTGAACACCATTGGTGAAATTGAGATGTGATAAGAACTCGATTTCTATATTCAGAAACCTCAAACTTCTCCCTTCTCCCTTCTTTGTATATTGTTCTTTGCTTTGATCACCTTTGCTTTGATACCATGTAGAATTTCCCATTGTAGATCAACAGATTATGCAATATACTAAAGCAAAATACAAGATCTACTTCTACAACAAACTTGCGGAAGCTTAATCAATTATGAGCAAGATCAAATAGAACACATATAACTGAGAATGAGAAATCAATCACACATGAACACAAAAGAATACTCTGGGGAAAGCCTCAGCTAAAAACCCCGATCTCTGTAATATCATACAAGTAGAAATATGTTCGGATTACACAAAGTTTTAGCTCACAAGCTATCCAACTATCAGTACAATCGAACAATACAGCTCACAGACTGAATAGACACAACATATGCTTTCCCTCAGCCCTCCAAGCCTCCTATTTCCTTGCGCAGTTTCTCTTAGGGTCCAAGGCTGCCACCTGTGTGAATTGGCCTCATCACACACACATCAAACTCAAAAGTACATGTGCAATCTCCAAGGAATGAATTCCTTCTGCATGCAAGAGATATCCTCCATGGAATATTCTTGCAACTCATAGTACACTATCCCATCACTTGATCTCAACTAGGTCTCTGACTGAATTAACATGCATGAGTTATTTATGAGAGAATATTTAGTTATCTGAAGTGCAGTACTTACATGCGTGCATGCATTAAGGAACTGAACTCACAATTAGTTCCACAAACTGTTGGAACTAATCTAACTAGACTTAACTCAGATAACTGAGCTAACTAATTACAACTCAAAGTACAAATCATTCTGATCTCCTTAACCAAGGGATAACTTCTTTAACTAAAGGAGAAATTGTTGCATGTCTTCACATCTACTTCATGTTTGATTTCCTACGACTAATTAACTCAAGATGAATTAATTAATTATTTTACAAACAGCTGCTAAGATCAAATTCGAATTTTAATTCTCAATTTTAGTTCAGGGACTAACTAAAATTGGAATGTATCCTAAAATTCTATTTATAACAGTGCTATTTTTAGCACTTCTATTTTTAGCATTTCTTGTTGTTATTTTCAACAATTCATGTGCACAGCATCTGCTCTGATGCTGTGGTTTTGACTGCGAGGTTGATCGAAACGGTACCAATTTGAGGGGGCGCACCTGTAATTCCTGCAACTACGCTCTGAGGGCCCCCAACACAATCGGGTTCACCTGCATGAAATCTTTGAGAGCCTCATTGGTGACATTATTCACTATCTCGCCAATGTCATGCAGATCACCCTCGGTTAGGGTGATTGGGTCAATGGACAATTTCGAGGCCTTGACCTTCTTCCGCAACCCTGCTCGCTCTGCTGGGTGCTAGTGCTTCAACCGTGTTGACGCGGTTCGTGGATCCGCACCTCCTTCTTCTGTTTCTGCTTCCTCTACTTCCTACCCATGCGAGGGCATTGTTTGGCCCTCGCCCACCTTTGTGGCTACTTGTTGTGTTGCTGTTGCGACTGCGACCTTTTCTTGCTCAACTGCTTTTTGTGCTGTGTCCCATGCTGCCTGCACTTCTGCTGCTGCTATTTCCTTCCTTTGTTTTTCGACCAACTGTGTGATGCACAACTTGGCTTCATTTTTCTTCTTTTGCGCTGCCGACTTCTCGATTTCTACAATGTTTGGGGCGTGCCATTCTGGCATCCATGCCTTAAGGACATTAAAAATGGCATTGTCGGTGGCTACAAAGGGTAGCTTTATCCACTGTTTAGTTGGCTCCTTACACACCCTGATATATATGTTATGCATGTCTGCCCTTAATTCTGCAAAACTCTGCAAGCTGTTGTAAATCGTGGGTGACAACTGTGGCTTACGGTTGGACCACATTCTGAGGTTCATCTCCATGAACGCCTAGAAGATCTTGTTGTCGTGTATACTTTTAGCATCCTTCGTGGCTGAAAGCAAAGCGTACTTTGCGGCCTCCGGTAAATCTCTATCAATTATGGGGAATTGACAATCCTCTGGAAATTCCCTAGCTAGGAGCACTATGGACAACAACAACCATGCATAGTGGAACATTTTTCCCTGTTCCTGGGATTCGTAGCAATTCTCTAAAAATTATGTGCAGAGGAATTTAGACCAGTTAAACTGGACCCCCTACATGCACTGCTTGGCCAATGTGACCACCGGTGTAGGTACCTCATCTACACAACACTTGCGCATTACTTTTCCTGCATGATTTGGGTTGCCACACATACTGCTTTGTCCTTGATGCTGGAGATGGCATAGCCCCTCTTCTTCTTTTCCATCTTGTATTTTTTCTTCATGGCC
The DNA here is from genome assembly GCA_031772625.1 of Pinus tabuliformis. Lineage (NCBI taxonomy): Eukaryota > Viridiplantae > Streptophyta > Pinopsida > Pinales > Pinaceae > Pinus > Pinus tabuliformis. Next base: position 1,209,641,118 of record CM062804.1, on the reverse strand, counting down.
TCCGCGATGGCCAAATCATTCCTCTTCCCTTCTAATATGGCCACCGGGTCCTCTCCTTTGTATGGAAGTTGGGAGATGCGATGAATCAAGTCTGCCGTGATGGGGATGGGCTCCTCCAGCCATATGCACCCATCATGCACTAGGCAGAGTAGCTGCCTAATGACAAAAATGGTTATTGGGGCACGATGGAAATGTTGCACCTAGAGTAGGTTCAGTAGCCCGACCTTTTCCACTTCGTGCAACCACTTCCGTAGCTCTAATGCTGTCACCCCCCTTGCGATGTTCTGCTTCATGAGGTTTCCGGTTTCAAGGTGAGGAAACTTCTCATTGTCAGCGAGTTCCCAATCTTCAAATTTTAGGCTCGGTACGTAGCCCAGGTGCGTGCCTTTAAACATAATGCCTTCTGGGAGGAGAGGGGTTTGGAGCGAGCTCTTGGCCTCATCTAGGTCCATGGGTACTTTGGCCTTCCCTTTTCGCGGGGGGACATAGGTAGGCAGTTTTGTCACAAAGTGCATAGATTGATTATCCACCTCCATGCCTTCATCTTCTTCCTCTACGATGATAAGATCCTGCAGATCTTCTTCTTCTTCATCTATTTCTATAGTGACAACTTTCCCTTTCTCCTCCATTGATAGCTTGCTATGCAGTGGGTTGTGCGGGGAAACGCATATGGGAGCCATTGATTGTTTGTCCTTGTTGGGTCTTGGCATGTGCAGTGATTTTTAGATTTTTTCCAAAATCCCGACACCTTCTGGAACATCCCCCATAGTTAGGGCCTACATAGCCTCCTCGGAAGTCACATCTACTATTTCCATACCATCCTTAGTTGTTTCCATTATATCTGTGCAACAATCTATCACTTGTGAATTTAGGGGCTGAATCAATGCTCGACTCACAACAATCAGGGTTCTGCTCGACCGTTCAATTTGCAAATGACCAAGTGTTGTTTTCTAGGCAGCCCTATGTATTTTATAGCGCTTTTGGAATTGAAATTTGACCATTAACCCCAACTGCAGTCCATTAATTCTCCATTAGTGGAAGATTTTCCCAGATTTTACCCATAAATCACGTCTTAAATTCTTGCCACCCACTCCTTTTGGCCTCAATTCGAGCATTCCATCATGAATAGTGACTTCAACAGTCACTTTCTGGCAAAACCGCGTGGGAGCGCAACCCCCCATGCGCGGTTGCGGACCTTGTGACTCTTTTCTTCTACGCGCATTGCCAATATCATGCAACTCCTAGGCATAGTAGTTTACAATTCTGTGCTCCCTTCCAGCTGCCTGGAGCACTAAGACTATCCTTCCCTCGGCTAGTCAGGTGGTCGCACCACCCCTGAAAATTTTGATCCGATCATTCATCACGTTGCCTGGAGAATCTCTACCTTTTACTATTATGGTCAGCATCGCGTACTTTATTACTCGCAACGCACTACCTTGGTCATTATTCTTAGAAATATGCAGTCCAAGCCAAGGCATCAGAATGATCAATTCGTGACAATAGGCCTTAATCTCGTCGTCATGATCACATGCACCCTGCCTTACCATTATGGTATTTTTACTCAAAAAATATTTCTCTATTTCATCTTCCACCTTCTTGACTTTCGCGTCCATCAAAGTACTTTTCTTCATTAACTGTACCCTTTCTTCTTCAAGTTTGTGGAGTCTAAGGTTTCCCTGTTGGATTTCTTCCTCAAGTCCTGTGTTTTGTTTCTTTCGGCTGTGTGATCCCTTCTTTCTGGGCTTCACGAACCATCGTATCTACTGGTGCTACTATGCACGGACTAGGTTTTGCATGCTTTATGGGGATTACAACATTCACTTCATACTTCAACTTTGGAAGTGCCCGCATGGTTATGGTTTTTCACATGGTCCTATAAGCCCAAAGAACCGCTGGTACGTGCAAGTCCTAGTCGGTTCTTTTCACATAGTGGACCGTGTTCAGTGCTTCACGTACTTTGTAAAATCTTCTGCATGAATATGCTCCTGCATGCTTGGTCTTACCATGCTTCCTAGTCCTAACTGGAGGGGTCGTTTGCACCTTTGTCTTGCCCACTCCTGCTTGTTGGTCATGTTTCCTATCGCAGGGATGGTGTGTGTCTGTGTAGGTTGTGCACCATATGCCTGTACTCATCTGGAAAGGTGGGCGCGTGGGCTATTTCATTTATCATACTCGGCTTTCATCCACATCTGAGGCTTTCCAAACCGCATGCGCATCATCCTTCCGCATTCATGCCTGTCATCAACAATTTCTATCACTTTGAAATCTTCTAGCGCTCTCGCACCTTCGATATCTACCATTATTTCATGCAATCTTCCCATAGGTAGGATATTTTTCTAGTTCGCCATTCACAGTTAAATAGGAGACCATTGCAGCGCAGGCCTACCCATGTGCTCCCACGTCTGCTTTGGTAGGACGTTCGCGTTCGATCATAGATCCGAAATCGCTTGATCCATCTCATATTCCCCGATCTGCACGATCAATCTAATCTCTCTTCCTATTCGCATTGTGTGCTTCTTGAGCTTCCTGACTACGTGTGGTTCTTCTGGCATGGTTCCAGCACATCTAGTAATGAGTTCTTGCAGCCCCTTCACAACTTTGCTGTCGTGCAACAGCCTCATGCATGTCTCCAAAAACGTAGTGAGCATTGATGGGTCCATTTCCGGTTCTAGTTTTTCTTTACTTCATGAAGTGGAGGCATTCACAAAGCTCTTCTTAGCTTCCATGAATGTCTCCTTGGCACGCTCTAAGTCAAATTTTGGTTCCTTTGTTGGAGCCCTGCGAACTTGGGCACTCTCTTCGGGCTACTTTCCTTTGTCATCTCCTGTCATGGTGCCACTTCGGAGCGCAATATTTACATTCAGGCCTTCCTCGCATGGTTTAGACCTCATCATTTGTAGGTTCTGAGTCGGGGGAGGTTGGAGTGCTCCTTTATCGGGCAACCTTGCTATTAGCATGGGATAGTCCTCCATCTCATGATGAACTTGGGTAAAATATAAGCATGATGGTCTCGTTGGATTTTTGCAATCATGGGTATAATGCCTTGGCCCACCACAATTATAACATATTAGCTGTCCATGACCTCTGCCTGGTCCCATTCCACCTCGACCTCGTCGGCGCCCCTAAAATCCATTGCGCACCATCCCTGCATTTTGATCAAGGGTCCATGTTTCGGTTTGAACTCTATAGGTAGGAGTCCGATCCATCATCAATTCATAACTTCTACAGGTGAGCCCATTGTGGCCTACTCACCAGCAGAAATTACAAAACAACTGCTAAGAATTCTGCGTATACTTCTGTAATAGATGACAGTTATCTGTAGCATGTTTCCCTCCTATCTGACAAATCGCGCACCATAATGTAGGTGTTGTGCTTGTTCCTTCTTATGCCTCTGGTTTCAATGGCATTGGTCCTCCTCCCACCAGGTAGTTTGCAAATACTAGACAATGGTCCTTGTTATGTCCCTGGCCTTTGCACTTTATGCACCATACCTCCTCACGTGCTTCTGGGTGAGCCATCATGTCTTGTTTCAAACTTTGCATCTCAAGGCACAAGTTTTTCAACTACGCGTGGGTCTGTTGAACTCCCAGGTTAGGATCTTGTATCGGTGTCTCATGTAGTCTCATCACGATCTCTAAGGCCTTGACCTGAGTGGTTAGCTTCTACTATGACAACACGTTCCTTAGATGCGGTGTTAGCGATGCTACAAACCATGCGTAGTGTTTCCCTTCCATCAAGGTCATATTGGATTCACAAATTGTACACTTCAGTCTCTGATCTATCTCCTAGGGGGTCTCACCTGGAAGCATTGCGATTTCCTTAAATCCAATGATCGATTGTGTCTCTGATTTTGGGCTGCTAAATTCCTTGTTTAGTGCAACTTGGATATCCGCGATTTCAACGTTCGGATTGTCATTGGAATGCTTAATGTACCAAGTCAGTGCGCGATCCTGTAGAGCACTAACTAGCATTACTTTCCTTATATTGTCATCCATGAATCCCTGTGCTTCCCATACAACCTTTACCACGAACCAAAACTGGTCTGAATCTTCATTCCCTACTCCCTTGAACATCGACAACTTTATCACACTTGTGATATTGAACTGTGGTGGTGGTGGAGGTGGTGCGAGCGAAGACGGGGGTGAAGATGGTGACACTGGTGGTGGTGTAGGTGGGAGTGGTAAGTGTGGAACTCGCTACTTTATCAAACTGATCACACTTCTTGGTGAAACCTTCGCGAGCTCTTCCTCAATTTCTCGCGAAGGTGAAATCAAGGGGCTAGTTTCTAGTGTTGCGCTACCTTCATATCTATAGATCCTCCCACTTCGCATAGCCCCAAACATCAATTTATTCGCATAACCTACTTTTCACACAATAGTATTTTAATCCAAGTGTTCAAATATTTCATGTACTTACCTCATGGTCCTTTGAGGAAGCGTTGTTCCGCCTTGTTATAGCTGACTGAAGTATCTAGCACGAACTCGGTGATAAATCCTCTTATAATTCGATCAAGTAGTGATCCACAATGCACGCAATCCTATCGTCTGATGCTTCTAGTTTGCGCTCCAACTTTGGAGTCCACACAATAGGTTTTTCGAGCCTGCACCTTCCTTGGCTATCTGCTAGCTTCGTGATCCACTCTAAAACTCAGAGGGGAAGGTTGCAAAGAAAATTTTATGGATTTCCATATATAAGTATCAATCTAACCACTCTTCCTTTGATAATCGCGGATTCCTGTTTTCCTGCGTTGCGAACTCATGAATCTTTCTGTCCAACCACTCTTCAATTCCTTTCTTTGTCGGATTCCAGTGATACGGCATCAGACATCTCTATGCAGATCTCGGTCCCAGCAATGGAACCATTTGTTGGCTTAATGGGGCCTGACCCAGTTTCAGAGTTAAGGTATCCAAACAAATCTTGGTACTACTGGACCTTTCGGCAACAGTCTGTGGAGCACAGACTGATGTCTCACTTGAAGTAGTATGGCAGGGTGCTAGAACCAGGTTTTCACATCTTGGAGATGTCTGAGGAGTTTCAACCGTTCGCAGTTTGGCCCTGCATGTAGGTTGCTTCGCGCACTTTCCCGTACTTCGCAGCCTAATATACTACCTTTGCGCAGCCCTACCCAAGGGATGAACGTCGCACTCTGTGTTAGTACCCAAGACCTTACTAGTATTCCAACGTTAGTTAATTAGCTTTGCCTATTTGAGTGCTTTAAGTGTACTTAACAATATAAGCCATTCATACAAGTGCGCGCGGTAAATAAATAATATATTTGAAAATTATATCAATCATCCATTAACCCAAGAACAGATACACATAATTATAACAAAACTTCTCTTTATTAATTCCTTCCTCGGTTACAGACTCGACTTCGCCCTGCACACTTAGCTGCAGGGGTCAGTGCACTTAGCTGCGGACTACTTGGCCTCTGCGCACTGAGTTGCATAGCCTTTTCCTACTCTACAACCCAAAGATACACTTCAACTTGCAACCTAATCACTTAGAATTTTCTCCTCCTCCTTCATTTTATTTTTACTTACAGCCTTGCTCTATTTATACAATCCCATGGTCCGCGGACCATGAGTAGGTCTATCCAGCCAACATTACATTGCAAAACTAGGGTGGACAACTCTGTGACTCTATCATACTTTGGCACCCCGCGCCCGTAATTCGTGGAGCTTTACAACAAGATTCAGTCAAATTTTGGGCTTTGAACCCCAAAACATGCCTTGGGGGGATTCCATCCCCATCAAATTTCATCCTTTAAAGGGGCCACATCATTATTTGTATAGCCATGTGGTTGTCACATGGTAGATCTTAGCTACATGTCTTCCTTGCAAGGGATGGGTCCACATTGATTTTCATGCTCGCTATATTGAGTCCTCCCATTATCGAAAAATTCCATAATCCACACAGTTCTGTTCTTTAGAGGCTTCGATATTCGATATTAACAGTATGCGTCATCACAGGTATAACTAGTGGGGCACAAAACTCTCGATACATAGGTAAGGCATTAACACTCAAAACCATGAATATGTTGATATGTCACTGACCCTCGAATTTGTCGAGATGTCGATATTGGCATTGACCCTCATAATTCACCCACTTCTGTATCTTTGGATCGTGAGCATGGGCTCAAATTACATTGGATAAGTGAAAAGATTTAAAGCAAAAAGGAAAGGATTGCATGTTCATTGGATATTCAGATGGAGTCAAAGGGAACAAGTTGCTAAATCTTTGCATAAAACAAATATTTATTGAGAGAAGTGTAATGTTTGAAGAAGATCCTTTACATGCAACTCCAGTGGAACTTATTGCACAACCTCCACCACTTCTAGATTTCATTCTTCGAGATGATGTTTCTTCATGCTCTTAAGATCATAATTCTGAACCTAATGAATAGGTCATAGAAGATTCAGATTCCCTACCACTTTCGGCATAAGAGTGGTGCCTCATGAGTGATCTCTTAGATGATCCTGCCACAAGATCTCACATGGAAGAAGCTCCAAGTGCACTTATACCTATGGAATAATGCATACCCATGCATTGCTACATGGTATTAGCTTCTAATTCTCAATCTTATGAAGAGGTTGAAGGAAATCCCAACTAGAAATCGATAATGAATGAGGGATACAATTTTCTCATTTCAAACCACACATGGGATTTGGTTCCACTTCCAAGAGGTTGAAATCTTGTCTATTGTAAATGGATCTACATAACCAAAAGAGTAGCAAATGGAATGATCAACCAGTATAAATCTAAGGTAGTAGCAAAAGTTTTTTCACATATACATAGAATTCATTAAGATGATACATTTGAATTGGTGGAAAAAATGGACTCCATCAAGATGGCTCTTGCAATTGCAACAATAAAGAAGTGGGATGTTCACCACATGGATGTGCAGAATATATTTATTCATGGTGATCTTAATGAAGAGATCTATATGGAGCGTTCGAAAGGATATGTTTAAGATTCTTCATTAGTGTTCCAACTAAAGTGATATTTTTATGGCTTCAAACAGGCACCTCGTGCATAGTACACAAAGATGGAATCCTACCTCCTCTCCCATTGTTTCCAACACTGTAATTCTGATCCATATGTTTATATGTTGAGGTAATCTAATTAATTACTATTGATAGTATTATATGTAGATGACTTACTTATCACAAGTAGTTCACTCAACAATTGCTATTATCAAGTCTATTATACATGACATGTTATCCATGAATCACTTCGGGCTTTTCCATTACTTTCTTGGTCCTGAGATTATTCAATCTAATTCAGGAATCACATTAGCTCAGTTAAAGTATGCATGGGATCTACTTGCTAGATTCAAGATGACTTACTACAAGCTAGTAGCCACAACTTTCTTATCTAGAATTAAGCTAGAAAATGAAAGTACAACACCTTTGGAAAATTGTACGCTTTACAGGCAATTGGTGGGTAGTCTTTTTTACCTCACTCACTCATCTCTAGACATCTCCTATGCCATTGGAGTAGTATGTAGTTACATGTGCAAGCCACATGCGCTACATTGGGAAACAACCAAGAGGATTCTTCAATATGTTAAGGGGACCACATATTATGGTATATAGTATGCAACATGATGCTCATTAGATATTAGTGGGTACACAAATTCCCATTGGTCAAGTGATGGAAAAAATCAAGAGCCCACTTTAGGCTATGATTTAAGCCTTGGATCAAGGCTTATCTATTGGTTGAGGTAAAAGAAATCAACAATTGCTTTATCTTCAACAGATGTAGAGTGTATGGGTGTAGTGAATGGAACCACATAGGTTATCTAGTTGCAACACTTTCTCACAGAGTTTGGCATACAGTTCCATCATCCGACGGTCATTTGGTGTGACAACAAGAGTAATTTAAAGTTATGTAAAAATCCAATCCACCTATAACGTACCAAACACATTGAAATTCACATGCACTTCATTCGAAGCTTAATACACGATGGTATAATTGATTTACAATATTGTTCCTTTGTTGAACAAATTGTAGATATCTTCACCAAACCCTTCACAGAGAAATTATTTGTAGCATTGTGATATCTTCTTGGTGTGAAGGCAACAATAATTGCCTAGTAGTCGCCTTAGTATCATTTGAGGGGGGTTTTGTTCGCACTAAGTTTTTGTGGAGGTTTTCCGTTACACGAAAACCCGCAGGTGTTGGTAAACATTCCAAATCAGTAACTAGGATCCCCAGGGTGGAAATTACGGATTCCATAGAGGTGCAGCGATTCTTCCAACACCCCCCTTAAACGCAAGTCGGGGGAATCGAACCTAGGTCCAAGCTTTGATACCATTTGGAGGTTTGTCGTTACACCAAAACCCACAGGTGTTAGTAAACATTCCAAACTAGTAACTAGGATCCCCAGGGTGGAAATTACAGATTCCATATAGGTGCAGTGATTCTTCCAACACCCCTCTTTCTTCTTATTTTTTCTTATGAGGTGCATTGTATATTGGGTATCTAACATGGCTACATATTATTGAGATCCATTTTTTAATTTTTCACCTTAGTTGAGCTTTAGGGGTGAATTAGTGTATAATGTCTCTATGTATTTTCCATATTTACCATATTTAGTCACACTTAGCTGTACTTCAATGACTAGTGGAGTGGAATCATGCACACATGCATTTTACTTCTCTTCATTATGACTGGAGTCACACTGTGAGTGAAGTCATTCATGAGCCATGAAAGTGTTAAAAGTGTTAATTGATGATTGCACGTTGATTCTGTAGTTAACTAGGATTAGGTTTTAGTTGAATTCAATATATTTCCACTTATGCATGTTGACTGGCTAGTTATCTCTGGGATTCTACGAGTTTAGTTGACTAGTTAACTAGTTTATTTAACTAGTTGACTAGGTTTATGCTTGAGAGATGTTTTTTTCTTAACCACATGGTGAATCGGCAACTGCCAGTCCTAATCTAAGGGAGACCCTGGATCAATCCGAGACCCAGGATCAATCCTGGTAGCTGCCTCTATAACACCAGGAGTACATCCAACTACTTGCAAGTCGATATACTAAGATCCTATTATTTTAGCAAGAGATTTACTGCCAAGACGGGGTTGGGGAATTTGCCCCTTCAGCTACCACCACAGCAGGTCAGTGTACTCAATGATGAGATTGGGGAATCTGCCCCTTTAGCTACCACCATAGCAGGTCAATGTACTCAATGAGATTTGAACTGCGGTCTCCTGGGTTTTGCCCAAGTAGACTTATTGTCAAACCACCCATCAATATACTTCTACTTGAGAGATGTTATCCATGTACTATGCCACCCAACCAAGGAGCATGTCCTTATAAAGGCTATATATCATTGTATTATACTTCATTTTTTGATATAAAGATATAGAGAGAAATTGAATTATAATCCCTTTTGCAATCTTCAATCATTACAAAGATATAAAGATATTGAGAGAAATTGAATTCTAATCCCTTTTGCAAACTTCTATTATTAGTTTGTAATTGTTACTTTTGTTTCTAAGATTTTTCAAGATGCATAACACAAAATTTCATAGTCGAGAAAACCTTACTCTTTGCAAAAATTGAAAATGCTATAATGTAAAGAGACTTTAAATGGAATATTATTTGTAATATCGAACACGTTCAGATTTACATATTAATAAAACTTTATCTGCATAAACACACTGTCAATTGGTACAATCTGTTCATCGAGAGAAAACATTTAAAACAGAGAAATCATTAGTTTTAAATTCGTCACATTGCCCGCATGAATTTTCCCTCTGCAAGGATTGAGATATCTAAAGGGTCCCCGACTGTCTTGTTTCGCTTCGATTTACAACAATTTTAGCGTTAACGAAATGAAATCTAGTAACAGTAGCTGGAACCCTTTGCCTGCCTACTTCCTTTTCAAACTCATTCCAATACTTCAGTCGCTCTGTCCTGTTAGGTTTTGTTTCCTAAAATAAAACACGATGCTTTCCCCTACCAAGTACTCTGATGTGTCTATCCAATAAGAGGGTTGAACAACAATTTAAAGGAAATTGAATTGTGTATATCGCTTCCTGAAATGAAATGAGAATTAAGATAAGGATTTCAGCACTACTACGCCAAGGGCACTTTTAAGAAAAAAATTTAAGACAAAAGAACTCTTTTGTCTTAAAAAATCACTTTTTATTTTAGTTATTTTACATTAAAATTTATTATCAATTGAATTGTCTTAAATATAAACTTTAAGACAAAAATAGTTTGAGACAAAAATATTTTAAGACAAAACTTTATATTTAAGACAAAAATATTTTAAGACAAAAGTAGTTTGAGACAAAAATATTTTAAGACAAAACATTATGTTTCAAACAAAAATAATTTAAGAAGAAGATATTTGAAGACAAAAACTTTATATTTAAGACAAAAGTAGTTTGAGACAAAAATTTAAAGACCAAACTTTATATTTAAGACAAAAATAGTTTAAGACAAAATTATTTTAAGAAAAAAACAATTTAAGACAAAATTATTTTAAGACGAAACTTTATATTTAAGACAAAAGCAGTTTGAGACAAAAATATTTTAAGACAAAACTTTATATTTAAGACAGTGACCACTTTAGATCAAACCTATTTAATACAATTAACAATTAAGACACAAACATATCAATTTAAGATGATATTATCTAACAACTACAAAATTGTCTGTGACAGTGTGCCCTAAGTTGGTCAGCTTGTAGACAACTATTGTATTGGACCTATACCGAGGTTGTTATTTTATTTACCGTTCACGTTATCTTATATAAAGACAAAGATTTTTTGGGCTCTTTGTTTTGTGGGGGTAGTTGACTAAGAAGAACACGACAAGTTTTACTGACAAGATTTCTTAGACTTCAATTCCTCTTCTATCCCTTTCATATATGCTGATACAATTAGAGACAACCTTTAAGACAATTTTTTAAGAGAAAAGAAATATTTTGTCTTCAAAATTTCAATATGAGGCGATAGTAAAAAAAGGTAAAGGTAAAGGATTAGGGGTCTGTCTACTAGCATTCACCAAGTGGTTGGTTTACCATGGTTGTGAAGTTATATTCAACAAAGGCAAAGCATTCCTAAGACACATAGCCATGAGGTAGGTGAAGCAGAATGGGGTTCGTGTGAAGAACCTATATAAGCTAGATGTGGAAGACTATGCTACATTAAGCACTAAGGCAGAGAAAGTGAAGGTCACAATGTCGATGAACTTTGGCACAAAATACTTGGTCCTTTGTATCATGGTACCTCGAATATTATAGAACAAATAACCACTCGCCTCTCTAAAGGAGGACTTAAGCAGTAGGATATATGCAAAGAATGTAAATTGCAGAAGTACATAAAATCCACATTCCATGATCAGGATAACAAAGCACATGCAATCCCAGAAAGGATCCACTATGATGTTTATGGACATTTCTCAACAACCTACATTGTCAAACACAAATATTTTGTCACTTTTATTGATGACTTCTCACGGAAGTGTTGGATCTTATTCACGTGGAATAAAGATGAGACATTCTTTGAGTTTGTAGAATTCAAGACACTATTTGAAAAAGAAGCTAGCAAGAAGGTGAAGCCTCTGTTGTATAGGCTGCAACACCCTCCAAATTTTTTGCCTACACTTAAATTTCAGAACCTACTATGGATATTGTGATCGATCGTTCCTTAGTCACTTATTGGTAAGTTCATGATCTCAAGCTCCCCTTTTCGATTGTAAGAGTCATTCATGTTTTTATCTTTACATAGAATGTGTCATCTTTGGGCATGGGGGTAATCGCTTGACATGAAAAGGGAGGTTTTTTTTCTTCAAGGGGAAATATTTATGAGAATGGGTTGTCCTCACCACATAGACATCTTTAACACTCATTTCACACACTCTTACACAAGTGTCGCCTTTATCCTCCCAAAGTATATAATCGGAGCTGCACTTGTCGTAAGCTGCCACAAAGGTTGTTACATTAAGTGAAGTATGTGTTACATGTTCTGGATGGTATATGTTACATCGATAAGTTTTCAAGTGTGTGATCGTAGTCAAGTTTTATCACTATTCACATAATTTCCATTGATCCCACACTTAGCTAAATTTTGGAGTTCCTTAGCAACCTAGCCTCATCCAACTTTCCTGAACTACGCACTTCACATATGTAACCCTCAAGCTTTTCCATTGCTTTTTCGAACCATGAAATGCATAGAAATCCCAGCTCCCTTACCATTCAAAAATGCGCATTGGTTTCCTCTAATGTCCTTCCCTCAGTCGGAACCCACTGTCTCCAAAAATTGTGCAGTTTTGTCCCTTGACTACCCAATTTTCCTTGCATCCTAAAATTGCATAGATGTGTCCTCCCAGGGCCTCATCCCATAGTGGTGCCTTGCATCCTAAAACTGTGTAAACGTGTCCTCCTAGGTCCTCATCTCGCAACAATCACTACCCATTGAAACTACACAATTATGTCTCTCACGGGCCACGAAGGAAGATGACATGATAGATGACTCTCAAGGAGATGAGGAGAAAAAGAAGCAGACCAAGAAACCCAAGGTATGATAGAATATCAGGACCGCATGAAGACTCCATCTGATGCATAACCCTTTGGAGGCTAGGTATGGAAAACAAAGCACATATTTAGAAATACACCTCTTAATGTAGCTTAAAAGTTTGCTTATCATTGTCATATCATTTCATTTTCAATGACATTCATGGTTACAAGAACTGAAAGTCACTCCCTGTGTTTCCTCTACGTGTCTTGCTCCCTTTCACTTGTTTATTACATAGCTTAGAAGATGAAGAGTATTACCACTTGTTTATTTAAGCTACGAATGTTGTGACCAACATGATCTTATGACTAACCAGGCAAGATACAAGGCATCCTAAGTGGGATGAAAGATGTTTGATGATATGTATGTAGTTAGTACACTCCTTTGCATTAATCCTTGCTTTGTATCTTGCATATGCCCTCACCGCTTGTCAGATTTGGCTACCTACTGCTAGTAGTCTCTTAGCTCTTTCCTGACAAAGCAGGTGAAGGAATTTCCTTCAGCCTGATTTATTCAAGGCTCTTCATAGAAATTATAGATCTAAGAGAAGGAGATGTGGAATCTCACTATCAAACTCTTGAAAATACTTTGCATGTTTGAATATATCCAAACGATTAAGCTACCACTCAACAACGTTGTCAATCTTGGAAGACTCAAGAAAGATCACATCTCTAGATATTATAAACTTCTTATTCACTTCATCATAGATATGGTATGCTTTGGAGGTATGATTACCCAAAGAAGATATATTTGTGACTCCTTTCACTGAGTTTTTTAATTTTTTCCTTAGGTATGAAGCATAATAGGAGGAACCAAAAACCCTGAGATTGCTCATTGAAGGAATGTGGCCATACCACATTTCATAGGGATTATTGTTTCTAATAGCAAGAGATGGACACCTATTATTTATATACACAACACATAGAACCACATCAGCCCAAAAGCTTATGAACTTAACATGTGAACTAAGCCAAGTTCATAGTGAAAGTAATACATTCCAATGAACTATGTGTTGAAAAATGCAGCAAGAAATTCTCAATTTGATTTTTCCTTGATTAAATTGAAAAAAATTGAATTTCCACATCAATAGACAACTTGGATGATGTTAACTTGTGTAACATGGCTTATCTCACCTAGTTTACTCAATAAATTCAGGTTGGAGGAGTTAGAGTTCAGTTCTGCATATGCAATTGCTAATTTGTAGCAATAAAGGTCAATTATCTTAGGTTGTTGTCAGTCAAACTAGTTCTAACTTTTGGAGGAACTAGTGGAAGGTCATTTAAGTAGTGGGACTTCAGTCAAACTCGGTAATCATCTAGTTAACTCATCAATCAACCCAAAATAGTTGGGGCATGAAGAGAAGTCAAGTTCCCTAAGATTGGTGGAGATTCGAAGGCAGTTTTAAGTTCTTGTAGCTCACATAGTTGCAGGAAATTGCTATAACCATAGTGGAGGAGGTAGCTTGAGTAGGATCTTCTTGTGAAATTAGAGAGGGAATGATTGTTGTTAGCATTAATAGCCTACCAGCAATTTGTTTTGCACCACACTTCAATGTTTTGGGCAACGTTTTTGATGGTGGATAATTTTTTTATGCTTTTTGGTGATGCACGTCCTCACTAAGTATCTTGGGAGGTCTGTAATAGTTGCTTGCATGCACATCCTCACTAAATATGTTTTGGGATGTATGTACTAGGTCCTTGCAAATTTATGTTTGCCAAGGCTTCACTACTTATGATCTTAGGTGCTCACAACGATTCAACAGTTTATGGCACTTTCCAAATCACCATTCCTAAAAGGATCCAAAAAAACAACTTCAAAGGAAGATGAAAGGGGGGAAATCTTATTGGAATTACCCTAGAACTAGTGGAATTGGTTGGTCCCAATGGTTTTATAGTTGTACTAGTCTAGTTTGGTGGTTCAGATTGGCTAAGTGTGGTATTGTATTAAACTGACCTTAAAACACCAAAGTAACTAGTTCTCTAATAAACTGACAAATTCTGAAGAATGTAGTGCAACATAGCTAATGACCACCAAATAATAATCTTTTAATAAAAAATACTTAAAAGGAAAAAAAAATTCTTAACTCGAGGACCCTACAAAACCTAAGGCTAGTAATTAATGGTAATATTTAATTTTTAAAGTTAAATTAAAAGTTGACATTCTCCTTATCTTTCCTTTTTGAAAAGGAAAGATAAGGATAATGTCAAATTTTACTTAAATTTTTAATATTAACATTAATTGTTTCAGGTTGTTTTAGAGTGGTTCCAACTTCATTCAATTTTGAGAAAGTCAAATTTTAGATCCCATTCAAAACTTAGTGGTCATTGTTTGAACCGCTTCTTTGTAATGAGTCCTAGACTTTGACTTCCAATTTTTCAGGTGCAGTTATTGCATAATCATATTCATCATGAGAATTTGAAGTATAAGTTGAGCTTTAATGCATTGCAAGCACTTCACCTAGCTTAGGGAACCATCAGCTACCCCTGTTCCTCAACATTGAAATTTTCTTTTTCAGTAGAAATTCATTTTATCCATTAGATCATTTTTTCCACTGTGACAGTCCAACAACACCCCTGCCAGCATATGCTTGACAATCCATCTCAACTTTACTGCTACCTTATAAACACTCTTAAATCTTGTGTCCCCAACCTAAAAGAGGAAGAACCAGAAAGGGTCTTCTTGGGCCTCTTCACAACCCACAATATGTTTATCTTATGTCTTGTGCTTACTCTCTAGTCTTCTCGCAGCTTCAGAATGGTGAACCTTAAACACAGTCTCATGATGTCCATTTAGGGAAGCATAATTCACCCTTTCTTTGAATCAAATTACCCCCGTAGCATTACCCTTACCTTTACATGCAGGCATATATTTTTTGTATGGATGACTGTTAAGCTTCCCATTACTATTTCGCTTCCCTCTCCTACCTTGATGAACCTGATAAGATTTATTTAACCAATCTCAATGTATCTGAGATAAACAATCCATCCAACTGGGTAGACTGAGATGAGACCCTTTTAGAAACTAAATCCAGCCCTCCACAATGATATGTCCATCCCTAACAACATCACCATTTTGTGTTCGAGATCTATCATTCCCATGATCACTATAAATTTCCGAGTCCTTCACTTACATATTTGGAAACATCATCATTCAGATCACTTATACTTTGTTGTGTTGTTTCTTGTGTTATAATTTCCTTTAATGGAAATATCTCCCTAGTAGGCACGAGTAACAAAATTTAAGTTCTTATTGAACTCTTGCATTAACATACTTAATCTTCATTTTGACCTATTCGATTTCAAATTCTTGTGTGGTTGGTTTACAGGTTGACTACTAGGATTCACCAAGTGGTTATTGATGATCATAGTTAGTCTAGAGTGAATGTTGGACTTTGCCTTGAAAACCAAGCCCCAAGAATAAGTAATTATCATGGAACATTTTAGAGCCCATACTAGTGGAAGGCCAATTGTGCAGTGGGACTTTAGTCAAACTCAGTGATCATCCAGTTAACTGATCAATCAACCCAAAATAGCTAGTGCGTGGAGAATTCGAGTTACCCAACTATGGTGGAGATTCCAAGGCAATGTTTCATCAATTGTAGACTAGCCTTGAGTGTACAGGTGTTGCATGTAGTCACATGATCAACCTTGGAAGTTTCAAAATCCATTTTGTAAAAATTCCTAAATAATAGGGGCCTAATTTCTCAAGGAATTGCGCAACGAAATATGGGCTCAAACAGAGGTAGAAATTTACTAAGTCTGGGTTATAGCTTCTCAATGAGATGAGAGACTTGTTATTCACTGGTAGGTTGTGCTCAGTTGAGCAAATAAATTGCAATACATTTCTATTCATCATATTAATGCAAGCAGAGATTGGGTTTTTTAGCATATTTCTTTCCTCGGGAAAAATTATGTGTGCATGTGTGTTATTTCTTATTGCATGTATGAAAAGTTTGTTCTAAATTATGAATTCAATTTGACAAAGCAATAGAGTAGGTTTGTGTCTTGTGATTTTGATTAAAACTTCATAAGTAGTTGCAACTCTACACCATAATTTCTAAAAGGATGGTCGAGGCAAATTATAGAATATTTGTTAGTAGACAATATTCCTACTTCAAAGTATCTATGACAACTTTTGCGAGAAGAAGACGTTGAGGATAAAATATTGGATTGTGGAAGAATTAGTCACAAAATTCACAAGGGAAGTAATTTTGGTTGCATGTGTGGAGGTAGATGGAATAAATGTAATTGTGTAGGTAGACAAGTCACAGTTACTCCTTTGATATTTGTCGATGAAGTGTTACTATTTGGTAGATTGACCTCTTTTGATCGGTCTTCGCACTCCTTATGAATAATAATAAATCTCATATATTTTCTTCTTACCCAAATGATGCATTGGTACTGGAGATTTATCATATTTTTGGTGTTATCTCCACTGCATTGGATGCAGATTTTGAAAATCTTAGATTTATGCTCCAACCTAATTGTTATGGAATTAAGTATTGGAGTTGACTTATAGAGAAAATCCACTGTAAACTTTTATCATGGGCATAGAGGTGGCTCTCCCTAGGAGGCAAGTTGGCTCTAGTTTGAGCAGTCCTTCAGAGAATCTCTATATATTAGCTTCATATTTTCGCTTTGCTTAAGAATATCAGTAAATGCATCTTTCTGGCTTCATCTTGGCATGGGACAATGTGTCGTAAAGGACAGAGTGGGCCTGGTTGTTGTTTACTATGTATGGAGGAGATGGATAACCAGACTCATCTATTTCTTTGATTCTCCTTAGAAAAATCATTTTGGAATGGTGTATTTAATATGTTGCATTTATAGGCAGATTATAACTACTCTTTTGTGGTTGATTGTATTCAAGACTAGATTATTGAATATAAAACATTTGGACCACTTCCAATATACATTGGGTTTTGACCCAAAGAATGCATTATCATCTTGAGCTCCTTTGTTGTGATACATCCACTTCCATCCTTGTCAAAAAAGCTAAATTCCTCCCTGAACTTAGACATAACCTCCATCCCATATTCCTTTAGTAGATAAAACCCTTCTCTCATTTTCTGACCACACAAATCTACCCTCCATCCCATATTCTCTCATGAGCCCTGTGTAAACCACCATTTCATTCAAGGATGGGGATTTTGATGCATACTCTAACCATATTTGTTAGATACTTTCTGCTTTTTCTTGCTTATTGTTTCTTGCTTATTCATTCATTGTCAAACACTATACCACTAGTTCTAAAATCTTGTGGATACTATCACCACAATAAATGTATACTTTATTTTAGAGGAGACAAGAACTGTATATTTCCCTTTGGGACACTCCAAAAATATTTTGATGCACCTTTGTGACCTTTATGACTTTATGACCTTAATTCCCATTCCATGTTCATCCATGTGGATTCACTTTATGATGTTATACGACAACCTAATGTCCTTGTCAACTTCCTCTCATCTTCCTTGTCATGTTTTCAGGACTTGTGTATCCAACAAGAAATTTTGGAGATGAATGCCATCAAGGTAGAAAATCAATGGGGTTTTAATATTGAAAATAGAAATTAACTCCAAACAGATTACATAAAAACACACATAAAAATCAGACACAAAATATGGGCGGAAAAAGGCTGAAGCTTCATGCTTCCTCATGTATTATCTCTCATTCATACATTAAAATAATTGAATATAGTGTTACAAATAAATAGATGAGAGATAGTGTTCTCAAGATAGTGCGTGCTATCTTAGACACTTTTGGTTGAGATAATTTCTCCTTTGGTTGAGATAATTTCTCACCAAACACACCAATATAGGAGTTACCTAAACTAACTCCTATCTTAGAGGAACAACCCAAGAGTTAGGCACAAATTCCTAACTTGGAATATTTAATTAATTAATTTATTTTTGGATTTATTATTGTTTTATGAGAGAGGATAACATTCCCCCCTTCAATGATAAATCCAAAATAAGAACGAGGAACCATCTTCCAAGTTCTCATGTTGATCCTCAAAAACATTGCCTGAAAAAACCGCCAAATCTGGATGCTGGAAAAAACTCAAATCTGAAGAGAACATGAATCAGCTGCATGCTTGATTCATCTCTGAATGTCGCTTGACAACTCCATCATGTGCCAAGCTGCAAAAGGATCCAACTTGTCCTGTGTTTGAAAACAGCATCCGGTGTCCACTGACACAATTTCGATGAATTCCCACTGGCATATTTGCTGATGATGATCGCCCATTGGATGAAGATGTCGAAAAACAACTCAATGTTTCTTTTTCTATGATGAAAGCTGCTCACTGCTGCTGTGGTTGTCGATCGCCCACTGGCGAATTTGCTGACGCTCACTGCTGATGACAAATGCTCACTGGCTGATGAAGATGCCCACTGGCTGCTTTGCTGATGTTGTCGAGACTTTCAATCTGACAACCACTTGTCAATTTCATTGACATTTTCCCCCCTTTTTCAGTTGAAAGGAGAGACAATCTTCTCCAAAATATATTTGAACTCCCCCCCTTCAGGTGTAGGAGAGTTTCACTGTTGTACTCCCTTGTTCAACTGCATGAGAGTACCATCATCGGTTCACTGGTGGCTGCACTATGTGTGATTGTAGTCGGTTGTAAAACTGAGATAACCGTTTGACTGTGGATGACCATTCCCAAGGATCAATCCATTCATAATGTATCTTCAATCCGACTGATTTTTGTTGGTTGCAACATTCTTATGAGGAATGATTGGGTTTGCCACAGTGGCAACAAGGATGGAGATCAAAACACTGATATTCCATATGACCGGTTCTTTGACAATGAGAACATTTCGGTTGGACATGAACTTCAGGTAGCATGCAAATCTGTTTGTCTACAATTTTCTCAGAACCTTGTAAGATGAGTTGGTCAAGAAATCCTGCACTCACAAACTTAATTGGCTTGGAATAATCTGGGATATGTAAGTTGGTGTCATCAGTGACATATCCTAAGCCTCGTCGATTCTTGTTATTTTTAATCTCTTCCCAGGGCTTGATGATGGGTTTGGAAGAAATTTGAATTTGATCATGAACAACTTCGACACTTGAAGTTGTTTGGAGGAGTGATTTGGAATCAACATTATTATCTTCATCTGTATGGTTGAATGACTTGGAAGAAGCAATCTTTTGTTGCAGCTCATCTCTTTGTAGTTGCGACTCTAGTTGAAGAAACTCAATGGGTTCATGTGTTTGTTGTAGATGCCGTGAAAGATCAGCAAGAGTTTCTTTGCTGATGTGCACCATGTCTTCATCACTGGAGATGATCAAACTGTGAAGAATGTTTAACAACTAAATATGTTGTGCCATCTGAACTTGCTTACTTGAAATCAACTCTCTTGTCGTAGATGTCATGCTTTGAAGTGTTTCACTTGATTTTTTTACTTGAATGACAGGCTCGCTTGCTATGGGACTTGAATGGCACACTCGCTTGATTTGTTGCTTATTGCAATTGCTAGGAACACTTGCTAGAGTTGTAGAACTTTCTTGCTTAAACTATGGAATTCACGCTCGCTTGATGACGATCGCGTTTGTGTGAATGATCAGTTGCCTTATTTGATGACTTCACGCTCACTTGAAGGAATAGCTACGCTCGCTTGATGTTGATCTCAACTTGCTTGATTGGTGTTAGGATGGTTGCTGCAATGAACTTCACTCTGGCTCGCTTGAAGGTTTGAACTTTGTACTGTTTTGACGCAAATTGCTTGAATGAATACTCACGCTCTCTTGCAGGAGATGTGAACTTGTTGCTTGTTTGCTTTAGAGTTAAAAATCATGGACTCACTTGATTGTGCTTTAAAGGAAGGGTGTCGAACACTGTCGAAAATGCACCCAAAAAAGCTTACAATGATTTCAATGGTTCACGACAATGAATGCAAATTGACTCAATTCAAGACTTGGGTGTCGGTTTCAACCGAGAATGCACCCTTACAATTCAATGTAATTTGAGTTTGGTTACAAGTTCAATAATGTTGATGTAGAATGTGCTCTGAAACGTTGAAGTTTACAGATTCATTAACCTGATTGTAGTGATGTAGACATTGCTTTGAAATGCTGAAGTTTGCAGATTCATGAACTTGATTGTATTGAGTGAATTTGTTTGTTGAGGTAGAATGCCGATGTTGAAAACTTTGATGAGTTGTTGTATGTGTGATCTTGATTATCCTTCCTTGAAGCTATTTTGTTACAAGTGTTGTGCTTGCTTTGTGTATGTGATATTAGATGAGATTATTGATGTGTCACAACTAGACACAGATCAAAAAGCAAAAACATGAAGCCATAAAAAACATGCACCATCAAACACACATAGTGTACCTTAGATCCCCTTATTCAATTTCGGGCGGATCTAGGACACAATCACCACAAATAATATGTCTTTATTGAGTATTAAGGTCATCAATCTTTCATCTTTTACAACATTGCCACTGAAGCGCTTTATCAAACAATGAGAATCTGATGCTTGCAAATTTTGGAAGCAAATGCGTTCACAGAAATGCCTGCACTGATTTAATCTCTCTCAAAGTAAAAGATTACTTTGGATTACAATAATGATTCTCACTTAAACCAATAATCCTTATCGCTCCAGAAAACTAACTTATCTCTCCAAAATATTACAAAATATACTCCTTAAAAAAAAACAATTTAATGAATTTTTTTTTTTTTAGAGTCACTTTATCAAAAGTGAATTACGGTTGTATTCGTTTAAACTTTACATTTATCCATGTAATTTTTCCTTGAAATCATTTTCAAAAAAAATGATTGGCACGTCTCAATATTTATATTATAAAGCCATAGCTTTATGAAAATGGTTTTTTTGGAGAAGTAAATTAATTCAACTTGCCTGGAAAACGTTGGTTCTTAGACAATTTTCTGGCAAACGCTGGCAGCTTCTTCTGGCAAACGTTGATCCTCGGAGCTGGAACTCGCTTTAGAAGCATCTTCTCTTAACTTGAGGTCTGTTTCTTTTTCTTCTAAACCATCAAAAATCATATGAATCTCATCAATGCTAATTGAGCCCTTTTCATCTGGCAAAAGAACTGCTCCTGTTGCATGGATTGGTGATGGCTCACCAGAGAAATCAGTATTTCTCAAACCATGCTCTCAATAGCATCAACTCCATAAACTTCCACAGTACTTAGAGTGCAAAAAAATTCAGAACCATAGTGGCTAAGGAATTGCAATTTCAAATACTGTGCCCATTTAGGTTCTTGAATAGCAAACCTCTGGACATGCTCAACATTTCCAGCAGTAAAATTCCCAAGAAGAACCCAATCATCAGTAGGGTAAACTATACTACTAAAAAGCTCAAAATCCTTCAGTTTAGATGAATAATGTTCGAAATTTTCAATTGCTACTGTATCAACCAATGTTTCCTCAGAAAGATCTATAACAACAAATTTTTCTTCTGCACTGCAGGGATTCCGAGGATACTTATCCTGGTCTTTGTCAAGGATATTTTGAACACCTTTTACTTCTTTATTGTGGACTAGAATTTTGGCTCCCTTGGAAGCAGCAGCATAGTTGTATTCACTTCCTCCAGGTTCACGCCTGTGCGTGATGATTCCAAATTGATTATTGGTAGGCCGATCCTTTTCATTGCTAGCTTTCTTCTTAAACTCATTTAAACCTATGGGAGTAACACGAGATGATCTATGAGTTTGTGGATGTATTTCTTTATTTTCGGTCACACTAATTTGAGAAACAGCAGTGTCATCATAGGCTCGGGCAGGCTCCTCTACAGTGGCTATACAACGGCTCTTCCGCGCGGTTGGCTTAGTTGCTGGCTTCTGCTGTCTTCACGTTGGCTTTGATAGCTTCTTTGTGCTTGTATGATACCAAAATATAAGCATTTTCCAACATTAAGCTGGGCTAGAAGGAGCAGATCATGCTTGATTGGTCCCGGGGAAGGAGATTCGCATTTCTGAAATTTGACTTTAAGATCTTCAAGATCCGTTGTGCATTCAGTTTCTACACCGTGGTGGATGAGAATGGCTAAAATTCAAGTCATTTATTTAGGGTTCCCACTAGCATAGTCCCACATATGATCCACCCAATCCCTAAATTTGGGTCTACTGCTATTTCAATTAATTATTAGATGATCATGTTGGGCCATAATTCCAAGTTAAATATTATGACTCTTCATAGGATATTATTGGAGATACTTGAGGAGACATCTTTTTGGCTAAAGGGTTAAGGGAGGATTTTGACTTCAATATCGAACCATCAACCATATCCTCAACATTTGTCCCATCAACCATATCCTTAACATATCGAACCAATAATCAAGAAGACAACTGAGGTGAAGCATGGGAATCCTCTCTCGCCCACGTTGTTCAGGATATATATCAATCTATGAATACCTATACACTCCACCAGCTGTGCATTAATAAAATTTTGGGTTGCCCCATTGTCCTCCAAAATGTATACATGTTGTCCCTGTACTGTGCCTTTGATTGCCAAAATTGCAAAATTGTGATTTTCCATGTCAAAATTTTAATTCAAGATTGACCATGCATTGGAAGGCCAATAACACAATATTAAGACATAAAAAATGAATAATTGACACAATACCAAATACAATACATAAACTGAGTTTTATCTCATAAGTTATCTAGATGCTAATTGAGCAAGTTCACACAAAGAGAGAAAGGCAATATCATGATACATTGTTCAATTTGTAATTAAGAGAATTATGTTGGATAAGGGAGAAGTAACATTTATTTTCTTTCTCATACTCAAATGCCTTTCATGAAGCAATGTTGTTGTAAAGGGTGTTAGAAAGATGGCATTGTAGGCAAGACCCTCACACCATACTAGATTGTGTTAACCAAAGCATGTTAACCATGTCTAGTGATCTCAGATTTCATGAGCATGTTCAATGAGTGACCATAAATGAGGGTTGTCAGAGTGGCTAATAATCATAGTTTATCGTGGATGATTGTCATCGTACATAACGTCCATGGTCCAATTCATTTGTTTGGTGCCCAATGTTGGTGAATCATTGTATTGCATTATGGTAGCATATATTGCCTTTTTAAAGCAAAAATATATTGAAAATAAATCAAGTTATGTCTCATGCAAATGTTCAATATTGTTGTGTTGTGAGTGGTTTGCATATTATATGTATCATATATCTATAATCACTTATTTCAAGCCTACTTTAAGAAATAAAGGAAGAGGTGCAAGCCCTTGCCATATGGACTCCCACCAACTCCTCTTCTCGTAGAAAATTTTCAAACGTTAGCCCATAAATCAAACACATGCCCTTGTTTCTCTAGTTTGGAAACCCTTGGATGTTTCTGACAGTGAACTCCTCCCAACCACTACTTTAACCATCTATTGAATTCCTTTGATTGGTATGTGTAAATTATTTTGATTGATTCCTAAAGAGGTGTGAAATGTAATTTTGCATTGACAGGATACAAACATCAAATTTAACTCGTGGTAGCCAAAATTATAGCCTTACAACTCTCTCATCCAATATTAGATACTTCACTAATTAGTCGATGGGTAATTTACTTAACAATATATTAAATATTATAAGCTTTCATATTAATAGAAAAATAAGAATAATATTTAATATTAAGTTATAATGCAGGTAATTGTCAAGTTGACATATTCTCTGCCTTGGAAAGTGAACAGTCAGCTTGACTTAATGTCCGATGTTAGTTTTAAAACAATTAAGATAAAAAAGTTTAAGAGAACTCACATAGATCTATAAGTGCTGATATGATAAATATGATGCAAAAATTTATTCAGAAGTTCACATTGCAAAAGAGGTTTTCACTTATAGTAATATGACCCCATTACTCCCTTGATAGATCCAAGGTTAGTTTATTTGTCCTAGTATAATAAATGTGTTTCTCTTTTATATTATTAAATTAGATTGCTTCAATAACCACGCCCTTCTTGTTAAGGGAAGATTGTCTTAGAGTAAGTGTTGTCTTAAGTAGTGTGATAGAAGTAACAATGGGAAAATATATCTATATATTGTTTAAACATGTGAAAAGGTAATCCCTAATTTATCTATGTCCATGGTAGTGAAAATCTATTTGTTATAGTGGTAGCTAAATTATTTGTCATACTAGTATGATAGCTCAATTATTTGTCATGTTAGTATGAGTAGTGGTACCTTGTGGTCATTGTATTATGTTTAGTGGATATAGTAATATATAGTGTAATTTAAAATTTAAAATTTAGACTACATTGACATCACAATGTGATACTCTATAATTGTACCAAAATATAGCAGTGAAGACATGACAAATAACTAGATGTATTCAACAAAATTTTAATTCTTATCATTGTGTCTTTGAATAATATTTATAGTGCTAGCTAAATTGGGTAGTATTGACTTACTTTTACAATTCACATAGATATCATCATAACTCATTGGTTTTGATACCTTGATTATTTGAAAATAAATGCTAGTTAAATTAGGTAGTATTGACTTAGTTTTGCAATACATATAGATAAGAACATAACTCATTGGTTTTGATACCTTAATTACTTGAAAATAATAAAAATTATAGTATGTAATTGAATCTATGAATTTACTTGAAAATACCTTAAATAGCCCGTGCATTATGGTACGCATAGTCTTATGCACAGTATTCAACACTTCATGCCGAGACCTGTCAAATACGGTGAATTTAACTCATCCCTTGCGTGTTTATCTATGGATCATTCGATCCAGGGCTTGATGATCTCTACGGCTCTACCATGGCTTCGTGGCACGAGCAGGCCGTCCCTCCATAGCTGGATGTCTCGGGATTCCTACCCCCATCAATGGTGGAGAGTTCAGATCTCGAATCCAATGGCTACGACCTATTCGGCGATGATACACATTCTTGGTTGCTGGACTGTGGTTCATTTGGTTCCTAAGTTTTTGGCGCTTGCTCGCACTCTGCTCTTCCTTCCTTCATCTAGTTCTTCGAATATGATGGATACTTTGTCATTGAGGACCGGACAAGAATTTATGGGTTGTCTTTTGGAAGGGTAAGCTGCTAAAATCCTTCCGGTTAACAACATTAAGCTCATAAATTCCTTTGATTTTTTTCTTTATGTCATCTACAAAATTCTTCTTATTAATTGTTACTAACTTTTGAACACAAAAATGGTGGGTACGAGCTCGAGCTTCCCCAACTATCCACCCTTACGGATTTGGTTCATTCTAGTAGATACTGGTGCGGTTAAGCTTTCCGGGTAAGCTTCATCTTGAAGTATTTGTGTTTTGGGTTATACGAAGGGTTTGGCATCCAACGAGATCTTGAACTCTGCTTCGACTGTAGTTGTGGGTGTTATCTTCCCAGTTGTATGTTGCTATTCAGAGGGAAAGCATCCCCTTATGCCTCTTGATATCTCCTCGAGCGGACCTACCTTCCAGGTTACGCCACTCTTTGTTTTCGGCAGGGGCTACCAGATCTCCAGACTGTTTTGTTGTTCTATTGCTATTTTGGCCGGGGGCCTTGTAATTTTACAGAAGTAATAATATGTATTTATATTTTCTTATCAAAGAACATGATATGCGGCCACGGCCATGACGAGTTTTCTTGTAAGATTATGTTGTACTGTTTCTTGGAATACCTTCCTTGGGTCGAGGCCTTGATACCCTCCTGTGTATGCTATCTTGTTTCCCTATTTAATGTAATTTGGAAGCTGATCATATAAGGTTATATTTGCAGATTTACTATTATTATAAATTTGGGTTTCTTGATGTCATCCTGTTATCATTATATATATACTATGAAAGTTCATTTTCAAAAAATGCGCATAGGTCTGCTTGACTACCATGAATTTGGCATGTTCAGTCTTTTCTTTGACTCTGCGGGTATGTACTATCTTAGAAATATTCAATGAAAGCCTTCGAACTGAAGATTTTGTGTATAGATAAGTCACTATATCGTTTTTTGCTTATCACAATGATTTTTCTCTTTTCGAAGATTGTTCGCATCACTTCTCTATGCATTTTCACGTTAAATATCAGGTTAGGGTTTATTATTTATGAGTAGAGATTCCCGGATCCTTCTATTTTCCACTTTTAGCAAGCGACTATAGTGTATGATTTCCTCGGGTAAATCTTTGTTAGGGTTTTCCATCCTAACCCTGGTTCTGCTTAAACCTGGTAGTTTACCTTAGCGTTTCCTCCTTTGGAGACAAGGCTGCTAGTTAATTCTACTAGAAGTACTACGAGTTTTCTTGAGTATTGATCTACTTTCCGATTCACCAGCTCTATGGCTTGATTCTTCATGCTATGACATTTTGATTCTCACAGATTCTCACAGGAATCCCATCTTTGGGCTAGGGTAAGCACTATCTGGTTAATTTTGAATTTCCAGGTCATTCTAGTCAGCTCCCTACTGGATCGTATTTTGGGTCGATTATTTTAAATAATAATGCTCTTTCTGTTTCTTGCCAGTTGTCACTTCAACAATACATAAGTTCCAGTATAATTTTTAGTTATTACAGATCAAACAATAATTCTGTTTCTAACAACAGAAAACACCACAGTACATAAGTTCTAGTATAATTTTAGTTATTGCAAATCAAACAATAATTCTGTTTCTAACAACAGGAAACACCTCTAATTCTTATTCTAGCTTTTTTATATTATTTGCAACTAATCTTTCATAATAGGGTCGATATTTCCTCTTTTCCATATTCTATTATAGTACATTATTGTATTGCATAACACATGCTTGATTCATAACACATGACTAAATTTCAGGCCAAAAGATTAGTTCCAGGAGAATTTCTACATACCTGTACTCTCCAAGAAAGTTAAATAGGCTCCTGGGTTAAGTTTCACCTTCGTTGTCTGCTTCCCTTTTCCACCCAACCATGAGATTCGCCCATCAGGACCCCATCTCCCCCCGAGATTGCTTGAAAGACCACTATCTTCTGCAAGTCAGTTGCACACTGTGCTCATGCTATCTGGTCATCAGCAGACTTAGCATTTCTTTCCCTTTACTATCTGACCTTTCAGCACAATTTTTCCTCCCCTCCCCTCTTTTTCTTGGGAGCATTCCCCAGTTAGTGGAGGTAGTTAGGGTTCTACAGGCAACTGCCTTCTTTCCACTTCTCCCATGAGAAGTTACAAATTTTTTTATTTCCAAAACACTTTCTAATCTCCAGAAAAATAATAATATTACTTTAATAAACAGAAAATAACAATATTGTTCAGTTTCGTTTTCTTACAACGGTAAATAAAATATTTACATTTCTTCTTGGGTCATTACACTTGTCTAGAGGAAGCCTCGTTTTTCAACGGTAATGTTCCAATGAAGTTTCAATCTCTTTTGAGTATGTCCAAGTGTCTTGTCTAGAAGAAAGCCTTGGTTTTCAACGGTCATGTTCCAATGAAGTTTCAATCTCTTGGTAGTGTGTAGAGTACTCAAGTGGAACAGTTATACCTGTATAACAGAATCAAACTAAATAGTTGGTTCAAATATAATACATGCTCCTAGATTAAAATCCATGTCCTGCTACATATATAACATGAATATGGATATAGAACCATGGAATTTTTGTACATTTCCCAATGCTTGAAAAAATTATGGTGTAAGAGATATATAACATTCCAAAGATGTCGTTGGTAGGGAAAACATTAAGTTAGTTTGGTTAGATATAAGTTTGCAATAGAATTATAAATGCTAGATTGTTTATACTTAAACATTCACACTCTTATAACAATAGTCCCTTGAAAAGTTATCTTGATCCATGTAATCATTTTTAATTGACCCACAAGCTTGATCATTTTATCAGGCCAGAATTATAAGAAAATATTGCTTGAAGAAAGCTGACATATATTAACTTGACATTTGTTAAGAAACAAATGCCTAAAAGTATAAATAAACTAAAAACTTCATTGTCAATTTTGTCTGTATGAGCAGAAAAAATAGGCAACATTCCTTGATATACTAAATATAATGCTTTGTATCTTCTCTTCACCTGTAATTGCAAAACTAACACTCTATTTCTTGGGCTTGACGAACCAAAACACAGAGTGACCAGAGATTAAAAAAATCTCAATCTTTGATGAGCCATCGACTTGAATTTCAAGGAAAACTTATTTTTCTCCAGACTAAATAATGTAGTTGTACACAGATATCTTCCATCATTATGGAATTTCTTATTGATAAGCATTGAAATCATTCCATGATATGGACTTTTCTCTTTTGTGATTAGGAATATGGAACCTGGGCTCCTTGGGGATGGTTGGAAGCTTTGATGATCTGTTCAATTTGTAATCACAAGAAGATCTTAGTTTGTTTAGACATCTTGTTAACAGAAACATAAACGTCTTACTTAGCACAATAAGAAACCATACCTTTTGGGAATGAAAGGTCGGTCAAAGAAGGGCATTGTTTGAGCACGCGGAACCAACTCTTTTCTCAACCTCTTGATCTCCTCTTTTTCGGCTAACTTTTGAATTCAGTTGTCAAGTGCATGCCTCACTATGCTAATTTATAGGTTTCATAAAAACAAGATAACAAAACGACCCAAGAATACATACCTTCTACAATTTCTCCTATTCTAGCCTTTCTTGCTCTATGGCTTTGAGTCTTTATGAAATCTACTTGATTCACCACAGAAGAAGATGATTAAAGGCTGTGTACATTTAAAGGGCATTAAAAATCATAGAGATAAAAAAACTAGGCCTTACAATGCGGTCAAGTTCAACACGATCAACTGCCCTTATTTCAGTGTGAAGCTTCACATCCAATGGTTTAGTGCTTTCTTTCACAGGGGACTTTATCAAAAACTATCATTCCAACACCAATGCAAAAGATTCAGATGATGCAAATATACAAAATATACAAAATTTGGACTCCAGTAAACATATAACTTTAATTCAACAATAGCCTCTGGCTCATCTGTTGTCCATGGCAACCCTTGTGCAACTAGAATTCGAAGTTTTTCCTCCTCATTGAGCATCTCCCGGAACTTCTTCATGAACTCTCTCTCTTTCATGAGGCCTCTTTGCTGCAAGTTGTTAGAACTCATTACATCATGGAAATTTATTTCCATTTTGGATAAATCCAAAGATGGATAGGCAAATGCATTTATTTCCAGGCGGAGAGAAATCAATAAAAATATTATGAGGAAGGATGCAGAGCATGCATTACGGGCTAAGAGCAAGAGTATGAAACATGCACACTACTAAAAATACCACTAAATTAAAACATTTCTAGAATGTTAATCTGGTTACTAGTATGTCTGTTTAAGAGGTTTTATCACACCCCTATTAAACTAGGACACTCCAACATGCAACAATAAACCCAATTCCAAGGGATTGTTAATTTGACTGGGGGACTCAGATTACTGTAGTTCCTTTCATATTACCTTACATAATATGATTGACACTATGAGAAGCATATTTTTAAGATTATGATCAGGATCAATTATAGAACTTGTGTCAAAAAATTAACAAAAAGGAAGAAAACAATTGTTATTCATAGACAGGAATTAGGATACGTCCAACTGTTTACAAAAAGAAATAGATCACAAGTGAAAAGTTAGTTCTAGGGAACCATCTACAAGGAATTCATAGAAACAATTATAAGGAAGTCAAGCAAGTTCTAACCCTAGAAAGGGTTGAAATGAAAGAGAAGGAAATGAAAGTTCTATTCTTAATGATCTCCTCTGATACAGTACATGCCTACATTATAAATAAATGTAAATGTTCCTAAACAAGAAGTGATCAAGGAACGCTACATAAAAATACGTGTGTGAGAAATGAATTACCCACAAAAACTAAACAAATTGTCTAAGTTTTGTGTTTGCATCTTACCTCCGTTTGGAGCTTGAAAGGTTGTGCAACGGTGACCTTAAGTTGCTTCTTCCATCGCTACATACCATTTCTCACTAGGGATCCTCGTCCACTGGAATCCAAGCTCTGGAAAGAAGCATAGTGTTACAGTTGTGAGAGATTACATCATGTTAACATCTGCAGAAAAACTGATGTACAAGAAGTGAACTAGGAGTCATGGGAGGAGAGCGTGTAAAGTTAAAATTGCAGAATGCGAAGGCTTTAGTAGATTGGTAAGTAATTTTCCTGTCATTTTCCCCTTTTCTGGAAGAATGATTCAATGTTGCATTTATTGGCTTTTATTTCATCTTTATTTGTCGAACAATTTGTCGTCTATCAGTGCATTTCAGGCATTTTAATGTATGAAGTAAAGCTTAATGTATTGAACACATCTTTGAGCAGGTCCCTTCGGCCAGAGGGTTTTTCTTACTCTCGAGGAAAAACAGGTCCCATGCAACATGGAGTTCATTGATACCGGTAACAAACCTGAGTGGTAACTTTCTCGTTATATTATTTTTCATTTTCATTGTAGGCCATTTCTTTATGGCTATGGTTAAAACCGATTACGAGTGTGAGACTGTGCCTATGCTTATGTGGGAAATTAGGGGGAGCCAAGTTGAAGATGTTGGTGCACAGGTTTTTGCATATGAACCCCCAAGGAAAAGTTCTTATCATCAAGATTGATTATAAGTGGATTCCAGACTCCGATGTTATAACCCAGATATTGGAGGAAAAGTACCCAGAACCACCTTTGGCAACCCCACCTGAGAAGGAAACTATGTATGTATTCTCAACTCTTTTCAATGTTACATTTTTCCATAATCTATAAGTTAATGCTGGAATTATGGATCTATTGCTTCAGAAGTGAAAATGACGTCACAAACCAATCAGAAAACAACCCAAAAAATCTATGTACTATTTGTTGCTCCATAAAACAACCCAAAAATCTACATCCATACATCAAAATACGGTTCCAGATTCCATAGTTGCAGATAGAGTATTATTGTGGGTAAGATCACTGCAACGTGATCAATATAACAACCAAGAAATGAAGCAAGTCCGCTCTAATGATTTTGCTACACAACATTTACTGGGGAGGGCCAACAACTGAGTCCTTTCATATAACTCTTGTGTATTAATTTCTCCCAAGTTTGCTGAAAATGCATTTGCTCCATCTGTTTTTGCACTTGCTACTGTTGTTCTCACTAGCTGCTCCTTTGGGATACTTGCAGGTTAGAAGATGTATCATCATTTGTGATAGACTGATTAATTGCTCCCAACTGCTCCTTGAACTCTGAGTCTGCAATTTGTCTATTTTTTTTACTTTATCTGTCATCTATGATAGATTGATTAATTGTTACAAACTGCTCCTTGAATTTTGGGTTGGCAATTTGTCAATATTTTTTGGCAGCATAACCAACTCTTCATGCCACTCAAAGCCGAATATTCATATGATATATGGCTTTAATTCGCTCTACCATTCTCTTTATCTAACTATTACCAACACAGATGTTCATGGTGCTCACTGCCCATCTTTATAAACAATCTATTTGTTGTTGCATGAATCACTACCATCAAGATTTCCTCACCTTGGTTTCTTTCACAATGACTTTCCACATAATCTTTCTGTTTAGAGGCAAGAATAGAGTGTGAGAGACTCTTCGTCTATTATTCTTCAATAGCCATTTCAAATCTTAACAGTGCTTCTATTATTCCTTAATAACCATTTCAAATTTTAACTGTTGGCTGATAAGGGTAGCTGCTTCCAAACAAAGACTCGTTTTTCTCCATAGCATTCATTTAGGAGGCCTAAAATCTGAGTCCTTGCATATACACCCTTGTGTATTAATGTCTCCTTAATTTCCTGAAAATATTTCTACTTCGTTTGGGTTTGTAACTACTACTTTTGTTCCCACCATATGCTATTTTTGGATATTTGTAGCTTCGAAGATGCATCTTCCTATATGATAGATTTATTAATTGCTGCAAATTGCTCCTTAAAATTCTTGATTGGGCAATTTGTCATCATGTTTTTCCTTCACTGTGGTTAAAGGATTTATCCTTCAGCATACCCATATCGTTTATGTTACTTGAAGGTATAGATCTTATGATATATCTCTAATTCACTCTTCTATTAAATTTCTTTCAACATAAGTTGCGAGAACACGTAGCAGAGTGGGAGTGTCATTTACCAAAAAACCTCATAAGTAGAGTGTCACAGGAGCATCTATTTTATATTTATGTGTATATTTATATTATATTGCATTTGCATTCAAAAGAGGCATGTAGAATGCTAAACTAGTTACCCTAGGGCAACCACCTTGAAGCCATCGCTTGTATGCATAAGACCACACTACATAAGACTGAACAGTTATACACCACTAAAATTTAAATTTGTCAATATATATGGCATACATATTTACAAATTCATTCCTCATATTATTTTAACAATTTAAAAAATCTATCGGCTTGTCTTTGCACCTTTTGCGGCAATTGCTAGTAGACCAGATTGGTGATACTCCACACTACCAACACTCAAGGGGAATGCAAACCACCAAACCTTTTGAATGAAGATTCATTCTTCTCAACCTCTCTTCATTGAACTCATTTTCTCATGCTTCCCAACTCATTATTGTAATAAGTAATGACATTTGTGGGAGAGTTCTCTCTGTGATTTACTGCAATAGCCAAAGTACCATCCAGTTGAGTAGTTCGCTAGGAAGAAGGACATTTATCATGTTTTGAACCAACTTGCCTCTTCTTTGTTTGATGTTTTCTAGTTCAATCACCACTTTATCTCACGTCATCTTGCTAGGTGGAAGACTTCACTTCTCTCTCCCGTATCTCCTCATTTAGGGAAAATCCCATATGATGGTTGAGTATTAATGTTGATTGAGATTCTGCAAGTTTTAGTCAGAGATTCTGTTCAGATTATGTTCACTCTTCTAATAAAGCTGTCAAATACTTCCCATCCCACTGCAGAGAAAAATAGGTGATGTACTTTCATTTTAAAAGGGTTTGAAGCTAACCTAGTACTTTTACTAGTATTCATGACACTTTTGGGCTTTTATTGGGAACAAAGAGTGCTACCAACCAAAAATAGAGATGGTATCATCATTAAAATTTGTTTATATTAAAAAGTATATTGATTTTGTTTTTGAGCCATTTTTATATTGAGAGTTTAATAAGTTTGCAGAATTTTATTTTTATTTCAATTATTAATTTTTATAAAGATGGTAGGGGTTTTTATTAACTAAAAATAAAATGACTCTACTATTGCATTTGCACATGCTCCGGGGAATAGGCAAGGCACGGCAAGGCAAGTGATAATGAAGAAATACTAAGAGTGCACACATTTCTATTCTAGGTACGCACTATATTTATTTTATTTTATTTTATGTTAGTAAGTAGCTCTCTTGGAAATGGTTGAGCAATGGTATAAAACTTCACTTACAGGAATTTATTATTTTATTCTTAATAGGAAGAAGGATGGGTGGTTTGGTGTGCCTCCAAGAAATGATTAACTGCCTAGAAAAAATCTAGTGATAGAGACTTTTCTGCAACTTTAGCTTGTTATGAAGTTGATCATAATAGTTCATTACCCGAATTAGATTCATTGGATATGAAGCTTACTCGGGAACTATATCACCATCAATTTGGATACCAATTGCAGCAATTCTTGGCCTGCAACAGGAGAGGGAGCCAATTCGAATTGTGAAAGCCAATAGTGGAGAAGATAATTATGTAGGCCACCAATAGATTGAGAATTGGCCTGTGTCAATTTTTCATGAAGACAGAATTTCCAATCAATTGTAAATTCAAATTCATATACATTATTGCAATTCTTCTTTTATCAGGGAAGCCAATTCCAAGTATACAAGGGTATTGAAATTGTGGTTTAACAACTGGATATGAATTTAATTTCCACCATTTAATGTGATTGAAACTTTGAATTTCTATGTTAGAGAGTAAACCCTCTTGTAGGATGGAGAAATCTAGAACATTTCTTTTTTTGACTCATAATGTCTTAAAATGAAGTTCCAATTGAGGATCCTGCATGTTCAAATGACGTGAATGCATTTTCAGAAAATATGAGTTTGTCATCTTATTATTTTCAATGTTGATTTCCAGAATTGTTTTTTTCATTTAGATTTAAAATTACTTTGCTGTTAGCCTTAAAAATAATGGATTTATTTATTTTTTATTATGTTGGTATCCATAAACAACAAAAATTTAAGGTAATTAAGATCACTATTTGGGAACTTTGAATGTGAAACTATTTTGAAAGAACATTCAAAATGATTTTATTTTAATATATTTTTTTTATATTGTTTCTAGAGAGACAATAGTTTGAATTATGGACATATAGTTTCTATAGAGACAATATGTTTTTAATCTCAGCTATTGCCTCTAAAAAGACAAAAATGTAATTGTCTCTAAAGAGACAAAAATGTAATTGTCTCTAAAAAGACAAATGAAATTCTCTTAATAAACAATAATTCTTGTCTTTATTGTCTTTTTATTGACAAATTTTTGAGATATTATATTTTGAAACACTTACTAAAAGACAATATTTAATTGATATATTATATTTTAAAACACCTGCTAAAAAGACAATATTTAAAACAATACACAAGATTCTTTTTGTCTTAAGTTAAAACAATTGACTCAAATATTGTCTTAACCTTGGTAGTGACAATCATTTCCATTATTATGATTAATAATTCCTTCTGCCTCTATCCTCGGCAGTCTTCGCTGCATTCCTTTCTATAAATTATTCTTAAGAGTAAACGGTGGCTGACACAATATTTTGTTTCCCAACAACGAATCTCGCATTGTACACAAAGTGCCCACATTATACGATTGCCTCTGGCAGCCAAGCTGTCTGTCTGTCTCGGAAGAACCCGAGCCACCCGACGTCTCTGCAGTTTCCTTTTAATAGAGAGCCTCTTTTGCTCATTTATCTTAATTGCCCTTATAAAAACACTCCCACGTGAAGTACTCGTTACAGTTCCTTGCTCAAGAACACTTTCAGCAGGCATCAAGGGCAATGGCAGAGAACACTGTTTCTTCAGGAAGAATGAGATCCGATCTCTATTCCCTACATTCTGAAAGTGAAGATACAGAGCGATCACTCTCCCCAATCCCCACGGTCATACCGGTGTTGTCATCTCTGGTGGAGCGGACTCTCGCCAGAAACGAAAGGCTTGCAGCCTCTTGGAGCCCCACCTATTTGCCTGCCAAATACCGCGTGTTCGACAGTGTGCTGGTGCCAGACATGTCAATAGAGCGGTATCTGGAAAGGATTTTGAAGTATGTTAACTGCAGCTCTTCTGTGTTGGTAGTAGCCTATGTTTACATCGACCGCCTCAGTCAATTTCATCCTCAATTGCGGATTACTTCTGTCAACGTTCACCGGCTGCTCATCACCGCCGTCATGGTCGCCTCCAAATTCCTGGAAGACCTGTAAGCCAACTCTCTAATCAATATAATTGCCATCTATTTCCTCTCTTAATAGATCCATTATTTTCAAACATTAGCCTCGAGATTTTAATATCGGTTTTTATTTTGTGAGCAGGAAGTATAGGAATCCGTATTACGCGAGAGTGGGAAGCGTGAGCAGCGAAGAAATAAATAGGATGGAGATGGAGTTCCTGTTTCTAATGGGCTTCAAGTTGCAGGTGACTGTGGATGTTTTCGAGAGCTATTGCAGTCATCTGGAGAGAGAGGTGGCTTTGGGAGGAGGATTCCAAATAGAGAGAACCCTTCTTCCATTCGTCCTTTGTGGTGCCACGCGACAGAAACTCCACTGCCACGCGACTTGAGGATTCCAAAAACCAGAGATTTGCCCTTTGGTGTGGGTATGGCAGGACTTCTAATTTGACAGAAAGGTATTGGAAACTAATTTCTGTCAACAGACTGGAAATGATTCCAATTGTGGATTTAATTATGGAGAGAAGGAAAAGGGCGTGAAGGGAAGCTGTTCATCACGGTACATAAGTACGTCAAATTGTGTACATGGTCACTCTTGTTGTATAAAGACGCTGAGACGTTGCATTTGAAAGAGCTCACTTGTATTCGAATCCGTACTGTGTAATAATAGAATTTTGAATTGTAAGCCATTGGATTATTTATTCAATTATCCATCTCATCAATTAATTAGATTTTTTTGATTTTTTTTTGATAATTTGAAGTGAAATTTTGATTTGAGTTATTTAAACTGTTTTTAATTGAAAAAATAAATTCAAAGACTTCTAAAATTTTAAAATATTTAAATTTTACAAAATTATTCAATAAAATTTAATAAACTTAAAAAACTTATAATTTATTTTTCCAAACAATACCACTAAAAACAACTCCGTTTTTCAAACAATAGCACTAAAAACAACTCCGTAATATATTCTATGTGAGCAAAATTGCCCATCTGAAATAGCGACTGTAAAATAATAATTTGAAATCGATATATGGAGTGGAGTTTAATTTGCTGTGGTCAACGCGTTTGGCTAGAATTGAGATTCATTTTTAAATTGGCGACACAATACCCAAATACAAAGATTTATAGTTTTTGCAATCCATAATAGTTTAATACGGAAACTAATGAATCTCTTTTCATTTTTAATCAAAGTTGAAATAACATACTTTTTTAACCCACCAACGAAATCATATGTTTCTTAATATCAAAGTCAGATTTTATTATAATTATATATATATTTTAATTTATAATTTTAAAAATATTATATAAAATGAACAATATTATTAGTCTTTGGACTATAAGCGATTGATAGATCGCTGACTTTGGGCTGACCGCGGCGATATTCGGAAATATTTGCTGGTTTTTCTAAGTCGGATTAAGGTTTACGGGGCAGCAATGGTTGGGGGTCTTATTACGCGCTTCGCATGGTTCAAGGCGAATGGCACGTGGCGCGCGTGAGGGGCACGTGGTTGCATGCGGTCTGGTGGTCTGATCGGCGGCCAGGTGTCCGTCCTTGAGATGCTGGAACGTCGGGGGTGTGTTTTACTGTCTTCGCGGCATTTGGGTTGGTATTGTTCTGTGCGATGTTTGGTCTGCGGTAGAGGTGCTGTGTGTTCGGGTATTGTTGCTTGCAGTCTGTGCGATTTTTCGTCTGTGGTGGAGTTCCTGCCTGCTCGGTGTGGGTTTGGTGAGTTCGGCTACTGTGTGGCCTGCATGCAAAAGTCGATGGCATTCTGGTTGAATACTCAGGGTTTGTCTTCTGGTTAGATACTGAGGGTTTCTCTTACGTGCATGCAAGAGTCCATGGTTAGTTGAAGGTTATAAGTTAATGGCATTGTGGTTGAATACTGAGGGTTTCTGCTGGCTGTCGTCGGCATGCGGTATGGTGGTCTGATCGGCGGCCAGCTGTTCCTGCTCGACATGCTGGAAAGTTCGGCTTGGGATTTACTGTCTTCACGGCCTTTGGGTTGGTATTGTTACTTGCTTGTTTAGCTCTGCAGTCTGTGCGATTTTTCGTCTGCGG
The DNA here is from genome assembly GCA_031772625.1 of Pinus tabuliformis. NCBI lineage: Eukaryota > Viridiplantae > Streptophyta > Pinopsida > Pinales > Pinaceae > Pinus > Pinus tabuliformis. Next base: position 1,209,603,250 of record CM062804.1, on the reverse strand, counting down.
TGAAGATCCTGCCTGCTCGGGTATTGTTAGTTGCTTGTTTAGCTCTGCAGTCTGTGCGATTTGTCGTCTGCGGTGGGGTTCCTGTCTGCTCGGTGTGACTTTGGTAAGTTCGGCTACTGTATGCCATTCTGGTTAAATATTCAGGGTTTGTGTTACCTGCATGCAAGAGTCCATTGCTATTTGGGTTTTACCCTGTTCGCGGCCTTTGGGTTATTATGATTACTTGGTTGTTTAGCTGCGCGGTCTGTGCGATTTTTCCTTTCTATTTGTTCTATTGTCTGCGGTGAAAACACAATGCGGTTCCTGCCTGTTGTGTTAGCTGCATGCAAGAGTCCATGGTTGTTTGAGCATTATAAGTTAATGGAATTGTGGTTGAATACTGAGGTTTTGTCTTAGCTGCATGGGTTTTATGCAAATTTGGGTAAATGTCTGCGTGAAGCTATGATTGTTAGTTGTATTGTTTAGAGGTTAAGTTCGGCTACTGCATTATAAGTTAATGGCATTTGGATTATTATTGTGAATACTCAGGGTTTGTCTTCTGGTTGAATACTGGGGTTTTGTCTTACGTGCATGCAAGTGTCCATGGTTATTTGAGCATTTTAAGTTAATGGCATTCTGGTTCAATACTGAGGGTTTGTCCATGGGTTGACGGACGCGATTTTTGCAAACATTTGGCATATTTCCTAAGTCGAACTAAGGTTTACGGGGCGGAAAGGGTTGGGGGTCTTATTACGCACTTCGCATGGTTCGAGGCGAATGGCACGTGGCGTGCGAGGGGCACGTGGTTGCATGCGGTCTGGTGGTCTGATCGGCGGCCAGGTGTCCGTCCTCGAGATGCTGGAATGTTCGGCTTGTGTTTTACTGTCTTCGCGGCATTCGGGTTGGTATTGTTACTTGCTTCTTTAGCTCTGCAGTCTGTGCGATGTTTGGTCTGCGGTAGAGTTCCTGCGGTAAATGTCTGCGTGAAGCTATGATTCTTAGTTCTATTGTTTAGAGGTTAAGTTCGGCTACTGCATTATAAGTTAATGGCATTTGGATTATTATTGTGAATACTGAGGGTTTGTCTTCTGGTTCAATACTGAGGTTTTGTCTTACGTGCATGCAAGTGTCCATGGTTATTTGAGAATTATAAGTTAATGGCATTCTGGTTGAATAGTGAGGGTTTGTCTTAGCTGTGGTCGGCATGCGCTGTGGTGGTCTCGTCGGCGGCCAGCTGTTGCTCGTCGACATGCTGGAAAGTTCGGTTTGGATTTTAGTGTGTTCGTGGCCTTTGGGTTTTACTGTCTTCGCGGCCTTTCGATTGGTATTGTTAGTTGCTTGTTTAGCTTTGCACTCTGTGCGATTTTTCGTCTGCGCTGGAGTTGCTGCGTGCTCGGGTATTGTTCGTTGGTTGTTTAGCTCTGCAGTCTGTGCGATTTTTCGTCTGCGTTGGGGTTCCTGCCTACTGGGTGTGCCTTTCGTAAGTTCTGCTACTCTATGGCAATCTGGTTAAATACTGAGCATTTATGTTACGTGCATGCAACAGTTCATGGTTATTTGGCCTTTACCCTGTTCGCGGCTTTGGATTGTTATTGTTACTTGGTTCTTTAGCTCTGCGGTCTGTGCGATTTTTGTATTGTATTTGTTGTATTGTCTGCGCTGAAAACACAATGCGGTTCCTGCCTGCTCTGAGGATTGTTGTTACCTGCATGCAAGAGTCCATGGTTATTTGAGCATTATAAGTTAATGGCATTCTGGTTGAATACTGAGGGCTTGTCTTAGCTGCATGGGATTTATGGAAATTTCGGTAAATGTCTGCGTGAACCTATGGTTCTTAGTTGTATTGTTTACAGGTTAAGTTCGGCTACTGCATTATAAGTTAATGGCATTTGGATTATTATTGTTGCTTGGTTGTTTCGCTGTGCGGTCTCTGCGATTTTTCCTTTGTATTTGTTGTATTGTCTGCGGTCAAAACACAATGCGGTTCCTGGCTGTTCGGTTAACTCTGTCGCAAACGTTTGGTTGCGGTTGTGTTGTTCCAGATACAACTTCTATCGCTCGACTGTGTGCTGTCGCTTTGGTAAGTTCAGCTACTGCATTATAAGTTAATGGCATTCTGGTTAAATACTAAGGGTTTCTGTTACTTGGATGTAAGAGTGCATGGTTATTTCAACATTATAAGTTAATGCAATTCAGGTTGAATACTGAGGGTTTGTCTTAGTTGCATGGGTTTTATGGAAATTTGGCTAAATGTCTGCGTGAAGTTGTGATTCTTGGTTGTATTGTTTAGAGGTTAAGTTCGGCTACTGCATTATAAGTTAATGGCATTCTGGTTAAATACTGAGAGTTTCTGTTAGCTGCATGGAACAGTCCATGGTTATTTGAGCATTATAAGTTAATGGCATTCTGGTTAAATACTGAGAGTTTCTATTACCTGCATGGAACAGTCCATGGTTATTTGAGCATTATAAGTTAATGGCATTCTGGTTGAATACTGAGGGTTTTGTGTGCAAACTTCGTTAACCAATTACATCATTTGCACATTTTCTCATGGTACTGGCATAGGCTGCGTTGCGCATGCATATGCTCTAGACAAGAAGGAATTCGAACGCTCGACTTCGTTGCAGGTACGGTGTTATTCTACTAATTTCATTTTGTCAATTTTTGTATTGCTTGTTTTTTGTCAAATTTTTAGTGTTTTAATTTTTGCGTTGTGTAGGTTTATGGTCCAGTTACTCTAGGTTTATAGTCCAGTTACTCCGTCATCCCTGCTGGGGACTATATTCGATTGATAGATCGCTGACTTTGGGTTGACCGATGCGGTTGCTGGTTGCCGTGATACTGTGGGTTTCTGTTAGCTGCATAGGTTTTATGGAAAATTCTGTAAATGTGGGTTTCAGCCACGATGTCGCTTCGTTATCATTTGAACCAAGTGGACCTAGGCGAAGCTATGGTTCTTGGTACAGATTGAGTCGCAGTGTTTTGTAGTTTGAACTGTTTTTGCACATGAACATCTAAATAAATTGGGGATTTTGAACTGTTTGAAATGTTAAAATATTGAAGATTGCAGTCTGTTTTGTAACTGCACGGTTTCCTATCTTAGGCGTGTATTCAAGGTTTTTCGCTCGTACAATTTACGTATATGTTTTCTTTGGTCCTTAATGTTTGTTCAGGTTTGTAATTCTGTTATGGATGTATGAATATTCGACTCTGATATTACTCCTAGAACACAAAGTTGCTTTTTTAACAACTTTGTTAAGTTCATTTAGTTAATGTTAAGTTCATTTGCTTTGTTAACAAGTGCTGAATTCAAGGTTTGCTATATTGGTACTAGATGTTGTTCGTTTGCTGTTGCTTATATATTGGATGAAATGTTTCGTTTGCGAAAATTATAAGCTTTTCTGTCATACTGAGGGTTTCTGTTACCTGCATGGGTTTTATGGAAATTCCCGTAAATGTCAGTTTCGAGCACCATGTGACTTCCTTGTCATTTGGGCCTAGATGGCCTAGGTGAAGCTGTGGTTCTTGGTACAGGCTCTGTTGTGCATGAATATCACTACAACAAAACTAGCGATCATCGTCCCTTTTTACTTCTTTTTTTGCATCTAGAGCCCATTTTTGGTGCTATTTCCATCCATTTATCAAATATGGTGCAAAACTTGACACAAAATTTGCATCAAGTTTTGCACCAAATCTTACACCAAGTTTAGCACCAGGTATTACAATAGGTTTTGCACCACATTTTGCACCAAATTTTATGCCAAGTTTTGTGTCATCCTTTACACCAGGTTTTGCATCAAGTTTGGCACCTAATTTTGTTTGACATACTTTTGCATCCTCATTTGCATCCACTTTTTGCACCTACACTTGCATCAACTTTTGCATCCTTTATTGCATCCTTTTTGAAATCATTTTTTGCATCCATTTTTTCATCCATTTGTGCATCCCTTTTGTGCCAAGTTTTACATCAAGTTTTCTGTCTAGTTTTGCATATAATTTTGCATCTACTTTTGTGGCATCCACTTTTCCATCTTGTTTGGCATCCATATTTACATCCTCTTTTGCATCTATTATTGTACCCACTATTGCATCTAATATTTTTGTGCCACAATTAGCGCCTAGTTTGGCACCTCCTTTTGCACCCACTTTTGATTATAATTTTACATCCACGTTTGCATCCTCATTTGCATCTAGGTTTTCATCAACTACTACATCTATTTTTGCATCCCTTTTTGTATCCAATTTTGGACCAGGATTTGCATCGGGTTTTGTGTCTCGTTTTGCATCTACTTTTGCATCGACTTCTATTGCATCCACTTTTGCACACAATTTTGCATCCACTGATGCACCCATTTTAAATTTCACTTTTTGCATCCCTTTTTACATCTTCATTTGCATCATACTTTGATTCTTTTTTTGCATCTATCATTACATCCACTTTTGTTATGCCACAATTTGCACCATGTTTTGCACTCACTGTTATATCCATGTTTGCTTCCAATTTTGCATCCATGTTTCTCATCCTCTTTTGCATCAAATATTGCATCTATTTTTGCATCCACTTTTGTGTCAGGTTTATGCATTGGGTTTTGTATCTCGTTTTGTATCTGCTTTTTCATCTACTTACATTGTATCCATTTTTTGCATCCAATTTTGTTTTTCCTGTTGCATCAATGTTTGCTTCCACTTTTACATCCATTTTTGCATCTTATTTTGCATATTTTTTGTCTATTGTTACATCCACTTTTGTTGCACCATATCTTGCGCCTACCATTCCAACCACATTTTCTTCCACGTTTGCATCCCCTATTGCATCCACTTTTGTTTCATCCATTTTTGCATCTACTTTTGTGTTCGTTGTTGCATCCACATTTGTTTCACCACAATTTGTGCCAAGTTTTACACCTACCATTGGACCCATGTTTGCTTCCACTTTTGCCTTCATGTTTGCATCCAAGTTTGCATTGACAACTGCATCTACTTTTGCATCCACTTTTGTGTCAGGTTTTTCATGTTGTTGTGCATCTACTTATGTTGTATCCACTTTTCATCCAATTTTACTTCTATTGTTGCCCCCATTTCTATGTTCGCTTTTGCATCCCTTTTCCAACACTCATCATATTTTATGCATTGATGATATTCCTTATGGCATTGACAATTATGAACAATTGATGACAATGTCAATAATATTGACAATGATGAAAATGAAGATGATGGCGATGACATGAATTGTGATTATGATGATAAAGACGATAGTGGTTACAATGACAATGATGATGCTGACAATGATTATGATGATGATGATGCTAATGACGTTGGCAAATCTTCCCAATTTTAGATGTTGTCATTGTCATAATCATAAGCATTATCTTTGGTGTCATCATCATCATTTTCATCTAGGTCATCATCAAAAACTATAATGGCATGAATAATGATGATTCTTACAGCAATGTCGATAGAAATTACATTAATGATGATGATGGGGATGATAAAAATGACAATGACGATGATAATGGTGGTGATGATCATCATCATCAATCATCTTTCAAAAATAGAGTTGTTATTTCTCTTATGTATATCAATGTGTCCTAAACAACCCTTTTCTAGCACTGATCACATTTTTTGGGTTGATGATATTTCTTACAACATCTACAATTATGAACAATTGCAAACAATGTCCATAATGATGATGATGATGGCATGAATGGTGATTATGATGATAATGTAAATATGGCAATAACAATGACAAGGATGTGATGATGATGACAATGATTATGATAATGAGAATGACCTTACAATCTTATGGATTCGTGAACAATTACTAGTTTCAATACCATCTTCTGGATACGTATTACTATCATACTTTTTAGATTTTCTATCTCTCTTGAGGTATCTTACTATAATGGTGTTGTCAACGCTAGAAAGATATCTTGTTGTAATGGTGGTTCTAATGTTAGCACTAGCAAAGTTTTTGTTAAATTTTGGTTAAAAAAAACCGATTTATGCAATAATTTTGACAATCTATGTAAAAAAGTAAATAACATCCAATTATTTTGACTGTAGTCCCATTGATTATCATGAATTCACCAGTCTGAAGACCATCTTCTACATACATATTATTATTAAACTTTTTGCATTATATCCCTCTTATATCTTGTTGTAATGGCAGTATTAGCACTAGAAAAATATCTTGTTGTAATGGTGATGTTAGTATTAGCACCAAAAAAATCACTAAATATAATTCCCTAAGTCCTATATATAAGAAAAATAAAAAGAAAGAAAAATAATGCCCAATGAATGGTAACTCATGTATTCACACCCTCTTTGGAAAACATATGAATATATACACTCCTAGTCACACTTGATCACATGTTTGTGATGGTTAAATCATGAAGTCCTCTTTTCCCCTTTCATTTTCACTTCATCATTTAAGCACCTAATTGAGGATCTAGGGAATTTTTCTTGCCTAAGGGTTTCATGTCTACTCTTGGTTTACTTATGTCACACTACGGTCAATCATGTGACGGAGTGAAATACTTAAGTTTGTGAAGTTATTAGAACAGTGTATTAAGTTAGTCACCACACACACATGTATTACATGTCATTGATCCACATGTGTGGGTTGGAGACTCATTGCTTGAGAACTTTAATGGATACTACTTTAGGGCCTTGATGGTATATCTTACAAAATTTCTTGGTAAACATTGTGATTCATCCTTTCTTTTCCTCGAGACACTTGATAATATTGAAGTCACTCCCAATAATCCACGGAGATGGGGAGTATAAATTACTTGTGCTGGAAATAGAATTGAGAAATAGAGGTTTTCCATTTCCGATATTGGAGTCATAGACATTGGATACATTGGAGTCTATGATTTGGATATTGGAGTCATAGACATTGGATATTATTGGAGTCATAATGCGAAAATAGGTAAACATATTGGTAACCTTGATGTCTTGATCATTCCAAATAATAACCATTCCACCCAAGTATATCTAATCATCAATCACTACTATTTGGAAATTCCTCCCCCATTTTCTAATTATATGAGGTAGAACCTCACTTAATATTTTTATTTCTTATATAACATTATTGATGGGTGCTTTGCATACCATTTTTCTTTTATGAGTATTTGTTTTCCTTTACTATTGAGGTCCCTCATGTTCCATGAGACTATTTTCATGGATAATTTACACCGAAAGGAAGTATAATGTAACTAAAAAAACATGTTCCAAGATTTATGTTATTGGACAATGCCACTTCATGACTCCTATATTTCCTTAACCTGGGACTGAATGGTGAACTTGATAGCCTTAAGGGAAATTAACTATTGAAAATCTCAAAAAGAGGTGACTTTTGACTTTATCACATATAAGTTAATATACTAAAAAAGATATCCATAAAAATTTCATCAATCAATGAATCTTTAAAAAAAAATATCCAAAACAATTTCATCAAGCAATGAAGCATTACATTATAAATTACAATCTATAAACCTTTTGGGAACTTTTTGCTAAACCATGTTCAAAACCAACATAGTTAATATTAATATTTAACAATAATATGGAAAATAACACATTTTCATTAATTAAATAACATGTTATCAATCCTAAGAAATGTCACTAACATAAAACTAAAAAGCATGCAACTAATTGGAATGACCACTCAAGGCCACCATAAGAAAATTAATCTATTAAGACAAGGATTAATGGGGAAAGAAATCTACAAAGGACAAAGGCAAACCTATTTTAACTTTATTGTTTTATTAGGTGTAAGTTGAACATCTCAATATATAATGAAGAGAAGAATTAATTTTGTTGCATTGAGAAAACCCAAGCACATTCTATAACTTAGCAAGGAAGATATGTATAATACCCATCTCAATGACACAATGCATGGCATTAAGTTACTTTTTGATATATAATTTAAAGTTATATCATAAAATCACAAATTTAGCATGAATGGATATTTAAAATTCATTTTTATAAAAAGAAAATATAATTTTTGTTATAAAAAAAAAAAACCAAAAACTAAACATATTTTTTTAGAAAATAAAAAAAAATACTAAACTGAATATATATTAAAAAAAACCTAAAATTAAGCAAATATATATTTTTTATTTATTTATTTTTATTTATTTTTTTTTAATTTAAAATAATTTTTAGAACTTTTTTGAAACACTTCCCTCCATTCTAAGAAGCAAAAATAATAATAGAAATAAGCACAGACCAAAAACATTCCTTTCCTTGGTAAGTTTTTCCCACCATTCATTCCACTCACTTGAGTTATTTCATAAAACAGATATAAGTGTTATTTCACACTCTTTTGGCAAAGCCTATTGAGCTTCTCTTATGATATATCTATTCCTTGATGGAGTCCTTGATATATTGATCAAGTTTTGATTCCTTGGAGATTAATTAGAGCAAAGAAAACATGAGTACTGTTAATTCCAAGTTCAATGCCTCTAATGGTGGACACAAGGCAAGGGAGGGGTTGCTATCGTGGTCATAACTCCAAGTTCATTGTCTCTGATGGTGGACGAGGAAAGGGAGGGGGTTGCGGTCATGGTTCTGGTCATGGAGTTTTCTCTTTTACATTATATGTAGGGAGTTCAAAGCAATTTGAAAGGAATCATTGTCGTCACTAGGTATAATGGATTAAGTGTGATAATGGATAAAATGAAGTAATTATTTGTGAGCATTTTTTCTTGAATGAACATTAGGATCCATCTTATTATAGATAAAATTACATGCATTAAAAACAACTCAATATTTCATGTGACATTCATATTGTATGCGACTTATTTTTCATTAAAAATAATTTACTTTTTCATGTGACATTCTTTTTTTGTTAAAATTTATTCTATTTCTAATCTGAATTACAATTGTAATTTGAAATAAAGCTTCCAATAAATATTAATTTACCAATTCTGCATGGGAATCATAAGAAACATTCACAATATAATATGAAGAACAAATGGGTACCTACTTCATATGGATTAATAAATGCTTTTACTACTTAATGTGAATTACAAGTGTTATCTTAGTTGGATCTCCAATATATCTTAAGCCATATATTCATTTCATTTTTATTACTATTAAAGGTTATTATGTCCTACCTCATTTTATTGTTAGCATTGTAATAAAAATATGCATTTTGTTGTAGAATTAGTACTAACATGTAATATTGATTTTTTTCCAGAACGCTATAGGTAATGACCACAAAGATGATGATATAGACTATGTTTAGATTACATCATATATCAGAGATGATGATGATTAGGATGGCGATGGCATTGGTGATGATTATGTGGATGATATTATCAGGATGGTCAGGATGATGATCATGGAAATGATCATGAGGATGAGCTTGACTATGATTTTCGTGGTGCTAGCTAGCCATGCGTTATTTTTTATATTTAGTTGGATGTCTTAATATGGTAATCGTACATTTGAATTTTAGTTTTTATTTGAATAATGATGATGATACTATCGGCACTATCTTGTTACCTTATGAATATGTTGAAAATTGTTTACAATTTTTTTATGAAGAATTATCATGTATGGCGAGATTCCTATTTTTTTATGGATGTTGTGAATTCACCTTAGAATAATGGCGTTCATGAAATATTTTGATATGATAATCACACATTTCAATCTTAGTTGATTTGATTAAAGATGATGAGGATATTATTAGTATTATCTTGTTACTTTATATATGTGTTGAAACCTATCAATGTTTTTTTATGGAGAATGATTATGTATGATGATATTACTATTTTTGGATGTAATGTTGTGAATTTACCTTGGAATAATGATATCTACGATAAATGTTGATTTAGTAGTAATATCAGTATATTGAAAATTGTCAATGATTTTTTGATGGAGAATTGTTATATATGAGGATACTGCTATATTTTTTATGAATGTTGTCAATTACCCTTAAATTTGTTTACAAATAATAAGTTATGAATTTGAATTGTGATATATTCTTAAACGTGTTATACATGAAAATACCTCCTCATCATCTTGGAGGAGAATACTATGATGTTGGTTGAAATACCCCTTTCTCCTAAACTATATAAGCCTATAATATAAGTTATGTACGATGAGGACCATGATATCCTAGTCTATAACAAGTTGTCCCCTTCATCGAACTTTTGTTATCAAAATTCTCACATTAGAGGAATTTTCAACTCAAAAAATAACCACTTAAGAAAAAATTAAGAAACTAATAAAATAATGCCATGTAGACAATTTTTTAATATACCATTTTTATTATTCTTTTACCAAAATTACCCAAATAAATGTCACATTTATCAAAATAACTGTATATGTATTTTATATTTAAATTAATATATTAGCACAAGATTTAATAAAATTTAAATTAAAAAAGCAAATTCAAAATTTAAAGGAAATTTAAATTTAAATTTAAAGGAAATTTAAATTTAAATTTAAATTACCCAAATAAATGTCACTTTTATCACCATCTACATGTATTTTATATTGAAATTAATTTATTAACACAAGATTTAAGAAAATTTAAATTTCAAAGGAAAATTTAAAATATAAATTTAAGTTAAATTTAAATTTAAGTTACTCAAATAAATGCACTTTTTTCAAAATAACCATATGTTTATATTTTATATTTAAATTAATTTATCAATAGAAGATTTAATAAAATTTAAATTAAGAAAGTAAATTTAAAATTTAAATTAAATTTAGAATTTATGATTTTATATTTAAATTTATTTATTTAACACGCCATGATTTACTCTTCATAAAAAATATTCTCGATATTCTAATTTGTATAGATTAAGATATTAATTTAATTTTTTATATTTAATATAGTTTTGGGTCACTTGGGCACTATTCATAGTGAAATTAGGTAAGTTATATTACTAAAAAAAAATCCACTGCCTAGTCACACTTGTATGTCTTTTAAATTTTAAAGGATTTTGATTGGAATACACATTATGACATGGAAATTCAAAGTTAACATTTTAAAATGAAAATTCCTCTAATGCGAGGAAAAAAGCTCGAGTTAACTAGAATTTGACACTCTTGTTCACTTTTGGAAACTCATATGGTGGAATGTAATCTCTTTATCCTCATCTTTAGCTTTTTCCTAAAAAATAAAAGCATACAAAAGTGGGAAAGAGCCATAAAGCATGGGGAAGCTTTTTCCTAAGCACAAAAGCTTCTAAAAAGTGGAAAATGCCATTTTTATATGAGGAAACATTATTCATCCAAAAGCTTTTGCCAAAATTGAATTAATGAGGAATTTGGGAAATCTTCATAGCCTTCACTTTCCTATATATTGGAGGCTTGGCCATTAAGGAAATGATGGGAGTTCATGTATTGTCACGCTGCTGAGATTTATCCTGAGAGGGAGAGTTTTGGAGCTAGGAATTGGGGGAGGTATTGTTGCAACTGCATCTAATGGTTGTAACTTTCCTCCAACTCCTTTATTAATATAGATTAGTTGTTCTTCCTTCCATATGCTACTATTCATTCTTTACTTATCCTATTTAACTAATGAATGTATGGGATTTTGGTTTTTATTTATTTATTCAGTAATATTTATATGTTTATGATAGTTTCAATTATCAAGATATTACGTTGTGAAGTTTTCTTTGTTCTCTCTCTTGTGTGTAGGACCAAGATTTGGAGCTATCTAGGAGCACTTCCCAGCTACACTAAAAACTCCAACAAGACATGCATGCGAGGACTCACATGAAATCATTCTTCTTTTCTTAATCTGTACTCTAAATATTAATCTACTAAGAATCCTGAGCCTTAGAACAACCTTTCTCTTAATCAATCTATCTTAGGTTTTTGGGATAAACTGAGAGGGTTTTATGTTCATCTAACTGTGCATTAAATCCTATAGCAAAATGATATTTAGAAACTGTAATATATTTCACTATGTAATAAAATTAGTAAAATGGAAGTAAAAGTAAAACTCTAAACAAGAAGCCAGAAGTGGATGTAACCATCGATGCAAAATTGGGAGTAGAATTGGATGTTAAACTAGACATCAAAACAAGATGAAAACAATGAGACAAAAAGATATTTAAAGTAGAATTAAAAAAGGGTGCAAAACTAGACACAAAGAAGGGAACAAAATAGGGCATACAAAAAGATACCAAATTGGGTGCAAATAAGGATGTAAAAATGGACACCAAAATGAGGATGCATATAATGGTGTAAAATTAGGATGCAAAATTGGGTGCAAAAAGGATGTAAGAAAAGACACAAAACAAGAAGAAAAATGGGACTAAAAAAGGGTAAAACTAAGTATGCCAAAAATGATGCATAACTAGATGGAAATTCAAACTAAAATCTAGGTGCAAAATGAGATGCAAATCTGGACACAAAATGTGGCAGAAAAAATGATGCAAATTTGGATGCCAAAAAGGAAGCAAAATTAGACACCAAAAAGGATGCAAAATTGGACATAAAAAATGGTGAAAAATTAGACACAAAAGTAGAAAAAATGGTGCGAAAATGGGCATAAAAATGGCTCAAATTTGAATGCAACATTGGATGCAAAATGAGGTGCAAAAAATGATTCAAAACTTGGTGCAAAAACAAATGCAAAAATAACGAAAAAAATGGCTCAAAATTGAATGTAACATTAGACACAAAATGGGATTCAAAGGTCGACACAACACATGGTCCAACATAGGGTAAAAATTTAGATGCTCAAAAGGATGAAAAATTGGATGCAAGAAATGTTGTTAAAAATGATGCTAAATTGGATGCAACAAATGATGCAAAATTAGGTGCAAAATAGGATGTAAAAAAGGGAGACAAATGAAACGAAAAAGTGGATGAAAAAATGGTGCAAAAATGGATGAAAATTTTGGCACTAAATCGGATTCAACATATGATGTAAAATTAGATGCAAAAAATGGTGTAAAAAAAGGCAGAAAAACTGATGCAAAAACAGAAGTAAAAATAAGTACAAAATTAGAAGCAAAAAATGGCATAAGACTAGATGCAAAAAATGGCACAAACTCGATGCAAAAAAAGGCACTAAATCAGATGCAAAAGATGGTGTAAAACTCGATGCAAATTACAACACAAAAATAGAAGCAAAGAATGACACAAAATAGGGAGCAAAAAATGATGTAAAAATAGATGCAAAAAATGGCACAAAACTAGAAGCAAAAACTGTTGTAAAACCAAATGCAAATCTTGGTGCAAAATATGATGCAAAAAATGATGCAAAATTTGGTGTAGAAAAAAGATGCAAAATTTGGCGCAAAAAAGGATGCTTTAAAAATTGTACAATAGAGCCAGATTTAGCGCCAGGCTGCTCATCCCAATGGAGAGAAAAATACACTAAAATCTGGTGCTAAATCTGGCGTAAATTGCCTGTTTTGTTGTAGTGTATGGTCTAGACGAGAAGCAATTTGAATAGTCGGCTTTGTTCGAGGTAAGCCATTATTCGACTAATTGCTTTTTGTCAATTTTTGTATTAATTGCTTTTTGTGAATTTGTTAGGCTTTTAATTTTTGCATTGTGTAGGTCTATGGTTCAATTACTCTAGATTTATAGTCGAGTTACTCTGTGATTGTTTTAAAAAACATAGATATTTAAGCTGTATTCATTCATTTAGATCTTTTCTGTCATTCAATTATATTGGAATTCAAATCTGAAATTGTCATTGTTTATTTTTTGTTTACATTAATATTAATATTAATATTATCAATTGTTATAATCATAACAACAATATTATTTGAGATGATCCCAACAAGTAGAAGTTGAGTAATGCATGCAACTAGCTCCATATAATGATGAATCAAGACATTTTGTCTATTTAAACCTTAGATTAAAATGTCATGTTAGCTAGTTATAACCAGATTGGTTCTCATATGATGTTCAACTACCTTATTCTGCTCAGACAGAAAAATTTATTTTATTATGAAAACAAAATTACATTTATTATATATGTTCCTGCATTTCACAGATATGCTTAAGCATAGGAAGTGATAAAAGTATTGTTGGGAACATATCTTGTTTCATAAACAGTTTCCAAAAATGTCAATATGACAACCCTATCATAGTCATTCTAACATATATCGAAGCTTTGAAGTGAGTTTTATCTGATAACAGCCCTGTCATGGTCATTCTGACATACATCAGAGATTTGAAACCAGTTTTGTCTCATGAAGAATCAGGTCCTAGATATGTTCATAAACAGCGGCATAAAAAATTATACATAGATATTGGCATTTAAAAGACATTCTATTAGCTGTCCTTCCACTCTCTGTTGAATCAGCCAAGCTCATGCTACCAAGTGTAATCTTGCTTTTGACATTCCATCAGTTTCCATGTTCCTGTCTTTGTGTAATCTTGCTTTTGACAGTCCATTAGTTTGCATGTTCCTGTCTTTGTAAACATGTTCAAACATAATGTGTCAAATACTCTGTTTAACGAAGTCGAATCCCCTGAAATATAGGTTGAAGTTTATAATTATCCAATCAATTTGTTGCATTCATCGAATTCACCACAATTTGTGAATCATCAAAGATCTGTAATTTTTGGGCATCTTCTTTCACATGCGACAATTGGCAATAGTCTTGGGACAATTTGCTTAGGCAGATTGTTGCTGTGTTTGCCAAACCTGCCCTTTGAATATATTACATGTTCATCATTTATATGGATCATACCTGCAGTGTCCCATATTGATGGATCTTGTTGAGAAGCATTATGGAATTATTCTTATGCACTACTCATATCTGGTTCTCAATGCCTTGTTTGGGTTCCTTGATCCTTGAATTTTGTTTAGATCCATATAGTATAACCATATCCAAATGTCGTTAACTTATAATGCAGTAGCCGAACTTAACCTCTAAACAATACAACTAAGAATCATAGCTTCACGCAGACATTTACCACAGGAACTCTACCACAGACCAAACATCGCATAGATTGCATAGCTAAATAAGCAAGTAACAATACCATCAAATGCTGCGAAGACAGTAAAACACAAGCTGAACATTCCAGCATCTCGAGGATGGACACCTGGCCGCCGATCAGACCACCAGACCGGATGCAACCACGTGCCCCTGACGTGCGCCACATGCCATTCGCCTCGAACCATGCAAAGCGCGTAATAAGACCCCCAACCCTTTCTGCCCCGTATACCGTAGTTCGACTTAAATGAAGACTTCAAAAATTTCAATTGCATCTCAAGTTGCATTAATCATGAAGTAATGATATTGATAAAGGAAAATATCGTTATCCTTGAACATATCCATTTTGAAGACTGCTTTGTAGAAGCATTGTTTGCAAAAATAAAAGTTGACACATTAGAAATTGCAATACTCAATATATATGCATTGCCACATGCAAACCTAAACAATACCCTCAACGTCATTGCAAAATCCTTTTACCAGTTAGATCTAAACAATATCATAGTTATACTAGGGGACTTGAATATTGATATGGTGCATTGCAATCAAAAAACAAAGCAGCTAGAAACCTACATGCAAAACTACAATCTTCATTTCCTAGTTGACAAAACTAATAGCATGTACAAATCATTGATTGACCATGTTTGGGCAAATCTAGGCAATATAAACTATAAAATTCTCGTATTCGATGCATATTGGTCTGACCATGATATAATATCTGTTGTCCTTGACCTCTGATACACACATGAAACAGTTTACAAAATTCCAAATTTTGACATTTTTGCAATATCTCATTGCTTTTATCATATCTATTTTACTAAAGCATACTACAATATCTTTTTGTGGTAAATGAAGTGATAACAGCATATATACTATGCATTCTATTCTACATTTGCATATATGGCGTTCTGTATTGATCAATGCAACTTATGCCAGAGACAGCCTTTTCAATTAATGAACAGAACTATCCTATCATAAATTTGCAGATATGACCCCATCTATTTATGCATGCAGATTCTACTAGTAAAACCCTTTTCAATTGAACAAAACAACCAAGAAAAAAGAACAACAACATGCAACATAAACAAACACAGTATATTCTTTTTGCCTTTCCTTTTCCATGGATCATGCATCTTGTCTTCTTGTTCAAGTTTTACTTTCATATGTTCTTTTGACTTGTACTAAATATGTCTTGCTATTCTATAACATAGCATAAAACTTGAAAAAGGAAATGAAACAATTCAAGAAATAGAATGCATAAGCCAATTAGAAAGCGCAAACAAATCACTTGTTTTGCAAAGCTATGTCTATGAGAACTACACAAAAATGGTAATTTGTATTTAGAATATTAATGTCTACTATATATGCATTCTATTTTTATTTTTACATATGTATGGTTCTATGGTTTTAATGTTCTTGTTCAGTTTCTTCTTCTAGTTTGCACTAGATATATGTTAGTATTCTATAACATAGCCTAAATCTTCAGAGACGAAATGAAACAATTGAAGAAATAGAATCCATAACGCAATTAGAAAGGGCAAGCCAACCACTTGTTTTGCAAAGGTATGTCTATGACAACTATACAAATATGCTGATTTGTATTTAGAATGATAATGTTCAGCAAGGTATGTCTATAACAACTATACAAATATCCCAGTTTGTATTTAGAATGTTAATGTTTAGTATATATCCATTCTATCTTTACATATGTATGGTTCTATGGTTTTAATGTTCCTTGTTAACTCTTTACTTCTATATTCTCTTTGAAATTGAACTAAATATATGTTCCTATTCTATAACATAGCATAAATCCTGGAAAAGGAAAACAAACAACTGAAGAAATAGACCACATAACTCAATTAGGAAAGGCAACCCAACCGCTTGCTTTGAAAAGGTATGTATGGCAACTATACAAATATGCTATTTGCTATTTAAATTATTAATGTTTACTATATATATCTCCTCTTTTTACATATCTATATTTAAATGTATATATGTCAGATCATGCCACCAAACCCCCGTGAAGCTTCTCAACGCCAAAGTCTTTCCCAAAGAACGATCTCCCTTTTTCAACGAAACTGCAAATGTTTGCATTGGTAGTTTTGTTGAAAAAGGGACATCGTTCTTTGGGAAACACTTTGGTGTTGAGAAGCTTCAGGGGGGTTTGGTGGCCTATCGATGTCAGTCATGTTCAGTTTTTGCTAGCTTCATCAATATTTTTTTGCAAAGCTGTACAAGACAACTGCAAAAACCAACCCTGGTAAGCAATTGCACATAATGGAAGAAATAATAGATGTTGACAATTACAAATTCAGATTGCAATGCATTTTTCCTGACAACATTGATATTGTATTAAAAAGAAATGGACTTTTTAGACTAAATGCATTTTCATATACTGTAGGAGATTTTCTATTTGACTCGTTCGAAATGCTTCTACATTTTCGTTATACTTCAAATGAATTGTGAAATGCGTTAATAGACCACTTTCTTTTTTGCTTAAAGAACAATGACGTTGAAGCAATACAGTCATATCAATATGAACTAGCACCTTAGTTCCTATACGAGTTACATCGTGTTAATGATATTGGTACATATCTTCATAAAATGCATTATTCTGCATCTACAAATATAAAGGAGTCTGAACGAGGTTTATGGGGTGATACCTTTTGCATACGTTGGTTAGCTAAATGACTAGATATATCAATTGCATTAATGTTGGAAACCACTTTAATATCAGTTTGAATCTTCTGCTGCATTGTTGACGTTCTGTTTTACTTGGTGATGCATCAGAAGAAAAACAACTTCAATCAGGGTAGAAGGAGGCTCAAGTTAGCATGAATCTGAAGTTTGATCGCAAATACAATTCTGTAACCAGCAATAGCATCGCATACGATAAAACACCTTTAAGCAGCTTGATCTTATATTGAAATTGTGTTCTTCCCTTCTCACATAAGGCAAGTGCAATCTGCAACTATTTGATGCTTCTTTCTGTTTGCAATTATTTCAAGTTTTTCTGCAAATACCTTATCCAAACATCTTTGTTTTATTTATGACTCAACATATTATCAGATGCAAAATTGAGTTCAGATGTTTTAGATTACACTTCCATGTTATTTCAGTCTTGCATAATTTGACTACTGTTTTGACTCAACTAGTTTATTTGCATGAGCAAGTGCACTTGATGATACAAAATGCAACTCGTCACAGAGCATCATGATGATGTTACATGTGTTTATTCTTTCCCAAATATTTCTGTTGGCTTACCTAAGTTGTCAAAATTTTCCATCGCATGGACCACCGCATCAAATTCTGTTGGATTCAGATATAGATAGAAATGACTTTTTTGCAATTCTTTATCTTCTAAAACAGAATCGCTCACAGTTCAACGTGAAAGTACGTTTATTTTCTGTTTCACTTGCTTTTACATATATGTCTCTAAAACTTTGCTACGTGTTAGTCTGGATTCTGTGTGCATTCTGTTTTAGTTTAATTGCATTCATTTGACTCGAGAATAAAAAAACAAAGATCATGACACATAGTTACTAGTCCCTGCCGGGGACTATAAGCGATCGATAGATCGCTGACTTTGGGTTGACCGCGACGATATTTGGAAATATTTGGCGTTTTTCCTAAGTCGAATTAAGGTTTACGGGGCAGAGAATAAGGTTTATTTGGCGTTTTAAAATAACCATGATAAAGAATGTCCAAGCAGTAAGTTTACCTCAACCCATTTCATTTTTTATATCATTTGAAGTGCACTTCACACACAGTGTTGTCTATGCAGAAGCTACTTTGGAGTACTTCGACAAGGGCACTTAAAACTTTTTATGAAACGCGTGCCTAAAATTTCTAGTTGGTTCTTTGCATTTAATTGCCTACAACCTCAGCATTCTGCAATATTTTCAGCCAATGTTTCTATTAGACCTCATTGAAAATCACATGCTACAGGCTTTGTGCCAAAATTTTATGGCTTTGTAGCCTCACACTTTTGATCTCTCCTTCTGCATTCTCATGTTTAGCTAGTTAGCGTGAATCTGAAGTTTGATCGTAGATACAGTTCCTAACCAGTAATAGGATTGCATATGATAAAGTACGTTTCAACAAGTTGATCTTATTTTGAAATTGTGTTGTCTAATTGGCAGGGATGCTGTACCGACTTCTGATATGAGGCACACAACAGCTGCCAATATTAGAATATTACAAAGAGAATAGCTTCCTTGGTGTGCTTTCGAAACTGATCAATTGGTTGAGGTATGTACAATACTCACTTTCTAATAAACAGTTTTTGCAAATCAAAACAGATCTCATCAACATTGCAAAGCTGCAACAAGCCATCTTAGGCATGTGTTTTAGTCTTATACAGCTTTAGTCAACAAAGCAACCTTCCATTCTAGGAGTAATATCAAAGTCGAATATCCATAGATCCATAACCGAAAAACCTTGAATACACTCCATAGCTTGACTCAGGTTGTCTCGTTCCAAATGCCGGTCGAAACCGACATTTACAGAAATTTCCATAAAACCCATGTAGCTAAGACAAGTCCATAGCATCACGGCCGGCAGAAACCGCATTGTGTTTTCAGCGCAGACAATACAACAAATACAAACAAAAAATCGCAGATATTGCAGAGCTAAACAACCAAGTACCAATAATAACCCAAAGGGCGCGAACACAGTCCGATTCATACCAACGTTACATAACGGCTTGGGAGTCACCGGACCACCTGCCCTTCACCTCCAACGATGCGAGGCCCCCAATAACAACCCAAAACCTTTCCACCCCCAAAACCAACCTTTCCAACCTCCAAAACCTTGGTTCGACTTAGCTTATATCGCTCATAAAAGCCATGCAGAGAAGAGAAACCCTTAGTATTTAACCAGAATGCATATAACTTATAATGCTCAAATAGCCATGGAATCTTGAGGGAAACGAAGAGACGATAAACCCAAGTCGAGTAACTTTTCAGGATCTCGACCAGGGACAGTTGTCCGCCCACAAGACCACCACAGACGAAAAATCGCACAGACTACAGAGCTAAACAAGCAAGTAACAATATCCGAGCAACCAGGAACTCCACCACAGACGAAAAATCACATAGACTGCAAAGATAAACAAGCAAGTAACAATACCAACCCAAAGGCCACGAAGACAGTAAAACGCAAGCCGAACTTTCCAGCATCTCGAGCAGGAACAACTGGCCACCAATCATACCACCATAGCGCATGCCAACCACAGCTAAGACAAACCCTCAGTATTCAACCAGAATGCCATTAACTTATAATGCTCAAATAACCATGGACTCTTGCATGCTCGAATAACAAGCTCAATTGTTGATGCGTTGCTATGAACACACTTTATTTACTGATCATGTTTTCTTTGTATGGTCAGATTTCTGATGCCAAAGTTAATCTTCTTGAAGTTAGACCAGGAAAATTTGAATCACTGATTGAAATTTCAGGCAATCCACAGCAAACAACTGCACAAATTTTGTATGCAGTTCTTGATCTCCCTCTGACATTTTCCAACATTTGCCAACAATTCCTCTACTGTCCCTCTGTTGCTACTTTTTTATTTTGATTTCTTACAACAAAAGCAGATTCCTTGATTCAATTAAATTTCTATTTAAGATAATTAACCATAAATCTTCCTGCAAACACGAACCCCTGCAGTACTAACTATATGCTTTGTTTCAAAATTCAGTCAAATCGCAATATAAACAGTATTGGCAATTTCTGTGAGTTTCAGGACCCAATTCTTTGTCAACAGACTTCTGCCAGATTTGAAAGGTACGTAACATTTGCAAAATTTTGTCAATTGCTACTATCATAGTGCTTTTGCTGATTAGTATTTCTGTGCTAATGTCCTTGACATTGTATATCACCTTTGGCAGTGTGACAACCATAAATCTGTCTGCAAACATGAACCCCTCCATTACTAACTAACTATATGCTTTGTTTCAAAATTCAGGCAAATCGCAATATAAACAGTATTGGCAATTTCTCAGAGTTTGAAGACCCAATTCTTTGTCAACAGACTTCTGCCAGATTTGAAAGGTACATAACATTTGCAAAATTTTGTCAATTGCTACTATCATAGTGCTTTTGTTGATCAGTATTTCTGTGCTAATGTCCTTGACATTGTATATCACCTTTGGCAGTGTGACAGCAGCTGGTCAGCTTATCACAAAAACTACAGTTGAAGTTGAGTTTGAGGACCCAATTCTTTGTCAACGGACTTCTGCCAGATTTGAAAGGTACATAACATTTGGAAAATTTTGTCAATTGCTACTATCATAGTGCTTTTGCTGATCAATATTTCTGTGCTAATGTCCTTGACATTGTATATCACCTTTGGCAGTGTGACAACCATAAATCTATCTTCAAACATGAACCCCTGCAATACTAACTAACTATATGCTTTGTTTCAAAATTCAGTCAAATTGCAATATAGACAATATTGGCAATTTCTCTGAGTTTGAAGACCCAATTCTTTGTCAACAGACTTCTGCCAGATTTGAAAGGTACATAACATTTGCAAAATTTTGTCAATTGCTACTATCATAGTGCTTTTGCTGATCAGTATTTCTTTCCTAATGTCCTTGACATTGTATATCACCTTTGGCAGTGTGACAGCAGCTGGTCAGCTTATCACAAAAACCACAATTGAAGTTGTAACATCTGAACGCACAGTTGAAGTTGTAACATCAGAACGCACAGTTGCAGCCATTCTAGGAAAGTCTGGAAATGATCTTGTTAAAATTCAGCAGTTAAGCTAGTATAAAGAAGCATAAATTTCTGCAAATTCCATGGGATCCCCTTCAACTGAAATTTTTGAAACATGCAAACTTGGAATGAACTGCTGTCATTGCTGGCAAAATGACATTGTATTGACAGAAGGCAAAATGTTACAGCACAAATCCTATGTTCTTAAATGATCATCTTGTATGTGGACATTCATCTAGTGGAATGTTGCATTAATTATTAGTTAATAATAAAAATTGGCACTGGCAGTTTTTATTTTGTCTCTATGGCTCTTGATTCATTATGCTAATGTTTAATTAAATTTCAATATCTCTGGTCCAATATTTTTTCATTATGCCAATGTTTAATGCATTAATTATTAGTTACTAAAAATTTCATTGGCACTTTTTATTGTCTCTATGGCTCTTGATTCATTATGCTAATGTTTAATTAAATTTCAATATCTCTGATCTAATATAAAAATATTATTATTATTTATTTTTATTTAATTGTAATATCACACTCTATCTTGCATTGTTTAAATAAATAATGCATTTTATGATTTATATTACCCATATAATATTAAATACTGCTTATTCATTTATATTTAATTATAACTATTAAATTATTTATAGTTTTAAGTAAGTATAAATTTCCTATAATATTTTTATTATTCAGTATTCATGATGGAAAGACTACATTTCCAATCACAAAGAAATAAAATTCTGTTATCTATTTCTTATTTAAAACAGTGTTAATTGAATATGACTTTTATAATTCATAACATGTAATATCATTCCTTCCACTTGTATTACTTTGTTGTTACCAGGTATAAAGTTTAATAACATAATAACTTTTAAAAAATAAAAATATTCTTATTATTTATTTTTATTCAATTATAATATCACACTCTATCTTTAATGTTTAAACAAATAATGCATTTTATGATTTAAATTAGCCATATAATGTTAAATACTGCTTATGCATTCATATTTAATTATAACTATTAAACTATTTATAGTTTTAACTAACTATAAATTTCCTATAATATTTTTATTATTCAGTATTCATAATGCAAAGATTACACTTCCAATCACAAAGAAATAAAATTCTTTGAATAAAAAGATTCCCACATTGAAATGAAATCTTATCTATTTTTTAAAACACTATTAATTGAATATGACTTTCATAATTTATAACATGTAATATCATTTCTCCTAGTTGTGTTAACCTGCAATAATTAGCTTATCCCAAGGCAAGCCTTTCTTGTCACCACGTATAAAGTTTAATAACATAATAACTTTTATAAAATCAAGCTGCCAAAACATTATTTCTAACTAAAAAATAGAGTAATTTGAAGTACTATAGTCAATCTCCATTTTTTTTATTATTTTCAATTATCTCAATTTTCGTCATTCTATATGTCATCATACCTCCTATGCTATGCCAAATAAATGAATTATATTAAACTATACCCCCTTATTAAGATAATCACAAAATAGAAAAACAACTATGTTTAATGGCATCTGTTTATCTGTGATGTAAGTCCTTTCACAACACCAAAAGATAATGAATATTTTCTTGCAGATCATGATCAATTTACATTTCAACTCGTAGAGTTTGAATGTTTTTTTAATTTTAATTTGTTTGTTTTAGTTTTTAATTTATAAAATAAACTTATCAAAATTGCTTTGCTATTGTACTTAGATCCAATATTTACTAACCCAAAGCTATAAAAAAGACCAAAAGTCATGTCCTTTTGCATCACAACAAATTATTAATTAAATGCAACAAATTAAATATTAGAAATTAGATACGGGGTTTATTTTCTTTGCTAATTTGTAATTGGAGAAATTTAAAATTCACACTAAAGTTATGATAAACAATATTTTAAAATAAATATATCTTTTGTTCTTTTGACCATGAAATAATTCGCCAATCATTGACATTAACCTGAATGCTATCGCTTATGTCCAAACATGTTACTAGATATCTAATCTTTCAATCATGGGTCCAAGACTCCATAATTTTTAAATGTTTAAGTTCTTCTTTGACTTCCGACAATCGTTTATCTAAATATTGAACACTCTCCACCACGGATTTAATTATCAAATTTATATTCATAATAATGTTTATTTGCTGATTGTCATTTTATGAATATTTCCATAATATTCAAATGTAAAAAAATAACAAAATTCTATCTTTTATGCACCATTAAAATACTAACTTACTTTAACACTCTTTAATTCTTCATACATTATAATGCATTATTATTACCTTTTATAGTTTTTTCCCGTCAAAGTTTCCATGATTCAATCTTAAATTTTATTACATTTTAATTATTAATCTACACATTTTCTAAATCATGACACATTGGAATATTACATCTAAAACTAATCTTACATTTATCACAATTCTTATTTAACAAACGCAAAGTTCATTATATTTTACTCTTTGCATAAAGTCAAAAAGTCCATACAACAATTCGCTATTCAATTCACTAAACCTTAATACAAGTAAACATGCCTAAAACATACTAGTAATGCAAACTCGCTCTGATGATAATGCAAATTAAACACAAGTTAAATCTCAACCGGCAGGGATTAGCGCCACCACAGTGGCTCCTTGTTTTATAACAGTTTTGTCATGATTGAGGTGGAGACCCGAAAACCAGAATACGGGCAAACTGATAAATTGTTGTTTGGATACCCTAATTGATGACAAGACAAAACGCTTGTTAGACATTGACGATGCATGTGATATAATATTAGATTTACACAGCGCCGATTAGAATTAAACATAAGCCATGCCAAGCCAAGTCAGCAGTCGACTACGTGATGATCCATTGGCTTAGTTTTACCGTCATTGGTTTCACGTGGCAGTTTATGTGGCGTGGTGCAATTTTTACACGTGGCTTTTCCATTTGATTGCTTGGCTGCGTGATAGTCGATCGGCCTAGTGGTGGCTGGTTTGACGTGTCAATTTGGCTTGGGTGTCATAGAGGGTCATGAGTTGTCTAAACATTAGTAACTTCCTTGAACATCTTATCCCATGATGTTTTCTCAATGGAGCCAAACATGACATGCATCCATCATGATTAAGTAACAACACAATTATATTACTAAATTTGCTCGATATATATAGTCATAGGTATATATATGAATGGAGTTGTTTTTAATGTGATTTGTTGGATTTTTGGGTGTTGGAATTTGGTGGAAAAATCTGAGGCGAAATCTTAATTTGTGTTATTTAAATTGGTTTTTTTTTTATATATGGATTTGGTACTTTGAAAAATTCGACTAAAAAATTTGAGGTGAAATGTTAATTTATGTTATTTAAATTAGTTTTTTGACTGTATATATGGATTCAGTGCCTTGAAAAACTCCTAGAGCACTTAGATTGTGCAAGAGTTACCCATTAAGCTTGTGATTTCAATAAATTCCAACAAAAAAGGCTTCCAAAAAATCATACTAAAAACAACTCATGTATGAATAAGTATATGAAATATATTACTAATTATTAAATATATGGTATTCAATACTATAAATTTTGATATTAAATTTATGACTTTTTTTCGAAAGTTGTATTTTGGTTCCAATGACATTGTGTATTATGATTCTCCTTCTTTATGATGATCCTGTTCATTTTCTTCTCACATATTTTCCAAAATTTTAATTTCAATAATAAAAATCCCTAAACCATAAGTTCGTGCAATAATAGAATATAAAATTCTGTTATCAAATATCTAACAAGCACTAGTAATGTGACTAAAAAAGCCTAACATAAGTTTAGTTATACTAGATGTTTGAAATTATCTCACAATTTCTATTCCATTAATCCCTAGTAATGTAACTAAGAGAAGCCTAACATAAATTTAGTTATACCAGATGTTTGAAATTACCTCGTAATTGCTATTCCATTATTCCATTAATCCCTGGTTAGTGTAGCGAACTCTAAAAGTTTGCTTTATTTTATTTTTTTAATATATTTCTTATAAAAAATTAATTCCTATATAAACATAGTGTATACAAAATTTTTAATTATATCCAATAATAAATAGAAATATAATTTATAACATCATAAATTTATATAATCTTATAATTACAAATTTATATTTTGTATTTAATTAATTAGTTTATTTATTAAAAGTTATAAAGTTAACATTTTTACAAAGATATTAAAAATAAACAAATTAAGTACTCTCATTTCATATAAAAAGGTAAAAAACTTCTTAATATATTTAATTTTTGAAAAATATGTTTTAATAAATAAAAATAGACATTGAAACCATACAACTTTGAAAGTCTACCAGAAAATCTCCTTGGATGTTGATTTCCTCGTTCACAATTTTATTGGCTTCTCCCTCTATAGTAAGCACGACATTAGATGTGAAGAGGTGAAGAGGCCAATTGAAGTAGTAATAATTATTCAAAGCCTTGTGTGTACGGTTTACGGTTTATTTATTCAGTCGAAATTATATTTTCTTTTCATTATATAAAAGTGATTACAGCAGCGTGTTTATGTTATGTTTTTTTCTCAAAAAAAAAATTATATCAAGGATATATTATCATTGTATCTCTACCATTTTTTTTTACTTATAGATATTGTTTTTCATATCCTCATATTTTACGTATAATTCCTCACGTATAATTCCTCATGTATAAATTCCTCATGTATATTTGTTAGTACAATTTTTCTGGTTGTTACTATAGTGCCTCTTTCATTGCCTAAAAAATGGTCATCACAAAATGCATAAGCTATTGTGAATGGACAATGTAGTTCTATGCTACAAGACCTCTATGTAACTTTCATTTATTAATGAAACTTATTTAAATGCAGAAAAGTAAATCATACCTACCTCTACAGATACTCTTTTTTTTGACAATATGTTTGCAATTCCATGTTGTTCTCGGAACACATGCATGTAGGTGATTTGTTGAAATGTTTGTTCTAGCATCTGAATACGCCTTACCCATGCTGTAAGAATGAATGGGTTAGATCCCTGTACCCATTCTATGACACTTTTTGAGTCCCCAAAAACCTTTAAAGTCTCAATACCCAATCATATGGCACATAGTAAAGTCCCCCACAATGCAACGAGTTTTGAGCACTTGTTTGTGCCCCTCCCTCCTTTCCACCAGAAATGATAAAATGTGTTGGGTTCTATTACAATATATGCCTCACATCAGAGCCCCAAGGGTTAGCCCAACTGGTCAAGTCGTGCCTCGCCAAAACGGGAGGTCACAGGGTCGATTCTACTCGAGGCCCTTGGAGTCAGGTCTGTGATGGCCGAGGGTTGTGATCCTAGAGATCAGCCTTAGAAAATACGTGGACGTAGCCTGTACCCCCTGACCACAGATGTTCGCGAACCACCGTGAAAAAAAAAAAAAAAATATATATATATATATATATATATATATATATATATATAGATGCCTCACATCCACATTTTCTTTGATCACATGCCCCATCAAAAAAACCAACCAAGAATTCCTTCCAAATATCTATATGCTTAATGTTTCTTCTATGATATTTCCTTCTTGTTGGCCCAATCCCCCGAAGTATGCAACAGTCTTTATTACCATTTCCCTGATATCTAGTTTTGTTTCTCCAAAGATCCTTTTGTTTCTACATCTCCATATTCCCCAGAATATATAAAAGGGGGTAATGTTGCATATTTCTTAAGATAGAAAATCCAGGATGATAGAGATTCTTCAACCGATCCCTGTTTCCATATGTCTTTGATATTGAGTAGATTCATAATCCCATCCCATACAACTTTTACATATGGACATAACAAAAAAAGGTGATGTGTGTGCTCCATGGATGCCAAGCACAAACAGAAGATGACATGGCCTTGAAACCCCCTTGGATTAATATATCCCAAGTAAGCACTCTGTTGTGTAGAACCAACCAATTAAAATATTTCAACTTAATAGGAATGTCCTAGTACCATGTTTTTGGATATCACCAGAATCTGTCCTCAGTTGTATCTAATATTAATCTAGAATATATGTCTTTGACAACAATCTATCCCTTTTTTAATGTGTCCACCCAATACATTTTATCCTCTACATCAGTGAGAAAAGCACTAGTATGATTTAAACTATAGATGTATTCCTTCCATTATATTCCAAAAGTGGGTAGTAAGAGAACGTTGACCATCCATACCCTTAATGGAATCTTAACTAACTTGAATATGTTGACCATTGCCAATATCCCATCTCATCCCAATGAAGAGCCATTTTTTCTCATCATACTACTCCATATGTATGATGCACCCTTATACTCATGTGCCCCTTCTCCAATCCACTGCATGGCTTCTATATGACGAAGATATTTCCCCTTCAAGATTTTTTGCCAAATACCAGTGTCATATAGTGCCCTCCAAATGGATTTGATGACAAATGAATGGTTCAAAATTTTAGTATCCAATACTCCCCATCCACCATTTCGAATAGGATGTGCTATGGTGGACATTCAGGCCAACTGATATTTCCTCTCTATACTTTTACCCACTCAAAGAAATATAGCCATTATTTTATCAATTTTATGAATGATCTCCTTGGGTAGGATATATAAATGCATCCAATAGACAAACATATTCTGCAGAACTGATTTAATAGGAGTGAGTCTACCTACAAGTGAAAGCCACTTAAATTCCCAAATTGATAATTTCTTCTCAAATTTTTGTAGTAGCCACTCCCATTCTTTATTACCATATTTGTTTGGTTTCAATGTATAGCCAAGGTAACTAAATCCATTATCTATCTGGATCATTGTTGTCTCAAACATGTAGCAAATATCCATACTTACCACCACATCCTGTGTATCTGTAATAAGTGTTGATTTTCCTTTGTTCATGTACATGCGTGTCACCTCATCAAATGTAGATAGTATCAAATGAATATGTATCCATTCCTCAATGCTATTCTCACCACCAAAACTCACATAATCCACAAATATAAAATGTGTAATGTAGATGTCCCCTGGAACATTTATCCCTTTAATCAAACCCCTATTCCTTGATTCCGTGATTTTCCAACTTAATCCATACATAACCAATATGAAAAATAATTGTGATAAGGCACATCCCTATCGTAGCCCCCTTAAAGAGTTGAAGAAAGTGGTGGGTAGCCCAATGATGATAATAACAAAGTTTGTAGTCACAACAAATGCCATTATCCATTGTACATTCTAGTGGTTTATGCCACTCTTGTATAGTTTCAATCACAAATGCTCCTAGTCTATACAATCATATGCCTTAATAATATCGATCTCCATAAGAAATTATTTTATGTTCTAGGTCTTAATGGAGTCCATACATTCTTGAGTGATTGCTACCACGTCCTATATAAGCCAATGGTCCAAAAAGCCAAAATGATCCTCAGAGATGTGTTTAGATAATGAATATTTCAATCTATTTGTGATTATTTTAGGAATCAATTTATAAATCACATTACAAAGAGAGATAGGTCTGTATTCAGAAAAAGTGGAAGGATGCTCTTTTTTAGGAACCAGTGAAATAAATGTGGGGTTTACTTCCCCCGGAATGAATCCCTTTGTCCTAGATTCCTCTACAGCTTCAGAATGTTGAGCCCCATTAGATCCTTGAAGTGTATAAATAGTTCTACGCCCCATCCATCAAGTTCGAGTCTCTTGTCCTTGGCACTAGAACTTAGTACCCCCTCGATATCCTCCTTCGATATCGACCTCCCCAATAATTAATTATTTGCATCATAAAACATAATCGACATCTGATTTAAAAAAACACTTTGATCCAAGAATGTTCAATCCCTTTATCGAAATTGATTCCTAAAAAAGTTGATGGCAACTTGTTCCAATTCTAGTTGAGCAAAGATATATTTACCATCCTCATCCCACAAACCCAAAATGTCGTTCTTTTTCATTTTTCTTGATGCATGTATAGGAAAAAACTTTGTGTTTTTGTCGCTGACTGCCACTGACATGATCCTACTCTTCAATCACCATTCCTCTTCCCTCATAAGAAGAATTTTCCTTTTCTCAATTAAATCCCTGTCAGGAGATAATGGTGAATTTTCCATGCCCTTGTTTGGATCCATCCCATCAGACGATTAACGAAGGCCTAAAAACTCCCATAAGGTTTATTCCCACTTCCCAATCCCCCTGATCAGACATGGATTTAATAACCCTCATTGGAGAGTGGCACTCATATGCAACCGATGTGGAAGAATTATTATTAGGATCATCATCTCTATACTTAGAGACTTGGGCATCAATAATGAGCCCTCTACTAATCCCACTGGCTACCAAATGCGATTCGATACCCTAGGAAATAGATTCATTTATCACAAAATTAAGATTCTAGGGAATATTATTCAGAGAAATACCTGGTTTCGAGAGCGTTTCAATAGGACCCTGAGCATTGTTATTCTCCATCAGCACAACCACTAAATGAGCACCATCCACGACCTGTATTAGAAGTCTTCCATAGCTTTGTATCCCATTGGGATAAGAATCAAGTAAATGGCCAATGCCGTGGCACCATAAGCATCTAAACGATAGTACCTAGTAGCTGATGCCAAGTCTAAAATAATATGGCCACCATCAAAGCACCATCTCTGCCAATAATCCTCCATGGAAGTCCACCTCCACGGAAACCCATTCCATCCTCTTGTCTAGTTGGATGAAACTTTGTTCATCCCAATAGTGGTATTTTCTAATAGTGTTTGATATAGATGCAATAGCATGCTTGTTCAATAATTCAAGAGGCAGTTCGAGGAGATTTGCTGAATGATCATTCTGCGATGGATTTCTTTGAAGGGGTTAAACCCAAAATGCAATCATTGAAGAATCATAAACCCCCTACCATGAACCCATGGAGAAGCCACAATCTATTCAACATCTTCTTGGCTAAGGAAAAGAAAACAAATCCAACTGTTAAAAATATACTAACCTTTGGCTAATATTTCAATAATTTCGTCCAACTGGAATCCACCCATGCCTTTATTTTTCCCCATTCATCTTGGTGAACTGCCACTTCCCCACTAGATCCCTCTTTTTTAGCCTTTCGATGCTATCCCAATATGTTTCAATGTCGATATTTAAGACTTTTGTTTGTTCCACCACCTTAAAAGCTTTATTCTTTTCATTGTCTCCACCCTTATTGTGGAATTGTGTGGCCTGCCTTGTTTACATCTACGGGTTTGTGTCTACGAGCTTGTGTATATGGGATTATAGACCACCTTCAATTGTTCTAAATAGTTTATATCGAGAGAAGGATCACAGTTCTCTCAGTCGTTGTTATCGATGAAGTTGTAAAACTAAATATTCTTTAGTTGTCAATTCAGAATACTTCATGAAAATTAAAACTAAACGAAATTATTGAAATATAGACAATCTATTTATGATTTAATTTTTTTATTTATTATTGAAAAATAACTAGCTAAAAGTAAAAGTAAAAAAATATTAGAAAACTTGCAATTTCAACCACTAAGAATATTTTTAAATTATCAAATCTAATCATTCATCATTTGATTTTTTTTATGTTTTAAAGAATTAAAATTCTTGAAACCTAATTCCAATATAGACCATTGAGTAACTATATTACATGTTTTTTAATAAGGAACATGGAAATGCCATACCATATACACTTATCCACACATGTATTAATGAGTCTCAAAACATATGGATAACCTATTTTGCCTATAAGTTAATTCTATAATTCTTTTCTTTTTTCGCTATTCAATCTTATTTAAGATAATAACAATTAATATGTGAATTCACCTTTTAGTTGAGCAATGTAAAAATGATTACTGGACATTTTTTATATAAGTAATTTTCAAGATTTAGATTAATTTTAAAAACTTTAACTAAAGTTTATAATGATGATTAATTATACATTTGATTATAATATCATTTTGACTTAGAATAGTAGGCTTCTTCTTTTAAAGAAATTAAATGAGTTCATCTTTTTTCTTTCAAATAATATATACTCCACAAGAAAGTTCGTTCCATTAAATACTTTTACATTTTGATGGAGCATTTATTTTATGTACACCTAGTCCATCATGCCAAATGCAATTTTATCATCCAATTTTAACCACACCAAGTACACAATGGGTGTAATTTTATTTTTTCCCTTTAACTTTATTTATCCCTTAATAACTTTTTTTTTAAGTAGGATTTCATTATATTACAAAAAGTGATCAATACAATCATTTGTGAGTGCGAGTGGTCGAGCAGAATCTAACCCCTACCATTGATAGAAAAGAGTTTTTTTTGTGATTTCCCCCCTTACAAAACGTATAATGTATCCTGGTTTGTATACTTTTAGAGATCCTATGATCATCAAGTCTTCTAATAAAATGGGCGAAAAATTTGGTAGGACCTTCGACTGTAAAAAAACTATATATCAGTAGCAGCTTGAGCATGGGGCTTCTTTCCTTTATCAATTACATTTATTTTTACAGACTGTAACCAAAATCAGAAAACACTAGCCTAGAGGGCTCAAAGCTAAGACAAAAAGGAGTTAGAATTCATCAGACCATTTAGCTCGAGGGGTCTTCTTCTAGGAAGATCGACTTCTTAGGAATGCCACCAGCTAGGGTGTTCACTGATGCAGGATAACTGGTTGAAGTGTCTGAAGTCTCTCACTTTATGGTGGGCATGCCTTCTCCTCCTGCGTATATTGTTGTCATTCTCCTCTTGAGAAGAGCGTAATGTGGAGAATCTTTGGTGACAAGGCACTTGTGGTGGACCGTATCCACGTAAACTATGAACTTATAACTAAGCATATTCATCTTGGCTTCTAGTGATTTCATGGACTCAATTTTCAATCATAAATAACTCATGCATTTCAATTCAGAGGAATATCCAGTTGAGATTAGAGTTTAGGGATAGTGTACTATCAGTTGTATAATTTTTCAAGTTGTACAAATGGTGCATGCAATTAGTTGAGGGCTTATGGATGGATTGCGTAGTCATGGATATTGGATTTCCCAATTAAATATGGGATAATTCTCTAAGGAATTGCATAAGGATGTAGCGGCTTGGCAAGTGGCAAATTTGGCTAGGTGCTAGCTTGAGCTGGTTTGTGAAGCAGAGAGATAGATTGTACTAGTGTAGGAATTGTTCAAGATGAAAAAGTGATCTATTTTCTTCTTATAAATTCTAGTTAATCTAATATAGATAGTTGTGGTTTTGAAAAGTTGCTTTCTCTAAAAAAATATTGTGTTATGTGCGAATGATACTCTTCCTTTCCTTCTTATTGTTTTCATTGATCAATTTGGTTTCTACTGAAGAGTAGAGTAGATTCTTGTCTTATGTTTTAGCATATCACATAAGTTGTTGAATCTACAAGTAAAAACATACGTGGTATCAGAGCTGAAGATAGTATAGAAGAGGAAAATTAGAGTTTGGTGTGCATATGAAATTGAATTTGCAAGTTCATACTTCAGGTTCAACAATATGTCTTTCTAATGTTTGCGACTTGACTATGCCTTGGAAGGAAGCTCAAATTACATAGCTTGGAAGGACAAGATTAAGGCAGTGCTAGAAGCCAATGGCCTTAAGGAATTCATAGATCATGACATTCCTAAGCCTCCATTGTCAGATGCTAAAGATATGGCTAAATGGAGAAAGTGTGTGGAAAAATCCATAAGGATTATTGTGGAAGGAGTTTGAGACTACATTGTCTCGAGTATCCATGGCAAGGATACTCCACACTCAATATGGAAGGAATTGACAGACCCATTTCAAAATAGTAGTGACCATAGGAAATTGGCATTAAAAGACAAACATAGAAAGATTAAGATGAACAATGTAAACTTTGAAACGGGAACTATAAACTCAAAACGGGAACTATGGCCAAAATACCCCGAAAAAACATCAAAAACAGTGCTAAAAACGAAAAGTGTGTATACTGGAATGATGATTTTTTTTAGGGTAAATTTTGAACATGTTTTAAAAATGGTAGTGAAAACGAAATTTTCGTGCAAAAAACACCTTGAAAACGAAAAAGTGATGATACTAGAACGATGATTTTTTTTAGGGTCAATTTTCAACATTTTAAAAAAATGCTAGTAAAACTGAATTTTTATGGGCCAAAAAAAGTTATTTACGAGGAAAAAACACACTAATGTTTTTGGTAGAATAGCATTTTCTTTCCTAAGTATAAATTCAACATGTTTTCAACCATAACATGCTAGATACAAAAGAAATTGAAATTTTTTCAACCATAAAATTAAAAAACCATGACATTATGAACAAATTACATGACTAAATGAATTCAAATGTCATTATTTGTATATTGAATGAAACATACATTATTTCCCTAATTTAATGTTGCATTGTAGATATTCTAAACAATAAAAATTACCATAATTAAGACATATAATCCAACAACATAAAAATGACTCATAACTTCTCATTTAACACCATATGTAAATCAAAATTTTTATTTCAAGATACGATGCAAACATCAATTATATTAACTGTCTTAAACAATTATTCAAAATCACACATATTTTCTTGCACACCATCAAAATTCACACCTCCATATGAGTGACTGGATGTTGACGAAGATGTTCCATATTCTTCTCGTTCATCAACTAGTGCCCCATCTAAGTCTAAATGCATGCCCGCCATTTCAAGTTTCAAAATTCTTCTAGATCTACGATTGGTTTCAGCAGACTCTCATCTCAACATTGTTCCTTCTGGTAACAACCTTTTCAAAATCTCTATCATCTTGAAGCGAAGAGTTCCTCTCTTTGTTAAATTGAAGTCATAAACAAGTATGTCAACATCTTCCAATTTTAATATGTCTGTGCGATGGCAATTTATATTTGTACCCTTTCTTTTTCTCTTTCCACCATTTTTTCTTTTCAACTACCATCTCTGGCTTATACATACCATTGAATGGGTGTGTATTTGTGGCATACCAATGTACTTCAGCACCTGTAACATCCTCATTTTCTGTAAAGACCTTCATAACCTTAGAAACCCAGAATGGATAGCCATTGGGATCTCCATCTGATAGCACTACGATCATGCAACCCTCCTTAATATCCTGTACTGAACCCCTCTAAAGGTCTTCCATGGCTTTATGTTGTGCACAAGATCTTCTGGAACCAATATACATCTCTCTTTCCTCTACATGTGAAGAATTAATAATACCTTGAGATTGTTGTTGTTTAATAATGTTTATTTCCTCATGTTCATTCGACACATTTTGTGGCCAAATAAATGGATTTTTCAAAGGTATATCTTCATTTGTTGTTGTTGAAATGATATCACTTTGATTATTGAAAAATGACTTCCACCAAATTTAATCAGCAATGTCAAAGTACTCATATGTATATCTAATACATTTTTTAATTTCTTCTAGGCAATCAGAATAATTTATATCTCTATTATGTCTACATGCATTATGAACTTCACCAATTGATTGTAATAACAATATTTTTTACGCAAATACTGGATGATTTGGAATGAAATTCAAAAATTCCAAACCTGATGACGATGCCCATTCTACAGTAATTGAATACTTCTTGCCACATATTAGTGTTTTCCCATCAATTTTTTTGATACGAAATTGATGTTGTAAGCTAATGTCATTAAGTTGTTCAATGCATTTCCCCTCACCATGTGATCCCATAATAAACCTTCACATGTCAACAATTTCTTCCAACACATCAAAAGTAGGCTCTCGCATGTATGATTTCTTAATACATTCAATTAATGATGGCAAGCTCCCAACTTCCTTCCTCCTCAATGTGATTGAAAAACGACTGAACATCTGATCCATATGGTCATGAGTGTGCCTAACAAGAAGGAAACCAACCTTTACCTTCTGAAAAATTCTCAATTCAATGAGCATGTTTAGATATCCAAAAACAACCTGACTTTTGTTTTCACCGCAAGTGTTGTCCAATTATAGATACAAAACTTCAGGAAGATTACCACACCAATGAGAAAGAACATCATGAATTATGGTTATGGTCAGATTTGCATCATTATGAATATTTGGAGCTATGAAGTACACCCTTGGAAACATTTTCGCATTGAATACCATAAAACTGACCAAGTGATACTGAATAAAATTTTCCTCCTGTAAATTTTTGGGTGTGCGAACAAAATGTGGTAAAAGTGTTTTCTTCTGGTCCATACCATCAATTATCAAACCCAAATATTTATTCAAATTATCATAACACTTCTTTCGATGCTTGTACAACTTTTTCCTTTCACTTGTTTGTTGTTCGTGATGCTCCTAAAGTTCTTTAAAAATTGAATCTACACAACATAAAAGAAAGCCATTAAGAAATATGTTTTCATAGTTGATGAATATACAATTTTAAAAGTTAAAGTTATGAATGCTTACCTCTTTCTAACCCTTCACATTTGTCCCTTTTTTATTTAAGAAAAGCACATGTATTGCAAATCCCCATCCTTGTCTTCTTAGGAATACAGACATTGTTGAATTCTTTCTTCTATACCTTCACAAAATATTGATATGTAATAAACTGGCCATGTCCCTCAGCACCTTTTGCATATTCTTTGTATAAGTTGTAGATTTCTCGTCTTGAAAAATTATCAGGAATATGTATTGTCTCTCTATTTGGCATACACTCTCCATGCTTTGAAAATAAATCTTTCATCCATGACATTGCAGTATTTGATAATGGCCCAAACTGTCTTTTATGACGTACTTCTAAATAAAATGTGGGATCCTTTTCCAAATTTTCTTGAATTGTCGAGAGAGGAAAATTCCAAATCGAATGAAACATTTTGAAAGCCTTTCTACAGATAAATAAATACACAATATGATAATCACTACCCGACAATGTAGATTGCACGCACCCAACTAAATATGAATTTTGCATGCTTTTATTCATTGAAAAATATCTCTTCCTGCTCTCTAATGAAAATTTAAAATCCATATGTTTCAAGCAATCTTTTTGACAACATTCACTTGAAATGAGAGCGCTGATAGAACTTCTTCTTGTCAGATATTTTGTTCTACCCCTTTTATAACTAGAACATCTTGCATTGATACGAAAACGTCTGCTCCTACTCCTCAATACAATATTTCTTGGCAACATCTCCATCATTGGATCATCATTTGTATAATGATTTTTATCATCATTAAGAGGAATATTATCCACACTATGATCAATTGTTCTTTTCAAATACTAACTTGGAGGATATTCTTCATCTTCCCCTTCTTTAATGCTACTGTCATAGTCCTTAGAATTCCGACTGAATGGAAAATTTGACTCGATGTTTATTGGATATTCTTCCTCATGTGCATTGTCAGTGCTACTCTCATAGTCCATATAATTAGGACTACGTTGAAAATGTGACAGTTTACTTTTTGAAAATGTAACATCATGTCCTCTGTCACTGCTACTTTTATAGTCATTAGAATTAGGATTAAGTGCATCATCCTGTCCTTCATCACTGTTGCTCTCATAGTCCTTAGAATTAGGACTAAGAGAACACACGTGACACTCTATTCTTTTGAAATTCATCATCACACTCTTCATCATTGTTGCTATCACAGTCCTTAGAATTAGGACTAAGAAGACACCATGACACTCCATTCTTTTGAAATTCATCATCACACTCTTCATCACTACTACTCTCATATTCCTTAGAATTAGGACTAAGTGGACACCGTGACACTCCATTTTTTTGAAATTTGTCATCACGCTCTTTAGCACTACTGGTCTCATAGTCCATTGGATTAGGACTAAGAGGACACCATGACACTCCATTCTTTTGAAATTTTTCATCACGCTCTTCATCACTGCTGCTCATAGTCCTTAGAATTAGGACTAAGAGGACACTGTGACACTCCATTCTTTTGAAATTCATCATCACGCTCTTCATCATTGCTGCTCTCATAGTCCTTAGAATTAGGACTAAGTGGACATTGTGACACTCCATTCATTTGAACATCATCATCATGCTTTTCATCACTACTGCTCTCATAGTCCTTCGAATTAGGACTAAGTGGATACCGTGACACTCCATTCTTTTGAAATTCGTCATAATGCTCTTCAGCACTGCTGCTTTCATAGTCCTTAGAATTAGGACTAAGTGGACACCATGACACTCCATTATTTTGAATTTCATAATCATTCTCTTCATCACTACTGCTCTCATAGTCCTTAGAATTAGGACTAAGTGGACACCATGACACTCCATTCTTTTGAAATTCATCATCATGATTTTCACCACTGCTGCTCTCATAGTCCATAGGATTAGGACTAAGTGGACATCGTGACACTCCATTCTTTTGAAATTTGTCATCATTCTTTTCATCACTGCTGCTCTCATAGTCCTTAGAATTAGGACTAAGTGGAATCCATGACTCTTTATTTATTTCAAATTCTTCATCCCCTCTTTCATCAGTGCTTCTCTCATAGTCCTTAGGATTAGGACTAAGTGGAAGAATTGACTTTCTATTCATAGTGGAAGAATTCCTGTTATATTCATCAATATGAATAGATTTGTTATGTGATGAAGATGTTGACGCTGTACAAAAAATAACTTCACTATCAGGAGAATCCATCCCTTTCAAATAGAAGAGGTTGAATGATACACATGCAAAGTCTCTTAAAGATATTATATAGCTTAGAGAATGAAATTTTCCCTCCAAAAAGTTTCACCAAAATATTTTCCTCTAAAACTTTTGTTAGATTTATTTCCCTTCATTATTTTATTCTACAATTTATTGAAAAATGTAAACTAAATTTTTTTTATGAAATAAATCTTTAAATTTAAAATTGTAAACTACAACTTTTACCTGAATTATTTTAATAGTTAAAGTATATAATATTTACTAAACAATTGAATGTTTTTTTTTTTAATTTTTATAATACATTCTAAAACAAATTGATCCCACATTAACCGTATGGTAAAACATCTCCGTAATTTCACCTATATAATAAATTCCATTATCACTATTACTCAAATCACATCAAGCTTTTCTGAGGTTCGTTGAAAGACTTGGAGCAAATTTGTGGAGCAATTACATTGTTATCAACAACACATTCAACAGAGAATTCTCGTAATTGAAAGGTTAATTATTTTTTTCCTTGCAAATTTTAATATTTTTTTTCTAAGTAATATTGATCTATTGATATGGTACAAAAAAGTTACAGAGAGGCCTTGCCTCAGAGTTGTTGAACATTTTTCATCATCAAAAAACTGAAACTATTTGCTTTGGACTGCCCCAACATAGGGGAAACCAGTCCAATAAGCCTTTAAAGACTGCCCCTGTTATGGGGGAAACCAGCCATTGAACCAGAAAAAGCTATAGTCGAGTAGATCCTGGTTTTCCTGAGAAACAAAAAGAGAATGCAATTCTAGAACCAAAAGACAGGGACATAACCAAGAGACAGCAAGACAAGTCCACCTGGCAGAGACTCAACCAGAGGATCCAAAACACATGGCGGAGGATCAAGACACATCCAAACCACAAAACCATGAAACCACAAAACAGTGAGACATATCCACCTAGAAACCGGACACCTTAGCATGAGGCCATGTGTTAGGCTGGTGGCTCCTCCTCAATTCGGCAGGAAAATTGATACCAGTCGTCATCCTCTTCAGACGCGCCTCGTCCCTGAGCAGGTGGAGCTTCCACAGTGCCTTCAGCATCCATCTGTCGCTCACAAGTGTCGATCTACCTGCTGCCTGAAGCTTTCATGCCGTTATCCTTGTCCTTCTCACCTGAGGTGTCACCAGCTTTAGCCTTGCAATGCAGAGCTGTTTTGCTTTCACTTTGCTGCTTGTTGCCCGGGATACTGATCCCATGACTACCAGGCACCTCCCTACTCTTCTTGTTCCCACGACTTAACAGAGGACCTTGCGTCACAGACTCTTTCTCAAAGGAAATTGTGATAGTTGCAGTGATTGTAGGCCTATTTAAGGAACTATTGAAGTGAAATTGAGTGCAGTGAGGGGCGGGAAAAGGAGGTAGTGGGAAATCCGCAGAGCGAACAACATTATCCCTCCGACCTCTGCCACTTCTAGTATTCGAGTAGTGATGAGTGGGGTGAATGAGTGTGTTGGGCATCTCAGTGATTGAGTTCGAGGAATCAAAGGTGGAGTTGGTCGAAGCTTGCGATTGGGTAAATCCACCACGAGTTCCTCCGTGTCTACTGTGCATGCAGTGCCTGAGGTGAGCCATGGCAGAATTGTAATGTAAAATGACAGCAGAGGAATTGGAGGAAAGGTGACGCTGAGTGTGAGCAGGGGTGGTCGGGCCTCGGTCTAGAAGACAGTGATTGGAATGCGAAAAATGGAAACCATTACTAAGATCTAGGCAAGGAAGAATCAGGCAGCGACTGCCTGTTGCAGTTATTATACATGGTTCAACGGCTTGCGAAGAACATATGCCATGGAGAAAAGGAGGATTAACAAAACGATCTGCAGGGGCCATGGTGTTGAGGGAGGTGAGCTCGACACAACTTTCGGGTTTATTAATTATCACCTGCAATGTGTTATTAATCTGTCTAAGGTAAGCTCCTAGGTCGATGCAATTCGCCAGATGGCTCTCCATCCCACCGGCGGTCCGTCTTGTCACCTTAATTACCATTGCTGCCACCCGCATCCGAGTGTGAAAATTTTAGTATTAAATAAGTTTAATGAAGTAGATATTTTTATTTTTTTTAATTAAAACTTTTTGCGAGCCAAATTTACCCACTATGTCTGCTGTGAGCATGGTGGGCCCGGTAAAGCTCACGATAGCCAAACGGGCCTGGTAATGCTCACAGCGACCAAATGAGCCTCTAGGAGAGGGGCGATGAGTATATCTAGCTCGCTCACCTACAAGGTGGCAGGGTGATTCTCAAAATTGCCCTGCCACACTACGGGCGGGCGGGCTGCCGAGGTGGCGGAGTGACTCAATAGCCACCCTGCCACCTTGCGGGTGGTTGGGTCAGCTGCGGTGGCATGAGGGGGAGGGGTGGGCTGTTGTAGCCTCCCCCCGTGCCACCCTAGTGGCTCGCCCTCCTGTGAGGTGGTGGGGCGATAGTTGTGTTGCCCCAGCACCCCACAAGAGGGTGGGTCGTCGGGGTGTCGAGGGGGGAGGCTGCAGCAGCCCCTCCCCCCCCCCACCTTGGCGGCCTTCCTGCTCGCGAGGTGGTGGGCTGCTGGGGTGGCACCCGGGGGGGTGGGGGGCCT
Source organism: Pinus tabuliformis (assembly GCA_031772625.1). Taxonomy (NCBI): domain Eukaryota; kingdom Viridiplantae; phylum Streptophyta; class Pinopsida; order Pinales; family Pinaceae; genus Pinus; species Pinus tabuliformis. Next base: position 1,209,562,427 of record CM062804.1, on the reverse strand, counting down.
GCTATAGCCTCCCCCTACGCCACCCCAGTGGCCCACCTGCCCACGGGGTGGCGTGGGGGGAGGTTGCAACAGCCACCCCGGCGGCCCGCTTGCCTACAGGGTGGCGGGGGGTGATTCTCGGAATCGCCTTTCCACCTTGCAGGCGAGCAGGCTACTGGGGTGGCACAAGGGGAGGGGGGGCGGTCCACCGGGGTGGTGCGGGAGGGGTTGGGCCGAGAGTAGTGGTTGGGTTGCTGTGGTGGGCTAGGGGGCTGGACCCAACGGCTGGCTCGGTTGGCCAGCTAATTTTCAGTGTGTGGTGGCAAGGCGATGTATTTTTTAATTTTATTTTTTTTCAAAATTGTTATGATTTATAAAATTAATTATCATTTATCATTTTCATTGTTAATTTAAGTTAATATGTTTTCCTCATTTACTGATTTATGTGTTTCTTTCTTTCAAGAAAATGGCATCAAAGAAAATTTCTGTGAATCTTTCTGGACCAAAGACTCTTAAAAGTGGATCTTCAAAAAAATTGGTGAACAAACTCCACCTGAGCTGATGGCTACAAACCTTTCAAGTGCCTCAAATGATAAGAAGATGATTTCATACTTGAAGGAATCAAAAGAAGTGAAACTTCCATCATGAATCTGGTATGTGAAAGAAAGAGAAAGCCAAAATGTGAATATATATCTATATATTGATATAACGAATGATAATGAATTTATGAAGTGATGGGAAGAATCATAGACATGTGTTCGGTACCAGATAGTGAAGTTGTTTACATACTTACAAAATCGCCCAAGTCACATGAAAGGATTAAATACCAGTTATCATATTCATTGTATGACACGAGAGAGGTATCTACAAAGTTGTGTAAAAAAATCGTAAATGAGATGAAACAAAATATTGTAAGTATTGTTATTTATATTTGTGTTTTGCATTCTTGTAATTGTCTCACTATATTTTTTTAACTTTGTTTTTATTGACATATGATATTTTGTTTGGAAAAATTTTGTTGAAATTTGTTCAATTAGGTTGGGAGGCATTCAGTTCATAGAGAATGATATTATGAAAGTTGTCAACAGTTTCTACTTAGTCTCAGAAGAAGATATGGCAAACAAGAAAAATGTAGTAATTGATGATGCTACAAAACTACATCCATGGGATCAGAAAAAAAATGTCTCTAGTGGATAAATCTAGCAAGGGTAGACAAGTTACTTTTGAAGACGATGAATTTGAAATTGAAACTGAAGAATATGTTGCCATTACTAAAGATGACATTGGAACTAAGAAGAGCCATAAAATTCCAAAAGTAACAATGCCCAAGAATAAATCTATTACAGTTAATGATGAGAATGTTATGAAGAAGAAACGTAAAGTTGAAGATTTTGTAGTCATTACCAACAGTCAAGAACCTAGTGAAACTTCAAAAGAAAGCAAAGAAATCATTACACCAGGAGATGATTTAGAGGATGACATTATCAAAACAAAACAAAATGGCATTCGACAAAATTTGACAAAGAGAAACTTAATTTAGGGTGGTCGTACATTTGAGCTTAATGTTAGACAAATCTGTAAGGCAAGTGAAGGACAATGTCAATATCAAGTCAGAAAGCCACATCATCTGCATGTTCACAACTTGAAGACATTGATGAAGTACAATCCATATGCTCACGTGGTTAGTTATGTGCTTCTTGTTGATCCAGTTCAAGTTCCCAACAAAGAAACTTTTGATAAGTCAAAATGTTTTGAAAACAATTATTATGTGCTTGGGGGGAACCATTTTGTAGAAGCTCAAAGACAATTGATGGAGGAATATCCCAATAACCCAAGTTTTGAAACAATCAAATGTATCATTTACGCTGGTTTATCAGATACAAAAGCAAAGTTAGTTGCATGGGATCATAATTCAGATAATGAATATAGGATGTCTATGACTTTCATTCAAAGGGTTAGATTTATTCATAGTGAATTTGAAGAAAAATGCGGTGGGGACAGGATAAATGTTATTGTAGATTTCCAAAAGGAATGTTGTATGAAATAGGCTATCCAATTGAAGGGAAAATAGATTCAAAAGGTGGAAAAGGTGACAAATTTAGTGATTTATTCAGAGATGTTGATAACACGTTACAGTTTGAATTTATAACTGGAGAGATATGGGAGTTGATTAATGAGATTTTTAGCATGTGGGAAAACATTGGCATTAAAATCTAGAAGGTCAAAAAGTCTAATCCATTGATATGTAGCAACAGTAAATTAGGTCCTGAAATGAAGAAACTTCCAGAAGATATGACTATCACACCTTGGAGAGCATTGCAAGGAGTGAAGGATGAAAAAATTGTCAAAGCAATATTATCTCGTGTGAGGTCAGGGGAATTATCATTGGAGGAAATGTCTAAGGAATTTCAAAAATAAGTTTGTTGAATTATTTTTATTTATTTGTAGATTATAATTTTCTTTTAAATATAACATATTGTTTTTGGTAGTATTGGTTATACATAACATTATATTAACTTTTTTTACTTTATCTATGCAGTCACAAAATTTACATGAAAATTCAAGAGCAAATGGTTAAATTGTTGAATGAAGATAGTTGGGATGATGTTGTATGCAACTATCCAGATTCATGTTTTACATCAACATTAAACATTTTTTTATCTTGCATTTAAAAAGGTATGTTGATTTATACATTCATTTTTATTCATTTGTGTACTATTTTTAATTTATAACTTACACATATTTTTTTTATTTTATAAAAGATGAAGAAGAATGGTAATGGAGCACCAGATAGTTTCAGAACCTTTACTGAAAAAATAAAGGTCGAAAGACTGAAGAAGCAACGTATTAAGAATTTTGAACTTGATCCAACTCTTAATCAATTAATTTGGAATGGGCTAGACAATATTCAATATCAAGTAATACAATGTGACTGTGAAGACATTGCTAAACTCATACCTAAAAGGGATTATGCCCTAGTTATTGTAGATATTCCCCATGGTTTCAATATTCCAAACATTGACTATGATAGTGACCCTTATACTTATCAAGCTCTTAGTAAAGTGGTTGCAGGATTTCTAGAAGTCACATCATCACCATTATGGAGATTTGTGACATTTCATTCAGACACACAATTGGCAATGTTATTGTCAAGCTTCAAGGGGAAAACAAATTCAAGGATGCAACTTACATGGTAAGACGTTTGAAATGTATATTTGATTAATGTTGAAAAATTCATTATGTACAAGTTAAGTGAACTTTTACTATTTCATGTTACAGGAAAAAGTCAAATATTCTTAACCGTGAAGATCAACTATTTATAAATGATTATGAGTTCATCCATATTGATAGTTGGGCAAAAGATGATAGCTATATGTATATGATTTTTAATCGGGTAGATGGAAAGAGTCATAGCTAAATACTGACTTATGATGTTGTTATGAAAAAACTAACATATGAAGACAAAGAAGCAAAAGGAGAGATGGTTAACATTTATAAAAAACCACAGTTATTGATTAACTATCTTATAGACATATGCTCAAATGAAGGAGATTGGGTTCTAGATTTATTTTCTGGCTCAGGTAAGTTTTATTATAGGGAATTGAATTTCAATATGTTATTTCTTAATTAATATGTCATTGTACTAATTTAATTCATTATTTCTTTTGTGCTTGAAAATTAGGTACAACACTAGCATGTTGCCTTTAAAAAGGAAGAAATTGCATTGCAATTGAAAAAGATCCAATACAATGCAATTTTATTCAGCAAAGAATTAATGCTCTTCAATTTCTTCCAGATGCAATGCAAAAAATTGGGTTGAAGACATGAGATTTTAGTGAATCAAGTGTGGAAAAAAGGGCAAAGGAACCCCAACCACCGTTACACAGAATGATTGGAAAGACATACATTGGGAGATTCGCAGACATCAAAGATCCATTAGAAGAGGAAAATGAGCAAAATGAAGTAGAAAATATCGTGGAAGAAGACAATGATGAAACTCTAGAGGACGAAGAGTTTGGATTACGTGACATTGTTGATTAAATTTAAGTTATGCTTGGAAATCAAGCTCATTTTTTGTAACTATTAATTTGTTATACTTGTAATGTTTTGACTTTGACATTTTATGAGAAGAATATAGACTCAATTAAGGTTGTTATGTGTTCAATATTTGTATTATGTGATTTTCACATTAATTTTTAAGCTAATCATTATTTTTTGAAAAAAAATGATTATTATTATTTTTTTGACATGAAATTGATAAAAAGAACCCTATTATTTAACCATTTTTAGTTAAAAATTTCCTATAAAAATTGTGATTTTGACATGTTATTTCTAGCAAAAAATTATCAAAACATGTAGTTTTTTAGTTATATTTATGTTAAAAATGGTTATTTTTATGTCAATTGTTAAAAAATATTGTTTTTTAGAGACAATTATTTCATGTGGATTGAAAAACTAATTAACAATGTATAAATATGTAGAATATCGAAAATTAAAAATATCGACCTTCTTTAAATATGCAAAACAATAAAAATATCACTACAAAAAAAAATTGAAATAAAAACAAGAAAATATGAAGAAGAAGACCACTTCAAAAATTATTAAATTTACAAAATAATTATTTACATTTCATACATTAGAAAATTAAAAGTAAACAAAAAAAGCCTTTTAAAAAATGGCATGGTGTAGAATTACCACTTTTTAAAATCAGCATCAAAATCACTACCATTCTAAAAGGCAATGTACATAAAAAAATTTACAGTGCCAAAAACTATGCTCTAAAAAACATATGTGTGTTCTGCATCACCCCTTTTCAAAATCGGGTCACTTTTTTGCTATTTCTACAAAACGGGTAACAATATCAGTTCTTGTTTCAAAGTTTACATTGTTGATGGAGAAGGGCGATTCTATTCCTAAGTACTTGACCAAGTACACTAATTGTCATGATGAGCTTGGAAGTGTCAGGATTATTGTTGCCAAAGATGGTATGGTGAGCCTAGGTCTTGAAGGACTTACCAAGAGTTGGAACAATTGCCAAGACTCTGTTAATGATAGGGAGAAGTTACCAAATTGGGGGCGAATATGGTTGGATTTGGTGTAGGAAGAGATTCAGAGGAATACCAGAGGCGAATTCTCATCAAAGACTGATGATGAGGAGAATTGTGCCTTAGCAGGTAAGGAAAAGAAAGGGAGGGGGAAGGCATCCCATTCCAAATTAGATTCTTGTCAGGGTCGAAAGAGGAAGGACATATTGAAATTCAAGTGCTTTCATTGTCATGAGCTGAGACATTTTTCCACAAAGTTTCTTCTCAAGAAGGTCGATAAGAAGCCCTCAACAAGAGCATCAAGTGAGGCTCTTGCTTCACAATTCGAATTGGAATTTATCCTCATCACATGTATGGTGTTATTGATGATGGGTAGTGTATGGTACTTCGAAAATGGAGTTTCTTTCCACATGAATGGTAACAAGGATCTCTTTAGTAACTTGGAGGAGAAGGATCTCTAGATGCATATCGAGATGGGTGATGACAGGACATAGAGTGCTGTCAGGCTTGGTTCTCCCCTCACTTCGCGAGATGTTAAGTATGTTCCTGGTTTGAAGAAGAACTTGGTATCTATTGCCATGTTGGAGGATAGAGGCTATGATGTGATATTTAGTAAGGGAAAGATGTTCCTTTGTCACATATCCATGAGACAGGTGAAGAAGAGAGGGGTTTGTTATAGACATATTTGGGCACTGCAACCCCAATCATATATGTCGATAAACCAAGGGCTCTTTAACCCCTAAAAGTGTTGTTTCATACCTTAAAGAATCATGGTCAATTGATTACATCATTTCCCAGAAGTTCCACCTGAAAAACTACTCAAACTGGCTAAAACTGGACCATACTGACTGCTCCACGGTCAAGGTGCGATGCATACTAGCTGCTACACTAGCCAGGTGCGATGCATATTGAGAGAGTCTTCTGTAGGATGTGATGAGCGAGAGTAGACAAGTGGTAGAGACAGCTTGCTAAATGGATACCCAAAGAATCTTCTAGAAACTTCTCATATGACACTTGCTTCTCTAAATTCGCCTAGGGATGAGTAAGAGATCAATGAAATCTCCAAGTGGAACCAAGAACTATCAGTGGAATGACACTAATCAAAAACCCAGAGCTGACTCACACCTCTGAAAATATATATAAATGGATCCCTCATCTAAGAGATCTAGAGGCTGGAATTTTGTAATTTGTAAGGAAGTGTTGTTGGTTTCTCTTTGAGAAGAGACATTGTATTGTTGGTTGATCTTGCTTTTCATGAGGTGAAGAGGGATTTGATGCTGGGAGGATGATGCTGGATCAGACAGCTGGGTTGTAATCCTCTCTTCTATTTTTACTATTAATAAAGTTATTTGAGTTTTCCTCCATATAATCGTGTATTTGTGAATCTTGTCATTTGTGAATGCAATTGTATGCTCAATGTATTTTTTATTATGCATTGTTTATGATATTATAGATCAAGATGCTTTGATGGTGTTCTGTTACTTTGTCTCTACAGGTATTCTCTAAAGTGGGACAAGTAGGAGAAGAGTGGCAAGCTCTATCAAGGGAGAGAGGAAACAAGCAAGGAGCCAAGACAAAGATCCAGATTGGTCCTCTTTACTTCGCTCTTATCTATCATACATAAAGGAAATCATAATTTGCTTTGATTGTTTGTTTCTAAGATAGCTACCCGTCTTAGTGGGGCTAGCAGATCGAAAACACACTAGTTTCCCCAGAAATAAAATGGCGACTCCGCTGTGGAGTGAATAGCTTGTTTTTTGTTATTGTTGTTTGCTTTCTAAACTACTGACAAAGCCTGAAGTTAGCCAGCTAGCCTTCAAACTGCTTTTGCTATGCAACTGCAAAGTGGATGAATGTTGCTTCAGTCAATCTTTGGGTTGGTTTATGAACTGAACATCTGACTTACAAGCATCCTAAACACCCTTGTGGTAGCTCAATAACCTCATAATATCATACCACTATACTTTGTTTTTACTGTCTAGCATAGCTCAGCCTAAATCATTGAACTTAGCTGCAAATTTTGGGAAAAAACAAAACTCAATTTCGTTCCCTAGCCCATTGCACTATCTGTAACTGGCAGCCTATATGCATCGCACCTCCCATGTGTTGCAAGTGACATGCATCCCTGTTTCCCTTAAGGACAGGTGCGATGACTGAATGATACTGTTTTTGTCTTTGGAATTTGGTTTTTTCCTCGTTTTTAGATCTATTCAGTAGTTTTGCTGCTTATGATCAGTATATCATTGCTAAAGCCTCCTTCCTTCACATTATTCAACCTCCATTGATAGGGATTTGTAAATGTTTTTATGTGTTTATCTATCATTTACAGTCCTTCCTTGTCAAAAGTAGCTTAATCGAACTGTCGTTTTTTATGCAAAGAAGTGTCGTAACTGTCATTTTGAGTCAAAAAGAAGAGTGTCGTGAACTCTTCATCTTCTAGATAGTTGATTGTACTTTTGCCATTGTATTGATTTGAATTGTTAATACTTAAAGTGTCGAAAGTTTTTTTCTATTCGAAATCGAAAAGTGTCACTTCAGTCTTCCTTTCATTTTGAAAAGAAATTGTCGAAGTGTCACTTTGAAGAAAATAGTTTAGATCCTTAGTTTCCCTTTTTGGCATTCTGACATTAAGGAAACGAAAAACAAATACATGCATCTACATTTGCATTTAGACTGTGCGAAAATGATTTAGGAAAAGTGCATTTAGTGTGTGCTCTCTGCTCTCTGTTGAAAGAATCATAATCTTCTTTCCTTAGTAGGTAGGATTTTCATTGCTAAAATAAACAACTGTTTATCATTTTAGATTGCATATTTAGGAATTTTACATCTACATCACGCTGCGAACCTTGGAAGACAAACTTCTAAGAAAGATCAACTCTAAAATAAATCTTAATGAACATAAAAATGCTTTGGAACCTAACGCAACACATCTAGAGCTCTAGGCTAGAGATGTATTCCAGCATCGTAAAACCTGGTAACTATCATTTTCATCAAAGGTTGGGTGATTCCTCCTCTTTGATACAACAAGTGCTACTGCAGACATGTGCTCCCATACTGTCGAGTATATATTAGGAGACCACATTAGGCTGATAACCTTTATCCATAGGAAGTTTTGTTTGTCGCCCTATCGATCGCAATGCATTGAACACAACATTCGGGAAGATTGACTGCCATACATAAGTCCTTGGTAATTTCTCTTTAATTTACCACCAAGGTGTATTTTGTAGTTTTTCGATTGGTTTGGTAATCCCTCTATCTATATTTCCAGAGTAGTCACTTTCGTTCCTTTTCAACTCCTTAAAAGAAAAGGTCCATCTGAGCACTTTTCACTTTGGGCTCATTAAAAATCGAAGGTGACTAGAGTCATCTTTAGCTTTTTCTCGACTCTCAAAAATTGAAAAAGAAAAGTTGTGTCAAAGTGTCATTAAAATTCATTTAATTTGGAATAACATTTTCCCCTTTTTAATTTTGAGTTGATCAAGTAATCTGCAATCATGGAAGAAAGTCAATCAAAACCCAGTCGTTCGCGGAGGCTAGCGAGTCAATCGTCTTTAACTCTGGAAACAAAACCATTCTGGGAAAAATGGTCTCTTTTAACTGAGTCCACCTCTCTTGGTTTATTTGAAAATTGTGTTTCAACATCATCAAAGACTACAGTTACTCTGATCATTTTCTGGTACATCTGCCTTTACAGAGAAGTTCCACAGTTACAAGAAGACATTAGAGCTGATCCTAGTGTAACGGTAGACACTTATATAGTTGAAACAGCTCCATTTAGAGCTGATCTAGAAACTGAAGTTCACTTACCTAAACATCTGGAAGTTGAGTTCCAGAATTCAGAAGGTGTCACCCCTCCAGTATCTGTCATTGTAGAAACTATACCTTCTTCAGCTCCGGAAATATTTTACAGACCTGACAGTCTACCTCTTCTACCTAGACTGATTGCTATAGAAGAGGTTCTAGAGGATCTTCCATCCAGTACTCCATTGCATCTTGGAACTGGGATCCACTTATATCCTTCTATTCCTAAAGTTAGTTCTTTTAATCATCCTTCATTGCAAGTTCCTGTCGAATCATTAGGAAATCTTTTGGATAGTGTTGGGTCCCTATAATACTAGTGATTACCCCATTACTATTGTAGTTATACCCCTTATTTATATTATTGTGCCCCTATTACCCCCATGTTGTTATTTCTGTGCCCCATAGAATCCCTCTATTGTTATTTTGTGGCTTTATATTATTATTATTAGGTCGGCTGGATTATATTGTGACTCCTTAGACTCCTATATATAGAAAGGAGGTTTTGTCATTTAAATCATCAAAGAATTGTTCATTTATGTAATGTAAAGGAGGTTGCCCCCTCGAAGAGGCTGAATTCTAAGGCGTTGATCTATCTTTTCTATCTTTTCTTGAGCTGGTTTCATAACATTTGGTATCAGAGCTTTGGATTTTAGGGTTTCGCTGCTCCAAACAGGTCATCGTGGTATTTTCGCTATAACGTTTTTTCTGTGACATTTCAGAAGTCGCAAAAAAAATCCATTTGAGAAGAAATCACGCTGAACCTTGGGTCTAAATTTCAGAGCTTTTCGAGCGATATTTGTGGAGATATGATCTGAGGAAGTTGGTCTTTTTGCAGACTCCTGAATTACATTCAAAACAGGTGACCAGGGGAAAATCGTCATAACTTTCTCTCTGGGGATTGGATTTAAATTTCGTAATAAGGTACAGAAAGAGGATAGACTATAGTTTCTTGTATGCATGTTTCAGATGTAAAGGTTGAAACAGTGACTCGTGGCACGTCATTCAAGTTCGCTCTACTGAACTAGTCTATAAGCAAGTCATTATGGGAGATTTCACATAACTCTTCCTTCGAGAATCCAATTTGGGTCAGACTTGTGGAATTGGAAAGAGGACGCAGAAGGATACTACAGGTCGCAATTTCAGAACTGGATGATCCGAAATTACAGAGATACATCAGATTCAATATCAGGCTTCTACAAAGTGAAAAAAGGTGTGTAGTTTTTTTTAAATTTTTGCGTAAGCTTGGTTTAACGGAATTCAAAGGGCATAGTAAAGCATTATTAATGCTAACTGATGCCCCGAGGAAATAAAATTAAAACACCTAGTAAGGAACCTAAAAGCTCTAGCATGACTCATGAAGAAGAGGAAGAAATGCTACATGATACATCAAAATTACAAGAACAAGTGCAACAAATGTCATGCTCACAAAAGCTAACAGAAGCTAAGATAAATGGCGTGGAATCTAAGATAAATGGCATGGAATCTAAGATAAAGGGCATGGAAGCTAAGATGGATGATTCGAAGAAATATTTGAAGAGAGACATGGCAGATTTGAACACAGACATGGCAGATTTGAAGACAGATTTGACAAATTTTCTACAAGAAATACTTACTAATGGTGAAAAGGTTGTAAAGGAAACTCATGATGTGAACAAAAGTAATGTTAATCATGAATCCATAGACTCTAATGTTGGATCAAAGACCCACCATATTCCAAAAATCGATATGAGGAAGTTTGATGGCAAGGATCCCGCCACATGGATATTGCAGATGGAGCAGTTCTTCGATCTCAATAATGTGCAAAACACACAAAAGGTACGTATGTCAACTGTATATTTGGAACCAAATCAGTTTGTATGGTATCAATGGCTTTGCTCTCGTAAACAATTTATCACTTGGGAAATTTTTACGGAAGAATTGATAGCACATTATGAAGATACAAAAAGCAACACTTTTTTTAGCCAATTGATAAGTCTCAAACAAAAGGGTTCAATAATGGAGCACATTGAGGAGTTCCAAAAATTGAACATAAGGGTAAAAGATATTCCAGAGGAGCATAGGATTGATGTTTTCACATGGTCTTTAAAGGATAATATCCAACATGATGTTCGCCTTTGGGAACCTGATTCATTAGAGAAGGCATTCAGAGTTAGCAAGAAAAATGGAAAGCAAAATTTAG